>LR738710.1:148938592-149012098 GCA_902687465.1 Secale cereale
GGGGGGCAGATAAATTATGCATGAACTCTGAAAAATCTTTGATATTCAAGCCTAATAATTAGGGTACACTCAAGAGTTTTCCTAGAGTAGGGGGGGGCATTGGCCCCCTTGCCTCCCATGAAGCTCCGCCACTCCTTGCACATACGACCTATATGCGCTTGTCGAGTGTTTGCCAAACACGTCAGCTGCCAACTGTACTGACTGACTAGAGTATTTGGCGGATGTACCTCTTGTTCTTGGGCGTGAGACCGAGTGGAGATCTCCAGTGATGTGCATCTACATGTTGGAGTCACGACCCTTCTTCAATGTTGGCAAGGCACCCCAGAGGGAAAAAAAGGTGAGTTGGTCACAATATATAGAACTGACTATTCTTTTTTTTGTTATATATTCTCTCCGCCCGGAATTAGTTGAGGCTCAAACGTATGTATCTAGACGTATTTTAGTGCTATATACATCCGTCTGAGCGTCAACTAATTCTGTGTGGAAGAAGTGTAACTTTTCTTTGACTAATAGGTGAAGTATATGTAGGGAAGAAGCGGGTCTGAATTGTGGTGAGTAGTGTTGCGGGCGCACTGATAATATTATTGGTTCTACTTACCATGGTGGAGACTGCCAGTATGGCTTCTTCTATCCCCTCCTTTGTAGGTTTGTGGAATGGCAGGAAGACGCATAATGTTTGCAGAATTAAGCCAATGAAGGTTTGCCAGATGAGATAGCCAGAGAGGGGGATGGCGTGCAATACACATTATTAGTAGAATTCAAATCACATACATTAAATTATTATCTAGTCTTACCTCAATTTAGCCCCAAATAGGCAAGCACCTGTTACATGACAGCAAGCACCAAGTTATTCAAAAACTAGAGGCCCTATCCATGTAATAAAATGCTAAACATTAGTCCATTGGAAACAAAGCCTCGATTTTGTAATAGACAAAAAAGATGCAAGAATACGTTAGCCATATCCATCCTAAAGAAAGATAACTTCCAGTTCATGAACCACAAAGGCTTTTCAGCCAAACTGCACAAGAACCATGCCTGAAGCTGAACACCCATTAGAAAATCTGTGTTGTTTATCTGATGTATTTTACTTTGCTTAAATATTCACTATGTATTTTATTTATGGGAATATGTCACTTACCAAGTAAAGAGATTACACTTTTGTTTGAGGAAAAATAAAGAGATTACATGGAAATCTGTTTGTGATACTCCCACGATCTTTTTTGCACGTCTTTTGCCCACGATTGATCCGTCAGAGGCCCAATAATGTCCGTCTCTCTCACCCCCGTACGTCTTCCTAGTCACAGCCATAGATCCCAAGCCCAAGCCGTCAATCTCCTCTCCCAGTTCTGTTTTCCCCCCATGTGATCGCAAGATCAGCTCACCCACTTTTGCCCTCCTTGATACGGTGTCGAGCTCCTCCACACTATCGCGCCAACACCCAGGACACTAGAAACCAACACCTCCTCCTCGACACCGCTGCTGCCGCCACCGCCCGTCCGCTGGTGGAAGCGCAACACCTACTCAGGTGCTCCTGATGCCATTGCGGCACCAATGGTTTATGCTGCTGACGGGTACGCGTACACGGCCTTCGCCGGTGTGCTGCCAACGAGAGCCAGTGCGCCAACCTGGACAGAAGGCGGCGGATCCGGCACGCGGTGACTTTCACCTCCATCGACGCAGCCTCCATGACTTTGCGGTGACGACTCGATCTCTTCTCACCAGGTGGTAGGACAAAGTCCCTTTCTCTGTTGCTTCTCAACATGATTTGGTTCAGTTTTTTTATCTGGTTCAGTTTTTTGCTGACTTGCATGGGCGATCCTTTCTCCTTTTTGTTGCTTCACTAGTGATCCAGCCCATGTATAAAATAGGGTAGAAGACATAGGTATAGATTGCTGTACGGTCACATTGTACATTAATAGCGATCACTGTTCTATATTTTTTTGTATAGATACAACAACGATCTACATGGGTCTTCTTTGATAGTCATTTTCACATTGATACAACACTGATGTATGATTGTTATATGCCATACTAGTGAATCTTGTGACTGAGATATCATGTTGCGTTAGTGAAATGCGAGCAGCAGCTAGTACATATTTTTCGATAAAATCCACCAAGCAACGAGACGCCTCAAAGCCAATTGATTTGGTGTCCACTATACTTGGATTTGACTGGTTTTTTCTTGTTCGATGATACGTCTCCAACGTATCTACTTTTCCAAACACTTTTGCCCTTGTTTTGGACTCTAACTTGCATGATTTGAATGGAACTAACCCGGACTGACGCTGTTTTCAGCAGAATTGCCATGGTGTTATTTTTGTGCAGAAATAAAATTTCTCGGAATGACATGAAATTCAACGGAGAATTATTTTGGAATATATAAAAAATATCTGTGGAAAGAACCAAGCCAGGGGGCCCACACCCTGTCCATGAGGCTGGGGGGCGCGCCCCCTCCCCCTGGGCACGCCCCTGCCTCGTGGGCCCCCTGTTGCTCCATCGACGTACCCCAGAACTCCATATATTCACTTTCGTGGAGAAGAAAATCAGAGAGGAAGAATTATCACGTTTTACGATACAAACGAATTATCTCTCTCGGGATGGCTGATCTGGAGTCCGTTCGGGGCTCCGGAGAGGGGAGATCGTTGCCATCGTCATCATCAACCTTCCTCCATCACCAATTCCATGATGCTCACCGCCGTGCGTGAGTAATCCCATCGTAGGCTTGCTGGACAGTGATGGGTTGGATGAGATTTACCATGTAATCGAGTTAGTTTTGTTAGGGTTTGATCCCTAGTATCCACTATGTTCTAAGATTGATGCTGCTATGACTTTGCCATGCTTAATGCTTGTCACTAGGGCCCGAGTGTCATGTTTTCAGGGCCGGGGAGCATAGCTATATTCCGTAAGTCACTTGGGATTCATATCTATTGATCACTATGAAGAATTTGAAGGACTCAAAAACCAAGATTTATCCCTCAACTACGAGGGGAGGTAAGGAACTGCCATCTAGCTCTTCACTTGATTCACCATCTGTTATGAGTAAATTTGCGACACCTACTCCTGCTATTGAATCTGATATGTCGCATGTTCTTGATGATGCCAATTCTGCTATGTATGATGAAACTACCTCTATGCTTGATAATACTGTGCCACTAGGTGAATTT
The DNA here is from genome assembly GCA_902687465.1 of Secale cereale. Classification (NCBI taxonomy): domain Eukaryota; kingdom Viridiplantae; phylum Streptophyta; class Magnoliopsida; order Poales; family Poaceae; genus Secale; species Secale cereale. The sequence goes on from LR738710.1 coordinate 148,941,757, forward strand.
CTAGATGAACAAATTGCTAAGGTTAGGGAGAATACAAATATTGAAACTGATAATATTTATGAAAGTGATGCTGAAGATTCTCCCCCTAGATATGAATTGCCTGTTATTCCTGAGGGTTATGTTATGGATGAAGAAACTGCTAGAGACTTTCTTGCTTGCAATGATAGATATGATCTTAAGAAATTATTAGCTAAGCTGAAAGAAAAGTCTTTGAATGCTAGAATGAAATATGGCCCTACTTTTGCTACTTCACCTATCTTTGTTACTGATAAGGATTATGATTTCTCTGTTGATCCTGAGTTAATTACTTTGGTTGAATCTGATCCTTTCCATGGCTATGAATCTAAAACTGTTGTGGGACATCTTACTAAGTTTAATAATATAGCCACCCTATTTACCAACGAGGAAAAGATTCGTTATTATTATATCCTTATATTATTTCCGTTCTCGTTAAAGGGTGATGCTAAGACATGGTTTAATTCTCTTGATCCTGGTTGTGTGCGTAGTCCCCAGGGTATGATTTATTACTTCTCTGCTAAATATTTTCCTGCTCATAAGAAACAAGTTGCCTTATGGGAAATATATAATTTTGTGCAAATTGAAGAAGAGAGTCTCCCACAAGCTTGGGGGAGGCTTCTCCAATTACTTAATGCTTTGCCTGATCATCCTCTTCAGAGGAATGAAATACTTGATGCCTTTTATAATGGACTAACCGATGCTTACAGAGACCACCTGGACAGTTGTGTTGGTCGTGTTTTCAGGGAAAGAACAGTTGAGCAAGCTGAATTGCTATTGAATAATATGTTGGCCAATGAAAATAATTGGACACTTCCAGAACCAGCCCCTAAGCCAACTCCGGAGAAAAGGGGAGTTCTATTTCTCAGTCCTAAAGATATGCAAGAGGCAAAGAAATCTATGAAAGAAAAAGATATTAAAGCTGAAGATGTTAAGAATTTACCACCTATTGAAGAAATACATGGTCTTGATAACCCGACACAGGTAGTAAAGGTAAATTCTCTTTATAGATTTGATGAAGGTGATATTCCTCGTTATAAGTCTGCTAGCTAATGCTTAGATGAGTTTGACAATTTTATTGTGAAGCAAGAAAACTTCAATGCTTATGTTGGTAGACAATTGCAATGGAATGCTTATATGATTGAACGCTTGAGTGATTATATGTCTAGAGTTAAAGGTGAATTGAAACTCATTAGTAAACATGCTTCTATGGTTACCACTCAAATAGAACAAGTACTTAAGGCTCAAAATGATTTGCTCAATGAATTAAATAGTAAGAATAATGACTATGATGTTAGAGTTGCAACTAGAGGGGGTAAAGTGACTTAGGAACCTTTGTATCCTGAGGGCCACCCTAAGAGAATTGAGCAAGATTCTCAGAGAGCTAATTTAGATGCACCTAGTTCTTCTAAGAAGAAGAAAAAGAAAAATGATAAGACTTTGCATGCTTCTAGTGAACATGTAGCTAACACACCTGAGAATCCCAATGATATCTCTGTTTCTAATGCTGAGACACAATCTGGTAATGAACATGAACCTAGTGATAATGTTAATGATGATGTTCATGATGATGCTGAACCTAGCAATGATAATGATGTAGAGATTGAACCTGATGTTGATCTTGATAACCCACAATCAAAGAATCAACGTTATGATAAGAGAGACTTTGTTGCTAGGAAGCACGATAAGGAAAGAGAATCATGGGTTCAGAAACCCATGCCTTTTCCTCCTAAACCATCTAAGAAAAAGGATGATGATGATTTGAGCGCTTTGCTGAAATGATTAGACCTGAGGAATAATAGAGAAATGCATCTACCCACAATTTTCCCCCTATATTGAAATCAACCGTGCGTCGATCGATTAGTGCTGAGGAATGAAGCGTCAGCGACCGATGAAGTAGCTAGTTTTGAACCTGCCTGGTCAATTTCTATTTTTAATATTTTTCCCATAACACAATTTCTGGCTGGGCAGAGACCGCCAGTCTTTCCCATTGCCTACAAAGAAGTTCAACATAGTACTACTGTACAAAGGAACATGCACACACGCACATCTTGAAAGTTAGCAAACTAGCTGGCATCGCCTTCCTCCCCAACCAAGCCCTTGCCGTCCGAGGTGCGCTGCCATTTGAGGTGTGCCCCTGCCGCGCGGAAGCCTCGTCCCCGGGCACGTCTTCGGGGGTGCTGGAACGACGCCGTCGGCAGCGCCAATGGAGGGATACACTTAGTAGGCGTCATCCGAGGTGGATGCTGTTCAAGCGAGTTTGGCCGGACGAGCTACTCTGGCCTCGCCGACACAACCTTTGCCAGGCAATGGCGCGGTGTCCGCTCGCCGTGACGCCTAGGAGATAACGACTCTGGCTCCAATATTATTAGGCCACGCTTGATATGGGTGTAAGATAATACAGAGGTATTAAATTTGTAAAATGTGATAATTGGGAAACTACCCGACACCCTAAATCTGGTGTGGCCATCTCATATATGTAGAGGTACACCAAGGTGTACAATACAACATACGAGTCATGTACAGATGCTACGTATTATATAGTCTATCACCTTCCCTCAATCTTAAATGTGTCCTGAGGTACAAAGCAAGTTAAGATTGTGCCTACAACCTACAAAATGTGGTTGTGGTAGAGGCTTCGTGAAGATGTCGGCAAGCTGATCTTTAGAGGAAATGAACTTGATATGAAGTAGTTTATGTGCAACGCGTTCCCTCACAAAGTGATAGTCAACTTTGATACGCATCGTTCGGGCATGAAATACTGGATTAGATGACATGAATGTAGTATCGATGTTGTCAGACCAAAGAACCGGTGGATGAGAATGAGAGACTCCCAGCTCTCTCAATAAGGATTGTACTCATATGATCTCAGCTGTGGCATTAGCAACCGCCTTGTACTCAGTTTCAGTACTACTGCAATACACTGTAGCTTGTTCGCGAGCATTCCAGGCGATCAAATTGGGACCAAACAAGACTACATATCCCCCCTGGATTGCCTATCATCAGGACTCCCAGCCCAATCTGTATCAGAGAAAGCCGAGAGCTCACCAGGCGGTGTAGTTCGAAGAAGCAAACCATATGAGGTGGTAAGATAGATGTAGCGTAGAATATGCTTCGCAACTGAGTAATGTGAAGTCCGAGGAGCATGAAGATACTGAAAAACACGATTGACTGCTTAGGAGATGTCAGGCCGAGTGATAGTCAAATACCGCAAACCACCAACAATAATGCGGTACTTGTGGCGCCCCGGCTCAGAGAAACTGGAACACCCCGTATTCCAGCCCAGAGAGCAAGTCTTCTGGAATACGGCACTGCTCAGCATAGAACAAATTAACTCTTTATTACAAATACTTGGGGATACAAGGGTTCCGATATAACAGAGAATTACATCGGCACGGCGACACTACGCGTGCTCAGGTAGTTCTATGCTAGCAGGAGAACAACTCGAAGTGGCAGGATAACTTTTAGCAGCAGAATATCTTCTAGTAGTGGAACAACGTCAACAACGATGGACTCCACTCCGCAGGGACTCTAGCTGGAACGCGTATCCTAGCTCGCAGACTATGGATTCTTGACAAGCAAGCAACCACGACATGACACGCCAGGTGAGTACTTTGAATGTACTCGCAAGCTCATAGCAACCAAAAGCAATCAAGACAAACAACATGGTATTTACAGGTTAAGCAACGACGAGCATGATAACACTAGAAAAATATAGGCATGGCATGAACATGTTGAACATAACACATCTAGCATCATATGAAATAAGCATGGCAATGTTACTCAATATATGGATATGATGATACTAGCATGCAACATGTTTAAACTATCATGATTCAACTTACGATGTTCGGGGTTACCTTGTAACCACCACTTGGACCACTTACCATCATGGACATTACAAGATCACCTCAGGATCAAATCAAGATTGGTATTAACAATACCGTAGTAATCATTACATGATCAAAAAGGAGCTCGATCCTTACGCGTGCTTATCGCATAACACCACAAACATCAACCAGCTTCGGTATCCATGGTACCACTATGATCCTCTCACGATCACATAAAGATCAACCAACTTATTTCATCATCGAACCGGGGTTGTTCGTTAGTCAGGTTATTACTGTTGACTCATAGTGTGACCTACTATGAACTGGGCCCATATCACGGGCGCGGCTATCGATATATTATACACTGTACAGAGGTTAGTACATACCCACACTACGGAACCCAAGGCCTCATGCTCCCATTCGGGTGGACCAACGGCGTTCCGACAAAACTAATCTATTGCATGACACTGTCCCGACCATGTAATGCCCAAGATGCGGCTATATCTCCTACGTGTCGAGGCACGGCTTAGAGTCATAACTGCATTTTGGAATGGTCGCAAGAGTGGCATCTTAACACAATCCCATGTACTGAGCGGGTGGATAGAGAATAGTTGGCTTACACTCGCTACGTGTCACAATTATCAATATTCATACAATCACCCAGAATGAACACAAAGTCCGACTACGGACGAAGACAAACGAATAAAAGACAACCACCCTTGGCTAAGTCCCGATCTTCCCTACCGGGCACCACTACTGATCGTCCAGATAAGTGACGTACATCCGGCCACGTTCTTCATCAAACTCCCATTGAAGTTCTTGCCTATCACCTGTGTCAAACTCTGATGTACCTGCATCTATTTGGGTAGTAAACCGTGAGTCACGTGGACTCAGCAATCTTGTTCCTGGGTATCATAACTGATAAAGCTTTTGGGTGTGGAGAAGGTATAAAGTGCATTGCAGCAAGCACTAAGCATCATATGAGTGGCTAGCTTACGAATTTCTATTGTAAGGTGAGAATCTACGCATACGATCACAACTAGTAATGATCAAGAAGTGATCTTGTCTACTTACGTTCATACATAACCCCGCCATGTTCACTTTCTGAACTCCTTTGAAAAGAGACCATCACGGCTACTCACACAGACAGTGTATTTTATTTGAGTTTTTGTGTCAAGTTATCTGCAACCGAATATTAACAAACTCCAATCCGCCACATAACCGTGGGCACGACTTTCAAAAGATTAAACCCTGCATGGGTGTACCAACTTAGCCCATCACAAGCTCTCACGATCCGCGGAGGTACTTCTCCAAATCGGGAAGACCCGGGTGTTCTCGGAATCCCGGTGCACAAGATATTTCGTCAATGATAAAACAAATCAAGCAATACGGCTCGGTGTGTCGTCAATTCCGATAGAAGTCGCACGTCTCTCGTTCTTAGGACACGCCGGATAGGCAAGACATCGGGTTAGCTAAGGCCCCGGTTACCCAGGGGGCGCCGGACATCGCCCGGTTTGGACTAACCACCCATGAGGAGCACTTGCCCGCGTTGTTGATTAAAAGAATCCTCGGGTTAATTACTCCCTATGAAGTTTTTAGTTGTTAGGAAAATGGTAAAATTAAAGTTGGATCTTGCTGGAAGAGTTTTATGCAAAGCTGATTATCGAGGGGGGGGGGGGGCATAAACCCCGACCGTTTTTGGACAAGGAACATAACACCCGTTTATCAGAACTTAAGGCGGCATGAGTGGAACAAAACACCAAGCAAAAGGCCACCCCCTGTCTTCTCTCCACTTCTTCCTTTTCTTCTTTATTTGGCAACCTACCTTACCAGCTTCAAATAATGTTCATCTTTGCCTCATAATTCCATCGTCATATCCTAAACACCTTTGCCAAATTTCATCTTAATTGGAGTTGTTTTGGTTAGGTTAAAAAATACTCCAAGTTTGAATTTAATTCAAACTTGTTTTATTTTTTATGTGATAGCCTGACTTATTAGGGATGACAGACTACTCATATTAATAAGGAATTCCTTCTTTTTCGGGAGCCCATTCGGAAAGAACTCCAAAGTTAAGCGTGCTCAATTTGGAGTAATTTCAGGATGGGTGATCGACCGGGAAGTTGCTCCCGGGTGTGCACGAGTGAGGACGATGACGATGCCACATACCTAGGGTGGGGTCACAGGCCTGACCTAGATACCCCATCCAAGGTCACTACCCTAGAAGCTCAAAAGACAGTTCGAAGACGACAAAAGCAATCGACTGGTATGGCCCAAGAGGACAATTCACTCGACTGCTTACCATAACTCGGATGACCCAACTACACTCGGAAGGGCGAGGACACTCGACCATACAAAATCCACTCGACCCACGAAGGTCAAAGGTCCCTTAAGATCAACAACGGTCGTACATTCAATCCATATTAACAACTGCCTTTACTATCCTTTATTACATGCGTTATCAGTAACGTCCTGCCTTAATGTACATTTAACCTTGGTAACATGGGGACGGCTGGGGTCTTGGCGCACTCTATATAAGCCACCCCCCTCCGGTACAAGGGTTTGCACCCCCTGTAACTTACACATACATACATATTCCAGTCGACCGCCTCCGGGCACCGAGACGTAGGGCTGTTACTTCCTCCGAGAAGGGCCTGAACTCGTAAAACACCTTGTGTACAATCTCACCGTAGCTAGCATCTTGCCTCCTCCTACGTACCCCCTATTCTTACTGTCAGACTTAGAACCACGACAGTTGGCGCCCACAGTGGGGCAGGTGTCTTAGTGACTTTCGGTGAGGTTGCAAGCTTTTTTCACCGATCTCCATCATCATGGTTTCCAGCGGTGGTCTGGCGTTGGGCCGCGAGATCCGACTCGGCGCGCTCGTCTTCGTCGCCGACGACTCCGCTTGGCTCCAAGAGGACCCCCTTGACGTCGAGGCATTGACCATCCACGGAGGAGCGCACTTCCGTGCTAGCGCCTGCGGCGTCCTTCTCCGGCAGCCGTCGACTCAGTATCGGTCGGCTCCCTCATCGTCTATTGCTACCTCTTGAGCTTGTGTTGTATTCCCTCGAAGAGGAAAGGGAGATGCAGCACAATAGCGTAAGTATTTCCATCAGTTTTTGAGAACCAAGGTATCAATCCAGTAGGAGAACACGCGCGAGTCCCTCGCACCTGCACAAACAAATAAGAACTTCACATCCAACGCGATAAGGTGTTGTCAATCCCTTTACGGTCACTTACGAGAGTGAGATCTGATAGAGATGATAGTTTATATTTTGGTATTTTTGGTTTAATAAAACAACAAATAAAAGCGGTAAAATTAAAGTAGATGTAGATTGATATGTTGAGAATAGACCCGGGGGCCATAGTTTTCTCTAGTGGCTTCTCTCATGATAGCGATATTGTACGGCGGGTAAACAAATTACTGTCGAGCAATTGATAGAAAAGCGAATAATTATGAGACTATCTAGGCATGATCATTGTATATAGGCATCACGTCCGAGACAAGTAGACCGAAACGATTCTGCATCTACTACTATTACTCCACACATCGACCGCTATCCAGCATGCATCTAGTGTATTGAGTTCATACGAACAGAGTAACGCTTTAAGCAAGATGACATGATGTAGAGGGATAAACTCAAGCAATATGATGTAAACCCCATCTTTGTATCCTCGATGGCAACAATACAATACGTGCCTTGCTGCCCGTACTGTCACTGGGAAAGGACACCGCAAGATTGAACCCAAAGCCAAGCACTTCTCCCATTGCAAGAACTATAGATCTAGTAGGCCAAACCAAACCAATAATTCGAAGAGACTTGCAAGGATATTATGAGCACACATAAAAGTTCAGAGAAGAACCAAATATCTTTCATAGATAACCTTGATCATAAACTCACAGTTCATCTGATCTCGACAAACACACCGCAAAAAGAGATTACATCGAATAGATCTCCTCGAAGACCAAGGAAAACTTTGTATTGAGATCCAAAGAGAGAGAAGAAGCCATCTAGATACTAGCTATGGACCCAAAGGTCTGTGGTAAACTACTCACAACTCATGGTGAGGGCGATGATGATGATGATGAAGGCCTCCGTGGTGGACCCCCCCACCGGTGGAGCTCTGGAACATGCTCCAATATGGGATCTCCACGGGAACAGAAGCTACGACGGTGGAATTAGGGTTTTGTCTCTGCGTATGCCTCGAGGCAGGGGGGCGTGCCCCCCACCCTCGAGTGCAGCCCCTCTGTCCCCTGACTTGGTCCTGATGTTTCCTGTGCGCGATTTTCTCCAAAAATATCTCTCACAAAGGTTTCATTCCGTTTTGACTCCGTTTGATATTCTTTTTCTGCAAAACCCTGAAATAGGCAAAAAAAAAACAGCAATCTGGACTGGGCCTTTGGGTTAGTAGGTTAGTCCCAAAAATGATATAAAAGTGAATGATAAAGCCCATTAAATATCCAAGACTTCATAAATAATAGCATGGAACAATAAAAAATTATAGATACGTTGGAGACGTATCAAGCATCCCCAAGCTTAATTCCTGCTCGTCCTCGAGTAGGTAAATGATAAAGAAATAATTTTTGATGTGGAATGCTAACCAATATAGTTTTTCAATGTAATTCTCTTAATTGTGGCATGAATGTTCAGATATGAAAGATTCAAGATAAAAGTCTATATTGACATAAGAAATAACAATACTTCAAGCAATACTAACAAAGCAATCATGTCTTCTCAAAATACTATGGCTAAAGAAAGTTATCCCTACAAAATCATATAGTGTTGGCTATGCTCCCTCGTTATCACACAAAAATATTCATATCATGCACAAACCCAATTTCAGCCAAGCATTTATTTGCATACTCTATCTTCTCAAACCTTTCAACTTTCACGCAATACATGAGCGTGAGCCATGGATATAGCACTATGGGTGGAATAGAGGTGGTTGTGGAGAAGACAAAAAGGAGGGAGATAGTCTCACGTCGGCTGGGTGTATCAACGGGCTATGGAGATGCCCATCGATAGATATCAATGTGAGTGAGTAGGGATTGCCATGCAACGGATGCACTAGAGCTAAATATGAATGAAAGCTCAACAAAAGAAACTAGTGGGTGTGCATCCAACTTGCTTGCTCAAGAAGACCTAGGGCAGTTGAGGAAGCCCATCGTTGGAATATACAAGCCAAGTTCTATAATGAAAATTCCCACTAGTATATGAAAGTGACTAAGCATGAGACTCTCTACAATGAAGAACATGGTGCTACTTTGAAGCACAGGTGTGGAAAAAGATAGTAGCAATTGTCCCTTTTTTCTTTTCTTTGTTTTCTTTTTTTCTTTGTTTTTCTCTTTTTTTGGGCCCCTTTTTTTCTTTGGCCTTTCCTTTTTTTTGTGGAGGGGCTTTATAGATTCAGCCTTTCCTCCCATGGGACAATGCTCTAATAATGATGATCATCACACTTTTATTACAACACAAAATTACAACTCGATACTACAACAAAGTATGACTCTATATGAATGCCTCCGGCGGTGTACCGTTATGTGCAATGAAACAAGAGTGATATGTATGAAAAGATTATGCATGGTGGCTTTGCCACAAATACGATGTCAACTACATGATGACAATATGATGCGTGTCATATAAACGGAACGGCGGAAAGTTGCATGGCAATATATCTTGGAATGGCTATGGAAATGTCATGATAGGTAGGTATGGTGGCTATTTTGAGGAACAATATGGTGGTTGTTTTGAGGAAGGATATATAGTGGGTTTATGGCACCGACGAAGGTTGCACGGTACAAGAGAGGCTAGCAATGGTGGAAAGGTGAGAATGCGTATAATCCATGGACTCAACATTAGTCATAAAAACTCATATACTTATTGCAAAAATCTACGAGTCATCAAAACAAAGCAATCAACGCATACTCCTAGGGGGGAGGTTGGTAGGAGTTAACCATCGCCCGCCCCCGACCTCCACAGAAAGGTTGGCACTCTACAAATACCTCATGCTCTAACTTCGTCACATAGCGGTTCACCATACGTGCATGATACGGGAATCTCTAACCTTAACACAAGCATTTATCAATTTCATAATAGCTCCATTAGCATGACTCTAATATCACTATCCTCATGTCTCAAAACAATTATCAAGCATCCAACATCTCATTCTATTCAATGCACTTGGTGTGAATTTTTTTTACTACATTGACATTGGATGTTTATCATGTGAAGACTAGTTTCTTTAGCCTAAACACTTTACCTTGCTGTTTTAATAGTTCTCAAATAGATATAAGTGAAGCATGAGAGTTCAACAATTTCTACAAAATATTACCACCACCATGCTCTAAATGATATAAGTGAAGCACTAGAGCAAAAACTATTCAACTCAAAAGATATAAGTGAAGCACATAGAGTGTTCTAAAAATTTCTAGGACATATTTAACTCTCTCAATTAGGTGTGTCCAGCAAGGATGATTGTGGCAAACTAACAAGCAAAGACTCAAATTATACAAGACGCTCCAAGCAAAACACATAACATGTTGCGAATAAAAATATAGCTCCATGTAATGCCCAGGATGGGACTATATCTCCTACGTGTCGAGGCACGACTTAGAGACATAACCCCATGCTGGAATGATCGCAAGTCTGGTATCTTTGTACAACTCATGTAAAAGATGGGGATGGAAAACATAAAATAGTTGGCTTACACTCGCCATATCACACAAATACAATGCATGTCTCAAACATCATACAATAAAACATCACAACCCTCTAAGGGTAAAATCCAAATGACAAGATACCAAACATAATTTAAATCCACAGGTCGGATCGAATCCTAGTAGAAGTCTCCACTACTGATCATCAGGATAACGAACATAGTATTGACTACGCTCCTCGTCGTACTCCCAGTCTAGCTCGGTGCCATCACCTGGATAGCTCACCACTGGACCTGCATCTGGTGTGGTGAAGTAACTGTGAGCCACAGAGGACTCAGCAATCCCGTTCCCAGGTAACAAGACTATTTAAGCCTTGGGAGAGGTTAAGGCTGAAGAAAAAAATAAGTGTCTGCAGCAGCAACTAGCACTAGCTTACGTGAAAGAGTGCGAGAAGAGAAGGCCTCGGCCGAGAGATGATCACGAAGTGATCCTAGCTAAAACACGTCAAACATAACCCCATCGTGTTCAACTCCCGAATCCCTATTCGGAAATTGACAGTCACGGTACACACGCTGGTAGTGTATTAGAACAATGTGTCAAGTTATCTACAACCGGATATTAACAAGCTCCCATCTGCCACATAACCGCGGGCACGGCTTTCGAAAGTTCAAAACCCTGCAGGGGTGTTCCAACTTGGCCCATTACAAGCCCACGATCCGCGGAGTCGCAACTCCAAGGTGGGAAGACCCGAGTATTCTCGGAATCCCGTGCTCAAGATACTCCGAACTAAGGTAAGGCTAATCCAGCAAATCCTCCCGGCGTGCCGACACCCTGATAGTAGCCGCGCGTATCTCGTCTCAGGCCATGACCGGATGGGTGATCCCACAGGTTTTTACCAAACCTTGAGTTCCCTCGAGGTGGCCCCGCGTAACCCCCAGTTTGGACCAACACTCATGTGGAGCACTGGCACGGGTTGTTGAATTAAGAAAGAGGGTTAATTACTCCCTATGCAAGTTTATTTAGTTATTAGGCAAATAGTACCAATGTTGGGACTTGCTGGAAAAGACTTAGCACTTAGCGGTTTATCAAGGGGGTCCCATACACCCCAACCGTGTTAGGAACGCATAATCAAGGAACATAACACCGGTTTAAACGGTTCCTAACGGCATGAGTGGAACAAATCACCAAGCAAAAGGCTTAGCCTTCCACCCTTGCCAATATATAGATGATTTCAATTTAAGCATTTATATAGTGTGATATAACCCAACAAACTTCAACATGAAGCAAGCATCTTCAATCTTCACCTGCAACTAGCAATGCTATAAGACGGGCTGAGCGAAGCGTACTTAGCCAAGCAACAATTTGCATAGGTAGGGTGGTTAAACATGGTCATGGTTACAAGTAGGAGGCTGACAGGAAAGACATGGGCATCGAGGCAAAACTATAGAGCGGAACTACTAGCAATAGGCAAAGATAGTAATGTTATCGGGGTTCGGTCATCTTGCCTGAAGAGAAGTCGTTCGGATCATAAGAAGGGTCCTCGTGCTCAACCTCGTTGGTAACCTCGTGCTCGTACTCGTACTCGGTCTCAGCTTCCGGCTCTAAACAATACAATCACACAAGGCACGAATCAACAAGATGCAATGCGCACACGAAAATGATGGATGCATGATGGATGCACTAAGGGAGCACACAGAGCACGGAAAATAGCAATCAAGAAAAACACTTCAAAACATGGCAATAATATGATATTATGAATCTACACGAAAAATCAATCAAGTTTCATATAAGACTTGCTGCAATCGGAGCTACGGGCTAAAAGTTATGCCCAAAACAAGAAATAGGCGAAAGCTGAAAATTACAGCAACATAGCAATTTCGGAGCACAAAATAATTAAGCTACAGTACTCAAACACCATGGCAAAGAGCATGAAAATAAACTAGAGATATCCTACAGCAAACAAGTCCAAAGGTGCACCCCCAAAGGAGCCACGGATCAATAGCAACAAGCTTGGACATATTGAACTTGACAATAAAATTCTGACAGCAGAATTTAATTGAAACTTTGGAGCAAAAGTTAAACATGCTACAGCCACTTAAATAAGCATGTGAGAACATGAATGGAAAGCCAACAATATATACTACAAGGAACCATCAAGATCCACCCCAAAACTATCATGGTTTGTCCTAGAGCAGCAAGCAAACATGGCATCGGAACATTATAGATTACAGACTTAGTGAAAATCCACTAAGTGTTAAACAACAGTTTCATCATGGCATCTAAAAGAGCAAGTTTAAGTCACCTCGAAACTAAACATGGCAAGTGGTAAGCACCACATCAAAGTACACATGATGGTGATTCCGAAACATACAAGCATGCATCATGGAGATAAACACAACGATAGCAATGAGCTCAACAAGATGGCATTTCATAACAAGTGAATCAACATCACAGCCACATGGCACTTTGCAACGAAGATATACATGGCAAGAATAAATCTATCATGCAACCTATCACAAACAACATGTAGAGCATGGCAAGACGAACACGTGGACATGTCATTTGCATCATTCGGACAAACGAGCTAAAAGATATCACTATGCAAAGATGACATAAAAACAACACATAACAGCAGTTTATATCGGGGTGCACTCTTGCAACAGAAAAATAAACATCTAGATGACCACAAACATGCATGGCACAATGGAATGAATCGTAGTGCTAGTCACCACGAACGTCTGGACACCTCATATGCGCAAAACGGATCATCACACAAGAAGTTATTGCAGTTTGAAACTAGCATCAGCACACAAGAAAATCTGGGGACTTAGAGGGAAAAACTACCTCCTCAGATCTGAAAAAGGAGCGGGCCGGATCTGCAGATCGGGCGCGGCCCGTGGAGAAGCGGCGGCGGGGAAGTGGGCCTCGGCCCGCACGGACGAAGTGGCACGGCCGGCCTGGAGCGGCTGAGTCGGCGCTGCGGTGGGACTGGGCCGGCTCGGGCGGCTACGGCCGATGGAGGGGGCCCGGCCCAGATCGGAGAGGCGGCTGGGAGCGGAGCGGCCTGGATCTGCGGCGGCTGGAAGGCGAGATCGGGCCGACGCGGCGCCTGGCCCAGCGAGGCGGGGGAGCCTGGCGCGACGCGGGAGGAAGGCGAGGCGGCTCTGGCGACGGAGGGAGCCGGCCTTGGGCCGAGGCGGGACGGGCCGACCTGGCGGCACGGCCTGCGGCAGCCGGAGGCGATCAGCCTGGCGACGCGAAGGGGAGGGAATCGGCCTGCGAGCCGGCCGATGCGGGAGCTAGCGACGGAAGGGCCCAGGCGAAGGGATCGGTGGCGACTCGATCGCCCAAGCGCGCGGGAGGGCGTTGACCCTGGCGTCCCTCGATCTGGATCGAGATCCAGCGGGGACTCGGGTACCCCGTCCGAGCGGCGGCGGCTGCTGCTCGAAGCCGGCGGCGGGATCGAGTAGATGGATCCAAGTGGCGATTTCCCTCTGGTGTGGCACGAAAAATTGAGGGGAGAAGGGGCTAGAGGTAGGTGGAGGGGGTTTAGGCTGCCAAAAATGGCATGAGGAGGCTATATATATGGTAGGTGCTAGGGTTTGAGGGAATTGGGGTGTTTTAGAGCCCTCCGATCGCGATCCGACGGATCCGATCGCGAGGGGAGTTAGGATGGGCCAAGAGGAGGGAAGTGGGCTGTTGGAGGGGTGTCTTGGGCCACAAAGTGGAGGCACTTTGAGCCCACACGAATAACTGTTGGGGGAGCAAACAGATTCGAAATGCGACGAGATTTCACAGGCGGGTTACACACACCAAAACAACAACACACGACAAGTCTCGCGCCACACCGGTAACGTTACACGGCCAAACACCAAAGTAGGCCTACGGGACGCCACGGACACATGAGAGAGCTCCGGAACGCGAAACGGACAACGGGAAGGAACGCGTGGAACCGGATGCAACCGACAACACAAATGCAATGCGATGCACATGTCTATATGATATGAATGAATGCCACACACGCACACAACAAAATGATGAAAACCCGAAAGACAAAGAACCCGGAATGGAATTGATGAAGCCAGAGATATATTATATGCCCAAAAGGGAAAGTATTACATCCGGGGCATTACAAACTCTCCTCTACTACAAAAAGATATCGTCCCGAGATCTAGGACTGGAAAAAGGAAGGGTACTCGGAACGAAGATGATCTTCTTGTTCCCACGTAGCTTCTCGGTCGGTGTGATGAGACCACTTGACTTTCAAGAATTTGATGGACTTGTTGCGGGTCTTGCGTTCGGTTTCTTCGAGAATAGCAACGGGATGCTCTCGGTAAGACAGGTCTTGTTGAAGATCAATCTCCTCAAACGGAATCATGCGCTCAGGTGCCTTGAAGCATTTGCGGAGTTGAGACACATGGAACACATCATGAACATTGGCGAAGTTGGAAGGGAGCTCAAGTTGATAGGCTAGGTCGCCTCTTTTGCCAAGGATCTTGAAAGGCCCGACGTATCTAGGAGCAAGCTTTCCTTTGATACCGAATCTTTGGGTGCCTTTCATCGGAGACACACGGAGATAAACATGATCATCAATGTTGAAAGCCAAATCACGATGCTTGCCGTCATAGTAGCTCTTCTGACGCGACTGAGCGGCCTTGAGATTCTCACGTATGACTTTGCACATTTCTTCGGCTTCTGAGATCAAGTCATTGCCAAGAAGTTGACGTTCACCTGTTTCAGACCAGTTAAGAGGGGTACGGCACTTCCTGCCATAGAGGATTTCAAACGGGGCTTTACCGGCACTTGCTTGAAAGCTGTTGTTGTAAGAGAACTCGGCAAATGGAAGGCAGTCTTCCTATTTCATGCCAAAAGATATGACACAGGCTCTGAGCATATCTTCTAGAATCTGATTCACTCGCTCGACTTGACCACTGGTCTGAGGGTGAAAAGCAGTGCTGAACCTGATCTTAGTGCCCATGGCGGACTGAAAAGAGTCCCAGAACCTTGAAGTGAACAAACTTCCACGGTCTGAGGAGATAACTTGAGGAATGCCATGTAAGGACACAATTCTGGAAGTGTACAGCTCTGCCAATTGAGCTGCATTGATGGATTCTTTGACTGGAAGGAAGTGAGCGACTTTGGTAAGCTTGTCAATCACCACGAAGATAGAATCATTCCCTCTCTTGGACTTAGGAAAACCAGCGACGAAGTCCATTTCAATGTGGTCGAACTTCCACTCGGGAATAGGAAGAGGTTGGAGAAGACCGGCTGGACGTTGATGTTCTGCTTTCACTCTTCTGCAAACATCACATTCATTCACGAATTGGGCAATCTCCCTTTTCATGCGTGTCCACCAGTAAGATTGCTTGAGGTCTTGGTACATCTTGGAACTGCTAGGATGAATGGAAAGGAGAGAATCATGTGCTTCTTCCATTATGAGCTTCCTGAGATCACCTTTGGGAACAACGAGTCTGTCCTCGAAGAACAAGGTATCTCTCTCATCAACACGAAAGCACTTGTATTTTGGAGTGCCCTTTGCAATACCATGTTTCACCTTCTTCACCATGGTATCACTGAGTTGGGCTTCACGGACCTGATCTTCCAAGGTAGGAGCAATTTGAAGATTTGCAAGAAAACCCTGCGGAACAACTTGGAGGTTGAGTTTCCTGAATGCTTCACAAAGCTCAGGCTGGAACGGCTTGATAAGAAGGCTGTTGCAATATGCCTTTCTGCTCAAAGCATCTGCAATCACATTCGCCTTGCCAGGAGTGTATTCAATGCTGGGATCATACTCTTGGATCATTTCAACCCAACGAGTCTGGCGGAGGTTCAGATGCGGCTGTGTGAAGATGTACTTCAAGCTCTTGTGATCAGTGAAGATGTCGACCTTTCTGCCCAACAACAGATGTCTTCACGTAATCAAAGCATGTACCACAGCTGCTAGCTCGAGATCATGTGTGGGATAGTTCTTCTCACTTGGTTTGAGCTGACGAGAAGTGTATGCCACAATTCTCTTATCTTGCATAAGCACACCACCAAGTCCTTGAAGAGAAGCATCACATAATACTTCATAGGGCTTGGATTCATCTGGAGGAGTCAGAACTGGAGCAGAGACGAGCTTTTCTTTGAGAGTTTTGAATGCCACTTCACACTCTGGGGACCAAAAGTATTTGACATTCTTCTGAAGCAAGTTGGAAAGAGGCTTGGCAATCTTGGAGATGTTCTCAACGAACCTTCTGCAATAGCTGGCAAGACCCAGAAAACTGCGGAGTTGCTTGACGTTCTGAGGAGCTTCCCAGTTGACAATTGCTTCAACTTTCTCGGGATTTACCGCAATACCGTCAGCTGAGATGATATGGCCCAGGTAGAAAACCTTATCGAGCCAAAATTCGCACTTGGAGAACTTGGCATAGAACTTATGCTCTCGGAGTCGATCAAGAACCAGACGTAAGTGCTTTTCGTGATCTTCTTCATTCTTGGAAAACACCAGAATATCATCCAGATACACAAGCACAAACTCGCCAGTATAGGGGTTGAAGATGTAGTGCATCATCCTCGAAAAGGTAGGAGGAGCATTGGCGAGACCAAAGGACATGACTGTATACTCGTAAGAGCCGTAGCTCGTTCTGAAGGCAGTCTTGGGGATGTCTTCCTCGCGAATGCGAATTTGGTGATAGCCCATTCGGAGATCAAGCTTAGAGAACACTTTAGCTCCTTTGAGCTGCTCGAAGAGTTCGTTGATGTTGGGGAGCGGATACTTGTTCTTTATTGTCTTCTTGTTCAATGGCCGGTAATCAACACAGAGACGCTCCGTGCCATCTTTCTTCTTGAAAAATAAGACACCACAGCCCCAAGGAGACGTACTAGGCCTGATGAGACCCATACTCTCCTGTTTATCAAGCTGCTTCTTCAATTCCTTCAATTCATCTGGAGAGAGCTTGTACGGACGCCGGCATGCTGGCTCAGTACCCGGCTCGAGTTCAATGACGAATTCCACCTGACGGTGTGGAGGCATGCCTGGAAGTTCTTCAGGAAAGACGTCTTGATATTCATTCACCACCGGAATTTGAGATATGGCATTAATCTCGCCCTTATCATTGAGAGAGAAAAGCCTGATAGTGTTATCCCTGGAGGCAAAGATAATCACATCTTCATCAGGATGAGTCATCTTGACTTCCTTCTGTGCACAATCAATGTGAGCATCATGCTGAGAAAGCCAATCCATTCCGAGGATGAGGTCAATGTCGGAATTACCAAGAACCACCGGATTAGCCAGAAAGCGATAATCACCCATGCAAATAGACACATTCGGAACAAAGTTGTTGGAGTTCATAAGCAAACCCGGAGAAAGCACAAACATCGGTCTCGGCAAAGCTTGCAATGGCATATCATGTGACAATGCAAAAGGTCTTGACATGAAGGAATGTGAAGCACCTGAATCGAGCAAGACTTTAGCTGGAAAAGAGTTAACTGAGAGGTTACCCAAAATCACATCAGAAGAATTCTCCGCTTCAGCTGCACTCATCAGATTGACCCTTGCTTGCTTGGGATTATGCTTGACAATAGCTGAACTCACAGGTGGAGGAGGTGGAAGACGCTTCGGGTTCGGACATCTGTTGGCATAGTGACCCTTCTGGCCACATCTATTGCACACCACTTCTGAGAGAGGACGGAAATGAGAACCACTTGACTTGGAGCCTTGAGACTGAAACTGGTTCTTCGACTGATTGCTCGGGTTGGGTGGGTGGGAGAAGCCACGGCCACCTGAGTTCTTGTTGCTGTTGGAGTTGTTGTATGGAGCTCGAATCACTGGAGGAGGAGGAAGCCAGAATTTCTGTTGTTTCGCAGCCAACTGAGATGATGAGGAAGAGTGAACGGCATCTCGAATTCTCTTTTTGGAAGCCTCCATCTTAAGCTGAGCTGCCTCTTGTTTCAAAGCCATATTATAGAATTTGTCGAATTCATCGGGCTCGAACAAGGTGAGAGCAAGTTGAAGTTCATCTTTGAGGCCTCCACGAAACTGGTAGATTTTGCTCTTAGCATCAGGAATGTCTTGCTTAGCATAGCGGGCGAGGTTTTGGAACTTGACATTATACTGATAGACTGTCATAGAGCCCTGCATCAGGTTGCGGAATTGCTCACGTATACCCTCGATGACACTTGTTGGAATATGGTGAGAGCGAAAGTCCTGGCAGAAATTCTCCCAAGAGATCACACGACCTGGCCAGGAGTCTTTGTACTGCTGCCACTAGTCAGCTGCTTGGTCTTTGAGTTGGAAGGCTGCAAACTTCACATAATCCTCTTCTCTTACGTTACTGCACTCAAAATGCTTCTTTATGTCGGTTAACCAATCTTCAGCATCAAGAGGGTCGACACAGTAACTGAAAGCTTTTGGATTATTGGCCAAGAACTGGTTGAGAGTAGCATGCTGCTGCTGGTTGAAGAAGTTGCCTTGATTCCCTAGAACACCCTGATTAGCTTGATTAGCTTGCATCTGCTGCATCATCTGCATCAACAACTGGGTGTTCTGAGCTGTAGTCTGCATAATCGCTCTCCAAGCCTCAAGCGGAGGAGGAGGGGAAGGAGGACGATCTGGAACCTCTTCCGCCTCTGGGTTAGCGTTGGGAACCTTTTTCGGAGCCATCCTGAAAGAGATGACCACGAATCAGCAATTTGATTGACAGAAGGTATAAGCTGAATCAATGGAATGAATTGCAACAAGTCTTCACAATAATCATTCGAACAATAGGAACGAATGAAATCATTCGAACAAGAGGAACGAATGAAATTCTCAGTTAAATGATAACATCAATCTTCATGAGAAGCCACATAGGGGACAAAAGGTAAAATAAGAAAACAACAAGGTACGGATGGGAACAAACACAAGATAGGAGCTTCGTTCTAACATCTTTGTGCTGAAAGCATATGAACGCGTTACGAAAGGGTTTTGCAATCCCCGGATCAGCATAGCCAAGGACCCTTTAAGATGCAACTCCCGATCGGAACATCGGTCATAATACCACTTCACTCAATGTAGAACCCCGAACTCGCTAACCTGCATTCGTTGGAAGAATGCCTACGATCTACTGGATAAACCCACCTATTAATTTCCGAAAGATTCCAGTTATGCAATCAGGTGTTGGGGATACACGGGAAGCACCGTGCAATCAACTCTAAACCTACATCCAGGTGTATCCATCCTTCAACACATAACCAGTCTTTCTCGGAAACTATTTACCTCGGACCTTCGAAAAGCATCCACTATACCAAGCTATGGCAATACTCCCGAACTACCTCCCCAGTACTGGGTGATGTCGGGGTTATCTTGCCACTAACCGTATAGGAGAGATTTTCGATGTCGGCCGTCTTAAGTATTTAGTACTGCCGCGATATGCTTGTGACGACAATACCCCGAAGCTCAACTCCCCGGGACACTGCCACAACCCCTAATGTCAGGAGGCATCGAGAACAATATTCTCGTCACAAGAACATCAAAACAATCCCAGAATACTCGCGAGATTCCTAAAAAAAATTTGGTGCAATTTTTGAAGATAGAAGAGACAAGAGTAGTCGTCAGGAGTCCTCACCAGAGAGAAAGGGGACGAGAAGCAAAAAAATCCTACTCTCCGATATAATATAGGACTCAAAATGTTTTCAGTGCGTGCCTAGACTCGACCGTCAACGATTCGATCAATCAGTGGGGGCTCCTAGGTCGGAGAAGGCTCTGAATACCAACTTGTAATGCCTAGGATGGGACTATATCTCCTACGTGTCGAGGCACGACTTAGAGACATAACCCCATGCTGGAATGGTCGCAAGTCTGGTATCTTTGCACAACTCATGTAAAAGATGGGGATGGAAAACATAAAATAGTTGGCTTACACTCGCCACGTCACACAAATACAATGCATGTCTCAAACATCATACAATAAAACATCACAACCCTCTAAGGGTAAAATCCAAATGACAAGATACCAAACATAATTTAAATCCACAGGTCGGATCGAATCCTAGTAGACGTCTCCACTACTGATCATCAGGATAACAAACATAGTATCGACTACGCTCCTCGTCGTACTCCCAGTCTAGCTCGGTGCCATCACCTGGATAGCTCACCACTGGACCTGCATCTGGTGTGGTGAAGTAACTGTGAGCCACAGAGGACTCAGCAATCCCGTTCCCGGGTAACAAGACTATTTAAGCCTTGGGAGAGGTTAAGGCTGAAGAAAAAAATAAGTGTCTGCAGCAGCAACTAGCACTAGCTTACGTGAAAGAGTGCGAGAAGAGAAGGCCTCGGTCGAGAGATGATCACGAAGTGATCCTTGCTAAAACACGTCAAACATAACCCCACCGTGTTCAACTCCCGAATCCCTATTCGGAAATTGACAGTCACGGTACACACGCTGGTAGTGTATTAGAACAATGTGTCAAGTTATCTACAACCGGATATTAACAAGCTCCCATCTGCCACATAACCGCGGGCACAGCTTTCGAAAGTTCAAAACCCTGCAGGGGTGTTCCAACTTGGCCCATTACAAGCCCACGATCCGCGGAGTCGCAACTCCAAGGTGGGAAGACCCGAGTATTCTCGGAATCCCGTGCTCAAGATACTCCGAACTAAGGTAAGGCTAATCCAGCAAATCCTCCCGGCATGCCGACACCCTGATAGTAGCCGCGCGTATCTAGTCTCAGGCCACGACCGGATGAGCACAGCGTACAGTGGCCGAAATACCCAAGTTGCCAAGGGGGGCCCCGCACACGACTCTAGTTTGGACCAACACTCAAATCAAGCACTGGCCCAGGGGGGTTGAATTAATTAAGCCTCGGGTTAATTACTCCCTCGGAAAGTTTTAGTTGTTTAGGCGAATAGTACCAAAGTTGGGACTTGCTGGAAAAGACTTAGCACTTAGCGGTTTATCAAGGGGGTCCCATACACCCCAACCGTGTTAGGAACACATAATCAAGGAACATAACACCGGTTTAAACGGTTCCTAACGGCATGAGTGGAACAAATCACCAAGCAAAAGGCTTAGCCTTCCACCCTTGCCAATATATAGATTTCAATTTAAGCATTTATATAGTGTGATATAACCCAACAAACTTTAACATGAAGCAAGCATCTTCAATTTTCACCTGCAACTAGCAATGCTATAAGAAGGGCTGAGCGAAGCGTACTTAGCCAAGCAACGGTTTGCATAGGTAGGGTGGTTAAACATGGTCATGGTTACAAGTAGGAGGCTGACAGGAAAGACATGGGCATCGAGGCAAAACTATAGAGCGGAACTACTAGCAATAGGCAAAGATAGTAATGTTATCGGGGTTCGGTCATCTTGCCTGAAGAGAAGTCGTTCGGATCGTAAGAAGGGTCCTCGTGCTCAACCTCGTTGGTAACCTCGTGCTCGTACTCGTACTCGGTCTCAGCTTCCAGCTCTAAACAATACAATCACACAAGGCACGAATCAACAAGATGCAATGCGCACACGAAAATGATGGATGCACTAAGGGAGCACACGGAGCACGGAAAATAGCACTCTAGCAAAACACTTCAAAACATGGCAACAATATGATATTATGAATCTACACGAAAAATCAATCAAGTTTCATATAAGACTTGCTGCAATCGGAGCTATGGGCTAAAAGTTATGCCCGAAACAAGAAATAGGCGAAAGCTTAAAATTACAGCAACATAGCAACTTCGGAGCACAAAATAATTAAGCTACAGTACTCAAACACCAAGGCAAAGAGCATGAATATAAACTAGACATATCCTACAGCAAATAAGTCCAAAGGTGCACCCCCAAAGGAGCCATGGATCAATAGCAACAAGCTTGGACATATTGAACTTGACAATAAAATTCTGACAGCAGAATTTTATTGAAACTTTGGAGCAAAAGTTAAACATGCTACGGCCACTTAAATAAGCATGTGAGAACATGCATGGAAAGCCAACAATATATACTACAAGTAACCATCAAGATCCACCCCAAAACTATCATGGTTTGTCCTAGAGCAGCAAGCAAACATGGCATCGAAACATTACAGATTACAGACTTAGTGAAAATCCACTAAGTGTTAAACAGCAGTTTCATCATGGCATCTAAAAGAGCAAGTTTAAGCCACCTCGAAACTAAACATGGCAAGTGGTAAGCACCACATCAAAGTACACATGATGGTGATTCCGAAACATACAAGCATGCATCATGGAGATAAACACAACGATAACAATGAGCTCAACAAGATGGCATTTCATAACAAGTGAATCAACATCACAGCCACATGGCACTTTGCAACGAAGATATACATGGCAAGAATAAATCTATCATGCAACCTATCACAAACAACATGTAGAGCATGGCACGACGAACACGTGGACATGTCATTTGCATCATTCGGACAAACGAGCTAAAAGATATCACTATGCAAAGATGACATAAAAACAACACATAACAGTAGTTTATATCGGGGTGCACTCTTGCAATAGAAAAATAAACATCTAGATGACCACAAACATGCATGGCACAATGGAATGAATCGTAGTGCTAGTCACCACGAACGTCTGGACACCTCATATGCGCAAAACGGATCATCACGCAAGAAGTTATTGCAGTTTGAAACTAGCATCAGCACACAAGAAAATCTGGGGACTTAGAGGGAAAAACTACCTCCTCAGATCTGAAAAAGGAGCGGGCCGGATCTGCAGATCGGGCGCGGCCCGTGGAGAAGCGGCGGCGGGGAAGTGGGCCTTGGCCCGCACGGACGAAGTGGCGCGGCCGGCCTGGAGCGGCTGAGGCGGCGCTGCGGTGGGACTGGGTCGGCTCGGGCGGCTGCGGCCGACGGAGGGGGCCCGGCCCAGATCGGAGAGGCGGCTGGGAGTGGAGCGGCCTGGATCTGCGGCGGCTGGAAGGCGAGATCGGGCCGACGCGGCGCCTGGCCCAGCGAGGCGGGGGAGCCTGGCGCGACGCGGGAGGAAGGCGAGGCGGCTCTGGCGACGGAGGGAGCCGGCCTTGGGCCGAGGCGGGACGGGCCGACCTGGCGACACGGCCTGCGGCAGCCGGAGGCGATCGGCCTGGCGACGCGGAGGGGAGGGAATCGGCCTGCGAGCTGGCCGATGCGGGAGCTAGCGACAGAAGGGCCTAGGCGAAGGGATCAGTGGCGACTCGATCGCCCAAGCGCGCGGGAGGGCGTTGACCCTGGCGTCCCTCGATCTGGATCGAGATCCAGCGGGGACTCGGGTGCCCCATCCGAGCGGCGGCGACTGCTGCTCGAAGCCGGCGGCGGGATCGAGTAGATGGATCCAAGTGGCGATTTCCCTCTGGTGTGGCACGAAAAATTGAGGGGAGAAGGGGCTAGAGGTAGGTGGAGGGGGTTTAGGCTGCCAAAAATGGCATGAGGAGGCTATATATATGGTAGGTGCTAGGGTTTGAGGGATTTGGGGTGTTTTAGAGCCCTCCGATCATGATCCGCCGGATCCGATCGCGAGGGGAGTTAGGATGGGCCAAGAGGAGGGAAGTGGGCTGTTGGAGGGGTGTCTTGGGCCACAAAGTGGAGGCACTTTGAGCCCACACGAATAACTGTTGGGGGAGCAAACGGACTCGAAACGCGACGAGATTTGACAGGCGGGTTACACACACCAAAACAACAACACACGACAAGTCTCGCGCCACACCGGTAACGTTCCACGGCCAAACACCAAAGTAGGCCTACGGGATGCCACAGACACGTGAGAGAGCTCCGGAACGCGAAACGGACAACGGGAAGGAACGCGTGGAACCGGATGCAACCGACAACACAAATGCAATGCGATGCACATGTCTATATGATATGAATGAATGCCACACACGCACACAACAAAATGATGAAAACCCGAAAGACAAAGAACCCGGAATGGAATTGATGAAGCCAGAGATATATTATATGCCCAAAAGGGAAAGTATTACATCCAGGGCATTACAAACTCTCCTCTACTACAAAAAGATCTCGTCCCGAGATCTAGGACTGGAAAAAGGAAGGGTACTCGGAACGAAGATGATCTTCTCGTTCCCACGTAGCTTCTCGGTCGGTGTGATGAGACCACTTGACTTTCAAGAATTTGATGGACTTGTTGCGGGTCTTGCGTTTGGTTTCTTCGAGAATAGCAACGGGATGCTCTCGATAAGACAGGTCTTGTTGAAGATCAATCTCCTCAAACGGAATCATGCGCTCAGGTGCCTTGAAGCATTTGCAGAGTTGAGACACATGGAACACATCATGAACATTGGCGAAGTTGGAAGGGAGCTCAAGTTGATAGGCTAGGTCGTCTCTTTTGCCAAGGATCTTGAAAGGCCCGACGTATCTAGGAGCAAGCTTTCCTTTGATACCGAATCTTTGGGTGCCTTTCATCGGAGACACACGGAGATAAACATGATCATCAATGTTGAAAGCCAAATCACGATGCTTGCCGTCATAGTAGCTCTTCTGAAGCGACTGAGCGGCCTTGAGATTCTCACGTATGACTTTGCACATTTCTTCGGCTTCTGAGATCAAGTCATTGCCAAGAAGTTGACGTTCACCTGTTTCAGACCAGTTAAGAGGGGTACGGCACTTCCTGCCATAGAGGATTTCAAACGGGGCTTTACCGGCACTTGCTTGAAAGCTGTTGTTGTAAGAGAACTCAGAAAATGGAAGGCAGTCTTCCCATTTCATGCCAAAAGATATGACACAGGCTCTGAGCATATCTTCTAGAATCTGATTCACTCGCTCGACTTGACCACTGGTCTGAGGGTGAAAAGCAGTGTTGAACCTGATCTTAGTGCCCATGGCGGACTGAAAAGAGTCCCAGAACCTTGAAGTGAACAAACTTGCATGGTTTGAGGAGATAACTTGAGGAATGCCATGTAAGGACACAATTCTGGAAGTGTACAGCTCTGCCAATTGAGCTGCGTTGATGGATTCTTTGACTGGAAGGAAGTGAGCGACTTTGGTAAGCTTGTCAATCACCACGAAGATAGAATCATTCCCTCTCTTGGACTTAGGAAAACCAGTGACGAAGTCCATTTCAATGTGGTCGAACTTCCACTCGGGAATAGGAAGAGGTTGGAGAAGACCGGCTGGACGTTGATGTTCTGCTTTCACTCTTCTGCAAACATGACATTCATTCACGAATTGGGCAATCTCCCTTTTCATGCGTGTCCACCAGTAAGATTGCTTGAGGTCTTGGTACATCTTGGAACTGCCAGGATGAATGGAAAGGAGAGAATCATGTGCTTCTTCCATTATGAGCTTCCTGAGATCACCTTTGGGAACAACGAGTCTGTCCTCGAAGAACAAGGTATCTCTCTCATCAACACGAAAGCACTTGTATTTTGGAGTGCCCTTTGCAATACCATGTTTCACCTTCTTCACCATGGTATCACTGAGTTGGGCTTCACGGACCTGATCTTCCAAGGTAGGAGCAATTTGAAGATTTGCAAGAAAACCCTGCGGAACAACTTGGAGGTTGAGTTTCCTGAATGCTTCACAAAGCTCAGGCTGGAACGGCTTGATAAGAAGGCTGTTGCAATATGCCTTTCTGCTCAAAGCATCTGCAATCACATTCGCCTTGCCAGGAGTGTATTCAATGCTGGGATCATACTCTTGGATCATTTCAACCCAACGAGTCTGGCGGAGGTTCAGATGCGGCTGTGTGAAGATGTACTTCAAGCTCTTGTGATCAGTGAAGATGTCGACCTTTCTGCCCAACAACAGATGTCTCCACGTAATCGAAGCATGTACCACAGCTGCTAGCTCGAGATCATGTGTGGGATAGTTCTTCTCACTTGGTTTGAGCGGACGAGAAGTGTATGCCACAATTCTCTTATCTTGCATAAGCACACCACCAAGTCCTTGAAGAGAAGCATCATAGAATACTTCATAGGGCTTGGATTCATCTGGAGGAGTCAGAACTGCAACAGAGACGAGCTTTTCTTTGAGAGTTTCGAATGCCACTTCACGCTCTGGGGACCAAAAGTATTTGACATTATTCTGAAGCAAGTTGGAAAGAGGCTTGGCAATCTTGGAGAAGTTCTCAACGAACCTTCTGCAATAGCTGGCAAGACCCAGAAAACTGCGGAGTTGCTTGACGTTCTGAGGAGCTTCCCAGTTGACAATTGCTTCAACTTTCTCGGGATTTACCGCAATACCGTCAGCTGAGATGATATGGCCCAGGTACAAAACCTTATCGAGCCAAAATTCGCACTTGGAGAACTTGGCATAGAACTTATGCTCTCGGAGTCGATCAAGAACCAGACGTAAGTGCTTTTCGTGATCTTCTTCATTCTTGGAAAACACCAGAATATCATCCAGATACACAAGCACAAACTCGCCAGTATAGGGGTTGAAGATGTAGTGCATCATCCTCGAAAAGGTAGGAGGAGCATTGGCGAGACCAAAGGACATGACTGTATACTCGTATGAGCCGTAGCTTGTTCTGAAGGCAGTCTTGGGGATGTCTTCCTCGCGAATGCGAATTTGGTGATAGCCCATTCGGAGATCGAGCTTAGAGAACACTTTAGCTCCTTTGAGCTGCTCGAAGAGTTCGTTGATGTTGGGGTGTGGATACTTGTTCTTTATTGTCTTTTTGTTCAATGGCCGGTAATCAACACAGAGATGCTCCGTGCCATCTTTCTTCTTGACAAATAAGACACCACAGCCCCAAGGAGACGTACTAGGCCTGATGAGACCCATACTCTCCTGTTTATCAAGCTGCTTCTTCAATTCCTTCAATTCATCTGGAGAGAGCTTGTACGGACGCCGGCATGCAGGCTCAGTACCCGGCTCGAGTTCAATGACGAATTCCACCTGACGATGTGGAGGCATGCCTGGAAGTTCTTCAGGAAAGACGTCTTGATATTCATTCACCACCGGAATTTGAGATATGGCATTAATCTCGCCCTTATCATTGAGAGAGAAAAGCCTGATAGTGTTATCCCTGGAGGCAAAGATAATCACATCTTCATCAGGATGAGTCATCTTGACTTCCTTTTGTGCACAATCAATGTGAGCATCATGCTGAGAAAGCCAATCCATTCCGAGGATGAGGTCAATGTCGGAATTACCAAGAACCACCAGATTAGCCAGAAAGCGATAATCACCCATGCGAATAGACACATTCGGAACAAAGTTGTTGGAGTTCATAAGCAAACCCGGAGAAAGCACAGACATCGGTCTCGGCAAAGCTTGCAATGGCATATCATGTGACAATGCAAAAGGTCTTGACATGAAGGAATGTGAAGCACCTGAATCGAACAAGACTTTAGCTGGAAAAGAGTTAACTGAGAGGTTACCCAAAATCACATCAGAAGAATTCTCCGCTTCAGCTGCACTCATCAGATTGACCCTTGCTTGCTTGGGATTATGCTTGACAATAGTTGAACTCACAGGTGGAGGAGGTGGAAGACGCTTCGGGTTCGGACATCTGTTGGCATAGTGACCCTTCTAGCCACATCTGTTGCACACCACTTCTGAGAGAGGACGGAAATGAGAACCACTTGACTTGGAGCCTTGAGACTGAAACTGGTTCTTCGACTGATTGCTCGGGTTGGGTGGGTGGGAGAAGCCACGGCCACCTGAGTTCTTGTTGCTGTTGGAGTTGTTGTATGGAGCTCGAATCACTGGAGGAGGAGGAAGCCAGAATTTCTGTTGTTTCGCAGCCAACTGAGATGATGAGGAAGAGTGAACGGCATCTCGAATTCTCTTTTTGGAAGCCTCCATCTTAAGCTGAGCTGCCTCTTGTTTCAAAGCCATATTATAGAATTTTTCGAATTCATCGGGCTCGAACAAGGTGAGAGCAAGTTGAAGTTCATCTTTTAGGCCTCCACGAAACTGGTAGATTTTGCTCTTAGCATCAGGAATGTCTTGCTTAGCATAGCGGGCGAGGTTTTGGAACTTGACATTATACTTATAGACTGTCATAGAGCCCTGCTTCAGGTTGCGGAATTGCTCACGCATACCCTCGATGACACTTGTTGGAATATGATGAGAGCGAAAGTCCTTGCAGAAATTCTCCCAAGAGATCACACGACCTGGCCTGGAGTCTTTGTACTGCTGCCACCAGTCAGCTGCTTGGTCTTTGAGTTGGAAGGCTGCAAACTTCACATAATCCTCTTCTCTTACGTTACTGCACTCAAAATGCTTCTTTATGTCGGTTAACCAATCTTCAGCATCAAGAGGGTCGACACAGTAACTGAAAGCTTTTGGATTATTGGCCAAGAACTGGTTGAGAGTAGCATGGTGCTGCTGGTTGAAGAAGTTGCCTTGATTCCCTGGAACACCCTGATTAGCTTGATTAGCTTGCATCTGCTGCATCATCTGCATCAACAACTGGGTGTTCTGAGCTGTAGTCTGCATAATCGCTCTCCAAGCCTCAGGCGGAGGAGGAGGGGAAGGAGGACGATCTGGAACCTCTTCCGCTTATGGGTTAGCGTTGGGAACCTTTTTCGGAGCCATCCTGAAAGAGATGACCACGAATCAGCAATTTGATTGACAGAAGGTATAAGCTGAATCAATGGAATGAATTGCAACAAGTCTTCACAATAATCATTGGAACAATAGGAACGAATGAAATCATTCGAACAAGAGGAACGAATGAAATTCTCAGTTAAATGATAACATCAATCTTCACGAGAAGCCACATAGGGGACAAAAGGTAAAATAAGAAAACAACAAGGTACATATATCTTTGTGCTGAAAGCATATGAACGCGTTATGAAAGGGTTTTGCAATCCCCGGATCAGCATAGCCAAGGACCCTTTAAGATGCAACTCCCGATCGGAACATCGGTCATAATACCACTTCACTCAATGTAGAACCCCGAACTCGCGAACCTGCATTCGTTGGAAGAATGCCTACGATCTACTGGATAAACCCACCTATTAATTTCCGAAAGATTCCAGTTATGCAATCAGGTGTTGGGGATACACGGGAAGCACCGCGCAATCAACTCTAAACCTACATCCAGGTGTATCCATCCTTCAACACATAACCAGTCTTTCTCGGAAACTGTTTACCTCGGACCTTCGAAAAGCATCCACTATACCAAGCTATGGCAATACTCCCGAACTACCTCCCCAGTACTGGGTGATGTCGGGGTTATCTTGCCACTAACCGTATAGGAGAGATTTTCGATGTCGGCCGTCTTAAGTATTTAGTACTGCCGCGATATGCTTGTGACGACAATACCCCGAAGCTTAACTCCCCGGGACACTGCCACAACCCCTAATGTCAGGAGGCATCGAGAACAATATTCTCGTCACAAGAACATCGAAACAATCCCAGAATACTCGCGAGATTCCTAAAAACAATTTGGTGCAATTTTTGAAGATAGAAGAGACAAGAGTAGTCGTCAGGAGTCCTCACTAGAGAGAAAGGGGATGAGAAGCAAAAAAATCCTACTCTCCGATATAATATAGGACTCAAAATGTTTTCAGTGTGTGCCTAGACTCGACCTTCAACGATTCGATCAATCAGTGGGGGCTCCTAGGTCGGAGAAGGCTCTGAATACCAACTTGTAATGCCTAGGATGGGACTATATCTCCTACGTGTCGAGGCACGACTTAGAGACATAACCCCATGCTGGAATGATCGCAAGTCTGGTATCTTTGCACAACTCATGTAAAAGATGGGGATGGAAAACATAAAATAGTTGGCTTACACTCGCCACGTCACACAAATACAATGCATGTCTCAAACATCATACAATAAAACATCACAGCCCTCTAAGGGTAAAATCCAAATGACAAGATACCAAACATAATTTAAATCCACAGGTCGGATCGAATCCTAGTAGAAGTCTCCACTACTGATCATCAGGATAACGAACATAGTATGGACTACGCTCCTCGTCGTACTCCCAATTTAGCTCGGTGCCATCACCTGGATAGCTCACCACTGGACCTGCATCTGGTGTGGTGAAGTAACTGTGAGCCACAGAGGACTCAGCAATCCCGTTCCCGGGTAACAAGACTATTTAAGCCTTGGGAGAGGTTAAGGCTGAAGAAAAAAATAAGTATCTGCAACAGCAACTAGCACTAGCTTATGTGAAAGAGTGCGAGAAGAGAAGGCATCGGTCGAGAGATGATCACGAAGTGATCCTAGCTAAAACACGTCAAACATAACCCCACCGTGTTCAACTCCCGAATCCCTATTCGGAAATTGACAGTCACGGTACACACGCGGGCACGGCTTCCGAAAGTTCAAAACCCTGCAGGGGTGTTCCAACTTGGCCCATTACAAGCCCACGATCCGCGGAGTCGCAACTCCAAGGTGGGAAGACCCGACTATTCTCGGAATCCCATGCTCAAGATACTCCGAACTAAGGTAAGGCTAATCCAGAAAATCCTCCCGGCGTGCCGACACCCTGATAGTAGCCGCGCGTATCTAGTCTCAGGCCACGACCGGATGAGCACAGCGTACAGTGGCCGAAATACCCAAGTTGCCAAGGGGGGCCCCGCACACAACTCTAGTTTGGACCAACACTCAAATCGAGCACTGGCCCAGGGGGGTTGAATTAATTAAGCCTCGGGTTAATTACTCCCTCGGAAAGTTTTGGTTGTTTAGGTGAATAGTACCAAAGTTGGGACTTGATGGAAAAGACTTAGCACTTAGCGATTTATCAAGGGGGTCCCATACACCCCTACCGTGTTAGGAACGCATAATCAAGGAACATAACACCGGTTTAAACGGTTCCTAACGGCATGAGTGGAACAAATCACCAAGCAAAAGGCTTAGCCTTCCACCCTTGCCAATATATAGATGATTTCAATTTAAGCATTTATATAGTGTGATATAACCCAACAAACTTCAACATGAAGCAAGCATCTTCAACCTTCACTTGCAACTAGCAATGCTATAAGAAGGGCTGAGCGAAGCGTACTTAGCCAAGCAACGATTTGCATAGGTAGGGTGGTTAAACATGGTCATGGTTACAAGTAGGAGGCTGACAGGAAAGACATGGGTATCGAGGCAAAACTATAGAGCGGAACTACTAGCAATAGGCAAAGATAGTAATGTTATCGGGGTTCGGTCATCTTGCCTGAAGAGAAGTCGTTCGGATCGTAAGAAGGGTCCTCGTGCTCAACCTCGTTGGTAACCTCGTGCTTGTACTCGTACTCGGTCTCAGCTTCCGGCTCTAAACAATACAATCACACAAGTCACGAATCAACAAGATGCAATGCGCACACGAAAATGATGGATGCATGATGGATGCACTAAGGGAGCACACGGAGCACGAAAAATAGCACTCAAGCAAAACACTTCAAAACATGGCAACAATATGATATTATGAATCTACACGAAAAATCAATCAAGTTTCATATAAGACTTGCTGCAATCGGAGCTACGGGCTAAAAGTTATGCCCGAAACAAGAAATAGGCGAAAGCTGAAAATTACAGCAACATAGCAACTTCGGAGCACAAAATAATTAAGCTACAGTACTCAAACACCATGGCAAAGAGCATGAACATAAACTAGACATATCCTACAGCAAATAAGTCCAAAGGTGCACCCCCAAAGGAGCCACGGATCAATAGCAACAAGCTTGGACATATTGAACTTGACAATAAAATTCTGACAGCAGAATTTTATTGAAACTTTGGAGCAAAAGTTAAACATGCTACAGCCATTTAAATAAGCATGTGAGAACATTAATGGAAATCCAACAATATATACTACAAGGAACCATCAAGATCCACCCCAAAACTATCATGGTTTGTCCTAGAGCAGCAAGCAAACATGGCATCGGAACATTACAGATTACAGACTTAGTGAAAATCCACTAAGTGTTAAACAACAGTTTCATCATGCAATCTAAAAGAGCAAGTTTAAGTCACCTCGAAACTAGACATGGCAAGTGGTAAGCACCACATCAAAGTACACATGATGGTGATTCCGAAACATACAAGCATGCATCATGGAGATAAACACAACGATAGCAATGAGCTCAACAAGATGGCATTTCATAACAAGTGAATCAACATCACAGCCACATGGCACTTTGCAACGAAGATATACATGGCAAGAATAAATCTATCATGCAACCTATCACAAACAACATGTAGAGCATGGCAAGACGAACCCGTGGACATGTCATTTGCATCATTCGGACAAACGAGCTAAAAGATATCACTATGCAAAGATGACATAAAAACAACACATAACAGCAGTTTATATCGGGGTGCACTCTTGCAACAGAAAAATAAGCATCTAGATGACCACAAACATGCATGGCACAATGGAATGAATCGTAGTGCTAGTCACCACGAACGTCTGGACACCTCATATGCGCAAAACGGATCATCACACAAGAAGTTATTGCAGTTTGAAACTAGCATCAGCACACAAGAAAATCTGGGGACTTAGAGGGAAAAACTACCTCCTCAGATCTGAAAAAGGAGCAGGCCGGATCTGCAGATCGGGCGTGGCCCGTGGAGAAGCGGCGACGGGGAAGTGGGCCTCGGCCCGCACGGACGAAGTGGCGCGGCCGGCCTGGAGGGGCTGAGGCGGCGCTGCGATGGGACTGGGCCGGCTCGGGCGGCTGCGGCCGATGGAGGGGGCCCGGCCCAGATCGGAGAGGCGGCTGGGAGCGGAGTGGCCTGGATCTGCGGTGGCTGGAAGGCGAGATCGGGCCGACGCGGCGCCTGGCCCAGCGAGGCGGGGGAGCCTAGCGCGACGCGGGAGGAAGGCGAGGCGGCTCTAGCGACGGAGGGAGCCGGCCTTGGGCCGAGGCGGGACGGGCCGACCTGGCGACGCGGCCTGCAGCAGCCGGAGGCGATCGCCCTGGCGACGCGGAGGGGAGGGAATCGGCGTGCGAGCTGGCCGATGCGGGAGCTAGCGACGGAAGGGCCCAGGCGAAGGGATCGGTGGCGACTCGATCGCCAAAGCGCGCGGGAGGGCGTTGACCCTGGCGTCCTTCGATCTGGATCGAGATCCAGCGGGGACTCGGGTGCCCCGTCCGAGCGGCGGCGGCTGCTGCTCGAAGCCGGCGGCGGGATCGAGTAGATGGATCCAAGTGGCGATTTCCCTCTGGTGTGGCACGAAAAATTGAGGGGAGAAGGGGCTAGAGGTAGGTGGAGGGGGTTTAGGCTGCCAAAAATGGCATGAGGAGGCTATATATATGGTAGGTGCTAGGGTTTGAGGGATTTGGGGTGTTTTAGAGCCCTCCGATCGCGATCCGACGGATCCGATCGCGAGGGGAGTTAGGATGGGCCAAGAGGAGGGAAGTGGGCTGTTGGAGGGGTGTCTTGGGCCACAAAGTGGAGGCACTTTGAGCCCACACGAATAACTGTTGGGGGAGCAAACGGACTCGAAACGCGACGAGATTTGACAGGCGGGTTACACACACCAAAACAACAACACACGACAAGTCTCGCGCCACACCGGTAACGTTAAACGGCCAAACACCAAAGTAGGCCTACGGAACGCCACGGACACGTGAGAGAGCTCCGGAACGCGAAACAGACAACGGGAAGGAACGCGTGGAACCGGATGCAACCGACAACACAAATGCAATGCGATGCACATGTCTATATGATATGAATGAATGCCACACACGCACACAACAAAATGATGAAAACCCGAAAGACAAAGAACCCGGAATGGAATTGATGAAGCCAGAGATATATTATATGCCCAAAAGGGAAAGTATTACATCCGGGGCATTACACTCCAAGTATAGTTACCGATGGATGAAGACGAAAGAGGGGATGCCTTCCCGGGGCATCCCCAAGCTTAGGCTTTTGATTATATTGAATTTACTTGGGGTGCCATGGGCATCCCCAAGCTTAGGCATTTGCTACTCCTTGTTCCATAGTCCATCAAAGCAATACTCAAAACTTGAAAACTTCACAACACAAAACTTAGACAAAAATTCTCGTGAGCTCCGTTAGTATGGGAAAGCAAACCACTACTCAAAGGTACATCAAATGAATTAATTCTTTGTTTATATTGGTGTTAAACCTACTGTACTCCAACTTCTCTATGGTTCATATCCTCCAATACTACTCATAGATGCATCGGAATAAACAAGCAACACACGAAAAACAGAATCTGTCAAAGACAGAACAGTCTGTAGTAATCTGCAGGGTTCGCCTACTTCTGGAACTCCAAAAAATTAAAAATAAATTGGTAAATTTGCGAAATTTGTCTACAAATCAGCAGCAAAAAGAATCAACTAAAAATCACGCTCCAGTAAAATCCCACGACTACTTTAGCGAGCGCTAACGATTCTGTTTTTCACAGCAAGATCATATGAACTTCACACAAGTCTTCCCAAAGGTTCTACTTGGCACAAACACTAAACAAAACATGAAACCACATCTATTCAGAGGCTAGATGCAATATTTATTCCCTAACAGCATCAAAAACAAAAAAAACATAAAATTTGGTTGCCTCCCAACAAGCGCTATCGTTTTACGCCCCTAGCTAGGCACGATACTAGATAGATATAGGTAAGTGTTCCATGCCTTTCCTTAATGGAAATTTGATTTTATTTCTAGGAAAGTGTTCCATGCCTTTCCTTAATGGAAATTGGAATATAATATTTCCTTCCTTCATATCAATAATTGCACCAATCGTTCTAAGGAAAGGTCTACCAAGAATAATAGGACATGAAGGATTGCAATCTATATCAAGAACAATGACATCTACGGGAACATAATTCCTATTGGCAACAATAAGAACATCATTAATTCTTCCCATAGGTTTCTTAATAGTGGAATCCACAAGATGCAAATTTAAAGAACAATCATCAAGCTCATGGAACCCTAGCAAATCACACAAAGTTTTTGGGATAGTGGAGACACTTGCACCCAAATAACACAAAGCATAGCATTCATGATCTTTTATTTTTATTTGAATAGTAGGTTCCCACTCATCATAAAGCTTTCTAGGTATAGAAACTTTCAACTCAAGTTTTTCTTCATAAGATTGCATCAAAGCATCAACTATGTGTTTAGTGAAAGCTTTATTTTGACTATAAGCATGCGGAGAATTTAGGACGGATTGCAACAAGGCAATACAATCAATCAAAGAGCAATTACCATAATTGAATCCCTTGAAATCCAAAGTAGTGGGTTCATCACTATGCAAAGTTTTAATCTCTTCACTCCCACTTTTAACAATTTTAGCATCAAGATCTAAAAACTCCGAATCATTGGGACACCTTAAAGCAGAATCATCTCCAATCCTATTCTCATCAAGATTAATACTAGAAAACAAGGATCTAATAGGAGACACATCAATAACTTTCAGATCTTCATCTTTATTTTCATGATAACTAGAAGAACACGATTTAATATAATCTTCTCTTTTAGCACGCATTCTAGCGGTTCTTTCTTTGCATTCATCAATGGAAATTCTCATGGCTTTGAGAGACTCATTGATATCATACTTAGGTGTGATAGATCTAAGTTTCAAAGAATCAACATCAAGAGTAATTATATCCACACTTCTAGCCAATTCATCAACTTTAAGCAATTTCTCTTCAAGCATAGCATTGAAATTCTTTTGCGAGATCATAAACTCCTTGACACTAGTTTCAAATTCAGAAGGCATCTTTCCATAAGAGTTGTTGTAGGAATTACCAAAATTATTAGAGGAATTACTAGGAAAAGGCCTAGGATTAAAATTACCTCTATAAGCATTGTTACGGAAATTATTCCTACCAACAAAATTCACATCCAAAGATTCATTGTTATTCTCAATCAAAGTGGACAAAGGCATATCATTAGGATCAGAAGAAGCACTCTTAGCAGCAAACAATTTCATAAGTTCATCCATCTTTACACTCAAAACACTAATTTCTTCGACAACATGCACTTTTTTACTAGTAGATCTTTCGGTGTGCCATTGAAAATAATTAACCATAATATTATCTAGGAGTTTGGTAGCTTCTCCTAAGGTGGTTTCCATGAAAGTGCTTCCGGCGGCCGAGTCTAACAGATTTCTAGAAGCAAAATTCAAGCCGGCATAAAAGTTCTGAATAATCATCCATAGATTCAAACCATGTGTAGGGCAATTACGTATCATCAATTTCATTCTCTCCCAAGCTTGTGCAACATGCTCATGATCTAGTTGCTTAAAATTCATAATATCGTTTCTAAGAGAGATGATCTTAGCAGGAGGGAAATACTTAGAGATAAAAACATCTTTGCACTTATTCCACCAATCAATACTATTTCTAGGCAAAGAGGAAACCAAGCTTTAGCATGATCTCTAAGTGAAAACGGAAATAACTTTGATTTAACAATATCGTTATTCGTATCCCTTTTCTTTTGTATATCACACAAATCAACAAAGTTGTTTAGATGGGTAGCGGCATCTTCACTAGGAAGGCCTGAGAATTGATCTTTCATGACAAGATTCAACAAAGCAACATTGATCTCACAAGATTCAACATCGGTAATAGGAGCAATCGGAGTGCTAATAAAGTCATTGTTGTTGGTATTGGAGAAGTCACACAATTTGGTATTGTTCTGAGCCATAGTGACAAGCAAGCAATCCAACACACACAAGCAAACAAGAAGCAAGCGAACGATAAAAACACGGCGGAAGAAAAGCAAATAAAATGGCAAGCGTGAAGTGGGGGAGAGGAAAACGGGAGGGAAATAAATGTAAGCGAAGGATAAGGGTTTGTGATAGGTACTTGGTATATGACTTTTGCGTAAGCCTCCCCGGCAATGGCGCCAGAAATTCTTCTTGCTACCTCTTGAGCTTGCGTTGTATTCCCTCAAAGAGGAAAGCGAGATGCAGCACATTAGCGTAAGTATTTCCCTCTGTTTTTAGAGCCAAGGTATCAATCCAGTAGGAGACCACGCGCGAGTCCCTCGCACCTGCACAAACAAATAAGAACTTCGCAGCCAACGCGATAAGGGGTTGTCAATCCCTTTACGGTCACTTACGAGAGTGAGATCTGATAGAGATGATAGTTTATATTTTTGGTATTTTTGGTTTAATAAAACAACAAATAAAAGTGGTAAAAGTAAAGTAGATGTAGATTGATATGTTGAGAATAGACCCGGGGGCCATAGTTTTCTCTAGTGGCTTCTCTCATGGTAGCGATATTCTACGACGGGTAAACAAATTACTGTCGAGCAATTGATAGAAAAGCGAATAATTATGAGACTATCTAGGCATGATCATTGTATATAGGCATCACGTCCGAGACCAGTAGACCGAAACGATTCTGCATCTACTACTATTACTCCACACATCGACCGCTATCCAGCATGCATCTAGTGTATTGAGTTCATACGAACAGAGTAACACTTTAAGCAAGATGACATGATGTAGAGGGATAAACTCAAGCAATATGATGTAAACCCCATCTTTTTATCCTCGATGGCAACAATATAATACGTGCCTTGCTGCCCCTACTCTCACTGGGAAAGGACACCGCAAGATTGAACCCAAAGCCAAGCACTTATCCCATTGCAAGAACTATAGATCTAGTAGGCCAAACCAAACCAATAACTCGAAGAGACTTGCAAGGGTATTATGAGCACACATAAAAAGTTCAGAGAAGAACCAAATATCTTTCATAGATAACCTTGATCATAAACTCACAATTCATCGGATCTCGACAAACACACCGCAAAAAGAGATTACATCGAATAGATCTCCTAGAAGACCGAGGAGAACTTTGTATTGAGATCCAGAGAGAGAGAAGAAGCCATCTAGATACTAGCTATGGACCCGAAGGTCTGTGGTAAACTACTCACAACTCATGGTGAGGCCGATGATGATGATAATGAAGGCCTCCGTGGTGGATCCCCCTCCGGTGGAGCTCCGGAACAGGCTCCAAGATGGGATCTCCACGGGAATAGAAGCTACGGCGGTGGAATTAGGGTTTTCTCTCTGCGTATGCCTCGAGGCAAGGGGGCGCGCCCTGGGAAGGGGGGCACGCCCTCCACCCTCGAGGGCAGCCCCTCTGTCCCCTGACTTGGTCCTGAAGTTTCCTGTGCGTGATTTTCTCCAAAAATATCTCTCGCGAAGGTTTCATTCCGTTTGGACTCTGTTTGATATTCTTTTTCTGCAAAACCCTGAAATAGGCAAAAAAACATTAATCTGGACTGGGCCTTTGGGTTAGTAGGTTAGTCCCAAAAATGATATAAATGTGAATGATAAAGCCCATTAAACATCCAGACTTCATAAATAATAGCATGGAACAATAAAAAATTATAGATACGTTGGAGACGTATCATCTATCGTCCCCGCTGGTCGCCGCTGCAAGCGATCCGGTCGATCGCGGCTCCAGCAGTGGGTGAAGTAGGCGGTGGCTTGCGAAACGGCCACCCCCCAAGTAGCGGTCATCGAGCCTGACAAATACCACTACGGGCCGGTCGATTCGTCGACTGGTTCTGTAGACACGCTTTCCGAGTATGGGAGCAGCGACCCCGCGGCTGAAGTCCTCATGGTCGACTCACAGCGCAGTCCGCCGGGGTACCCTCGCGGCGAAAACGGCAGTAGCAACGAAGGTCAATCATATGACCACGACGGGTACATACCCGAACCCCTCACTGCCGAGCAAAGGGAAGAGCTCTGCCTCCGCAACGAAGACGCACTCTACAACCCTATCTTGGGGGATTCTTCGGAAGCTCGAGCTCTGGAGGCCACGCGCCTTGCCATAGTGGCTGAGCGCGTGTGGCTGGAAAAGCTTCAGCGTTCACTCGACGATCGGAACCATCGATTGATTCCCGAATCCAGTCGACGGCCTTTGCAGCCATTCCCGCGTGAACCTCAGGTATTCCGAACACCGATCCAGAACCTCGCAACTGCGGCCCGCATCGCAGATTCGATCGAGCCGTCTCAGACGGAGGCGGGGAGATGCTTGCAGCAGATTCAGGCACTGCTCCGGACAGCAGGAGAGAAAAATGCGGCCATTTCTCAGTCACGCAATAGAATTCACAGAAGATCAGTGGCGGTAGACACCGTCTGGTTGGCTCACAGCCCAAGATCGCCTCCAAGGCGCGAGGGCCGTGGGTCCCGTCAAGAGCAACACCTGGGTCGGAATGATGAGCAGTTTGACCGTCGACTCGGTCACAACGATCGCCGCCGAGTGCCTATGCCTCCTCCGGGAAGCGGATCGTACTCGCCTCGGCGACATGACGGCAGTCGCCTGCGTGACGACGAGCGGAGGATCCCCCTAGATCCCAGAACACCCGATTTTGACGCGAGATCGATCCTTGTGCAAGGCCTGGTCGATAGGAACCGAGCATACAGAGAAGAACAAGGCAGAGATCGTCCGAGTGGCAGCAGAGCGTCTGTCTCTGGGCCTGAGTTTTTTTAGCA
Source organism: Secale cereale (assembly GCA_902687465.1). Taxonomy (NCBI): domain Eukaryota; kingdom Viridiplantae; phylum Streptophyta; class Magnoliopsida; order Poales; family Poaceae; genus Secale; species Secale cereale. The sequence continues at coordinate 148,981,556 of LR738710.1, forward strand.
ATGCCATCAGGGCCGCCGAGATCCCCCCCAACTTCAGATTGGCGTCGGGATTAAGCAAGTTCACCGACGAGTCGAACTCGGACACTTGGCTGGAAGATTACCGTGTAGCTGTGCAGATCGGTGGCGGCAATGATGATGTGGCTATGAAGCATTTCCCCCTGATGTTAGGTGGATCGACCCGAGCTTGGCTAAATCACTTGGCCCCTGGGAGCATTTACAGCTGGGAGGAGTTGGCCCGAGTGTTTGTCAGGACGTTCGAGGGCACCTGCAAACGACCCGTGGGACTGGCAGAGTTACATCATTGCGTTCAAAAGCCGAATGAAACCTTGAGAGATTACATCCAGAGGCGGACCACCTTGCATCATACAGTGGAGAACGTGTCCGAGCATCAGGCAGTCCGCGCCTTCAAGGAGGGCGTACGATATAGAGAGCTGAACCTGAAGTTCGGTCGGACAGGAGATATGTATTTGACTCGGATGATGGAGATAGCCAGTTGGTACGCTAATGGAGAAGAGGCCGACCGACTCCGTAGCGGCAAGAAACCAGTCAGCCAAGATGAACAGAATTCCAATCGGAAGCCAAAGCGCAAAGCAGAGCGAGCAGTTCCAGGAGAAGCTGTAGCCGTTACACAGGTAAAGGGCAAAGGAAAGCCTAAAGGTCTTTGGATCCCCAACAAAGTGAAAGACCAAGCAGGGAATGACGTGCTTGATCTACCGTGTCCTATTCACACGAAGAAAGATGAAGAGGGGAATTTGGTTTACCCCGAACATACCACTCGACAATGTCCGCTCCTGATCCAGAATTTCCAGAAAGACCAGCCCGCTGAGAAGGAGAAAGAATGCGAGGAGACCGTGGATAAAGAAGGGGATGGAGGTTACCCCCAGATCAATTCCACCTTGATGATTTTTGCTGATGTCGAGAGCAAGAGTCGATTGAAAGTTATCAACAGAGAAGTCAACATGGTTGCTCCGGCAACAACGACGTACCTAAAGTGGTCCAAGACTCCCATTACATTCGACCAGTCCGACCACCCCGTGCACATTGCTACCCCTGGGCGGCACGTGTTGGTGGTCGACCCAGTCGTCGACTGTACGAGATTGACTAAAGTTCTGATGGATGGTGGCAGTGGTCTGAATATACTGTACGCTGAAACCCTCCGGGGGATGGGCATTCCGATACCCAAGTTAAGTGAGAGAAACATGAGATTTCACGAGGTCATCCCCGGGAAGAAGGCTGACTCACTTGGTCAGATTTCCCTCGACGTGGTTTTTGGCGATTCGACGCACTTCCGCAAAGAAAAGCTGACGTTTGAGGTGGTGGACTTCCACAACGCTTACCATGCCATATTGGACAGGCTTGCCTACGCCCATTTCATGGCTCAACCGTGCTATATGTACCTCAAACTGAAGATGCCAGGGCCTAAAGGCGCGATCACTGTCACAGGGAATCGGCAGAAGGCAGAAGAGTGCTTCCAGAAGGGCTCGAAAATCACTGATGAGCATATGGCAGCGGTGGAGATGGAAGAATACCTGAAGAATGTGGATCCGAGTGATTTGTTGCGTGCTAAGAAGCCTGCTTCCGAGTCAGCATTCCAGTCAGCGGGAGAGACGAAGCCTGTGCATATTCATCCCACTGACCCCAATGCAGCTCCGACTCACATCTCAACCACACTCGACAACAAATAGGAAGAAGCGCTCATCCAGTTCCTCCGTGAGATCTGGGACATCTTTGCATGGAAATCATCCGACATACCAGGTGTACCCAGGGGACTGGCAGAGCACCGTTTGCAAGTCGACCCAAAAGTGAAACCCGTGAAGGAACATCCCTGTCGGTCCGCTGCGGAGAAGAGGAAAGCAATTGGCGAGGAGGTGGTTCGGCTTCTGGCAACTGAGTTCATCCACGAGATTTACCACTCCGAGTGGCTCGCTAATGTGGTCATGGTCCCCAAGAAGGACAAATCTCTCCGCATGCGCATCGATTTCAAGCATATCAATCGGGCCTTCCCGAAAGATCATTTCCCTCTCCCCCGCATTGATCAGATAGTCGACTCGACTGCGGGGTGCGAGCGTTTGTCTTTTCTGCATGCATATTTCGGGTACCATCAGATCCGACTGTTTGGACCCGACGAAATCAAGACAGCCTTCATCACCCCATTCAGGTGTTTTTGTTACGTCACCATGCCTTTTGGTCTCAAGAAGGCCGGCACAACTTTCATGTGCATGATTCAGAAGTGTCTGCTGAAGCAGATCAGTCGGAACATGGAAGCATACATGGATGACATCGTGGCCAAGTCACGTAAAGGTTCTGACCTACTGACTGACCTCGCTGAGACATTCACAAACCTGAGAAGCTATGATATCAAGCTCAACCCGTCAAATTGTACATTCGGAGTTCCAAGCGGCAAGTTACTCGGTTTCCTTGTTTCCGAACAAGGAATCGACGCTAACCCAGAGAAAGTCAGCACCATCCTCCGAATGAAGTGCACTGTGCATATACACGACATCCAGAAGCTCACTGGTTGTTTGGCCGCATTGAGTCGATTCATCTCTTGTCTCGGTGAGAAGGCATTACCTCTCTGCCGACTGATGAAGAAGTCTGAAAAGTTCGAGTGGAATTCTGAAGCTGAAGCAGCGTTCGAGGAACTCAAAGCCCTGCTTTCCACCCTGCCGGTGCTTGTTGCCCCGGTCAGCAAAGAGCCTCTTTTACTGTACATCGCAGCCACTGGACAAGTTGTCAGCACTGTACTCACGGTCGAGCAAGAAGAAGAAGGCAAAGCCTACAAAGTCCAACGCCCAATCTATTACATTTCCGAAGTATTGACTCCCTCCAAGCAGAGATACCCGCATTATCAGAAGCTTGTGTATGGGATTTACTTGACCGCCAAGAAATTTGCACATTACTTCTCGGATCATTCAATTTCAGTCGTCAGCGATGCCCCGTTATCAGAAATTCTGAACAATCGAGATGCAACCGGCCGAGTGGCCAAATGGGCGATTGAACTCCTTCCGCTGGATATCAAGTTTGAGGCGAAGAAAGCTATCAAGTCTCAAGCAATAGCAGATTTTGTGGCCAAATGGATCGAACTGGAGTAGCCGACTCAGATCTAGTCGGATCACTGGACCATGTTCTTTGATGGGTCCAAGATGTAGAACGGATCCGATGTAGGTGTGGTCTTGGTGTCCCCCAGAGGCGACAAACTCAGTTATGTCCTCCAAATCCACTTCGATTCTTCAAAAAACGAAGCTGAATATGAGGCGCTTTTATACGGGTTGCATATGGCCATCTCACTCGGCGTCCGTCGCCTGATGGTATACGTCGACTCAGACTTAGTGGTCAATCAGGTAATGAAGGAGTGGGACGTCAGGAGCCCAACAATGACTAGTTATTGCAGTGCGATGCAGAAGCTAGAGAAGAATTCAAAGTTTTAGAGCTCCACCATGTGCCCAGGATCAAGAACCAGCATGCTGATGATCTCGCGAAGATAGGGTCCACTCGGAAACCTATACCCAAGAATGTGTTCTTAGAGCATTTGCACACCTCGTCGGTCAAAGAGGACCCCTTCACAGAGGAGCCCCCACAGCCGATAAGTGCGTCCGATCTGACTGAAATCGAAGTTCCAGCCATGGTCGACTTAATCATGGAGGTCCTGGTGATCACACCCGACTAGACGATGCCGTACATACCATACTTACTCAGACATGAACTCCCAGAAGATGAAGAGGAAGCGTCTCAGATCGTTCGTCGATCCAAATCCTTCATAGTCATACAGGGTCAGCTCTACAGGGAAAGTGTCACGGGAGTAGCTGAATGCTACATCACCCTCGAAGAAGGTCGAATGAACCTAAATGAGATTCACTTGGGAACCTGTGGCCACCACGCTTCCTCTCGGACCATTGTGGCCAAGGCATACCGAGCAAGATTCTACTGGCCCTGAGCGAATGAGATGGCAAGGGATATTGTCGACAAATGAGAGGGCTGCCAGTTCTACTCCAACATGCCTCACAAACATGCGTCTGCCTTGAAGACTATCCTGTTGGTTTGGCCGTTTGCCGTTTGGGGATTGGACATGGTCGGACCCTTCAAGACCAGCAGGAGCAGATTCACTCACTTGCTCGTGGCAGTCGACAAGTTTACTAAATGGATCGAGGCCAAGCCCATCAAGAACCTCAGCCCGAGCACTGATACGTCTCAAACGTATCTACTTTTCCAAACACTTTTGATATTGTTTTGACCTCATTCTTGCATGATTTGAACTAAAGTAACCCGGACTGACGCTGTTTTCAGCACAGCTGCCTGTATGGTTTTATTGTGTGCAGGAAAACGGATTTTTAAGTATCTCAGAAAAATCCACGAAAAATCACAGAAAATCCACGCACCCGAAGGAACCAGGAGCCAGAAGTGGGGCCAGAGGGGGGCCAGGGGGTGCCCAGGCGCCCTGTGGGCGCGCCCCCCAGGGCCGCGCCGGGGGGTCGCCTGGGTGGGGCCCACACCCCCTGGTGCTCTACTTCGCCTCGTATTTTTACTCGCGACGCGGAAACCCCAGATCAGAAGTTCTTTTCGCAGTTTTCCGTCGCGGAGCCGCCGCCACCCTCTGTTCTTCCTCGGGAGGGCTAATCTGGAGGCTGAATTGGCCTTCGGAGAGGGGAGATCGTCGCCATCGTCATCATCATCACCACTCCATCATCTCCATGACTTCTCCCTCCATCTGTGAGTAATTCCCCTGCTGTAGGCGAAGGGGATGGTAGGGATTGGATGAGTTAGATCATGTAAATGTTTGTCAGATCGTTGGGGGCATGTTGCCTATCATCTACTATGGTGTTTATCATCTTTGCTTCAACTTGTTATTCTTTATGCTTGACACTTAGGGCCCGAGTGCCATGATCTCAGATCTGAACCATATGTGTTTGCATGAATATATTTGTGTTCGTGATCCTATATATGAGTTGTTTGCACCTATTACGGTTCGGAACCGGCGATCCCAAAAGTGACAGCTTGGGACACCAAAGGGGATGGTCCATAGTTTGAGGATTACATGTATCCATTGAGTTCATTGCTTTGTTCCGGTGCTCTTTGACAGGAGCACCTTAATCTCCATAAGTTCCTTTTGGCCCCGTTCGTAGCGGGATAGTAGGACAAAAGATGTTGTGCAAGTTCTTATTGCAAGCACGTACAACTACCTATGGGATACATGCCTAATGTTTGATATTTGCCTAGATGATCATTACTTTTCCATGTGCCATGCCCCAAGTTAGAATCTATCTCATCCATGCAGCGCCCAACCATCCATCTCCCTAGCCTACAGTGTTTTAAACCCTGCTTGTCACTAGTTGCTACTTTTGCCATTTACCTTCACTATTTACTTTTTGCTGTTTACTTTTACTATCACTATTATCACTATCATATCACTGTTACCACTTATCTTTTGTTGCAAGTAAGTATATTTCAGGTGCGGTTGAATTGACAACTCAACTGTCAAAGCTTATAAATACTCTTTGGCTCCCCGTGTGTCGAATCAATAAATTGGGTTATTCTTACCCGCGAAGACTATCTCGATCCCTTACGGTTGAGGGTTATCAAGTACCGTTTTCTGGCGCCGTTGCCGGGGAGCATAGCAATATTTACAAGTCTACTTGAGGTATCCTACCTGCTGCACTTCATCCACTATGGGTAAGTAAGGAGACCCCAAGGTTCCGATCTTACTATCTACTACAAGAAGAGGTACTGCTCTGAGCACTAGTGCTACACTTGATTCACCTTCTGTTATGAGTAAGTTTGCCTCACCACCACCACATGATGCTCCTACTGAATCTGTTACTATGTCTGATACTCTTGATGATGCCTCTACTACTTTTGATGATATTAGTTCGCTTGGTTATGCTCTTGAGAAACAAATTGCTGCTGCTGCTAAAAAGTCTGGAATTGAACTTCCTGTTACTCGCTACCCTATTGGTGAAACTTATGATTATCCTGATTTGAGTAAACTCAAAGAGAGGCTCCTTGATGATGATTACTATGTGCTTGATGAAGATTTATGCAGGGAACTGACAGAGTTTTCTGGCTCTGACCCTGAAGTTATTAAGAAACTATTTGAAAAACACTCTTTGAAGAACAAAACCGTTCCTGATCCTGAATTTGCTACATCTCCTATATGCATTGATGATCCTGATTATGATTTCTCTGTTGATCTTTCACTTATACCTATGGTTGAAGCTGACCCCTTTTATGGCAGAGAAAATGATGATGCTATTGCACACCTGACTAAACTCGGTGAGTTAGGTGGCCTGTTTACCACAGATGAGAAGATACAATACTTTTATATCACCAAGCTTCTTCCTTTCTCCTTGAAGGAAGATGCTAAAGCATGGTATGATTCACTCCCATGCGGTTCCATTAAGAGTCCTCAAGACTTAGCTCACTCTTTTGTCGATAAGTACTTTCCTGTTCACATGCAACATGCTGCTTTACAAAGAATTTATAACTTTAAACAGTTGCAGGATGAGTCCCTCCCTAAAGCTTGGGGGAGGTACTGCGGTCTGATTTGGGCTAGACCAGGACATGAAATCCCTAAGAATGAATTAAACGATATATTCTATGCTGGTCTAACTGATGAATCCAGGTCCTATTTGGACAGTTGTGCTGGTTGTGTTTTCAGGAAAAGAACACCGGACGATGCGGAGGATTTGATGGGCAGGATTACCCAAAACCATGAAGATTGGTCCGTCCCTGAACCACCTCCACCACCGAAGAAGAGGGGCATATTTGTTCTAAGCCCCGAAGATATGCGAGAAGCAAAGAAGTCTATTAAAGAGAAAGGTATTAAAGCTGAAGACGTGAAGAATCTACCCCCTATTGAGAAGCTGTGTGAGCCTACCACTCACCCTCCTATGGTAGAGGTACACTCTCTTTTAGATTTCAACGCAAGTGACATCCCTCATGGTAAGCCTCCTGATCAATGTTTAGATGAGTTTGATAATTTTATTATGAAACTAAATCATTTTAATGAGAGGATAGAAAGTCATTTGCATGATAATTCCCTTGCTATCAAAAGACTGCTTGATGTTTTAGATAGAACAGTTAATGATGTTCAATGTCTTATGAAGCATTTTCAAATGGTTCAAACTCAGCTTGACCAAATTTCTAATGTGCAAAGAGATTTGCTTGCTAACAATGCCAAACAAGATAATTTGCGAGCTTTCGGGATTAAGACCCGAGGAGGAATTAGTACTCAAGATCCTCTCTATCCAGAGGGACATCTGAAGAGAATCGATCAGGATTCTCAAATGCAGGAAGAAGAAATTGTTGGCTCTCCAAAGAAAAAGAAAAAACATAAGGAGACTGACAATTCTAATGATCCTATTGCAGATGAAGAGCCAACTATTGATCCTAACAGCGTATCTATCTCCGATGCTGAGACTGAAGACGGTGCTGAACCTGAAGGTAATAATAATGAGAAGAATGATTCGCCTGAAGTTCGAGAAGAAGAAGCACCTGACAAACGTAAGAGGTACACTAAAGAAGACTTCATCGCAAGAAAACATGGGAAGGAAAGAGAACCATGGGTACAGAAACCCATGCCCTTTCCAGGTAAGTCCATCAAATCTAAAGAAGAAGAGCATTATAATAAGTTTTGTGAGTGGATTAAACCTCTTTTTCTTCAAATCCCTTTGACTGATGCTATTAAGTTACTTCCTTACTCAAAATATATGAAGGATATTGTCACTAACAAAAGGAAAGTTCCTAATGATGCAATATCTACTATGCTTGCTAACTACTCTTTCAGCGGCAAGATTCCTGAGAAGCTCGGTGATCCAGGTATACCCACCATTCCTTGCTCCATAATGAATAATTATCTCAAAATTGATTTATGTGAACTTGGAGCAGGAGTGAGTGTTATGCCTCTCTCTCTTTACGAGAGGCTTTGTTTAGAGAAACTAATTCCTACAGATATCTCCCTTCAGATGGCTGACAAGTCAACCGCTGTTCCGATAGGTATTTGTGAGGATGTTCCCGTAGAGGTTGCTAATTGTTTGATTCTTACTAATTTTTTTGTGCTTGACATGCCCGAGGATGGGAGCATGTCCATTATTCTTGGTAGACCTTTCCTTAACACCGCAGGTGCTATTATTGATTGCAATAAAGGGAAGGTTACCTTCCATGTGAATGATAAAGAACACACGGTATATTTTCCGAAGAAGATCGACATGAGGCATGCCCTCAACTCTATAGAGAATATCGAGACCGTGAAAATTGGAGAATGGGATTGTCCACTACATGTGCCTCACAAATATAAAACTATCATGGTAGGGACAATGTCCATCAAGGTAAAGGTTCAGTGATTACTTCGTGAGAGGTGAGACTTTTTGCTCTATATATCGCCTGTTTGTTGGTAAGACTTGATCAACCTTATTAACAAATATGTTTTATATGGATAAAAAGTTGAGCTTGTTATGTTTTCATTTGTTTTTAGTTTTTGTCCTACTTGCTGTACCAAGTATTTATGTTTTGAAGCTTCACAAAACTACTCACTACTTCAAGTTTTCAGAGAGTTTCGCAACTTTTTGAACTTCGAAAAATTTTCAACAGTGAAGTTTTCTGAAAAATTCCAGAAAAATTTAAATAAAAATTTCCACGTCGGGAGAGACCCAGAAAGTCCTGGGGCCAGCCAGGGGGACCCACCAGTGGCCCAGGCGGCCAGCTGGCGCGGCCCAGCCCCTGGCCGCGCCCATAGGGCGCCTGGGGCCCACAGGGCCCCCCTCCAGGTATGTCTTCTTCCTCCCTCTCTCTTTTTCTCCAAAAACCCGAGTTCTGCACTTGTTCTTGTGTTCTTGCTGTTCTTGGAGGCGATTCTTCGATCTCTCTCTACAGCCCATCATTTGAGCTGAATTTTTGAGCAAATACTCCCTGGTGTGTGACTCCTCCACCCCTCCAATTAGATTTTTGATTGGTGGCCTCATTTGTGAGTATTTAGTAGTTCTTGGTGCTGTATAGATGAGCTTGCATGCATATGTAGAAAGTTATTTTTCAAGTTTTGATGCAAGTTTATGCCTTGGGCAAGTGAGTTGAGTAGTTTGCCTTAGCTCACTTTGTTTTAATCCTCATTTTTGTAATTGCAATTTTTTTTTCAGAAATGAGTATGTTAGGAAGGGCAAAAGGGTGGCTTGAGAAGAGGAGGCCCGCACACTCCGATCGAGTTACTAGAGCCGCAGCTTCACCATCGACTGCTAGGGTGAGCTATAATGAAGATCATGTGCCCCTGGAGTTGTTGGAAGACACAAGTCCAGCACGTGCGATGACATTTCCATGTGATGAATTCCTCAAAGCTGCGGGAATCACGGATGAGTTTTATAATCTTTGTGCTAATGCAGGTTTGACACGACTCGTCACGAGCCGTGTTACCCAGTATCAAAAACTCACCTCCAGTTTCATTAACAGTTTTAGATATAATCCTGATTCAGGTGCTATTGAGTTTAAAATTTACAATGAACTTATCACCATGACTTTGGGAAATTTTTGTGAAATAATAGGTGTGCCGAGCGTTGGGAGGACGGCTAGGATGGCCACTCAGCCCTCCGAGCTGAAAACCGTCATCAACTCTCTCTGCAGCATGGGTACGAGGGATATTCATCGGTCGAAGATCTCCAGCATCTTATTTCCTCACCTCAGGTATTTTGCATATTATATTGCCAGAGGGGTGTTAGCTCGTGACAACACGAGTAGCATTTCTGCTCCGGATATTGCTATCCTGGCAGCAGCCCTCTCAGGGAGGTCTGATTATAATCTGGGTGCCTTAATTGCTCGACGCCTTGCTATGAACGGTAACAAGGGGGACTTATATGGTGGCGTTTATGCCACACTTATCTTAGAACATCTTGGAGGCACCCCACACCCTGATGATAATCCTTTTACTTATTTAAGCTTTGATCTTGCTGCTATCAAAAGGCATAAGTTTGTCACCATGGGTTCTGAGCTTGATAATCTTGTTTATATCTTGCGTTTCGGAATTACCGCGGAACGCAAGATCCGTCTACCTGCACCTCTTTTGTTTGATTTTTCTCGCAGGAACGGATGGTCCTTTGATGTTGTCCAGTTCGATGAGTTCATGGTCCAGTATCAGTTTCATAACCCTACGGAGGGGGTTGTGCCCGACGAGGAGAAGCACGGTGAGTTACCACATTTTCAGGAAGAGACCGCCACCGAGTTTGGTGAAGGTTCTTCCTCTGTTTGGCGCTCGAAACCTTCCTCGTGGGAGACTCCGAGGAGTTCGGTGTACGCGCCAGCATCATTCTACGACCCTTGGACTCACCACCATACCCCCGAAGCAGGAGGCTCCTAGGGGCAGTAGCTGCTACCAACTTAGGCCAAAATCCTAAGCTTGGGGGGGGTACGTGCCCTTCTCACTTTTCCATTGTATTATCCGTTTTATTCGCTTTGATCTTTTCGAAGTTTTTGCCCGTTCTTCTTTATTTCTCTCTTTGCAAAAACAACAAAAAGATTTTCTCTTTCTTTTGCTTTTATCCAACCTTTGAAAAATCCAAAAAGATTTCCTTTCTCTCTTTAGTTTGCTTTGTTTTCAGAGTTCAGCTCGAGTCCGTGATGGCATTTAATTATATTTCCAACGTTCGATCGTGCAAGTGACAAGCAGTAATGACGAAGATCGACTGAAGGGAAGCAACAAGGAAGACCGGTATGAACTCTTTTTGCTTCTACTTTTGTACATATGCTTGTACTTATGATCTAGAGACCAGCTTGTAGCGACATAGTGCTATGTTTACAATGCTCTTTCGGTGGTTCATGCTTTCCTTGTGGCTAGTCTCGAATAACTAGAGTATATAATGTGTTATTGAAATGATCTACATGCATTGCACTGTTCATAGTCTGGTATACTAAGGTGGTATTTCCCTTTAGAGAATTTTTGGATTGACTTGGCACATGCTTACACATGTTAGGACTAAAAAGTCTACTCTGCCTTGATGATCTTTGAGTTTCAGAATAGTTATATCACTTTCATGCCCGATTCAATGTTGCTTTGTCGCTCTGCATGATTATGACCGTTATTGCTCTCTAGTTGGTCGCTTCCCAGTCTTTTGCTAAACCTCCAGCTGTACTAAGTGGACTGACTGCTTGTGCATCCAAAATCCTTAAAACCAGTTATGCCATATGAGTCCACTATACCTTCCTATACATGGTATTTACCTGCCATTCCTAACGAAGACTTTCGTGTATCATCTCGAAATTAATCAAAAACATTTCTATTTTGTGCCTATGTTTTAGCTCATGAGGAAGTAGTAGTTAATTCATAATCTTTTTAAGTTGGACAAGTTTCACCCCTGGATTGCATGTATAATGTGCAAACCCCGAATACGAAAAGGAACTGGCATTGAGTGCGCCCGGCTCAGAAAGATAATATAACAAACAAACCCTCCTTCACGCTTTGTTCATGAGAAATCAGAAAACTTTGGTAGTGATAAACAAAGGAGATTAAGAGGATGTGATCGTCCTCATGCGGGAGCCGTTCCTCGAAACTTGTCCAGCTCAAGAAGTGATTGAGTTATCTGCTAGCATTCGTTGACGAAACATGCACCTCTCAAAACGTTTTTATCTCTGTTTTTTAAAAACCAAGAGCTCTGGTACATGTTTAGTTTTTGTTTCCGACCACGGTTTTCAACTTTGCCAACAAAAGCCACGGTTCGAGAGTCTTCACCTTCTTTCTTCAAAGAACCAACTATGAGAGCATAATTGTCATTCTGAGTGTAACGTGCATTGTCCCAAAGTATTACATTGTCTTCTGCATACTTGTGATATGATTTATTCTGAAATTCTTAGTTCTAGTCTCTTTTAAAAACTCTGGAGGAGTCTCTGCATTTATGTTTTGCTTCACTCATGGGGGCTAGCGAGATACCACCCTAATATGCTCAAGCTATGTGCAATGTAATCTTGTCTTGATTTTCAGTAATATATTATTTACTTTTAAGTATTTGTGACTGGTCACTTGAAAGAAGGATTGCTCCTTGCATTGTCCTCATAAGTACTGTTTCAATACTTGCTAAACTCTTTTCGTAGTACATGCTTATATACATCTAATGAAGCAAAAGAGTTTGTCAAAGTTTTCTTTGTCGCGTCCAGTTCGTTGAACTGAATTGCTTGAGGACAAGCAATATGCTAAGCTTGGGGGAGTTGATACGTCTCAAACGTATCTACTTTTCCAAACACTTTTGATATTGTTTTGACCTCATTCTTGCATGATTTGAACTAAACTAACCCGGACTGACGCAGTTTTCAGCAGAGCTGCCTGTATGGTTTTATTGTGTGCAGAAAAACGGATTTTTAAGTATCTCAGAAAAATCCACGAAAAATCACAGAAAATCCACGCACCCGAAGGAACCAGGAGCCAGAAGTGGGGCCAGAGGGGGGCCAGGGGGTGCCTAGGCGCCCTATGGGCGCCCCCCCTGGGCCGCGCCGGGGGGTCGCCTGGGTGGGGCCCACACCCCCTGGTGCCCTACTTCGCCTCGTATTTTTACTCGCGACACGGAAACCCCATATCAGAAGTTCTTTTCGCAGTTTTCCGTCGCGGAGCCGCCGCCACCCTCTGTTCTTCCTCGGGAGGGCTAATCTGGAGGCTGAATTGGCCTCCGGAGAGGGGAGATCGTCGCCATCGTCATCATCATCACCACTCCATCATCCCTCCATGACTTCTCCCTCCATGTGTGAGTAATTCCCCTGCTGTAGGCGAAGGGGATGGTAGGGATTGGATGAGTTAGATCATGTAATAGTTTGTCAGATCGTTGGGGGCATGTTGCCTATCATCTACTATGGTGTTTATCATCTTTGCTTCAACTTGTTATTGTTAATGCTTGACACTTAGGGCCCGAGTGCCATGATCTCAGATCTGAACCATATGTGTTTGCATGAATATATTTGTGTTCGTGATCCTATCTATGAGTTGTTTGCACCTATTACGGTTCGGAACCGGCGATCCCAAAAGTGACAGCTTGGGACACCAAAGGGGATGGTCCCTAGTTTGAGGATTACATGTATCCATTGAGTTCATTGCTTTGTTCTGGTGCTCTTTGACAGGAGCACCTTAATCTCCATAAGTTCCTTTTAGCCCCGTTCGTAGCGGGATGGTAGGACAAAAGATGTTGTGCAAGTTCTTATTGCAAGCACGTACAACTACCTACGGGATACATGCCTAATGTTTGATATTTGCCTAGATGATCATTACTTTTTCGTGTGCCGTGCCCCAAGTTAGAATATATCTCATCCATGCAGCGCCCAACCATCCATCTCCCTAGCCTACAGTGTTTTAAACCCTGCTTGTCACTAGTTGCTACTTTTGCCATTTACCTTCACTATTTACTTTTTGCTGTTTACTTTTACTATCACTATTATCACTATCATTTCACTGTTACCACTTATCTTTTGTTGCAAGTAAGTACATTTCAGGTGCGGTTGAATTGACAACTCAACTGTCAAAGCTTATAAATACTCTCTTGGCTCCCCGTGTGTCGAATCAATAAATTGGGTTATTCTTACCCGCGAAGACTATCTCGATCCCTTACGGTTGAGGGTTATCAAGTACCGTTTTCTGGCGCCGTTGCCGGGGAGCATAGCAATATTTACAAGTCTACTTGAGGTATCCTACCTGCTGCACTTCATCCACTATGGGTAAGAAAGGAGACCCCAAGGTTCCGATCTTACTATCTACTACAAGAAGAGGTACTGCTCTGAGCACTAGTGCTACACTTGATTCACCTTCTGTTATGAGTAAGTTTGCCTCACCACCACCACATGATGCTCCTACCGAATCTGTTACTATGTCTGATACTCTTGATGATGCCTCTACTACTTTTGATGATATTAGTTCGCTTGGTTATGCTCTTGAGAAACAAATTGCTGCTGCTGCTAAAAAGTCTGGAATTGAACTTCCTGTTACTCGCTACACTATTGGTGAAACTTATGATTATCCTGATTTGAGTAAACTCAAAGAGAGGCTGCTTGATGATGATTACTATGTGCTTGATGAAGATTTATGCAGGGAACTGACAGCGTTTTCTGGCTCTGACCCTGAAGTTATTAAGAAACTATTTGAAAAACACTCTTTGAAGAACAAAACCGTTCCTGATCCTGAATTTGCTACATCTCCTATATGCATTGATGATCCTGATTATGATTTCTCTGTTGATCTTTCACTTATACCTATGGTTGAAGCTGACCCCTTTTATGGCAGAGAAAATGATGATGCTATTGCACACCTGACTAAACTCGGTGAGTTAGGTGGCCTGTTTACCACAGATGAGAAGATACGATACTTTTATATCACCAAGCTTCTTCCTTTCTCCTTGAAGGAAGATGCTAAAGCATGGTATGATTCACTCCCATGCGGTTCCATTAAGAGTCCTCAAGACTTAGCTCACTCTTTTGTCGATAAGTACTTTCCTGCTCACATGCAACATGCTGCTTTACAAAGAATTTATAACTTTAAACAGTTGCAGGATGAGTCCCTCCCTAAAGCTTGGGGGAGGTACTGCGGTCTGATTCGGGCTAGACCAGGACATGAAATCACTAAGAATGAATTAATCGATATATTCTATGCTGGTCTAACTGATGAATCCAGGTCCTATTTGGACAGTTGTGCTGGTTGTGTTTTCAGGAAAAGAACACCGGACGATGCGGAGGATTTGATGGGCAGGATTGCCAAAAACCATGAAGATTGGTCCGTCCCTGAACCACCTCCACCACCGAAGAAGAGGGGCATATTTGTTCTAAGCCCCGAAGATATGCGAGAAGCAAAGAAGTCTATTAAAGAGAAAGGTATTAAAGCTGAAGACGTGAAGAATCTACCCCCTATTGAGAAGCTGTGTGAGCCTATCACTCACCCTCCTATGGTAGAGGTACACTCTCTTTTAGATTTCAACGCAAGTGACATCCCTCATGGTAAGCCTCCTGATCAATGTTTAGATGAGTTTGATAATTTTATTATGAAACTAAATCATTTTAATGAGAGGATAGAAAGTCAATTGCATGATAATTCCCTTGCTATCAAAAGACTGCTTGATGTTTTAGATAGAGCAGTTAATGATGTTCAATGTCTTGTGAAGCATTTTCAAATGTTTCAAACTCAGCTTGACCAAATTTCTAATGTGCAAAGAGATTTGCTTGCTAACAATGCCAAACAAGTTAATTTGCAGGCTTTCGGGATTAAGACCCGAGGAGGAACTAGTACTCAAGATCCTCTCTATCCAGAGGGACATCCGAAGAGAATCGAGCAGGATTCTCAAATGCAGGAAGAAGAAATTGTTGGCTCTCCAAAGAAAAAGAAGAAACATAAGGAGACTGATAATTCTAATGATCCTATTGCAGATGAAGAGCCAACTATTGATCCTAACAGCGTATCTATCTCCGATGCTGAGACTGAAGACGGTGCTGAACCTGAAGGTAATAATAATGAGAAGAATGATCCGCCTGAAGTTCGAGAAGAAGAAGCACCTGACAAACGTAAGAGGTACACTAAAGAAGACTTCATCGCAAGAAAACATGGGAAGGAAAGAGAACCATGGGTACAGAAACCCATGCCCTTTCCATGTAAGTCCATCAAATCTAAAGAAGAAGAGCATTATAATAAGTTTTGTGAGTGGATTAAACCTCTTTTTCTTCAAATCCCTTTAACTGATGCTATTAAGTTACTTCCTTACTCAAAATATATGAAGGATATTGTCACTAACAAAAGAAAAGTTCCTAATGATGCAATATCTACTATGCTTGCTAACTACCCTTTCAGTGGCAAGATTCCTGAGAAGCTCGGTGATCCAGGTATACCCACCATTACTTGCTCCATAATGAATAATTATGTCAAAACTGCTTTATGTGATCTTGGAGCAGGAGTGAGTGTTATGCCTCTCTCTCTTTACAAGAGGCTTTGTTTAGAGAAACTAATTCCTATAGATATCTCCCTTCAGATGGCTGACAAGTCAACCGCTGTTCCGATAGGTATTTGTGAGGATGTTCCCGTAGAGGTTGCTAATTGTTTGATTCTTACTGATTTTGTTGTGCTTGACATGCCCGAGGATGGGAGCATGTCCATTATTCTTGGTAGACCTTTCCTTAACACCGCAGGTGCTATTATTGATTGCAATAAAGGGAAGGTTACCTTCCATGTGAATGCTAAAGAACACACGGTATATTTTCCGAAGAAGATCGACAGGAGGCATGCCCTCAACTCTATAGAGAATATCGAGACCGTGAAAATTGGAGAATGGGATTGTCCACTACATGTGCCTCACAAATATAAAACTATCATGGTAGGGACAATGTCCATCAAGGTAAAGGTTCAGTGATTACTTCGTGAGAGGTGAGACTTTTTGCTCTATATATCGCCTGTTTGTTGGTAAGACTTGATCAACCTTATTAACAAATATGTTTTATATGGATAAAAAGTTGAGCTTGTTATGTTTTCATTTGTTTTTAGTTTTTGTCCTACTTGCTGTACCAAGTATTTATGTTTTGAAGCTTCACAATACTACTCACTACTTCAAGTTTTCAGAGAGTTTCGCAGCTTTTTGAACTTCGAAAAATTTTCAACAGTGAAGTTTTCAGAAAAATTCTAGAAAAATTTAAATAAAAATTTCCACGTCGGGAGAGACCCAGAAAGTCCTGGGGCCAGCCAGGGGGACCCACCAGTGGCCCAGGTGGCCAGCTGGCGCGGCCCAGCCCCTGGCCCATAGGGCGCCTGGGGCCCACAGGGCCCCCCTCCAGGTATGTCTTCTTCATCCCTCTCTCTTTTTCTCCAAAAACCCGAGTTCTGCACTTGTTCTTGTGTTCTTGCTGTTCTTGGAGGCGATTCTTCGATCTCTCCCTACAACCCATCATTTGAGCTGAAATTTTGAGCAAATACTCCCTGGTATGTGACTCCTCCACCCCTCCAATTAGATTTTTGATTGGTGGCCTCATTTGTGAGTATTTAGTAGTTCTTGGTGCTGTATAGATGAGCTTGCATGCATATGTAGAAAGTTATTTTTCAAGTTTTGATGCAAGTTTATGCCTTGGGCAAGTGAGTTGAGTAGTTTGCCTTAGCTCACTTAGTTTTAATCCTCGTTTTTGTAATTGCAATTTTTTTTTCAGAAATGAGTTTGTTAGGAAGGGCAAAAGGGTGGCTTGAGAAGAGGAGGCCCGCACACTCCGATCGAGTTACTAGAGCCGCAGCTTCACCATCGACTGCTAGGGTGAGCTATAATGAAGATCATGTGCCCCTGGAGTTGTTGGAAGACACAAGTCCAGCACGTGCGATGACATTTCCATGTGATGAATTCCTCAAAGCTGCGGGAATCAAGGATGAGTTTTATAATCTTTGTGCTAATGCAGGTTTGACACGACTCGTCACGAGCCGTGTTACCCAGTATCAAAAACTCACCTCCAGTTTCATTAACAGTTTTAGATATAATCCTGATTCAGGTGCTATTGAGTTTAAAATTTACAATGAACTTATCACCATGACTTTGGAATTTTTTTGTGAAATAATAGGTGTGCTGAACGTTGGGAGGACGGCTAGGATGGCCAGTCAGCCCTCCGAGCGGATAACCGTCATCAACTCTCTCTGCAGCATGGGTACGAGGGATATTCATCGGTCGAAGATCTCCATCATCTTATTTCCTCACCTCAAGTATTTTGCATATTATTTTGCCAGAGGGGTGTTAGCTCGTGACAACACGAGCAGCATTTCTGCTTCGGATATTGCTATCCTGGCAGCAGCCCTCTCAGGGAGGTCTGATTATAATCTGGGTGCCTTAATTGCTCGACGCCTTGCTATGAACGGTAACAAGGGGGACTTATATGGTGGCGTTTATGCCACACTTATCTTAGAACATCTTGGAGGCACCCCACACCCTGATGATAATCCTTTTACTTATTTAAGCTTTGATCTTGCTGCTATGAAAAGGCATAAGTTTGTCACAATGGGTTCTGAGCTTGATAATCTTGTTTATATCTTGTGTTTCGGAATTACCGCGGAACGCGAGATCCGTCTACCTGCACCTCTTTTGTTTGATTTTTCTCGGAGGAACGGATGGTCCTTTGATGCTGTCCAGTTCGATGAGTTCATGGTCCAGTATCAGTTTCATAACCCTATGGAGGGGGTTGTGCCCGACGAGGAGAAGCACGGTGAGTTACCACATTTTCAGGAAGAGACCGCCACCGAGTTTGGTGAAGGTTCTTCCTCTGTTTGGCGCTCGGAACCTTCCTCGTGGGAGACTCCGAGGAGTTCGGTGTACGCGCCAGCATCATTCTACGACCCTTGGACTCACCACCATACCCTCGGAGCAGGAGGCTCCCTGGGGCAGTAGCTGCTACCAACTTAGGCCAAAAGCCTAAGCTTGGGGGAGTACGTGCCCTTCTCACTTTTCCATTGTATTATCCGTTTTATTCGCTTTGATCTTTTCGAAGTTTTTGCCCGTTCCTCTTTATTTCTCTCTTTGCAAAAACAACAAAAAGATTTTCTCTTTCTTTTTCTTTTATCCAACCTTTGAAAAATCCAAAAAGATTTCCTTTCTCTCTTTAGTTTGCTTTGTTTTCAGAGTTCAGCTCGAGTTCGTGATGGCATTTAATTATATTTCCTACGTTCGATCGTGCAAGTGACAAGCAGTAATGACGAAGATCGACTGAAGGGAAGTAAATAGGAAGACCGGTATGAACTCTTTTTGTTTCTACTTTTGTACATATGCTTGTACTTATGATCTAGAGACCAGCTTGTAGCGACATAGTGCTATGTTTACAATGCTCTTTCGGTGGTTCATGCTTTCCTTGTGGCTAGTCTCGAATAACTAGAGTATATAATGTGTTATTCAAATGATCTACATGCATTGCACTGTTCATAGTCTGGTATACTAAGGTGGTATTTCCCTTTAGAGAATTTTTGGATTGACTTGGCACATGCTTACACATGTTAGGACTAAAAAGTCTACTCTGCCTTGATGATCTTTGAGTTTCAGAATAGTTATACCACTTTCATGCCCAATTCAATGTTGCTTTGTCGCTCTGCATGATTATGACCGTTATTGCTCTCTAGTTGGTCGCTTCCCAGTCTTTTGCTAAACCTCCAGCTGTACTAAGCGGACTGACTGCTTGTGCATCCAAAATCCTTAAAACCAGTTATGCCATATGAGTCCACTATACATTCCTATACATGGTATTTACCTGCCATTCCTAACGAAGACTTTCGTGTACCATCTGGAAATTAATCAAAAGCATTTCTCTTTTGTGCCTAGGTTTTAGCTCATGAGGAAGTAGTAGTTAATTCATAATCTTTTTAATTTGGACAAGTTTCACCCCTGGATTGCATGTATAATGTGCAAACCCCTAATACGAAAAGGAACTGGCATTGAGTGCGCCCGGCTCAGAAAGATAATATAACAAACAAACCCTCCTTCACGCTTTGTTCATGAGAAATCAGAAAACCTTGGTAGTGATAAACAAAGGAGATTAAGAGAATGTGATCGTCCTCATGCGGGAGCCGTTCCTCGAAACTTGTCCAGCTCAAGAAGTGATTGAGTTATCTGCTAGCATTCGTTGACGAAACATGCACCTCTCAAAACGTTTTTATCTCTGTTTTTTAAAAACCAAGAGCTCTAGTACATGTTTAGTTTTTGTTTCCGACCACGGGTTTTCAACTTTGCCAACAAAAGCCACGGTTCGAGAGTCTTCACCTTCTTACTTCAAAGCACCAACTATGAGAGCATAATTGTCATTCTGAGTGTAACGTGCATTGTCCCAAAGTATTACATTGTCTTCTGCATACTTGTGATATGATTTATTCTGAAACTCTTAGTTCTAGTCTCTTTTAAAAACTCTGGAGGAGTCTCTGCATTTATGTTTTGCTTCACTCATGGGGGCTAGCGAGATACCACCCTAATATGCTCAAGCTATGTGCAATGTAATCTTGTCTTGATTTTCAGTAATATATTATTTACTTTTAAGTATTTGTGACTGGTCACTAGAAAGAAGGATTGCTCCTTGCATTGTCCTCATAAGTACTGTTTCAATACTTGCTAAACTCTTTTCGTAGTACATGCTTATATACATCTAATGTAGCAAAAGAGTTTGTCAAAGTTTTCTTTGTCGCGTCCAGTTCGTTGAACTGAATTGCTTGAGGACAAGCAATATGCTAAGCTTGGGGGAGTTGATACGCCTCAGACGTATCTACTTTTCCAAACACTTTTGATACTGTTTTGACCTCATTCTTGCATGATTTGAACTAAACTAACCCGGACTGACGTTGTTTTCAGCAGAGCTGCCTGTATGGTTTTATTGTGTGCAGGAAAACGGATTTTTAAGTATCTCAGAAAAATCCACGAAAAATCACAGAAAATCCACGCACCCGAAGGAACCAGGGCCAGAAGTGGGGCCAGAGGGGGGCCAGGGGGTGCCTAGGCGCCCTGTGGGCGCCCCCCCTGGGCCGCGCCGGGGGGTCGCCTGGGTGGGGCCCACACCCCCTGGTGCCCTACTTCGCCTCGTATTTTTACTCACGACGCGGAAATCCCATATCAGAAGTTCTTTTCGCAGTTTTCCGTCGCGGAGCCGCCGCCACCCTCTGTTCTTCCTCGGGAGGGCTAATCTGGAGGCTGAATTGGCCTCCGGAGAGGGGAGATCGTCGCCATCGTCATCATCATCACCACTCCATCATCCCTCCATGACTTCTCCCTCCATGTGTGAGTAATTCCCCTGCTGTAGGCGAAGGGGATGGTAGGGATTGGATGAGTTAGATCATGTAATAGTTTGTCAGATCGTTGGGGGCATGTTGCCTATCATCTACTATGGTGTTTATCATCTTTGCTTCAACTTGTTATTGTTAATGCTTGACACTTAGGGCCCGAGTGCCATGATCTCAGATCTGAACCATATGTGTTTGCATGAATATATTTGTGTTCGTGATCCTATCTATGAGTTGTTTGCACCTATTACGGTTCGGAACCGGCGATCCCAAAAGTGACAGCTTGGGACACCAAAGGGGATGGTCCGTAGTTTGAGGATTACATGTATCCATTGAGTTCATTGCTTTGTTCCGGTGCTCTTTGACAGGAGCACCTTAATCGTTTGATATTTGCCTAGATGATCATTACTTTTCCGTGTGCCATGCCCCTAGTTAGAATCTATCTCATCCATGCAGCGCCCAACCATCCATCTCCCTAGCCTACAGTGTTTTAAACTCTGCTTGTCACTAGTTGCTACTTTTGCCATTTACCTTCACTATTTACTTTTTGCTGTTTACTTTTACTATCACTATTATCACTATCATATCACTGTTACCACTTATCTTTTGTTGCAAGTAAGTATATTTCAGGTGCGGTTGAATTGACAACTCAACTGTCAAAGCTTATAAATACTCTTTGGCTCCCCGTGTGTCGAATCAATAAATTGGGTTATTCTTACCCGCGAAGACTATCTCGATCCCTTACGGTTGAGGGTTATCAAGCACCGCCATCAGCTTAATCAGAGAATTGATATTCAGATATGGAGTCCCCCACAGCATCATCACGGATAACGGCTCCAACTTTGACTCGGATGAATTCAGAGCATTCTGTTCCTCCCAGTGTACTCCGGTCGATTACGCGTCTGTAGCGCATCCGCAGTCGAATGGACAAGCAGAAAGAGCAAATGGTTTGAGCCTTGAAGGCCTGAAACCGTGACTGATGCGCAATGTCAAGCACGCCGCTGGCGCTTGGGTGACTGAGCTACCGTCTGTCTTATGGGGGCTGAGGACAACTCCGAACCGGTCGACTGATCGTACCCCCTTCTTCATGGTCTATGGTGCCGAGGCCGTGTTGCCGAGCGATTTGCTGCACAATGCCCCTCGAGTGGAACTCTTCTCTGAGGCAGAAGCAGAGCAAGCACGTCAAGATGCAGTCGACCTCCTGGAGGAAGAACGCGAGATGGCCCTGATGTTGGGGAACGTAGTATTTCAAAAAAATTCCTACGATCACGCAAGATCTATCTACCAGATGCATAGCAATGAGAGGGGAGAGTGTGTCTACGTACCCTCGTAGATCAAAAGAGGAAGTGTCTAGTGACGCGGTTGATGTAGTCGAACTTCTTCGCGATCCAACCGATCAAGCACCGAACGTACAACACCTCCGCGTTCAGCACACGTTCAGCTTGATGACATCCCACGAGCTCTTGATCCAGTTGAGCTTCATGGGAGAGTTTTGTCAGCACGACGGTGTGGTGATGGATATGATGAAGTTACCGGCGAAGGGCTTCGCCTAAGCATTGCAACGGTATGACCGAGGTGTGTTTCTGTGGAGGGGGGCATCGCACATGGCTAGAACAATGTTTCTTCTGTGTCTTTGGGTGCCTCCTACCCTCGTATATAAAGGAGCAAGGGGGGAGGTGCGGCTGGCCTTCTAGGGCGCGCCAGGAGTAGGATTCCTACTCCTAGTAGGAATAGGAAAGGATGGGGGAGAGAAGAAGGAAGAAGAGGGGCGCCTCCCCCCTTTTCCTAGTCCAACTAGGAACCCTAGGGGGACGGTGCGTCCAGCCCTATGGGCTGCCTCTCTCTTTCCCTCAATGGCTCACTATGGCCCATACTCCCTCGAGGGGGGGGGGGGGGTTCCGGTAACCCCCTCCGGCACTCCGGTTAAATCCGAAACTTTTCCGGAACACTTCCGGTGTCCGAATATAGTCGTCCAATATATCAATCTTTACGTCTCGGACATTCCGAGACTCCTCGTCATGTCCATGATCTCATCCGGGACTACGAACTACCTTCGGTACATCAAAACTCATAAAGTCATAATATCGATCGTCATCAAACGTTAAGCGTGCGGACCCTACGGGTTCGAGAACTATGTAGACATGACCGATACTCATCTCCGGTCAATAACCACTAGCGGAACCTGGATGCTCATATTGGCTCCTACACATTCTATGAAGATCTTTATCGATCAAACGCATAACAACATGTGTTGTTCCCTTTGTCATCGGTATGTTACTTGCCTGAGATTCGATCGTCGGTATCTCTATACCTAGTTCAATCTCATTACCGGCAAGTCTCTTTACTTGTTCCGTAATACATCATCCCGTGACTAACTCATTAGTCATTTGCTTGCAAGGCTTATTATGATGTGTATTACCGAGAGGGCCGAGAGATACCTCCCCGACACTCGGAGTGAAAAATCCTATTCTTGATATATGCCAACACCACGAACACCTTCAGAGACACTTGTAGAGCATCTTTATAATCACCCAGTTACGTTGTGACATTTGATAGCACACAAGGTGTTCCTTCGGTATACGGGAGTTGCATAATCTCATAGTCATATGAACATGTATAAGTCATGAAGAAAGCAATAGCAGTAAAACTAAACGATCATAGTGCTAAGATAACGGATGGGTCTTGTCCATCACATCATTCTCCTAATGATGTGATCACATTGATCAAATGACAACTCATGTCTATGGCTAGGAAACATAACCATCTTTGATCAATGAGCTAGTCTAGTAGAGGCATACTAGGGACATACTGTTTTGTCTATGTATTCACACATGTACTAAGTTTCCGGTTAATACAATTCTAGCATGAATAAAAGACATTTATCATGATATTAGGAAATACAAATAACATCTTTATTATTGCCTCTAGGGCATATTTCCTTCAATCTCCCACTTGAAATAGAGTCAATACTCTAGATTACAAAGTAATGATCCTAACACCCATGGAGTCTTGGTGTTGATCATGTTTTACCCGTGGAAGAGGCTTAGTCAACGGGTCTGCAACATTCAGATCCGTATGTATCTTGCAAATATCTATGTCTCCCTCCTTGACTAGATCGCAGATGGAATTGAAGCGTCTTTTCATGTGCTTTGTTCTCTTGTGAAACCTGGATTCCTTCGCCAAGGCTATTGCTCCAGTGTTGTCACAAAAGATTTTCATTGGACCTGATGCACTAGGTATTACACCTAGATCGGATATGAACTCCTTCATCCAGACTCCTTCATTTGCTGCTTTCGAAGCAGCTATGTATTCCGCTTCACACGTAGATCCCGCCACGACGCTCTGCTTGGAACTGCACCAACTGACAGCTCCACCGTTTACTAAAAATACATATCCGGTTTGTGACTTAGAGTCATCCGGATCAGTGTCAAAGCTTGAATCGACGTAACCGTTTACGACGAGCTCTTTGTCACCTCCATACACGAGAAACATATCCTTTGTCCTTTTCAGGTACTTCAGGATGTTCTTGACCGCTATCCAGTGATCCACTCCTGGATTACTTTGGTACCTCCCTGCTAGACTTATAGCAGTGCACACATCAGGTCTGGTACACAGCATTGCATACATGATAGATCCTATGGCTGAGGCATAGGAAATGACTTTCATGTTCTCTCTATCTTCTGCAGTGGTCGGGCATTGAGTCTTACTCAACTTCACACCTTGTAACACAGGCAAGAATCCTTTCTTTGACTGATCCATTTTGAACTTCTTCAAAACTTTATCAAGGTATGTGCTTTTTGAAAGTCCAATTAAGCGTCTTGATCTATCTCTATAGATCTTGATGCCTAATATGTAAGCAGCTTCACCGAGGTCTTTCATTGAAAAATTCTTATTCAAGTATCCTTTTATGCCATCCAGAAATTCTATGTCATTTCCAATCAACAATATGTCATCCACATATAATATCAGAAATGCTACACAGCTCCCACTCACTTTCTTGTAAATACATGCTTCTCCAAAAGTCTGTATAAAACCATATGCTTTGATCACCTCATCAAAGTGTATATTCCAACTCCGAGATGCTTGCACCAGTCCATAGATGGATCGCTGGAGCTTGCACACTTTGTTAGCACCTTTTGGATCGACAAAACCTTCTGGTTGCATCATATACAACTCTTCTTTGAGATATCCATTCAGGAATGCAGTTTTGACATCCATTTGCCAGAATTCATAATCATAAAATGCGGCAATTGCTAACATGATTCAGACAGACTTAAGCATCGCTACTGGTGAGAAAGTCTCATCGCAGTCAACTCCTTGAACTTGTCGAAAACCTTTCGCAACAAGTTGAGCTATGTAAACAGTAACATTACCGTCAGCGTCGGTCTTCTTCTTGAAGATCCATTTATTTCCGATGGCTTGCCGATCATCGGGCAAGTCAACCAAAGTCCATACTTTGTTCTCATACATGGATCCCATCTCAGATTTCATGGCCTCAAGCCATTTTGCGGAATCTGGGCTCATCATCGCTTCCTCATAGTTCGTAGGTTCATCATGGTCTAGTAACATGACTTCCAGAACTGGGTTGCCGTACCACTCTGGTGCGGAACGTACTCTGGTTGATCTACGAAGTTCAGCAGAAACTTGATCTAAAGTTTCATGATCAGCATCATTAGCTTCCTCACTAATTGGTGTAGGAATCACTGGAACTAGTTTATGTGATGTACTACTTTCCAATTCGGGAGAAGGTACAATTTCCTCATCAAGTTCTACTTTCCTCCCACTCACTTCTTTCGAGAGAAACTCCTTCTCTAGAAAGGATCCATTCTTAGCAACAAATATCTTGCCTTCGGATCTGTGATAGAAGGTGTACCCAACAGTCTCTTTTGGGTATCCTATGAAGACACATTTCTCCGACTTGGGTTCGAGCTTATCAGGTTGAAGCTTTTTCACATAAGCATCGCAGCCCCAAACTTTAAGAAACTACAACTTTGGTTTCTTGCCAAACCACAGTTCATAAGGCGTCATCTCAACGGATTTAGATGGTGCCCTATTTAACGTGAATGCAGCTGTCTCTAAAGCATAACCCCAAAACGATAGTGGTAAATCGGTAAGAGACATCATAGACCGCACCATATCTAATGAAGTACGGTTAGGAGATTCAGACACACCATTACGCTGTGGTGTTCCGGGTGGCGTGAGTTGTGAAACTATTCCACATTGTTTCAAATGAAGACCAAACTCGTAACTCAAATATTCTCCTCCACGATCAAATCGTAGAAACTTTATTTTCTTGTTATGATGATTCTCTACTTCACTCTGAAATTCTTTGAACTTTTCAAATGTTTCAGACTTGTGTTTCATCAAGTAGATATACCCATATCTACTCAAATCATCAGTGAAGGTCAGAAAATAATGATACACACCGTGAGCTTGAACACTCATCGGTCCACATACATCAGTATGTATGATTTCCAACAAATCTGTTGCTCGCTCCATTGTTTTGGAGAACGGAACTTTAGTCATCTTGCCCATGAGGAGTGGTTCGCAAGCACCAAGTGATTCATAATAAAGTGATTCCAAAAGTCCATCACTATGGAGTTTCTTCATGTGCTTTACACCAATATGACCTAAACGACAGTGCCACAAATAAGTTGCACTATCATTATTAACCTTGCATCTTTTGGCTTCAATATTATGAATATGTGTATCACTACAATCGAGATCCAACAAGAATAGACCACTCTTCAAGGGTGCATGGCCGTAAAAGATATTATTCATAAAAATAGAACAACCATTATTCTCAAATTTAAATGAATAACCGTCTCGCAACAAACAAGATCCAGATATAATGTTCATGCTTAACGCTGGCACCAAATAACAATTATTCAGGTCTAAAACTAATCCCGAAGGTCGACGTAGAGGTAGCGTGCCGATGGCGATCACATCGACTTTGGAACCATTTCCCACGCGCATCGTCACCTCGTCCTTAGCCAATCTTCGTTTAATCCGTAGTCCCTGTTTCGAGTTACACATATTAGCAACCGAACCGGTATCAAATACCCAGGTACTACTACGAGCATTAGTAAGGTACACATCAATAACATGTATATCACATATACCTTTGTTCACCTTGCCATTCTTCTTATCCGCCAAATACTTGGGACAGTTCCGCTTCCAGTGTCCAGTCCTTTTGCAGTAGAAGGACTCAGTTTCAGGCTTGGCTCCAGACTTGGGTTTCTTCGCGAGAGTAGCAACTGTCTTGCTATTCTTCTTGAAGTTCCCCTTCTTTCCCTTGCCCTTTTTCTTGAAACTAGTGGTCTTGTTAACCATCAACACTTGATGCTCCTTTTTGATTTCTACCTCCGCAACCTTGAGCATAGCGAAGAGCTCGAGAATTGTCTTTTGCATCCCTTGCATGTTGTAGTTCATCACGAAGCCTTTATAGCTTGGTGGCAGTGATTGAAGAACTCTATTAATGACACTATCCTCGTCAACTTTGCAACCAAGTTGAGTCATATGATTGTAGTACCCAGACATTTTGAGAAACTGTTCACTGATAGAATTATTCTCCTCCATCTTGCAACTATAGAACTTATTGGAAATCTCATATTTCTCAATCCGGTCATTTGCTTGAAATATTAACTTCAACTCCTGGAACATCTCATATGCTCCATGACGTTCAAAACGTCGTTGAAGTCCTGGTTCTAAGCCGTAAAGCATGGCACACTGAACTATTGTGTAGTCATCAGACCGCGTCTGCCAGACATTCAAAGCGTCTACATTAGCGGGAGGGAGCTTGTCACCTAGCGGTGCTTCAAGGACATAATTCTTCTGTGCAGCAATGAGGATAATCCTCAAGTTACGGACCCAGTCATTGTAATTGCTACCATCATCTTTCAACTTAGCTTTCTCTAGGAATTCATTAAAATTCAAAGGAACGGTAGCACGGGCCATTGATCTACAACAACATAGATATGCAAAAAAACTATCAGGACTAAGTTCATGATAAATTAAAGTTCAATTAATCATATTACTTAAAGAACTCCCACTTAGATAGACATCCCTCTGGTCATCTAAATGATCACGTGATCCAAATCAACTAAACTTTGTTGTTGCAAGTTTTACGTGGCTGCTATGGGCTTAGCAAGAACCGTTCTTACCTACGCATACAAAAACCACAATGATTTTTAGTCAAGTATGTGCTGTTTTAACCTTCATAAGGACCGGGCGTAGTCACACTCGATTCAGCTAAAGTGAGAGAGACAAACACCCGCCAGTCACCTTTAAGCAACGAGTGCTCATAACGGTGAAACCAGTCTCGCGTAAGCGTACGCGTAATGTCGGTCCGGGCCGCTTCATCTCACAATACAGCCGAACCAAAGTATGACATGCTGGTAAGCAGTATGACTAGTATCGTCCACAACTCACTTGTGTTCTACTCGTGCATATCATCTGCGCATAGACCTACCTCATGATGCCACTGTTGGGGAACGTAGTATTTCAAAAAAATCCTACAATCATGCAAGATCTATCTACCAGATGCATAGCAACGAGAGGGGAGAGTGTGTTTACGTACCCTCGTAGACCGAAAGCGGAAGCGTCTAGTGACGTGGTTGATGTAGTCGAACTTCTTCGCGATCCAACCGATCAAGCACCGAACGTACGGCACCTCCGCGTTCAGCACACGTTCAACATGATGACGCCCCACGAGCTCTTGATCCAGTTGAGCTTCACGGGAGAGTTTCGTCAGCACGACGGTGTGGTGACTGATATGACATAGTTACCAGCGCAAGGCTTCGCCTAAGCACTGCAACGGTATGACCGAGGTGTGTTTCTGTGGAGGGGGGCACCGCACACGGCTAGAACAATGTTTCTTCTGTGTCTTTGGGTGCCCCTGCCCCCGTATATAAATGAGCAAGGGGGAGGTGCGGCTGGCCTTCTAGGGCGCGCCAGGAGTAGGATTCCTATGCCTACTAGGAGTAGGAAAGGAAGGGGAGAGAAGAAGGAAGAAGAGGGGCCAGCTAGGAACCCTAGGGGGAGGGTGTGGCCAGCCCTATGGGTTGCCTATCTCTTTCCCTCAATGGCCCACTATGGCCCATACTCCCTCGGGGGGGGGGGGGAGGGGGGTTCCGGTAACCCCCTCCGGCACTCCGGTTAAATCCGAAACTTTTCCGGAACACTTTCGGTGTCTGAATATAGTCGTCCAATATATCAATCCTTACGTCTCGGACATTCCGAGACTCCTCGTCATGTCCGTGATCTCATCCGGGACTCCGAACTACCTTCTTTACATAAAAACTCATAATACCGATCGTCATCAAATGTTAAGCGTGCGGACCCTAAGGGTTCGAGAACTATGTAGACATGACCGAGACTCATCTCCGGTCAATAACCAATAGCGGAACCTGGATGCTCATATTGGCTCCTTCACATTCTACGAAGATCTTTATTGGTCAAACCGCATAACAACATACGTTGTTCCCTTTGTCATCGGTATGTTACTTGCCCGAGATTCGATCGTCGGTATCTCAATACCTAGTTCAATCTCGTTACCGGCAAGTCTCTTTACTCATTTCATAATACATCATCCCGTGACTAACTCATTAGTCATTTGCTTGCAAGTCTTATTATGATGTGTATTACCGAGAGGGCCCAAAGATACCTCTCCGACACTCGGAGTGACAAATCCTATTCTTGATCTATGCCAACACCACGAACACCTTCGGAGACACCTGTAGAGCATCTTTATAATCACCTAGTTACGTTGTGACGTTTGATAGCACACAAAGTGTTCCTCCGGTATACGGGAGTTGCATAATCTCATAGTCATAGGAACATGTATAAGTCATGAAGAAAGCAATAGCAGTAAAACTAAACAATCATAGTGCTAAGCTAACGGATGGGTCTTGTCCATCACATCATTCTCCTAATGATGTGATCCCGTTGATCAAATGACAACTCATGTCTATGGCTAGGAAACATAACCATCTTTGATCAATGAGCTAGTCTAGTAGAGGCATACTAGGGACATATTGTTTTGTCTATGTATTCACACATGTACTAAGTTTCCGGTTAATACAATTCTAGCATGAAGAAAAGACATTTATCATGATATAAGGAAATACAAATAACATCTTTATTATTGCCTCTAGGGCATATTTCCTTCACCTGATCCGCTCGACCATATACCAACAAGACCTGCGTCGATTCCATGCCCGCAATGTTCGAAGCCGGGCATTCCAGGAAGGAGATCTAGTACTTCGAGTAAGTCAGAAGCGACCACACAAGCTTGCTCCGGCCTGGGAAGGCGCCTTCATCGTCACCAAAGTACTACACAATGGGGTGTACCACATCTACAACGTCGCCAAGAAAAACGAGCCTCTTTCGTGGAACGTGGATCTGCTCCGCCGCTTCCATACTTAAGGCACTCAACCAGTCGAGTTGTAATAAGAACCTTCCAGTTTGTTTTTCAAAGACAAGTTTGCAACAGTTCCATAATGATTGCTGTTACAAAGACACATGTTCTCAAATCCCCCAGTGGGTGGCTTAGCCGCGAATCCGATTCGCCTAAGTTTCAAAAACACTTAGAGTGAAGGGCAACCCTCTCACTCGGGGGCTTAGCTGCGACCCCGTAATCGCCTAAGTTACAAAAATACTCCGAGTGAAGAGCAACCCTCCCACTCGGGGGCTTAGCTGCGACCCCGTAATTTCCTAAGTTACAAAAACACTCCGAGTGAAGAGCAACCCTCTCACTCGGGGGCTTAGCTGCGACCCCATAATCGCCTAAGTTAAGAAAACACTCCGAGTGAAGAGCAACCGTCCCACTCAAGGGCTTAGCTGCG
>LR738710.1:149012351-149073809 GCA_902687465.1 Secale cereale
CGCGACCCCGTAATCGTCTAAGTTACAAAGACACTTCGAGTGAAGAGCAACCCTCTTGCTCGGGGACTTAGCTGCGACCCCGTAATCGCCTAAGTTACAAAAACACTCAGTGTGAAGGGCAACCCTCTCGCTCGGGGGCTTAGCTGCGACCCTATAATCGCCTAAGTTACAAAAACACTCCGAGTGAAGAGCAACCCTCTCACTCGGGGGCTTAGCTGCGACCCTGCAATTTCCTAAGTTACAAAAACACTCCGAGTGAAGAGCAACCCTCTCACTCGGGGGCTTAGTTGCAACCCCGTGATCGCGTAAGTTACAAAAACACTCTGAGTGAAGAGCAACCCTCTCACTAGTGGGCTTAGTACAATGTGGCTCAGCCCCCTGAGCTACGCCACAAGTACAATATGGCACAACCCTCCGAGCTACTCCACAAGTACAATGTGGCTCAACCCTCCGAGCTACGCCACAAGTACAATGTGGCTCGACCCTCCGAGCTACACCACAAGTACAATGTGGCTCAGCCCTCCGAGCTACGCCACAAGTACGATGTGGCTCAGCCCTCCGAGCTACACCACAAGTACTATGTGGCTCGGCCCTCCGAGCCACGCCACAAGTACAATGTGGCTCAGCTCTCCGAGCTACGCCACAAATACAATGTGGCTCAACCCTCCAAGCTACGCCACAAATACAATGTGGCTCAACCCTCCGAGCTACACCACAAGTACAATGAGGCTCAACCCTCCGAGCTACGCCACAAATACAATGCGGCTCAACCCTGCGAGCTACGCCACAAGTACAATGTGGCTCGACCCTTCGAGCTACGCCATAAGTACGTGACTCGACCTCCGAGCTGCACCACAAACATAATGTCGACTCGAAGTTCAAAGAGATCAAAAGACATCAGAAGCAAAGCAAGCGCGTTCTAAAGGAAATCAAGTGATAAAGCCCCGCAAGATTCGGACAGAATTACTCGGGCATCAAACCCACGAGCGTTTAACGATTACAAAATCACTTGGCATTCCGAGGCAAATTGAATCGGAGCACAAAAGTTTGTTCATTATTCGGGGAGAGGAGGACTTGCAGGCGCGACGTACTCATCCGGGTCGATTCCATCATCAATACGGGTAGCGGCTTCCAGGAAAGTCTCCATGAAATGACTGGAACTGGAGCTTCTTCGTGTTGGCAACCTTGAGCGCAGCCAGCCTCTCCTCCTTCACCTCCTTGCAGTGCACATGGACCAAAGACAATGCAACGTCGGCACCGCACCAAGCGGATGACTTCTTCCACTCCTGCACTCGACTGGGGATCTCATTAAGTCGAGTCATCAGAGACTCGAGGTCATTCTCATGCACCATCACCCTCCAGAGCGCAGTGTCGATCCGGGACATCACCGCCTTCAGTCGAGCAAGGTAGCCGGTGGCGCTGGTAAGACGAGACTCCAGTCGCAAGACATTCATCGCCACCTCATCCTTGACGAGAGAATTGGCAGGGTCCAGACCCGTCTCGACCTGCCCTGTCTCCTCCTCGAAGTTCTGACAGAATTCTACATGGGCGAAAGCACGATGAGTTAACAACCAGAATATGAGTTGACAGCTCTGATTTAGTCGGACAAAAGAACATACCTTCAAGCATGAGGAACCACTTTTTTGTGAGGTCACCCAGATAAGTCTCCAACCTGTTCTTCTTCTGCGAGAGGCCCCCTACATTCTTGTCCAGAGCAAGATTGGCCTTCTTCAGTCGCGTTACCTCCTTGTTGGCCTCACCAAGGGAGACCTTTCGCTTGGCGATCTCTTCTTCAAGCTTGCCGACCGAAGCCAGCTTCTATTCGGCGAGTTCAGCTTTCTCCTGCGCCTTTTGCTGCGCTGCTACCAGGTCAATGTTCTTCTGATCCAGAGCTGCCTTCATTTGATCTACAAGGAACATTTGATCCAGACATATGAACATTGGGATACCCATGGCACACTCATTGGAATTCAGTCGACGAGTTATACACTTTTCTTATCAGACGTTTCGTCCTTGGTTTTCTTCAAATGCTCCCTGGCCAGGTCCAGATCAACATTAGCCCTGCTGGCATTATATGCAGCCATGCTAGCCTCGTACGCCGCCTTTGTCCGCTCCATCATTAGCCCTGCTTGACAAACGGCCTCCTTGGCTGCGCTCACGGGGTCCTCCGGGATGTGATGGGTAGCAAAAAGCACGGACGATGGTGCAGTCGGAGCAGCCGTAGGGTCCACGACTTGGACAGTCGACGCGGATGGACGGTCAGTCGACACGGGAACTGCAAAAGAGACCGAGGCCCGGGTCGCGTCCCCTTGTTGCTGGGCCACCGAGCCAGAGGGTGTTTTCTGACCCCTCCTTCCCGTGCCTCTTCGAGACACCTCCTCGCGCTCCTCCTCCTCCTCATCATCAGGCAATTCTATGACATTGTGCGGCCCTACAGGGAACAGTCGCCCAAGAAGAAATTCAGTCGACTGACAATCTGGTCAGCGAAAGCCAAGGCGTAGCCAAGAAGCTGTACCCGCGTGAGACGTGGCCACGTCTGCGGTCTCCTCATCGTCACGACCCTTATCAACATCCATTGAGGTCCCCGAGGCAGCAACGCTGAAGATTTCACGAAACAGTCGGCGAGATGGATTAATGAATCAACAAAGGCAAATCGGGTTTCTGGAACGAAGGAAGAGCGAAGCAGGGCAACACTTACGTGGAGGCAATCGGGACATCCACTTTGATCTTTGGCAAGTCCTTCCGAGGCTTGGAGGCGGCGATCTTGGGCTGTTTCGGGGCCTTCTCAGTCGGATCTGGGGTGGACGTCCGAGTGCGCTTCTGCACCTGAGAGCTGGAGGGACCTGTCCTGGCGCGCACATTCTCTGGGTCGTGACTCTGCTTGGAACGCTTCTCGATGCGGGGCGGTGACTCAACTTCTTCGCCGCTGCTGGAGTTCTCGCTCTCTTCTGCGGTTTCCTCGTCGAACTTCTAGTTGGAAGCCTCGCCTACACCCTCCTCCCCCTCTTGGATCTGTTCGCTGTTGGGCACCGAGTACATTTCAGTAAAAATCTGCAGAAAGAAGAGACAATTGAACACCAGTCAGATTCGTCAACACCTACAAGGAAGAATCAGAAAGTTCACTCGGAAACTAAGGCCGAACCTTATCTGGTTCGTGGTCTGCGTCGAACGGGCGGACTCTTCCGGTCCCCCAAGGATTATCCTTGTTCCCCGTCATGCACTTCAGGCATTGTTCCACTGTCTTCGCGGCGGCTTCCTCTGAGTGGACTTGAGAAGTGTTGTCGACGCTCGAGTACATCCACGTCGGATGGTCCCGAGCTTGGAGAGGCTGGATCCACCGTTTGAGGAACACCTCCAGCAGATCCATCCCTGTGACCCCGTTGCGGACCAACTGGACGACCCGCTCCACCAGCATATCCACCTCTACCTTTTCGGCCCGACTCACAAGCAGCGTAGGTGGCTGGCCGACTCGATCTAAAGAAAACGGAGGGAGTCCGGTCGACTGACCGAGAGTGGGGACGTCCTTGCAATAAAACCAAGTCGACTGCCACCCTCAGACTGACTCAGGAAGGACCATGGCAGGGAAAGTGCTCCTACCTCTAGTCTGAATACCCAAACCACCGCACATCTGGATCACGTGCGTCTTCTCGTCACTCGGGTTTGCTTTCTTGACAGTTTGGGAGCAACAAGTGAAAATGTGCTTAAACAAGCCCCAATGCGGTCGGCACCCCAGAAAGTTCTCACACAAGGAAACGAAGGCGGCCAGGTACGTGATTGTGTTGGGAGTGAAATGGTGCAACTGGGCACCGTAGAAAGTTAAGAAACCACGAAAGAAAGGGTGTGGAGGCAAGGAGAAACCTCGGTCGACGTGAGTCGCGAGGAGAACGCACTCGCCCTCCTGCGGCTGCGGCTCAAGCTCGTCCTCCGGCAACCGCCAGGAGTTGCGAGCTATCAGGCCCTCCTCCACCAGCTCCTCCATGTCCTCCGGCTGCATCATGGGCTTGACCCAGTCCCCTTGGATCCAACTAGGCGGGAGCCCGGTCCTCGACGACGATCCCCGATTGATTTTATTCCCCTTCCCCGTCGCCGCCGCTTTCTTGGAGCGCTCCAGGGCCGCCGTCTTGTCCTTGCCCATGAGGGCGAGTGATACGTCTCCTACGTATCTATAATTTTTGATTGTTCCATGCTATTATTTATGAAGTCTTGGATGTTTAATGGGCTTTATCATTCACTTTTATATCATATTTGGGACTAACCTACTAACCCAAAGGCCGAGTCAAGATTGCTGTTTTTGCCTGTTTTAGGGTTTTGCAGAAAAAGAATATCAAACGGAGTCCAAACGGAATGAAACCTTCGCGAGAGATATTTTTGGAGAAAATCACGCACGCGGAGCTTGAGAACCACGTCAGGGGACAGAGGGCTGGCCCACGAGGGTGGGGGGCGTGCCCCCTTCCCAGGGAGCGCCCCCTGCCTCGTGGCCCCCTCGAACATCCCCCGGTGCCCTCCTTCTTCCTATATAAGTCCACGTACCCCAGAAACTCCGTGAACAGAGAGAAAACCCTAATTCCATCGCCGTACCTTCTGTTCCCGTGGAGATCGCATCTTGGAGCCTGTTCCGGAGCTCCACCGGAGGGGGATCCATCACGATGGCCTTCATCATCATCATCATCATCGCCCTCACCATGAGTTGTGAGTAGTTTACCACAAACCTTCGGGTCCATAGCTAGTATCTAGATGGCTTCTTCTCTCTCTCTCTGGATATCAATACAAAGTTCTCTTCGATCTTCGAGGAGATCTATTCGATGTAATCTCTTTTTGTGGTGTGTTTGTCGAGATCCGATGAATTGTGAGTTTATGATCAAGGTTATCTATGAAAGATATTTGGTTCTTCTCTGAACATTTTATGTGTGCTCATAATATCCTTGCAAGTCTCTTCGAATTATTGGTTTGGTTTGGCCTACTAGATCTATAGTTCTTGCAATGGGAGAAGTGCTTGGCTTTGGGTTCAATATTGAGGTGTCCTTTCCCAGTGACAGTAGGGGCAGCAAGGCATGTATTGTATTCTTGCCATCGAGGATAAAAAGATGGGATTTATATCATATTGCTTGAGTTTATCCCTCTACATCATGTCATCTTGCTTAAGGCGTTACTCTATTCTTATGAACTCAATACACTAGATGCACGCTGGATAGCGGTCGATGTGTGGAGTAATAGTAGTAGATGCATAATCGTTTCGATCTACTTGTCTCGGACGTGATGCCTATATACAATGATCATGCCTAGATAGTCTCATAATTATTCGCTTTTCTATCAATTGCTCGGCAGTAATTTGTTTACCCGCTGTAGAATATCGCTATCACGAGAGAAACCACTAGAGAAAACTATGGTCCCCGGGTCTATTCTCAACATATCAATCTACATCTACTTTACTTTTATCGCTTTTATTTGCTGTTCTTATAAACTAAAAATACCAAAAATATAAACTATCATCTCTATCAGATCTCACTTTCGTAAGTGACCGTAAAGGGATTGACAACCCCTTATTGCGTTGGCAGCGAAGTTCTTATTTGTTTGTGAAGGTGCGATGGACTCGCACGTAGTCTCCTACTAGATTGATACCTTGGTTCTCAAAAACTGAGGGAAATACTTATGCTACTATGCTGCATCTCCCTTTCCTCTTCGAGGGAATACAACGCAAGCTCAAGAGGTAGCAAGAAGAATTTCTGGCGCCGTTGCCGAGGAGGCTTACGCAAAAGTCATATACCAAGTACCTATCACAAACCCTTATACTTCGCATTACATTTTTTGCCTCTCGTTTGCCTCTCGTTTTCCTCTCCCCCACTTCACCCTTGCCGTTTTATTTGCCCTTTTTCTATCATGTGTTTATCGTTCGCTTGCCTCTTGTTTGCTTGTGTGCTATGTGCCCTCAACTAGCTTGCATCTTTGCTTGATAAAGTATGGATCCTCATCCACTTGCTAATCTCTTTAACGGATCCCATTATGTTGAACCTATTGCTAGTGAGCTGCGTGCACTAGATTATTTTTATGAGGTTTTGCTCGAAATCTATGAATCTGAAAATTGTGAGGAATTGTTACAAGAAAAAGTGATTCATGTTAACTCCTTAAATAAAAAGCATGATTGCAATGATGTTACTATATATTCCATTGATGTCAATTGTGCTAATAATAGGCAAAACCCTAAGCTTGGGTATGCTAGTATTGTTATGTCCACCACTTGTTGCTATGATCATGATTGGGGTGATGATTCTTACGATCTTGAAAATTTATTTAAACCCCATCATGAATATGAGATTGATAATAATGTTTGCCATAATATTGAAAGTGGATTTGAAAGAGTGTCAACTTTTGATCCCACTACTTTAGATATTGATCAATCTTATGATTGTTTTGATAAAAGTGAGCTTGGAGAAGCAATGCCTTTGTTCTATGTTAATCCCACTATTTTGAATGAGTGTCAACTTCGCATGCATGTGGATCATGTTGAGAATATGTTATGTGATAGCTATATTGTTGAATTTTCTTATGGTCCTACATGCAATTATTATGAGAGAGGAAAATATGGTCGCAGAAATCTTCATGTTACTAAATTACCTCTCTTCATGTTGAGATTGATCTTGTTTCTTTCTTCTTCCTTGCATACGCTAGATCTTGCTTGCTATGATAATTTGAGTGCTTATAAAATTCCTATGCGTAGGAAGTATGTTAGACTTAGATGTGTTTGTCACATGTTTTATGATGCCCACTTTGTGCTTCAATTATTATCTTTCATGTGAACATCATTGAATTCTCAAGCCTATCTTAATGGCTATAAAGAAAGAGCTTGTTGGGAGGCAACCCAATTTTTTTTTTGCTGCGGTTAGGGAATAAATATTGAATCTAGCCTATGATTAGATGTGGTTTCATGTTTTGTTTAGTGTTTGTGCCAAGTAGAACCTTTGGGAAGACTTGTGTGAAGTTTATGTGATCTTGCTGTGAAAAACAGAATCGTTAGCGCTCGCTAAAGTGGTCTTCAGATTTTTACTGGAGCGTGATTTTTAGTTGATTCGTTTTGCAGATGATTGGTAGACCAATTCCACAAATTTACCAATTTAGGTTTAATTTTTTGGAGTTCTAGAAGTAGGCAAAACCTGCAGATTACTACAGACTGTTCTGTTTTTGACAGATTCTGTTTTTCGTGTGTTGTTTGCTTATTTCGATGCTCCTATGAGTAGTATTGGAGGATATGAACCATATAGAAGTTGGAATATAGTAGTTTGAACACCAATATAAACAAAGAATGTATTCATTGCTGCACCTTTGAGTAGTGGTTTGCTTTCTTATACTAACGGAGCTCACGAGAATTTTTGTCTAAGTTTTGTGTTGTGAAGTTTTCAAGTTTTGAGTATTGCTTTGCTGGACTATGGATCAAGGAGTAGCAAAGGCTTAAGCTTGGGTATGCCCATGGCACCCCAAGGAATTCAAGATAATCAAAATCCTAAGCTTAGGGATGCCCCGGGAAGGCATCCCCTCTTTCGTCTTCATCCATCGGTAACTATACTTGGAGCTATATTTTTATTCGCAACATGATATGTGTTTTGCTTGGAGCGTCTTGTAGAATTTGATTCTTTGCTTGTTAGTTTGCCACAATCATCCTTGCTGGACACACCTATTTTATAGAGTTAAATATGGCCTAGAAATTGTTAGAACACTCTATGTGCTTCACTTATATCTTTTGAGTTGAATAGTTTTTGCTCTAGTGCTTCGCTTACATCATTTAGAGCACGGTGGTGGTAATATTTTATAGAAATTGTTGAACTCTCATGCTTCACTTATATCCTTTTGAGAGTCTATTAAAGAAGCATGGTAATGTGTTTAGGCTAAAGAAACTAGTCTTCACATGATAAACATCCAATGTCAATGTAGTAAAATGTTTCACTCCAAGTGCATTGAATAGAATGAGATGTTGGATGCTTGATAATTGTTTTGAGATATGAGGATACTGATATTAGAGTCATGCTAGTGGAGTTATTATGAAATTGAGAAATACTTGTGTTAAGGTTAGTGATTCCCGTAGCATGCACGTATGGTGAACCGCTATGTGACGAAGTTAGAGCATGATGTATTTGTAAAGTGCCAACCTTTGTGTGGAGGTCGGGGGTGCATGATGGTTAACTCCTACCAACCTCCCCCCTAGGAGCATGCGTTGATTGCTTTGTTTTGATGACTCGTAGATTTTTGCAATAAGTATATGAGTTCTTATGACTAATGTTGTGTCCATGGATTATACGCACTCTCACCCTTCCACCATTGCTAGCCTCTCTTGTACCGCGCACCTTTCGCCGGTACCATAAACCCACTATATATCCTTCCTCAAAACAGCCACCATATAATTCCTCAAAACAGCCACCATACCTACCTATCATGGCATTTCCATAGCCATTCCGAGATATATTACCATGCAACTTTCTACCGTTCCGTTCATATGACACGCATCATATGGTCATGTTGCCATTGCATGATCATGTAGTTGACATCGTATTTGTGGCAAGGCCAGCATTCATAATTTTTATACATGTCACTCTTGTTTCATTGCACATACCGGTACACCGCCGGAGGCATTCATATAGAGTCATACTTTGTTGTTGTAGTATCGAGTTGTAATATCAAGTTGCAATGAAAGTGTGATGATAATCATTATTAGAGCATTGTCCCATGAGAGGAAAGGCTAAATCTATAAAGCCCCTCTGCAAAAAAAATAAAAAAAGAGAAAGGCCAAAGAAAAAAAAGAAAGGCCCAAAAAAAGAAAAAAAGAAAAAAAGAAAAAGAAAAAGGGACAATTGCTACTAGCTCTTTTCCACACTTGTGCTTCAAAGTAGCACCATGTTCTTCATTTTAGAGAGTCTCATGTTTAGTCACTTTCATATACTAGTGGGAATTTTCATTATAGAACTTGGCTTGTATATTCCAACGATGGGCTTCCTCAAACACCCTAGGTCTTCGTGAGCAAGCAAGTTGGATACACACCCACTAGTTTCTTTTGTTGAGCTTTCATTCATATTTAGCTCTAGTGCATCCGTTGCATGGCAATCCCTACTCACTCACATTGATATCTATTGATGGGCATCTCCATAGCCCGTTGATACGCCTAGTCGATGTGAGAATATCTCCCTCTTTTTTGTCTTCTCCACAACCATCTCTATTCCACCCATAGTGCTATGTCGATGGCTCACGCTCATATATTGCGTGAAAGTTGAAAGGTTTGAAAAGATAGAGTATGAAAACAAATGCTTGGCTGAAATCGGAGTTGTGCATAATATGAATATTTTGTGTGATGAAGAGGGAGCATAGCCAGACTATATGATTTTGTAGGGATAACTTTCTTTAGCCATAGTTTTTTGAGAGGACATGATTGCTTTGTTAGTATGCTTCAAGTATTGTTATTTCTTATGTCAATATAGACTTCTATCTTGAATCTTTCAGATCTGAACATTCATGCCACAATTATGAGAATTACATTGAAAAACTATATTGGTTAGCATTCCACATCAAAAAATCTTTCTTTTATCATTTACCTACTCGAGGACGAGCAGGAATTAAGCTTGGGGATGCTTGATGAGTCTCCAACGTATCTATAATTTTTTATTGTTCCATGCTATTATTTATGAAGTCTTCGATGTTTAATGGGCCTTATCATTCACTTTTATATCATTTTTGGGACTAACCTACTAACCCAAAGGCCCAGTCCAGATTGCTGTTTTTTGCCTGTTTCAGGGTTTTGCAGAAAAAGAATAGCAAATGGAGTCCAAACGGAATGAAACCTTCGCGAGAGATATTTTTGGAGAAAATCACGCACACGGAGCTTGAGAACCACGTCACGGGACGGAGGGCTGGCCCACGAGGGTGGGGGGCACACCCCCTGCCTCGTGGCCCCCACGAGCGTCCCCCGGTGCCCTCCTTCTTCGTATATAAGTCTACGTACCCTAGAAACTCCGTGAACAGAGAGAAAACCCTAATTCCACCACTGTACCTTCTGTTCCCGTGGGGATCCCATCTTGGAGCCTATTCAGGAGCTTCACCGGAGGGGGATCCATCACGGCGGCCTTCATCATCATCATCATCGCCCTCACCATGAGTTGTGAGTAGTTTACCACAGACCTTCGGGTCCATAGCTAGTATCTAGATGGCTTCTTCTCTCTCTGGATCTCAATACAAAGTTCTCCTCGGTCTTCGAGGAGATCTATTCGATGTAATCTCTTTTTGCGGTGTGTTTGTCGTGATCCGATGAATTGTGAGTTAATGATCAAGGTTATCTATGAAAGATATTTGGTTCTTCTCTGAACTTTTTATGTGTGCTCATAATATCCTTGCAAGTCTCTTCAAATTATTGGTTTGGTTTGGCCTACTAGATCTATAGTTCTTGCAATGGGTGAAGTGCTTGGCTTTGGGTTCAATCTTGCGGTGTCCTTTCCCAGTGACAGTAGGGGCAGCAAGGCACATATTGTATTGTTGCCATCGAGGATAAAAAGATGGGGTTTATATCATATTGCTTGAGTTTATCCCTCTACATCATGTCATCTTGCTTAAGGCGTTACTCTGTTCTTATGAACTCAAAACACTAGATGCATGCTGGATAGCGGTCGATGTGTGGAGTAATAGTAGTAGATGCAGAATCGTTTCGGTCTACTTGTCTCGGACATGATGCCTATATACAATGATCATGCCTAGATAGTCTCATAATTATTCGGTTTTCTATCAATTGCTCGACAGTAATTTGTTTACCCGCCGTAGAATATCGCTATCATGAGAGAAGCCACTAGAGAACACTATGCCCCCCGGGTCTATTCTCAACGTATGAATCTACATCTACTTTATTTTTATTGCTTTTATTTTTCTGTTCATATAAACTAAAAATACCAAAAATATAAACTATCATCTCTATCAGATCTCTCTTTCGTAAGTGACCGTAAAGGGATTGACAACCCCTTATCGCGTTGGCTGCAAAGTTCTTATTTGCTTGTGCAGGTGCGAGGGACTCGCGCGTGGTCTCCTACTCGATTGATACCTTGGTTCTCAAAAACTGAGGGAAATACTTACGCTACTGTGTTGCATCTCCCTTTCCTCTTCGAGGGAATACAACACAAGATCGAGAAAACCCCTAAACACATTAGCCTAAACACATTACCATGCAGTTTTCTCGAGCGTGCGTTGTATTCCCTTGAAGAGGAAAGGGAGATGCAACACAGTAGCGTAAGTATTTCCCTCAGTTTTTGAGAACCAAGGTATCAATCCAGTAGGAGACCACGCGCGAGTCCCTCGCACCTGCACAAACAAATAAGAACTTCGCAGCCAACGCGATAAGGGGTTATCAATCCCTTTACGGTCACTTACGAAAGAGAGATCAGATAGTGATGATAATTTATATTTTTGGTATTTTTGGTTTATAAGAACAGCAAAATAAAAGCAATAAAAGTAAAGTATATGTAGATTCATATGTCGAGAATAGACCCGGGGGGCATAGTGTTCTCTAGTGGCTTCTCTCATGATAGCGATATTCTACGGCGGGTAAACAAATTACTGTCGAGCAATTGATAGAAAAGCGAATAATTATGAGGCTATCTAGGCATGATCATTGTATATAGGCATCATGTCCGAGACAAGTAGACCGAAACGATTCTGCATCTACTACTATTACTCCACACATCGACTGCTATCCAGCATGCATCTAGTGTTTTGAGTTCATAAGAACAGAGTAACGCCTTAAGCAAGATGACATGATGTAGAGGGATAAACTCAAGCAATATGATATAAACCCCATCTTTTTATCCTCGATGGCAACAATACAATACGTTCCTTGCTGCCCATACTGTCACTGGGGAAGGACACGGCAAGATTGAACCCAAAGCCAAGCACTTCACGTATTGCAAGAACTATAGATCTAGTAGGCCAAACCAAACCAATAATTCGAAGAGACTTGCAAGGATATTATGAGCACACATAAAAAGTTCAAAGAAGAACCAAATATCTTTCATAGATAATCTTGATCATTAACTCACAATTCATCGGATCTCGACAAACACACCACAAAAAGAGATTACATCGAATAGATCTCCTCGAAGACCGAGGAGAACTTTGTATTGAGATCCAGAGAGAGAGAAGAAGCCATCTAGATACTAGCTATGGACCTGAAGGTCTGTGGTAAACTACTCACAACTCATGGTGAGGATGATGATGAAGAACTCCGTGATGGATCCCCCTCCGGTGGAGCTCCGGAACATGCTCCAAGATGGGATCTCACGGGAATAGAATGTTACGGCGGTGGAATTAGGGTTTTCTCTGTATTCACAGAGGTTTTGGGGTATGTGGACTTATATAGGAAGAAGGAGGACACCGGGGGAGTCACGGGGGCCCCACGAGGCAGGGGGGCTTGCCCCCCACCCTTGTGGGCAGCCCCTTGATCCCTGACATGGTTCTCAAGCTCCGTGTGCGTGATTTTCTCCACAAATATCTCCCGCGAAGGTTTCATTCCGTTTGGACTTCGTTTGATATTCTTTTTCTACAAAACCCTGAAACATGCAAAAAACAACAATCTGGACCGGGCCTTTGGGTTAGTAGGTTAGTCCCAAAAATGATATAAAAGTGAATGATAAAGCCCATTAAACATCCAGGACTTCATAAATAATAGCATGGAACAGTAAAAAGTTATAGATACGTTGGAGACGTATCAGTGACCGACCGGGAAGTTGCTCCTGGGTGTGCACGAGTGAGGACAAAGTGTGTAGAAACGACTAGTATTGATCTATGAGGCCAGTCTAGATCCTGCCAGGAGTAACGACCACCGGCAGGTGTGTCCGGGACGTTACAGGCCACTCCGAAAAACTGCCCTTTGGGCTAAGTCATGGGTGGCCTCGATGTCACCTCGTGACACCCAACGGCCACAGTCGTGGCAAAACAAAAACGGTCCCAAACGAGGACAATGGATCCATACAATTCAGACACACAAGGCTTATGTCCGCCTACCTGATCAGGGTAGCGCGCACCCATAACCTTCCCTAGTTGGAGGAACCAGCGAGAGGCATGACAATAGACCCAGGTAGGACCCCCCATAAGGCAACTGTGGCTGCACTGGTCAGCTCGATTCGATGGCAGTATGACTCAGCCAACAGGTGTTCAAGTTCAATTAATATTCGTTCAAACTTGAAAAGAAATGAGCTAAGCCAGAATAAAATAACATGATGCGTATGAACATGATAACAACATGAACATGGATAACCATTGAACATATGAAGCATCAACAATAATAAAGCACTAGTCCACTAGATGCAGATGCACACGTATATCACAGGTACTTGCATAACAAACGATAATCTAGCATCATATGAACATCACTAGCACTAGCATTACATAAATACCAGCATGAAATACGAGAACAATACTGCTAGCAAGTAACCATATAACTAACAGAGTGCATAAAAGCATATCATGATGATAAACAGGGATCCACAAGCATAACTGAAACAACAACAACAGTAGTAAATGAGCAAACATTTATTAAACTTTCAAGTAGAAACCATGGCTACTGCAAGTCCATCATGCAAGTGGTTGTCATGGCTTGCTTGTGGATGAAGAATACTCCGGGAAGCAGTGCGAGGAACTCTCGGAATGATTTGTCAGAAACCCTTCTCTCTTGGAGGGGGCTGATTAAAGGTAATGGCATAATGGTCATTTTCACAGTGTGATGACATAGTGAAACATGCACCAACAGAACGGGATCGACAAGACAAAGACGTGGGCTTTGGAATCACCTGAATCGGAGTTAGGATCGAAGAGACATGAATGTTGGAAGATCAGGGACTATTCTGTAAATAATATATTCATAGACCGGCTCCTGGTGGCTGAACTGAAAGCGCCTTTATCTCGAAAACGTCTTCTGCACAGGAAAACGACTTCACAACTGAAGTAGATTCAAAATACGTTTACCCTA
This sequence comes from Secale cereale, assembly GCA_902687465.1. Lineage (NCBI taxonomy): Eukaryota > Viridiplantae > Streptophyta > Magnoliopsida > Poales > Poaceae > Secale > Secale cereale. The sequence continues at coordinate 149,026,333 of LR738710.1, forward strand.
AATGAAAATGTATTTGTAGAAAAACCGTTTCCACTTAAAATAGATGGGCCATGGGCTTCTGTCGCTTACAGGTGGGGTCGGTGGCTGACGCGGGGCCCGCCTGGCCTGGTCATCCTCCTCCTTGCGCTGCCTCCCCGACAGAACAGAGGAGGAGCAGGGGAGGGGCGACTGGCGATGGCCCTTGTGCCTCCGGCCTCCTTCGGCTGAGGGGAGGGCATCGGTGAGCTTGGGCGGAGGCGTGCTACCTCTTGAGCTTGCATTATTTTTCCCTTGAGCCGGAAAGGGTGATGCAGCAAAGTAGCGTAAGTGTTTCCCTCAGTTTTTGAGAACCAAGGTATCAATCCAGTAGGAGACTACACGCAAGTCCCTCGTACCTACACAAATAAATAAGAACCTTGCAACCAACGCGATAAAGGGGTTGTCAATCCCTTCTCGACCACTTGCAAAAGTGAGATCTGATAGAGATAATAAGATAAATATTTTGGGTCTTTTACATTTGTCTCCCTAACTCGAACCCACTACTCACATTTACCCCTAATTCGAAAGCCTGCTAAAAAATGCCCCTCCGCCGTCATATCCCCTTATAGAATTGCCCTTCCGTGCCGTTTCCGTCCAGTCAAGGCTGTTTGACCGGTAAGCGGTCGTTTCTTTGACATTTTTGCCCCTCCGTCCTTACACATGGGCCCAGGTCACCGGTTCACTCTCTCTCCTTCTCATTCTCTCGCCCGAGCCGCACGCTCTCTCTTTCTCGCCCAAATCGCCTCTCGCCGTAACCCTAACCCTAGCTCGCTCGATCCCAACTCACAAGGCTCGATCTACTGATGGCGTCCGCAGTGGAGCTTTGGATTTGACTCCGTGTCGCACTCTGCTACGACGTGAAGGAGACAGTTCTACTTCTCGAGCTTGCATTGTATTCCCTCTAAGAGGAAAGGGAGATGCAGCACAGTAGCGTAAGTATTTCCCTCAGTTTTTGAGAACCAAGGTATCAATCCAGTAGGAGACCACGCGCGAGTCCCTCGCACTTGCACAAACAAATAAGAACTTTGCAGCCAACACGATAAAGGGTTGTCAATCCCTTTACTGTCACTTACAAAAGTGAGATCCGATAGAGATGATAGTTTATATTTTTTGGTATTTTTGATTATAAGAACAGAAAGTAAAAGCGGAAAAAGTAAAGTAAGTGTGGATTGATATGTTGAGAATAGACCCGGGGGCCATAGTGTTCTCTAGTGGCTTCTCTCATGATAGCGATATTCTATGGCGGGTAGACAAATTACTGTCGAGCAATTGATAGAAAAGCGAGTAACTATGAGACTATCTAGGCATGATCATTGTATATAGGCATCACATCCGAGAGAAGTAGACCGACTCCTGCCTGCATCTACTAATATTACTCCACACATCGACCGCTATCCAGCATGCATCTAATGTATTGAGTTCGTAAGAACAGAGTAACGCCTTAAGCAAGATGACATGATGTAGAGGGATAAACTCAAGCAATATGATATAAACCACATCTTTTTATCCTCGATGGCAACAATACAATACGTGCCTTGCTGCCCCTACTGTCACTGGGAAAGGACACTGTAAGATTGAACCCAAAGCCAAGCACTTCTCCCATTGCAAGAACTATAGATCTAGTAGGCCAAACCAAATCAAGAATTCGAAGAGACTTGCAAGAATATTATGAGCACACATAAAGAGTTCAGAAAAGAACCAAATATTTCTCATAGATAATCTTGATCATAAACTCACAATTCATCGAATCTCGACAAACACACCGCAAAAAGAGATTACATTGAATAGATCTCCTCAAAGACCGAGCAGAACTTTGTATTGAGCTTCAGAGAGAGAAGAAGGCATCTAGATACTAGCTATGGACCTGAAGGTCTGTGGTAAACTACTCACAACTCATGGTGAGGCGATGATGATGATGTAGAAGCACTCCGTGATGGATCCCCCTCCGGCGGAGCTCCGGAACAGGCCCCAAGATGGGATCTCAGGGGAATAGAAGGTTACGGCGGTGGAACTAGGGTTTTCTCTTCTCCTCTGATGGTTTCAGGGTACGTAGGTTTATATAGGAAGAAGGACGGCACCGGGGGCCTTACGAGGGACCCACGAGGCAGGGGGCGCGCCGAAGGGGGGGGGCGTCCCCACCCTCATCGGCACCTCGTGGCCCCTACTCCATGGTTCTCAAGTCTCCCATGCATGATTTTCTCCAAAAATATCTCTCCCGAAGGTTTCATTCTGTTTGGACTCCATTTGCTTTCCCTTTTCTATAAAACCCTAAACCAGGCAAAAAACAGCAATGTGGACTGGGCCTTTGGGTTAGTAGGTTAGTCCCAAAAATAATATAAAAGTGTATGACAAAGCCCATTAAACATCCAAAACATCATAAATAATAGCATGGAATAATAAAAAAATTATAGATACGTTGGAGACGTATGAAGCATCCCCAAGCTTAATTCCTGCTCGTCCTCGAGTAGGTAAATGATAAAAACAGAATTTTTGATGTGGAATGCTAACCAATATAGATTTTCAATGTAATTCTCTTAATTGTGGCATGAATGTTCAGATCTGAAAGATTCAGTCTATATTGACATAAGAAATAATAATACTTCAAGCATACTAACAAATCAATCATGTCTTCTCAAAATACTATGGCTAAAGAAAGTTATCCCTACAAAATCACATAGTCTGGCTATGCTCCCTCTTCATCACACAAAATATTCATATCATGCACAACCCCAATTTCAGCCAAGCACCATTTTCATACTCTATTCTTTCAAACCGTTCAACTCTCACGCAATACATGAGCGTGAGCCATGGACATAGCACTATGGGTGGAATAGAGAGGTGGTTGTGGAGAAGACAAAAAGGAGGGAGATAGTCTCACATCAACTAGGCGTATCAACGGGCTATTGAGATGCCCATCAATATATATATCAATGTGAGTGAGTAGGGATTGCCATGCAATGGATGCACTAGAGCTAACTATGTATGAAAACTCAACAAAAAGAAACTAGTGGGTGTGCATCCAACTTGCTTGCTCACGAAGACCTAGGGCATTTGAGGAGGCTGAAAGTCCAACTAATCCCCGGGTGGTTTTGGTAATTAATAACAACATATATATCATTGAACTAATATTTACTTGAGAATCATTTCAGAAAAGTTCGATGATATGGGTATGGAAATGTCTGAAGAAGTGGACCCCTCAAAATGCTAAGACAAGCATTGGCAAAAGCTCAAGACTCTATTTTTGGTTTAGTGATCAAAGATCACATTGAGTCCATAGGAAAAGCCAATACTATTAAAAGGGGATGAGGTTGTGTTAATGATCTAGTTGCTCAAGTGCTTGGTGATCTAGCTCCCTCAACTATCAGCACTCTTCACTACTCAACACACTCATAAGTAATCTCGGACAAACCGATTCTTCCAACTCAGTCCCACCGAGATGAACCACTTCAGCCATATTCCAAACCCTAGAAAAATCGGTCTTACCGAGTTTGGGATCGGTCTCACCGAAACTGAACTGCCAACCTTCTGTAACCATTTCACATCATTTCGGAATAACCGAGTTTGTATTATCGGTCTCACCGAAATGGGCAAGCTTCTGTCTTGACTCAAGTCGGTCTCACCGATATTGCATTTTCGGTCACACCGATTCTGGCATGTTCCTATCCTTTCTCAAATCGGTCCAACCGAGTTTCATTTCTCGGTCCCACCGAAATCTCCAACGTTCATATCAGATACATTTTCGGTCCCACCGAAAATCCCAACGTTCACTATATTTGAACTTTCGGTCTGACCGAGTTTTCACTTCGGTCTCACCGAGATTGGTCAAATGTGTGTGTAACGGTTGGATTTTGTGTGGAGGCTATATATACCCATCCACCCCCTCTTCATTCGTGAGGAGAGCCATCAGAAAGTACCACCACTTCTACCATACACTTTCTGAGAAGTGAACCACCTACCCTTGTGTTGAGATCAAGCCATTCCATTCCTACCATATGAAACTTGATTTCTAGCCTTCCCAAGTTGCTTTCCACTCAAATCTTTCTTCCACCACAGCCATATCAGTGAGGAGAGTTGAGTGTTGGGGAGATTATCATTTGAAGCACAAGAGCAAGGAGTTCATTATCATCAACATCGTCTATTACCTTTTGGAGGGTGGTGCCTCCTAGATTGGTTAGGTGTAGCTTGGGAGCCTCCGTCTTCGAGATGTGGAGTTGAACCAAGAAGTTTGTAAGGGCAAGGAGATCGCCTACTTCGTGAAGATCTACCCCGAGTAAGGCTAGTCCTCCGTGGGCGTAGGCCATGATGGAATAGACAAGGTTGCTTCTTCGTGGACCCTTCGTGGGTGGAGCCCTCCGTGGACTCGCGCAGCCGTTACCCTCCGTGGGTTGAAGTCTCCATCAACGTGGATGTACGATAGCACCACCTATCAGAACCACGACAAAAATCTTCGTGTCACCAAACTGCATTTGATCTTCTCCACCTCTCTTTTACATGTGCAATTTACTTTCCGCTGCTTATACTCTAGAATTGCATGTGTAGGGTGATACTTGAATTGATCTTAATTGTGAAACTGCCAAAAACTTTGCATGACCTAAAGGCAGATTTTTTATATTGTCAAGTAGTCTAATCACCCCCCCCCCCCTCTAGACCTACTTTCGATCCTAGAAGTGGTATCAGAGCTTTGGTCTCCATTGCCTTGGTTTCCATTGCATTGGACTCCATAAGCTTGGTTTCACAACCTAGGAGAGTATGGCGTCTAGTGAGGGTAATTATCGTAGAGGTCCTTACTTTGATGGTACAAATTTTGCTAGTTGGAAGCATAAAATGAAAATGCATATTCTTGGTCATAACCCAGCCGCATGGGGCATTATTTGTGTTGGTATGCAAGGTGAATTCTTCGAGGAAGGAAAAGTTCCGGATCGCGAAGCTACACCCGAAGAGTTGCGGATGTTGCAAAACAATGCTCAAGCTTGTGACATTCTCTTCAATGCTTTGTGTCCCGAAGAGTTCAACAAAATCAGCCGTCTTGAGAATGCTAAAGAGATTTGGGATACTTTGGTTGAAATGCACGAAGGTACTGAATCTGTGAAGGAATCAAAGCTAGATATTCTTCAAGGTCAACTTGACAAGTTCAAGATGAAGGATGGTGAAGGAGTCGCTGAAATGTACTCTAGGCTTGCTCTCATCACAAATGAGATTGCTGGCTTAGGAAGTGAAGAAATGACCGACCGATTCATCATCAAGAAGATTCTAAGAGCTTTGGATGGAAAATATGACACCGTGTGCACTTTGATCCAAATGATGCCAAACTACAAGACTCTCAAGCCAACTGAAGTCATTGGAAGAATTGTTGCTCATGAGATGACACTTAAGGATAAGGAAGAGCTTCACAACAAGTCAAGTGGTGCATACAAAGCTACAAGTGATGCTCCCACAACCTCAAGTGACAAGCTAATTTCCAATGAAGAGATAAGCCTAATGGTCAAGAACTTCAACAAGTTCTACAAGAATAGAGGCAAAGAAAGAAGCTCAAAGTCTAGATCATATGATGAAAAGAGATCTTCTAGTCGTGATCGAAACTGCTACAATTGTGGAAGACCCGGACACTTCTCAAATGAGTGTACGGCTCCCCACAAGCGAAGAGAAGAATCTCCAAGAAGAAGAGCAAGAGATGAGTCACCTCGGAGAGAGAGAAGGAGCAGAGATGATCGTTATGAACGAAGACCCTCTCGGAGAAGCAAGGATTCGGAGAGGAAAGACAAGTCATCAAGGAGCTACACAAGAAGAAGACATCAAGCTCATGTTGGTGAATGGGTCTCCGGCTCCGACTCTGACAATCAATCCGATGGAAGCTATCACTCCGACTCCGACTATAGTCAAGATGAAGGTGTTGCCGGACTTGCACTCGTATCCTCCAACTCCAACTCCTACGACTTATTTGATTCACCAAATGAGGGAATTGGAAGATGCTTCATGGCTAAAGGTCCCAAGGTAACACACCCTGAATTCATTGACTTTGATAGTGATGAGGACGACTTGCTTGGTGAAGATGAGCTCTTGCATGATAAATCTAGTGAGCTTAGTAATGATGAAAATGCTAGTAGTCTTTATAGTCGAGAAGAGTCGAATGACAATGCTATGAAGGAGATTGAGCGTCTAACTAAAGAACTAAACACTCTTAAGTTAGCTCATGAAACAACTCAAGAAGATCATAGAGAGCTCCTAAGATCTCATGAGAAGCTACGCTTCGAGAAGCTCACTCTAGAGCAAGAACATGAGTTTCTAAAAGCGATCAATGACGATCTTCGAAAGAAGAGTTCTTCATACCTTGCCAAACGACTTCTCATGTCTAATTTCTTGCCACCTATTAAGACTAAGCATGACAAACATAAGAAAAATTCTTCCTCTAGTAGTAACAATGACAATGTTAAATCAAATGTTGTTACTTCTAGTAGTTCTCTTGATTCCACTAACAATGTTTCAAGCCAAGTTACACTTGAGCAAGAAAATAGCTTATTGAAGGAAATCATAGAGAAAGGTGTCTACAAGAGTCTTGCCGGAAGCAAGAACTTTGAGGAGATTGTTCGCAAACAAGGAAGACACCGGAAGAATCAAGGGATTGGTTTTGAGCGAAAGTTCAACGCCGAAGGTGTTGAGTGGGAAGAAGGTCAATACCCTACTCCACAGTTTGTTTCACAAAAGGAGAAGTATGATCCTACTTCTTCCAATGTGGAACAAGCTCAAGATGACCTTCCACCACAAGACCACAAGCTAAAGGCCAAGGACAAGCTTCAAGAGGAGATTGATGCATTCATTGAAGCACCTCAAGCCATGGTCAAGTGGGTTCCCAAGGACACATCAAGTTCTACTTCGTCAAGCTCAACTACAACTCCAAGGATTCCCATCAAGATGATGTGGATCCCAAAGAAGAAGAACTAGTAGGTTCTTGAGGGTGACTCCGCCAACAAACTTCACTCATATTCATTTTGGCAAGGACTTGTGCAATCAACTTCCACATCATGCACTAGTTCATGGAGTCACAAACCCTCTTGTTGGTAAGTCAAGGGACAAGGTAATCATTGCTTTCATGGACATCATCTTGTGTGTACTTCACTCTATGTCTATGGATATTCTTGTTTGTTCCTTGTGGGACTAATCCATGTAGGTATTGAAAGTGCCCTAATCCAAAGGATTGCTCCCAACTCTTGATGATCTGCATCAACATTGAGCATCCACATCTTCAACATCTACATGAAGTCTTCTACGACAACCCAAGGTTAGTTTGACCCTTTAAAAGGGGTTCTCACATCTAGGGGGAGCTTTGCACTAAAAATTGAGCAAAAGCATCTCCAAATGATGTGAACACATCAATGCTTTATGTAAAAGTGGTAACCCCATTTGTGCTTAAACGATGAGTATGACCTATGATCAAATGTTCTCATTTGGCTCCTAAGTCAATATACTCATATATAGATGACCTAGTCATCGACAAATTGTGTGCTAGTAGCTAGAGTGATTGGTTGTGCATGTTTGACACATATTTCAGTTGCTATCTTATTGTGTGAGCATGTTGAATGCATGATTTCATCCATTCAAGGACATCCATTTGTTGTTTTGATTGTTTTGATTTTTCTGGCCAAATGGATGGACAAGAATGCCTAAGCACCTTTCCCTAGCTATCTATGCTTTCTTGTCTCAAATTCTATTCATGCTCATATCACAACTTTGAACAAGTCTTTTTCGGACAGTCCGAGTGAGGAGCACTCGGAACCACCGATTCGTCTAAGGCTGACTTCCAAAACCTTCTAAGTCCATTTCGGTCTGACCGGCTTCTCAATCTCGGTCCAACCGAAACGCTTAGACTGATCTAGGTTTCATCTCGGTGAAACCGAGTTCAAACTCTCGGTCTGACCGATATGCGTAACTGCACAGCAGTTATACATCTCGGTGACACCGAGTTTTTCAACTCGGTCCCACCGACTGCATGGGGTTATATATACCTGAGGGCTGCGCGCGATTCAATTCTTCAAACCGTTCGCCCCCAATAACCCTGCTGCCGTCGCCCTGGTCTACGGATCGTCGCCGTCGTCGCCTGTGCGCCCTCGCCGCAGGTCTCCGCCGCCGTCAACGGTAATCATCTCCACCGTTGCCGCCGTAGAGGGACACCACCAAGTTAGGGTGTGTCCCGATCCCTTTTCGTGCTCCCCTTCCGATTCTTGCACGATAGGCTTGCCATGATTCAATCCACGTTTGAGATATTCCCTATACATTAGTTCAGATCTTCTAGTTTCGAGCAAAATTCTTAGGTTTAGGTTTCCACGGAATGCATCTCGGTGAAGCCGATTTTTGAAACTCGGAATGACCGATTTGGCCTCTGGCCATTGCACTGCATAATTTGGTTTAACCGAGTTGTGCCAATCGGAATGACCGAAGCGTAGTTTCAGTGAAACCCTAAGTTATCGGTAGGACCGAAACCCATTTCGGTCTGACCAAAAGTGGTGTGTAGGTTTCTGTTGAGCACTTCGGTTGCACCGAAACTTGAAATCGGTTTGACCGAAATACATTCTGTGAAAACTCAAAACTAAGTTTTGAACTCATTTTTTTGCAAAAATCTCTGCAGTTGTGATAACTCTTCTACTCTGCCTATACCTTATCTTTTCACAGGTTTTTCAGCCATGTCAGATGTCAGTGACAGCCAGAACAGGTCTGAATCACCGTTTGCTGAAATTCCAGAGGCAGATACAAGTCCTGCTAGCAGCTCCAGTGATGATGGTGAGAGGAGCACCCCTAGTGGTTTGCCTCCTGCAGCCACCAGAACCAGGAAGAAGAGAACTTCTGATGATGAGGACTCTGACTTTGTTGCTGAGGAAGTTACCTCCAAGCCAAAGAGGAATGTGGTTGCCAAAGAGCATCAAGGGCAGCAGTCAAGGAAAGGCACAAGCAAAGTGAAGCAGTCAGCAGTTGCAAAGAAGCTCAACTTGGAAGAGCCTGCTCCAAGCAAGGTGAAGAAGACTTCTAAAAGGAAGAGGGTAGTATATGCTGAACCTCAAGTTGATGCTGCAGAAGAAGAAGAAGAAGAAGCACCCCAGCCTCCTCCTCAGAAAGCTAAGTTCATGGGTGATGCTATTCGGGCTCAAACCACCTCTAAGCCCAAGAAGCCTGCTCAAGCCAAGGCAGCTCCAGCCAAGCCCAAGAGAACAACCAGAAGCATTCCAGCTTCTGAGAAGAACAAAGGTGAGATGCCACCGTCTGAATCAGATGAAGAGCATGTGTTGCTTAAGCTCCGTCCCAAGTTGCCACTCCACAATGATGCTCATCCTCAAGCTGAGGACATGAAGGCAAGGAAGGACAAAGGTCTCAGGCTATGGAGACAGTCTGATCCATATGCTGTAAGGAGAAGGACTGCTGTGGACCCCAGATTCCACACCAGAGAGCAGCAGGATTTCTATGAGACCGTGCTGATGGATAAGAAGCCCATTGTTGCTGACACCAGGTATGTTGACTGGAAGTACATTGACAGTGAAGAGCACCGGGACTTCTTTCCCCATGTGCATGAGAGCTTTACTGCATGTGGAGTTGCTGATTTTGTGGGTCAAGAGCTGACAGCTTGGAATGACGAGATGATCATGCAGTTCTATGCCACAGCCCACTTCTATCCTGATGGCAAGATCACCTGGATGACTGAAGGTCAAATGTTTTCTTCGACTGTTGAAGAATGGGCAGAACTTCTGAACGCTCCAGTGCAGAGAGAGGACGACATTGATGTCTATGGGATTCCTAAGAAGAGTCATGATTCCATGAAGAACATGTACAAGGAGATCCCGGCTGCTGATTTGGAAGGATGGAAGCTTGGCTCAGTGTACTATCTCCAGGCAGGTCTGACTACCACTAACACTATTCTGAGGCATACATTGATGCCTAAGTCTGGAGACCACCGGTTGATTCGAGGCTATTCTATCAATATGCTGCACATTCTCGATGAGAAGGCACCTTTTAAGGTGATGGACTTGATGGTAGAGACCATTAAGAGGACTGCAGCTGACCAGAAGAGGTCGTGTGGGTTTGCTCCGCAGATACAGATGCTCATCAACGCCAAGTTTGGCACGGGCAAATTCATGTTGGATAGGAAGCACTTGCCACTGCAGCCAGAGCATGAGGACAACGTAGTTGTGATGGATGAAGAGGATCCTACCTCAGTTGAAGGACAGGCCAAAATCGAAGCTGCGAAGAAGGCTAAAGCTGACAAAGAGGCAGCAGCAGCAGCAGCTAAGCCAAAGAGCTTTGGAGAACAAATTCTTGAAGCTACCCAGAGGATTGAACAACGCCTGGCCAGCATTGAGCAATCTCAGGAGAGCCTAGAGAGGATTGTCGAGGACAAGATCCACGCTCTGGACGTGAAGCTGACTGAGATTCAGGTGTCTGTCAACAAGCTTGAGGCAGACATGGAGGAGACAAGGCAGGAGAGAGCAGAGCTTATGCAGGATGATCTAGTCCAGGACTCTCATCGCCAGACTGCTCAGGTTCCCAGAGGATCCAGATCTGCAGCTATCCCAGTGACAGACTCCAGGGCTACCACTTCAGCACCAGCTACAGCTCCAGCAGTTGCTCCAGCTCCAGCATCCACTCCTCCACTGCAGACATCAGCAGAAGTCTTCGCCGATGCAGCTATCTCTACACCGACATCTACCCAGACGGGAGCTGCCAGCAGAGCCCGCAGTGACGCTTAGCTCTATACCTTTTCGAACTTTTTGGTAACTTGTTGCCAAAGGGGGAGAAATTGTTATAGATCATAGGGCTTCGAGAGAGAGAGTGCTCTTTCGTCTTTTCGTTCTTTTGCCGGTTTTTCTTTGAGATACAGTGATTTCTTTTGGTTCCTGAACTTTAAGTGTGCTTGCTACTAAGTTTGATGCTACCTTAATGAGTGCTTAGTCATACTATGCTTTAATGTGTGCTTATTGCTTATCCTATGCTATCCCTTATTGTATGGCTATTTACTCTTGTCTTGGTGATTGAGTGCATGTTACTCATTCTTATCATTTTGTGCGCTCCACCAAGATGTATGTGACATGGAAGAGTGACCCATAATCCTAATCGATTGTGCATTTGCATTCAAACGCAAATTTTAAATAATGCACAAATTTAGGGGGAGCTCTTGTTTATCACATACTTCTCAAAGCGACGATATCATTCATTGATTATATCTTTTGTCGAAGCTTTGATCTATATGTTGTCATCAATTACCAAAAAGGGGGAGATTGAAAGTGCAACTAATCCCCGGGTGGTTTTGGTAATTAATAACAACATATATATCATTGAACTAATATTTACTTGAGAATCATTTCAGAAAAGTTCGATGATATGGGTATGGAAATGTCTGAAGAAGTGGACCCCTCAAAATGCTAAGACAAGCATTGGCAAAAGCTCAAGACTCTATTTTTGGTTTAGTGATCAAAGATCACATTGAGTCCATAGGAAAAGCCAATACTATTAAAAGGGGATGAGGTTGTGTTAATGATCTAGTTGCTCAAGTGCTTGGTGATCTAGCTCCCTCAACTATCAGCACTCTTCACTACTCAACACACTCATAAGTAATCTCGGACAAACCGATTCTTCCAACTCAGTCCCACCGAGATGAACCACTTCAGCCATATTCCAAACCCTAGAAAAATCGGTCTTACCGAGTTTGGGATCGGTCTCACCGAAACTGAACTGCCAACCTTCTGTAACCATTTCACATCATTTCGGAATAACCGAGTTTGTATTATCGGTCTCACCGAAATGGGCAAGCTTCTATCTTGACTCAAGTCGGTCTCACCGATATTGCATTTTCGGTCACACCGATTCTGGCATGTTCCTATCCTTTCTCAAATCGGTCCAACCGAGTTTTCTTTCTCGGTCCCACCGAAATCTCCAACGTTCATATCAGATACATTTTCGGTCCCACCGAGATGGTATTTTCGGTCCCACCGAAAATCCCAACGTTCACTATATTTGAACTTTCGGTCTGACCGAGTTTTCACTTCGGTCTCACCGAGATTGGTCAAATGTGTGTGTAACGGTTGGATTTTGTGTGGAGGCTATATATACCCATCCACCCCCTCTTCATTCGTGAGGAGAGCCATCAGAAAGTACCACCACTTCTACCATACACTTTCTGAGAAGTGAACCACCTACCCTTGTGTTGAGATCAAGCCATTCCATTCCTACCATATGAAACTTGATTTCTAGCCTTCCCAAGTTGCTTTCCACTCAAATCTTTCTTCCACCACAGCCATATCAGTGAGGAGAGTTGAGTGTTGGGGAGATTATCATTTGAAGCACAAGAGCAAGGAGTTCATTATCATCAACACCGTCTATTACCTTTTGGAGGGTGGTGCCTCCTAGATTGGTTAGGTGTAGCTTGGGAGCCTCCGTCTTCGAGATGTGGAGTTGAACCAAGAAGTTTGTAAGGGCAAGGAGATCGCCTACTTCGTGAAGATCTACCCCGAGTAAGGCTAGTCCTCCGTGGGCGTAGGCCATGATGGAATAGACAAGGTTGCTTCTTCGTGGACCCTTCGTGGGTGGAGCCCTCCGTGGACTCGCGCAGCCGTTACCCTCCGTGGGTTGAAGTCTCCATCAACGTGGATGTACGATAGCACCACCTATCGGAACCACGACAAAAATCTTCGTGTCACCAAACTGCGTTTGATCTTCTCCACCTCTCTTTTACATGTGCAATTTACTTTCCGCTGCTTATACTCTAGAATTGCATGTGTAGGGTGATACTTGAATTGATCTTAATTGTGAAACTGCCAAAAACTTTGCATGACCTAAAGGCAGATTTTTTATATTGTCAAGTAGTCTAATCACCCCCCCTCTAGACCTACTTTCGATCCTACAGAGGCCCTTCATTGGAATATACAAGCCAAGTTCTATAATGAAAATTCCCACTAGTATATGAAAGTGACTAAACATGAGACTCTCTATCAAGAAGAAAATGGTGCTACTTTGAAGCACAAGTGTGGAAAAAGATAGTAGCAATTGTCCCTATTTTTTGGGCCTTTCTTTTTTTCCTTGGCCTTTTTTTTGTGGAGGGGCTTTATTGATTTGGCCTTTCCGCCCATGGGACAATGCTCTAATAATGATGATCATCACACTTTCATTACAACTCAATATTACAACTCGATACTACAACAAAGTATGACTCTATATGAATGCCTCCGGCGGTGTACCGGGATGTGCAATGAAACAAGAGTGACATGTATGAAAAATTATGCATGGCGGCCTTGCCACAAATACGATGTCAACTACATGATCATGCATGGGAATATGACAATATGAAGCGTGTCATATGAACGGAACGGTGGAAAGTTGCATGGCAATATATCTCGGAATGGCTATGGAAATGCCATGATAGGTAGGTATGGTGGTTGTTTTGAGGAAGGATATATAGTGGGTGTATGGTACCGGCGAAAGTTGCACGGTACAAGAGAGGCTAGCAATGATGGAAGGGTGAGAGTGTGTATAATCCATGGACTCAACATTAGTCATAAGAACTCATATACTTATTGCAAACATCTACGAGTCATCAAAACAAAGCAATCAACGCATGCTCCTAGGGGGGAGGTTGGTAGGAGTTAACCATTGCGCGCCCCTGACCTCCACACAAAGGTTGGCACTTTACAAATACCTCATGCTCCAACTTCGTCACATAGCGGTTCACCATACGTGCATGCTACGGGATTCACTAACCTTAACACAAGTATTTCTCAATTTCATAATAACTCCACTAGCATGACTCTAATATCACTATCCTCATATCTCAAAACAATTATCAAGCATCCAACTTCTCATCATATTCAATGCACTTAGTGTGAAAGTTTTTACTACATTGATATTGGATGTCTATCATGTGAAGACTAGTTTTATAGCCTAAGCACATTACCATGCTGTTGTAATAGACTCTCAAAAGGATATAAGTGAAGCATGAGAGTTCAACAATTTCTTCAAAATATTATCACCATCGTGCTCTAAAAGATATAAGTGAAGCACTAGTGCAAAAACTATTCAACTCAAAAGATATAAGTGAAGCACATAGAGTGTTCTGTCAATTACTAGGCCATATTTAACTCTCTCAAATAGGTGTGTCCATCAAGTATAATTGTGGCACACTAACAAGCAAAGACTCAAATTATACAAGATGCTCCAAGCAAAACACATATCATGTGGTGAATAGAAAAATAGCTCCAAGTATAGTTACCGATGGATGAAGACGAAAGAGGGGATGCCTTCCCGGGGCATCCCCAAGCTTAGGCTTTTGGTTGTCCTTGAATTTTACTTGGGGTGCCATGGGCATCCCCTAGCTTAGGCCCTTGCTACTATTTGTTCCATAGTCCATCAAAGCAATACTCAAAACTTGAAAACTTCACAACACAAAACTTAGACAAAAATCTCGTGAGCTCCGTTAGTATAAGAAAGCAAACCACTACTCAATGGTACTGCAATGAATTCATTCTTTGTTTATATTGGTGTTAAACCTGCTGTATTCCAACTTCTCTGTGGTTCATACTTCCCAATATTACTCATAGATGCATTGAAATAAGCAAACAACACACGAAAATAGAACATTATGTAGTAATCTGCAGGTTTCACATACTTCTGTAACTCCAAAAAATTCAAACTAAATTGGTAAACATGAGGAATTTGTCTATTAATCATCTTCAAAAAGAATCAACTAAATAGCATGCTCCAGTAAAATCTGATGACCATTCTAGCTAGCGCTAATGATTCTGTTTTTCATAGCAAGATCACATAAACTTCACACAAGTCTTCCCAAAGGTTCTACTTGGCACAAACACTAAACAAACACAAAACCACATCTAAACAAAAGCTAAATGCAATATTTATTACCTAACAGCAAAAAAAACAAAAAATATATTAAATTGGGTTGCCTCCCAACAAGCGCTATCGTTTTATGCCCCTAGCTAGGCACGATACATGGATAGTTCTAGGTATTGCCATCTTTGGAAGGCAATCCATAACTGGCTCTCATGACAGATTCATATGGTAATTTGATTTTCTTTCTAGGAAAGTGTTCCATGCCTTTCCTTTATGGAAATTGGAATCTAATATTTCCTTCCTTCATATCAATAATTGCACCAATCGTTCTAAGGAAAGGTCTACCAAGAATAATAGGACATGAAGGATTACAATATATATCAAGAACAATGAAATCTACGGGCACATAATTCCTATTGGCAACAATAAGAACACCATTAATTCTTCCCATAGGTTTCTTAATAGTGGAATCCGCAAGATGCAAATTCAAAGAACAATCATCAAGCTCATGGAACCCTAGCAAATCACACAAAGTTTTTGGGATAGTGGAGACACTTGCACCCAAATCACACAAAGCATAGCATTCATGATTTTTAATTTTTATTTTAAAATTAGGTTCCCATTCATCATAAAGCTTTCTAGGGATAGAAACTTCTATTCAAGTTTTTCTTCGTAAGATTGCATCAAAGCATCAACTATGTGTTTGGTGAAAGCTTTATTTTGACTATAAGCATGCGGAGAATTTAGTACGGATTGCAACAAGGAAATACAATCAATCAAAGAGCATTTATAATAATTGAATCCCTTTAAATCCAAAGTAGTGGGTTCATCACTATGCAAAGTTTTAATCTCTTCACTCCCACTTTTAACAATTTTAGCATCAAGATCTAAAAACTCCGAATCATTGGGACACCTTAAAGTAGAATCATCCCCAATCCTAACTTCATCAAGATTAAACAAGGATCTAATAGGAGACACATCAATAACTTTCAGATCTTCATCTTTATTTTCATGATAACTAGAAGAGCACGCTCTTATATAATTTTCTCTTTTAGCACGCATCCTAGCGGTTCTTTCTTTGCATTCATTAATGGAAATTCTCATGGCTTTGAGAGACTCATTGATATCATGCTTAGGTGGGATAGATCTAAGTTTCAGAGAATCAACATCAAGAGTAATTCTATCCACACTTCTAGCCAATTCATCAATCTTAAGCAATTTCTCTTCAAGCATAGCATTGAAATTCTTTTGCGAGATCATAAACTCCTTAACACTAGTTTCAAATGCAGAAGGCATCTTTCCATAAGAGTTGTTGTAGGAATTACCATAATTATTAGAGGAATTACTAGGAAAAGGCCTAGGATTAAAATTACCTCTATAAGCACTGTTACCAAAATTATTCCTACCAACAAAATTCACATCCAAAGTTTCATTGTTATTTTCAATCAAAGTGGACAATGGCATATCATTAGGATCAGAAGAAGCACTCTTAGCAGCAAATAATTTCATAAGTTCATCCATCTTTCCACTCAAAACACTAATTTCTAGAATATCATGCACTTTTTTACTAGTAGACCTTTCAGTGTGCCATTGAGAATAATTGACCATAATATTATCTAGGAGTTTGGTAGCTTCTCCTAAGGTGGTTTCCATGAAAGTGCCTACTGCAGCCGAATCTAAAAGATTTCTAGAAGCAAAATTCAAGCCAGCATAAAAGTTCTGAATAATCATCCATAGATTCAAACCATGTGTAGGGCAATTACGTATCATTAGTTTCATTCTCTCCCAAGCTTGTGCAACATGCTCATGATCTAGTTGCTTAAAGTTCATAATATCGTTTCTAAGAGAGATGATCTTAGTAGGAGGGAAATACTTAGAGATAAAAGCATCTTTGCACTTATTCCACGAATCAATACTATTTCCAGGCAAAGAGGAAAACAAGTTTTAGCACGATCTCTAAATGAAAACGGAAACAACTTCAATTTAACAATATCGTTATCCGTATCCCTTTTCTTTTGCCTATCACACAAATCATAAAAGTTGTTTAGATGGGTAGGGCATCTTCACTAGGAAGGCCGGAGAATTGATCTTTCATGACAAGATTCAACAAAGCAACATTGATCTCACAAGATTCAGCATCGGTAATAGGAGCAATCAGAGTACTAATAAAATCATTATTGTTGGTATTGGAGAAGTCACACAATTTGGTATTGTTTTGAGCCATAGTGACAAGCAAGCAATCCAATGCACACAAGCAAACAAGAAGCAAGCAAACGATAAACACACGGCAGAAGAAGGGCAAATAAAACGGCAAGGGTGAAGTGGAGGAGAGGAAAATAAGAGGCAAAAAATGTAATGCGAAGGATAAGGGTTTATGATAGGTACTTGGTGTATGACTTTTGCGTAAGCCTCCCCGACAACGGCGCCAAAAATTCTTCTTGCTACTTCTCGAGCTTGCGTTGTATTTCCTCGAAGAGGAAAGGGAGGTGTAGCATAGTAGCGTAAGTATTTCCCTCAAGTTTTGAGAACCAAGGTATCAATCGAGTAGGAGACCACGCGCGAGTCCCTCGCACGTGCACAAAGAAATAAGAACTTCGCAGCCAACGCGATAAGGGGTTGCCAATCCCTTTATGGTCACTTACGAAAGTGAGATCTGATAGAGATGATAGTTAATATTTTTTGTTATTTTTGATTATAAGAACAGAAAGTAAAAGCGGAAAAAGTAAAGTAAGTGTATATTGATATGTTGAGAATAGACCCGGGGGCCATTGTGTTCTCTAGTGGCTTCTCTCATGATAGCGATATTCTACGGCGGGTAGACAAATTACTGTCGAGCAATTGATAGAAAAACGAATAATTATGAGACTATCTAGGCATGATCATTGTATATAGGCATCACGTCCGAGACAAGTAGACCGATTGCTGCCTGCATCTACTACTATTACTCCACACATCGACCAGTATCCAGCATGCATCTAGTGTATTGAGTTCGTAAGAACAGAGTAACGCCTTAAGCAAGATGACATGATGTAGAGGGATAAACTCAAGCAATATGATATAAACCCCATATTTTTATCCTCGATGGCAACAATACAATACGTGCCTTGCTGCCCCTACTGTCACTGGGAAAGGACACCGCAAGATTGAACCCAAAGCCAATCACTTCTCCCATTGCAAGAACTATAGATCTAGTAGGCCAAACCAAACCAATAATTCAAAGAGACTTGCAAGGATATTATGAGCAAACATAAAGAGTTCAGAAAAGAACCAAATATTTCTCATAGATAATCTTGATCATAAACTCACAATTCATCGGATCTCGACAAACACACCGCAAAAAGAGATTACATCGAATAGATCTCCTCGAAGACCGAGGAGAACTTTGTATTGAGATCCAGAGAGAGAGAAGAAGCCATATAGATACTAGCTATGGACCCAAAGGTGTGTGGTAAACTACTCACAACTCATGGTGAGGCAATGATGATGATGTATAAGCACTCCGTGATGGACCCCCCTCCAGCGAAGCTCCGAAACAGGCCCCAAGATGGGATCTCACGGGAACAGAAGGTTACGGCGGTGAAACTAGGGTTTTCTCTTCTCCTCTGATGGTTTTGGGGTACGTAGGTTTATATAGGAAGAAGGAGGGCACCGGGGTCTTATGTGGGACCCACGAGGCAGGGGGCGCGCCCTAGGGGGGGCGCCCCCACCCTCGTGGGCAGCTCGTGGCCCCTACTCCGTGGTTCTCAAGTCTTCCGTGCGTGATTTTCTCCAAAAATATCTCTCCCTAAGGTTTCATTCCGTTTGGACTCCGTTTGATATCCCTTTTTTGTAAAACCCTAAAACAGGCAAAAACAGCAATTTGAACTGGGCCTTTGGGTTAGTAGGTTAGTCCCAAAAATAGTATAAAAGTGTATGACAAAGCCCATTAAACATCCAAAACATCATAAATAATATCATGGAACAATCAAAAATTATAGATACGTTGGAGACGTATCAGACACCGGTGACGGGATAGATGGGGACAACAGTTGTGGTGGCGGCGGCAGTGAACGAGGGAGCACACCGCAGCCACAGAAGTATGCTTCGGCGGGGTAAGTTTCTTTTCTAAACTAGTGCTGTCTCATGCCGTTTGTAGTTGTAGTTCGATTTGTTGGTGTACTTGAATTTGTTGACCTAGTTCATAGTGCTCATGGCATTGGGATCTCTCTCTGTTTTCCATGGTCATCGTAGGATGGACCCTGATAGAGCAGTTGGGATGGAATGTAGAATTGAAACCACACTTCCAGCTAGTGCTGGCACAAAATCATCCAATACAGGATTCTCCTTTCCTTTTGTTGATGACAATTAATGGACTTTTAATCAGTTTAGATCTGCGATATGTGCTCAATATCCATGGGGTCTATACGATGCAGTGGAATTCAGGTACTGGGACATTGGAAAATCAGCTTGGGTCCTTTTCCAGTGTGATGATGAGCTTGGTATCATGTTTGCAATACATGATTCTTTCCCTGCTAAACTAGAAATCAGTGTCATACAAAGGAAGAGAGAAGAGACAGAGAGCAGAGGAACAAGATCTCAGTCTAGGTCTAGAGGTAAAGGTAGGACCAACCAATCAAGGGGCAGAAAAAAAAACAACAACTCATGTGAGCAAAATTGTGACCAAAAGGAGGAGTTCAAGGCTCTTAACTACTCCTGCTAGCAACACCAGGAGCAAGAAGATGAAAGATCTGTGACCGGAATCATTTCGTGTTGTTTTTGTTGTTTAACAATTATTTGTGAACTTGTTAGCTGCTATCTTAAGTGTGTGGTGCTGAAGTTTATGAACTTATGTAATGGTGAACTTGTAAGCTGCTATCTTGCATGTGCAATGCTGAATTCATGTTATTTTGTGAGCTGCTAGTTTCAAATATTATGTGAGCTGCTATCTTGTGAGCTGCTATTTTGTCACAACAGATCATTTGGTCAAATATTTAATTCTATGTTATTTCAGTGATTGTTCAAAGCAATATGCCAAGCAAGATTATTGAGTCATTTCCAAATAGCAACATCACAACATTCCCAAATCACAACATTGTTCTCGTGATAATACATTCCCAAACTAAGCTCCATCACAACATACACTACAAAGAGAAATCCATTTAGTATCGATAATTATACCACCCAGAAACAAATGTGGCCAAAATGCTAATACCAAGAACTATGATGAATCCCCATGCTTGCATAAGCTCGTTCCTCTTCTTCAACTTCATCTTCAGTTTCTTGTTTTTCTCGATTATATACATCACCCTGCTCTCTAAATCATTAGCTTTTAGCCAACTCTTCTCCAATCCTGCATGAAGCTCCTCAAGTGCATGAGCAACACGTTCGGTCGGTGGCGGGTCAATCCAGACAACCCAGTCACATTCATCAGGAAGCTACAAAATCAATGATCGAATGACAAAGAGGACAAAGACCAAAATTGAATCAATCTTAATAGCCAAACACTTACATCAAGAGGGCAGCCGAGAAACCTTCTACCTGAGCTTCCTCCTCCCCAGGCGACGCCACGAGCAGGAATAAGTCCATGGCCAGGGCACCGCCGCGTCGACCGAACCTCAAGGCCACAGAATGTCAGATCGGGATGTAAAACTCCGATTCAAACTGAACTATCCCTTCACCATCGACCTAATAGATTTTTTTTTACCAAATTGATGAACCCTAATTCCGCAACATGCCCAAATCTCCCCCAAATAAACACTGAAACTTACATTGGCGGCCACCGACGAGCTTGCAGAAGACATGCCGGACGTACACATCGCTCACCACGCCCTGCCTGACCTGACCCTCTCTTCCCGACCGCGGAATCACCCAATCTAGTGTGTGCTCAAAAATGCCCTGGTCGTCGCGAGGAAGAAGAAAGAGGGGGAGAGAGAGTGAACTGGTTAGTTGGGCCCAGATTTAAGGAAGAAGGGGCAAAAATGTGAAAGAAACGACACGTTAGCGGTCAAATAGCCTTGACTGGACGGAAACGGCTTGGAGGGGCATTTCTATAAGGGCACAAGACGGCGGAGGAGCATTTTTGAGCAGGCTTTCGAATTAGGGGTATATGTAATGCCCAGGATGGGACTATACCTCCTACGTGTCGAGGCACGACTTAAAGGTATAAGCCCATCCTAGAATGATCTCAAGTTTGGTATCTTTGCACGACTCATGTAAAAGAGGGATTAAATTGCAAAAGGAGATAGTTGGCTTACACTCGCCACTTCACACAATACATTACATAAGCAATACATCATTCAAAACATCACAACCCGACTACGGGTGAAGAACCAAAAGAAAGATACCAAAACAACATAAAAACCACAGGTCAGGATCGAATCCTAGTAGAAACCACTACTGAACATCGAAACGTCACAAACAAACGGACACACTCTTCATCGAACTCCTGGTGAAGTACTGATCCCTCCTGCATCAAACTCGGCGAAACCTGCATCTGGTGTGGTGAAGTAACTGTGAGCCACAGAGGACTCAACAATCCCGTTCCCGGGTAACAAGACTATTTAAGCCTTGGGTGAGGACAAGGCTGAAGAAAGAACGAGAGGTGAAGGAACAACAAGAGTCTGCAGCGCAACTAGCACTAACTTACGCAAAAGAGAGCGAGAAGAGAAGTCGCATCGGTCGAGAGATGATCACGAAGTGATCCTAACTAAAGCCGGTCAAACATAACCCCACCGTGTTCAACTCCCGAATCCCTATTCAGAAATTGACATTCACGGTACACACGCTGGTAGTGTATTAGAAACATTGTGTCAAGTTTTCTACAACCGGAATTAACAAGCTCCCATCTGCCACAAAACCGCGGGCATGGCTTTCGAAAGTTCAAACCCTGCAGGGGTGTTCCAACTTGACCCATTACAAGCCCACGATCCGTGGAGTCGCAACTCCATAGGTGGGAAGACCCGAGTATTCTCGGAATCCCGTGCTCAAGTTAAACCGAACTAAGGTAAGGCTAATCCAGCAAATCCTCCCGGCGTGTCGACACCCTGATAGGTAGCCGCGCGTATCTAGTCTCAGGACACGACCGGATGGGCGATTCTACAGGTTTTTACCAAACCTTGAGTTTCCTCGAGGTGGCCCCGCAGAACCCCCGTTTCGGACCAACACTCATGTGGAGCACTGGCCCGGGGTTGTTGAATTAAGAATAAAAGGGATAGCTAGTCCACATGCAAGTTTTATTAGTTTGTTATGCAAATAGTACCAATGTTGGGATTTGCTGGAAAAGTCTTAGCACTTAGCGGTTTATCAAGGGGGTCCCATACACCCCAACCGTGTTAGGAACGCATAATCAAGGAACATAACACCGGTTTATACGGTTCCTAACGGCATGAGTGGAACAAAACACCAAGCAAAAGGCTTAGCCTTCCACCCTGCCAGTATATAGATGATTTCATTTTAAGCATTTATATAGTGTGATATAACCCAACCAAACTTCATCATGAAGCAAGCATCTTCAATCTTCACCTGCAACTAACAATGCTATAAGAGGGGCTGAGCGAAGCGTACTTAGCCAAGCAACGGTTTGCGTAGGTAGGGTGGTTAAACATGGCAATGGTTACAAGTAGGAGGCTGACAAGAAAGACATGGGCATCGAGGCAAAACTATAGAGCGGAACTACTAGCAATAGGCAAAGATAGTAATGGTATCCGGGTTCGGTCATCTTGCCTGGGATTCCACAAGGGAGAAGAACGGATCCACGAAGTAGACGGAGCAACACAGTCGAGCGGAACCTCACAACTCCGGAACGAAACCGAAGCTATCAAGAAAGCAAACCGGAAAGAAGCAAAACAACACGGTAAACATACAAGCATAAACATGGCATACGATGCACATCCAAGTATGATGCATGTCCGGTTTAAATATGCAAGGCATGGCAAAGTGCACAAACAAAACTACAAGTTAAGTGGAGCTCAATATGCAATGAGTTGCATATTGACGAAACACCACATTTAATTATTTAGTTGACTCACATTAAATTACAAGACAAGATTAATTGTTATTAACATGGCAAAAGGTGAAGCATAATGAAACTACACTATTAAGACAATTTAAATGAGGCCGGAGAATAACAACAACATATCCGGAAAATCCCCATGAGCATGTTTAGTGATTATAAGCAAACAACAAACACACATTATTATGTTGTTAACATGATGCGGATGACATGAACAAGTATGCAAGTTTTATTAGAAGGTTGACAAGAAGATGATAAGAAGCATTGTCACCGTGGTGGAAGGAAAAAGGGTGCCACGGCAACGATAACCGAAAATGATGCCACGGCAACATATCGGTTCCGGTAACTCGTTGGGGGACCGGTGCAAAAGATAAGGTGGAGTGAGCGAAAAGATGATGGGGTGTTCCCGTTGCCGGGTTCCCACGGGTCGGCGACGAGGCAACCGAGGAACAAGACAAAAGGTGAAACGGGCACGGTGCACACACGGGAAACAACATTTCATACAACACAAACATGCATTCACGGGTCATCGACGGGGTTATACCTTCGGAACCATCGTTCCCGGAGGGGTTCGAGGTCGTAGTGGAAGTAGCCGTAGTAGTGGAAGTAGTGGTACATGAGTCGTGGTACACGGGGCGACGGTAGTGGTACATGCTGTAGAGGGAAGTAGTTGTTCTCATTCATCGGAGAGGAAGTAGTTGTACACGAGGTGGCCAACGAGTAGTCGTTCCGTTCGTAGAGGTACTTGAGGGTCTCGGCGACGGTAGTCGTTCGGGTCGTCGTGGTACTCGGCGTGTCATCGTGTAGTTGAACTCGTTCATGTAGTCGTTCTCGAGCTCGTAGCCGTTCAACGTCACATGTAGAGGTACTTGAGGGTTTTCGATCTCGCGTCGTAGTTGAACAAGGGTCCAAAAGTAGATAATGTTTGCTGTTACATGGGTGCTTGACAAAACAAAATCAGCAGCAAAACAAACAAAACAAGGAAGAAACTACGGCCTCGGCGACAAAGCTGAAAAGTCCCGGGCCTTCGCTCGGAGCTGCTCATGGCCGCGACCTTGACGATGCAGATACGGGGCAGCCGGCACTGCATGGACGAGGGAGTCGGGATGCTCCCGAGGCAGAGGCGGCTTGAGAGGAGGCGCTGACGAAGCCCTCGGGGTTGGAGGAGACCGGCGACGGAGGCGGCGAACGGAGGGAGCAGCACGGGCGTCGGGGCGCTGCGGGAGGTCGACGCGCTCGCGGGGCAGGGCCGCGGAGGAGAAGTGCGGGTCGCCCTTGGCGCGGCGGCGGCCTGCGGTGGACGACGGCGCGGGGCTGCCATGGCGAAGAGACGCCAGCTGCGAGGAAGAAGGCCAGGCGCTGGAGGCCAGGATGGGTGCGGGCACTCGGGGCCAGCACGAAGGGAGGCGGTCGCAGGCCGGCGCCCCGGGCGCGCGGGAGGGGAGCTCCATGGCGCTGGAGGGCGGAGGGGAGAAGAGGCGCTCGGGCGCGCTGGTGAGGGAGCGGCCTGAGCGATGGGGTCTTCGGGCAGAGCGAGGCTGGAGGGAGGCTCGGGGCGAGCGAGAGTGGGGATGGATCGAGGGAAGGAGTGCAGAGGCGGAGATCGAGGGGAGAGAGCGAGGGCTCGAGGGGGAGAGAGAAACGGGATCGGGCAGAGGGGAACGGAGGGTTCGAGAGGGTGGCGGCGCTCGCAGGGAAAGGAGGGAGCGACGGGAAGGCTGCGAGCTGCTAGGGTTCGGTCGGGAGGCCGGGCCTGATGGGCCAGGGCGCGGCTGGAGTGGCCAGGGAGATGGGCCGAAGGAGGGAGGTGCGGCTGGGCTGCAGAGGGAGGAGAGGCCTGGAGGCCTGGCTGCCTTCTTTTATCTCTTAAAAAGAAATAAAAGAGAGAGAGCAAAAAATAAAATAAGAAAGAAGGTCATGAGCAGAAAATAAAAGATGGGACATTTTTGTAAGGCTTTACGGGTTATTACCAACCCAACAAAATAGTTCCAACAAAAAGGGAAGTGCAAACTAAAAACATTTAGCTTGCAATAAAAGGAGTTTGAACGGAGTCTGGATATATGGAGGAGCCTCGAAAAAATAGGAAAAGAATTAAGACAAGGTTTAGAAGTAGAAACTCGAAGTGAAAAGACATGGGGAAAATATGCAAGTGTGTTATGTTGATTCCGATGCAATGGAATAT
Organism: Secale cereale; assembly: GCA_902687465.1. Lineage (NCBI taxonomy): Eukaryota > Viridiplantae > Streptophyta > Magnoliopsida > Poales > Poaceae > Secale > Secale cereale. The sequence continues at coordinate 149,051,340 of LR738710.1, forward strand.
TATTATATAGCTCCCTAAAATAATGAGAGACTTTAATATGTTATAAAGAGAAGACATCTTCCCTCGATTTAAATGAACCGAAGGTCCACACGATTTATTAGGTTGAGATGCAAAAATAAAATATGACATGATGGCATGATGACATGATGCAATGCAAAAATAAAAACACAAGCACAAAAGAAACACACGGGCAACCCAGAACATCTGGAATCTTCTGGAATCTTCTGGGACGTCGGTCTCGGGCGTCACAACTCTCCCACACTAACAGAGGATCTTGACCCGAGATCCTAGAGATATCACCGGGTAAAAAGGGAAGAGGAAGAGGTAAAACAAAGTTGCTTCTTTGACAGACGAGTGAAACCAAAGAACCTTAAGAGGTTGAACAAGTTGAAAGAACGAATGCAACGGAGATGAACGGATATGAAAACTCCGTTAGAAAAGAGGAACAAAGAGCATTAAGAGAACCTTGAGAGGTTGAAAGACATGAAACAAGAGCTCACGGACCAAAAGAATATGAAACTGCAACTGTATAGCCAAGGAATAAGAATGGCAGAATTTGGACAGCACTCCGTCTGAAAATGGAAGGAAAATAACAAGAACTTGAGGAGATGGAATGATATTTGATGAAATCAACAGCATATAGCCTCCGAAACAATTAAAAGAATGGCACAAGGTAAGAAAGATTCAGACAGCACTCCGGTTGAAAAGAGAGGCAAACTAGATAAATGACGGAACTTGAATGAAGAATACAACACTCCGGTTAAATGGACTAGAAAAGAAAAGAACATGATCTTGAAAAGAAAACAAGATGATGGTTTGAAGAGAGCAACATCACAAAACTTATTTCACCGGAATGATAATTTACGAACTTGGGTCATTTATAAGCACCACAATAGCAAAATCCTTAGGGAAAAGCTTTTAGGTGAAATACAACCCAAGATAACTCCAATGAATAAATTGAAGGGTTGAAAAGATCTCCTGAACAAGGAAAATGATGGTTTTACATATCTCATTCCTGACAACTCGTGAATCATGAAACATGAAGGAATTGTCAAGAATGACATAACACCATCTCAAGCAATAAGGTAGAAAGAATTGCAATTGGAAGCATGATGAAGAATGCTTGAGCTCCAACAAGAATCTTGATGAAGACTTCAAGGATGAATTAAATGATGATGAACCACCATGAGAACTCCGGTAATGAAAGCATGAGAAGTGAAAGATGAAAGAATAAGATTCAAGGCCTGCGATGAATTAGATTGAGGTTGAAATGATAAAATTGAAATAACTTGAAGCTCCGGAAAACAAGATGAACAACTTAGAAGCGAGAATATGATATGATGAACAAGCTCCAGACAAAAGAATTAAATCACCTTGAAGGAATAAGAATAAGAATTATGTCATGCATCTCCTTCACCAATTTAAATTGATGACAACCAAAGGATTTGGCATACTACTTATTCTCGTTGGAAAGAATTAAAGAGAGATCTCGGACAAGCTCTGATAATTACTCAACGAACCACCGGTAGGATTATGAAAAGAACAAAGAATTAAAACGATAACAACGAAAGGGAAAACTTGAAAGAACCACCGTAAGAATATGGAGACGAACGAAGAGGCATCAATGAAGAATATTTGGAGGGCAAAGTTGAAAACTAAGAACGAAGAAATCTTCTGAAATGATGGCCTTCGGAGGATCACAAAGAAAAGAATTCATGAAAAGCTTGAGAGAACGGCCAAGATTTAAGAGAAACACTTCTCCGGTCTTCAAATGCTGAGAATGAAGACGAGAAATGCCATGAAGAATTGTTGAGCACTCCGGAATGAAGAATTAAAAGGTTGAACCAACGAAGAAAAAGAATTTGAAAGCGATCTTGGAGAAGGCATGTAACTGATGGAAATCATTCTTACGTCACACTTTAAAAGAATTTTAGAATACTCCGGAAAATAGAAGAGTCAGGTAAGATCCTGGAAAAGACCTGTGGGTTAGGGCCCACTAAAGAAATCACCGTTGGAAAGGATTGCTTAAGAGATATTGCACCGGTTGAATTAAATAGCTTGAGTAAGATGACAATCTCAAAAATAGCTTGAATGGATTAAGAATGGAATTATGAATCTTCAGCACTCCGGATAAGAATAGCAAGAGGAGAATGATTAATTGGTGCACCGGAATAAGAAAACATTGTGAAAAGAGGAAAAGGATAAGATCAACACCAAAATCTTGAATTACATCCACCGACAGAATTAGAGAACAAAAGAATGATGAACTTGAAGCTCTTGAACATCTTCACGATGAATCACCGGATAAGAACATTGAAGGAAAAGAATGAAGAAACATCACATGAATAAAATGGATACTTCATTGAGAATTTCTTGCTCCGAGAAGAAGAAGGGTGGGAGGGTGGGGAAAACAAAGACAACTTGAGATGAACAAAAAGGACACCGGTTGAAAAGAATTAACAAGAAGATCTTGATGGACAAGAAGGACTAGCACTCCCATAGAAATATGAGAATACCGATTAAGAAAGGTATGGAATCAACATTTGACATCGAAGCAACTCGAATACCAGAATCAAAACAAAACAAAGGATAGATGTGTAGCAGCCTAATCTTCACAATATTATCCGAACAGAGAATTGAACGAATGAATTCTGCAGGTACATCAGCTAGACGAGAAGCCACTTGGAGAACAAAAGATAAATAAAAAAGAACAAGGATCAGATAGAACAAATACAAGATAGAAGTTTCGTTCGACATCTTCGTGCTGAAAGCTCATGGAACGTGTTACAAAAGGGTTTTGCAATCCCCGGATCAGCATAGCCAAGGACCCTTTAAGATGCAACTCCCGATCAGAACAAGTCCATAAAACCACTTCACTCAATGTAGAACCCCAAACTTCATATCGAGCATCCGTTGGAAGAATGCCTAGAACTACTAGATGAACCCACCTATAGATTTCCGAAAGTTTCCAGTTATGCAATCAGGTGTTGGGGATACACGGGAAGCACCGCGCAATCAACTCTAAACCTACATCCAGGTGTATCCATCCTTCAACACATAACCAGTCTTTCTCGGAAACTGTTTACCTCGGACCTTCGAAAAGCATCCACTATAACAAGCTATGGCAATACTCTCGAACTACCTCCCCAGTACTGGGTGATGTCGGGGTTATCTTGCCACTGGCCGTATAGGAGAGATTTTCGATGTCGGCCGTCTTAAGTATTTAGTACTGCCGCGATATGCTTGTTACAATGATACCCCGAAGCTCAACTCCTCGGGAACAGGAGGCATCGAGAACAATATCCTTGTCACAAGAACATCGAAACAATCCCAGAATACTCGCGGGATCCTAAAAAAAAATTTGGTGCAATTTTTGAAAGTAGGAGAGGTAAGAGTAGACGTCAGGAGTCCTCACCAGAAAGAAAAGGGATGAGAAGCAAAGAAATCCTACAATCCGATATATATATAGGACTCAAAACATTTTCAAGTGTGTGCCTAGACTCAACCGTCAACGATTCGATCAATCAGTGGGGGCTTCTAGGTCGGAGAAGGCTCTGAATACCAACTTGTAATGCCCAGGATGGGACTATACCTCCTACGTGTCGAGGCACGACTTAAAGGTATAAGCCCATCCTAGAATGATCTCAAGTTTGGTATCTTTGCACGACTCATGTAAAAGAGGGATTAAATTGCAAAAGGAGATAGTTGGCTTACACTCGCCACTTCACACAATACATTACATAAGCAATACATCATTCAAAACATCACAACCCGACTACGGGTGAAGAACCAAAAGAAAGATACCAAAACAACATAAAAACCACAGGTCAGGATCGAATCCTAGTAGAAACCACTACTGAACATCGAAACGTCACAAACAAACGGACACACTCTTCATCGAACTCCTGGTGAAGTACTGATCCCTCCTGCATCAAACTCGGCGGAACCTGCATCTGGTGTGGTGAAGTAACTGTGAGCCACAGAGGACTCAGCAATCTCGTTCCCGGGTAACAAGACTATTTAAGCCTTGGGTGAGGACAAGGCTGAAGAAAGAACGAGAGGTGAAGGAACAACAAGAGTCTGCAGCGCAACTAGCACTAACTTACGCAAAAGAGAGCGAGAAGAGAAGTCGCATCGGTCGAGAGATGATCACGAAGTGATCCTAACTAAAGCCGGTCAAACATAACCCCACCGTGTTCAACTCCCGAATCCCTATTCGGAAATTGACAGTCACGGTACACACGCTGGTAGTGTATTAGAAACATTGTGTCAAGTTTTCTACAACCGGAATTAACAAGCTCCCATCTGCCACATAACCGCGGGCACGGCTTTCGAAAGTTCAAACCCTGCAGGGGTGTTCCAACTTGACCCATTACAAGCCCACGATCCGCGGAGTCGCAACTCCATAGGTGGGAAGACCCGAGTATTCTCGGAATCCCGTGCTCAAGTTAAACCGAACTAAGGTAAGGCTAATCCAGCAAATCCTCCCGGCGTGTCGACACCCTGATAGGTAGCCGCGCGTATCTAGTCTCAGGACACGACCGGATGGGCGATTCTACAGGTTTTTACCAAACCTTGAGTTTCCTCGAGGTGGCCCCGCAGAACCCCCATTTCGGACCAACACTCATGTGGAGCACTGGCCCGGGGTTGTTGAATTAAGAATAAAAGGGATAGCTAGTCCACATGCAAGTTTTATTAGTTTGTTATGCAAATAGTACCAATGTTGGGATTTGCTGGAAAAGTCTTAGCACTTAGCGGTTTATCAAGGGGGTCCCATACACCCCAACCGTGTTAGGAACGCATAATCAAGGAACATAACACCGGTTTATACGGTTCCTAACGGCATGAGTGGAACAAAACACCAAGCAAAAGGCTTAGCCTTCCACCCTGCCAGTATATAGATGATTTCATTTTAAGCATTTATATAGTGTGATATAACCCAACCAAACTTCATCATGAAGCAAGCATCTTCAATCTGCACCTGCAACTAACAATGCTATAAGAGGGGCTGAGCGAAGCGTACTTAGCCAAGCAACGGTTTGCGTAGGTAGGGTGGTTAAACATGGCAATGGTTACAAGTAGGAGGCTGACAAGAAAGACATGGGCATCGAGGAAAAACTATAGAGCGGAACTACTAGCAATAGGCAAAGATAGTAATGGTATCCGGGTTCGGTCATCTTGCCTGGGATTCCACAAGGGAGAAGAACGGATCCACGAAGTAGACGGAGCAACACAGTCGAGCGGAAGCTCACAACTCCGGAACGAAACCGAAGCTATCAAGAAAGCAAACCGGAAAGAAGCAAAACAACACGGTAAACATACAAGCATAAACATGGCATACGATGCACATCCAAGTATGATGCATGTCCGGTTTAAATATGCAAGGCATGGCAAAGTGCACAAACAAAACTACAAGTTAAGTGGAGCTCAATATGCAACGAGTTGCATATTGACGAAACACCACATTTAATTATTTAGTTGACTCACATTAAATTACAAGACAAGATTAATTGTTATTAACATGGCAAAAGGTGAAGCATAATGAAACTACACTATTAAGACAATTTAAATGAGGCCGGAGAATAACAACAACATATCCGGAAAATCCCCATGAGCATGTTTAGTGATTATAAGCAAACAACAAACACACATTATTATGTTGTTAACATGATGCGGATGACATGAACAAGTATGCAAGTTTTATTAAAAGGTTGACAAGAAGATGATAAGAAGCATTGTCACCGCGGTGGAAGGAAAAAGGGTGCCACGACAACGATAACCGAAAATGATGCCACGGCAACATATCAGTTCCGGTAACTCGTTGGGGGACCGGTGCAAAAGATAAGGTGGAGTGAGCGAAAAGATGATGGGGTGTTCCCGTTGCCGGGTTCCCACGGGTCGGCGACGAGGCAACCGAGGAACAAGACAAAAGGTGAAACGGGCACGGTGCACACACGGGAAACAACATTTCATACAACACAAACATGCATTCACGGGTCATCGACGGGGTTATACCTTCGGAACCATCGTTCCCGGAGGGGTTCGAGGTCGTAGTGGAAGTAGCCGTAGTAGTGGAAGTAGTGGTACACGAGTCGTGGTACACGGGGCGATGGTAGTGGTACATGCCGTAGAGGGAAGTAGTTGTTCTCATTCATCGGAGAGGAAGTAGTTGTACACGAGGTGGCCAACGAGTAGTCGTTCCGTTCGTAGAGGTACTTGAGGGTCTCGGCGACGGTAGTCGTTCGGGTCGTCGTGGTACTCGGCGTGTCATCGTGTAGTTGAACTCGTTCATGTAGTCGTTCTCGAGCTCGTAGCCGTTCAACGTCACATGTAGAGGTACTTGAGGGTTTTCAATCTCGCGTCGTAGTTGAACAAGGGTCCAAAAGTAGATAATGTTTGCTGTTACATGGGTGCTTGACAAAACAAAATCAGCAGCAAAACAAACAAAACAAGGAAGAAACTACGGCCTCGGCGATGAAGCTAAAAAGGCCCGGGCCTTCGCTCGGAGCTGCTCATGGCCGCGACCTTGACGATGCAGATACGGGGCGGCCGGCGCTGCACGGACGAGGGAGCCGGGATACTCCCGAGGCAGAGGCGGCTTGAGAGGAGGCGCTGACGAAGCCCTCGGGGTTGGAGGAGACCGGCGACGGAGGCGGCGAACGGAGGGAGCAGCACGGGCGTCGGGGCGCTGCGGGAGGTCGACGCGCTCGCGGGGCAGGGCCGCGGAGGAGAAGTGCGGGTCGCCCTTGGCGCGGCGGCGGCCTGCGGTGGACGACGGCGCGGGGCTGCCATGGCGAAGAGACGCCAGCTGCGAGGAAGAAGGCCAGGCGCTGGAGGCCAGGATGGGTGCGGGCACTCGGGGCCAGCACGAAGGGAGGCGGTCGCAGGCCGGCGCCCCGGGCGCGCGGGAGGGGAGCTCCATGGCGCTGGAGGGCGGAGGGGAGAAGAGGCGCTCGGGCGCGCTGGTGAGGGAGCGGCCTGAGCGATGGGGTCTTCGGGCAGAGCGAGGCTGGAGGGAGGCTCGGGGCGAGCGAGAGTGGGGATGGATCGAGGGAAGGAGTGCAGAGGCGGAGATCGAGGGGAGAGAGCGAGGGCTCGAGGGGGAGAGAGAAACGGGATCGGGCAGAGGGGAACGGAGTGTTCGAGAGGGTGGCGGCGCTCGCAGGGAAAGGAGGGAGCGACGGGAAGGCTGCGAGCTGCTAGGGTTCGGTCGGGAGGCCGGGCCTGATGGGCCAGGGCGCGGCTGGAGTGGCCAGGGAGATGGGCCGAAGGAGGGAGGTGCGGCTGGGCTGCAGAGGGAGGAGAGGCCTGGAGGCCTGGCTGCCTTCTTTTATCTCTTAAAAAGAAATAAAAGAGAGAGAGCAAAAAATAAAATAAGAAAGAAGGTCATGAGCAGAAAATAAAAGATGGGACATTTTTGTAAGGCTTTACGGGTTATTACCAACCCAACAAAATAGTTCCAACAAAAAGGGAAGTGCAAACTAAAAACATTTAGCTTGCAATAAAAGGAGTTTGAACGGAGTCTGGATATATGCAGGAGCCTCGAAAAAATAGGAAAAGAATTAAGACAAGGTTTAGAAGTAGAAACTCGAAGTGAAAAGACATGGGGAAAATATGCAAGTGTGTTATGTTGATTCCGAAGCAATGGAATATTATTATATAGCTCCCTAAAATAATGAGAGACTTTAATATGTTATAAAGAGAAGACATCTTCCCTCGATTTAAATGAACCGAAGGTCCACACGATTTATTAGGTTGAGATGCAAAAATAAAATATGACATGATGGCATGATGACATGATGCAATGCAAAAATAAAAACACAAGCACAAAAGAAACACACGGGCAACCCAGAACATCTGGAATCTTTTGGAATCTTCTGGGACGTCGGTCTCGGGCGTCACAGTATATCTGATTACGTGGTTCGAGTTAGGGACAGAAATGCAAATGGCCCAAATATTTTGGTATTTTTGTTATATAGATTGAAAGTAAAGATTGCAAAATAAAAGTAAAGTAAAGATAAAAAGTTGATGGAAGATTGATATGTTGGAAGATAGACCCGGGGGCCATAGGTTTCACTAGTGGCTTCTTTCAAGATAGCAGATTTCTACGATGGGTGAAGAAATTACTTTCGAGCAATTGATAGAAAAGCGCATAGTTATGAGAATATCTAGGCATGATCATTGTATATAGGCATCACGTCCGTGACAAGTAGACCGAAATGATTCTGCATCTACTACTATTACTCCAGACATCGACCGCTATCCAGCATGCATCTAGAGTATTAAGTTCATAAGAACAGAGTAACGCTTTAAGCAAGATGACATGATGTAGAGGGATAAACTCATGCAATATGATATAAACCCCATCTTTTTATCCTCGATGTCAACAATACAATACGTGCCTTGCTGCCCCTGCAGACACTGGGAAAGGACACCGCAAGATTGAACCCAAAGCTAAGCACTTCTCCCATTGCAAGAAAGATCAATCTAGTAGGCCAAACCAAACTGATAATTCGAAGAGACTTGCAAAGATATTTAAATCACGCATAAAAGATTTCAGATAAGAATCAAATATTGTTCATAGATAATCTTGATCATAAACCCACAATTCATCAGATCTCGACAAACACACCGCAAAAAGAAATACATCAAATAGATCTCCAAGAAGACCGAGGAGAACTTTGTATTGAGATCCAAAGAGAGAGAAGAAGCCATCTAGCTGATAACTATGGACCCGAAGGTCTGTGGTAAACTACTCACAACTCATCGGAAAGGCTATGGTGTTGATGTAGAAGCCCTCCATGATCGATTCCCCCTGCGGTGGAGCTCCGGAACAGGCCCCAAGATGGGATCTCACGAGTACAGAAGGTTGCGGCAGTGGAATTAGGGTTTTGTGGTGCTCTCGGATGTTTTCAGTGTACATGGGTATATATAGGACGAAGAGGCATGTCGGTGGGGCTACGAGGGGCCCATGAGGGTGGGGGCGCGCTCCCTGCCTCGTGGCCACCTCGTGGCTTCCCTGGCGTGTACTCCAAGTCTTCTGGATTACGTTTGTTCCAAAAACGACCCCCCCCAAAGGTTTCATTCCATTTGGACTCCGTTTGATATTCCTTTTCTGCGAAACACTGAAATAGGCAAAAACAACAATTTGCACTCGGCCTTGGGTCAGTAGTTAGTCCCAAAAATAATATAAAAATGTATAATAATGCCCATTAAACATCCAAAATAGTTAATATAATAGCATGGAACAATAAAAAATTATAGATACATTGGAGACGTATCAAGCATCCCCAAGCTTAATTCCTGCTCGTCCTCGAGCAGGTAAATGATAAAAACAGAATTTTTGATGTGGAATGCTACCTAACATAATTCTCAATGTAATTTTCTTTATTGTGGCATGAATTTTCAGATCCGAAAGATTCAAGACAAAAGTTTAATATTGACATAAGAATAATAACAGTTCAAGCATACTAACAAAGCAATTTTGTCTTCTAAAAATAACATGGCCAAAGAAAGTTCATCCCTACAAAATCATATAGTTTGGCTATGCTCCATCTTCGTCACACAAAATACTCAAATTATGCACAACCCCGGTTTCAGCCAAGCAGTTGTTTCACACTTAATTTCTTTCAAACCTTTTCAACTTTCACGCAATACATGAGCGTGAGCCATGGATATAGCATTATAGGTGGAATAGAGTGATGGTTGTGGAGAAGACAAAAGAGGAAGATGGTCTCACATCAACTAGGCGTATTAATAGGCTATGGATATGCCCATCAATAGATATCGATGTGGGTGAGTAGGGATTGCCATGCAACGAATGCACTAGAGCTATATATGTATGAAAGCTCAACAAAAGTAACTAAGTGGGTGTGCATCCAACTTGCTTGCTCACGAAGACCTAGGGCATTTGAGGAAGCCCATCGTTGGAATATACAAGCCAAGTTCTGTAATGAAAATTCCCACTAGTATATGAAAGTGACAAAACAAGAGACTCTCTATCATGAAGATCATGGTGCTACTTTGAAGCACAAGTGTGGAAAAAGATAGTAGCATTGTCCCCCTTTTTTTCTTTTTTTGGGCCTTCCTTATTTTTCTTTGGCCTTTCCCCCTTTTTTATTCGGCCTTTATTTTTTCTTTTTTTGTTTGGCCTTTCTTTTTTCCGGGACAATGCTCTAATAATGATGATCACCACACTTCTATTTATTTATAACTCATAGATTACAACTCAATACTAGAACAAAGTATGACTCTAAATAGTTTTGGTATTTTTGTTATATAGATTGAAAGTAAAGATTGCAAAATAAAAGTAAAGTAAAGATAAATAGTTGATGGAAGATTGATATGATGGAAGATAGACCCCGGGGTCATAGGTTTCACTAGTGGCTTCTCTCAAGATAGCAGATTTCTACGGTGGGTGAACAAATTACTTTCGAGCAATTGATAGAAAAGCGCATAGTTATGAGAATATCTAGGCATGATCATTGTATATAGGCATCATGTCCGTGACAAGTAGACCGAACCGATTCTGCATCTACTACTATTACTCCACACATCGACCACTATCCAGCATGCATCTAGAGTATTAAGTTCATAAGAACAGAGTAACGCTTTAAGCAAGATGACAAGATGTGGAGGGATAAACTCATGAAATATGATATAAACCCCATCTTTTTATCCTTGATGGCAACAATACAATACGTGCCTTGCTGCCCCTGCTGTCACTGGGAAAGGACACCGCAAGATTGAACCCAAAGCTAAGCACATCTCCCATTGCAAGAAAGATCAATCTAGTAGGCCAAACAAAACTGATAATTCGAAGAGACTTGCAAAGATATTTAAATCATGCATACAAGATTTCAGAGAAGAATCAAATATTTTTCATAGATAATCTTGATCATAAACCCACAATTCATCGAATCTCGACAAACTCACCGCAAAAAGAATTACATCAACTAGATCTCCAAGAAGATTGAGGAGAAATTTTATTGAGATCCAAAGAGAGAGAAGAAGCCATCTAGCTAATAACTATGGACCTAAAGGTCTGTGGTAAACTACTCACAACTCATCGGAGAGGCTATGGTGTTGATGTAGAAGCCCTCCATGATCGATTCCCCCTCCGGTGGACCTCCGAAACAGACCCCAAGATGGGATCTCACGGGTACAGAAGGTTGCAGCGGTGGAATTAGGGTTTCGTGGTGCTCTCGGATGTTTTCAGGGTACATGGGTATATATAGGACGAAGAGGCATGTTGGTGGAGCGACGAGGGGCCCATGAGGGTGGGGGCGCGCCTCCCCCTGGGCGCGCCCCCTGCCTCGTGGACACCTCGTGGCTTCTCTAGCATGTACTCCAAGTCTTCTGGGTTGTGTTTGTTCCAAAACGATCCTCCTGAAGGTTTCATTCCATTTGGACTCCGTTTGATATTCGTTTTCTGCGAAACACTGAAATAGGCAAAAAATAACAATTTGCGCTGGGCCTTGGGTGAGTAGGTTAGTCCCAAAAATAATATAAAAGTGTATAATAAATCCCATTAAACATCCAAAACAAATAATATAATAGCATGGAGTAATAAAAAATTATAGATACTTTGGAGACGTATCAAGGCGCCACACTCGTCTGGTCGTAGCAGCCGCGCCGGGGCGGGCTAGAACGATGGCGGTCCGCGGAGATAGAGAGCGGGGAATGACATCCGAAGTCGGGGAGGTGCGTCCATGCTATCTTCGGCGACGGCTGAGGTGGGGGAGAGGTTCGCCAGGGTCTAGGGAAGGAGATGGTGTGGCCCGGAGGAGAGGAGAGGAACTCGTTTGCTCGAATTTGAGTGGACTCTAGCGATGGCCGCAGTAGACAGAGCAGGGGGAGAGGGGTTCGGGTGAGCTTGGAGGGCTGGCGAGAGAACGGCGAGGTGCGGAAGAGGTCGGGGAGGCTTTTTATAGCCGCGGGAAGGGCTCGGGAGCGCTCAATAAGCCTCGGCCGACCAGACAAGGAGGAGTAGAGGAGGTTAGTGTCACGGGCGAGCTCGAAAGCAACTCGTGAGCAATGATACAGGTCGGGGTAGAGGCACAGGGTGACGCAAGGTATCACGGGGGAGCTCTAGGACACGGCGAAAGCTCGCGAAGAGGAGGAACAGACGAGGTCAGGAGCTCCACTTGACAAAGCGTGCCGATGTGCATGCCAGCCACGCATTCACTACGTGAACTGGCGCACACGGTTGCACCCTAGCCGGCCTACTATTTCTGGGAGGTAGATCGTCTAACACTGAGTGCCAAGGAAGAAAGAACCAAGGGCAGGGGCAAATAAGTGATTTGCACATGGCTCCAAAGCAGACCAACAGGAAGGTGTTTGTGTTATGGTGACGAAGATATAAGAGGAGATAGGGACCGGTCTTTGCCTAAGAGTGATCACATGCTATGAACACTGTGTTGGCCAAAAATTAGCTCAAATGGAGAATAAAATATAGCACTTGCTATACAAGTGACCCCACTAGCAAAAAGGAAGAATTTGATGCCGTGCTCATATAAAGCATTAGATGGAGCTAAAAATTGTAGGTGATTAATGATTTTGTCATATGAATACTCTGTAAAAGTCTCATACCATTTGAATACACCAAACTGGTACTTGCTTCACAAAGCGTCAATCTGGACTGAATCTTATAAAAATTGCTGAGGGAAATTGTCTTGATGAAATGAGCCCAAATTCTGCATAGAGGGGTTATATTCATAGGAGAAGCGCCTGGTAAATATTTAGCAATTATGAAGCAATATGAAATATAGTTTCTTCACAAACTGAAAATTTGACCAGAATCTAAGATTTGATGAGGAGCTCACATAGAGAGGTGTCATGAGCTCCAATTTAGAGGAGAGCTATGATTTGATCATATGAAGGATGTGGAAAAAAAATCAAATCATTTTAATATGCCTAGCTAGTACCTCCTTGAAAAATATTAACTAGGCAAATTGAGTTGAATTTTGGAATGAGGCAACAATATTGATAGGATAAGGTGTCCAAAAATTTTGGGGTCAAACAAGCAAAGATAAATAACACTTCTTTCACAAAGTGCCATTCAGTGCAGAATAGGAAAATAATTACTTGAGACTTATTTTTGAACATGGCAAAGAAGGGTTTTGACATATCTGAGGAAGATATGACCCAAAAAAAATTATGAGAATTATTTGGGAATTTTAGGAGTAATAAAAATATAGGTTGCTTCACAACCTATGGCAAATAGGATTATTCCTTTAATAGAAAAAGGAACATTCGCTATAAAAGAATATCGAGATTGGGCTAAGATGAAAATGACATGGTCTTGAGATGATTTTGAGGATGACAAGCCACTTGGGAGGCTGTGAAGAGATGATCTGCCCAGGTTTCAGGACCAAAGAGCCATAGAAAAGAAATTCAAATAATTTTTTTAAATAAATCCAAAGGAAAAAGAAAGGGCCAAAATTCAGGGTGTTATAGTACCCAGTGGCATCATCGCAAGTGAGGGGATCCCCATAAAAAGTAGAAAAGTGATCAGTGGCAGACATAGGAGTCATAGCATGTCTGCACTTAAGCATACCTGCTCATCACAACAAGTCTAGAGAGAACTTGTCTTGTGTGAGGGTCAACCCAGCAGAGGACCGAGAGACTTCCAATGCAAGGAAGTATTGCAAAGTGCCCAATTCCTTCACAACAAAATTATCACTCAAGGCAGATAACAGACGGTCAGAGATACGTCTGCAACGTATCTATAATTTTCGATTGTTCTATGCTGTTATATTATCATTTTTGGATGTTTTACAATCATTATATAGTCATTTTATATCATTTTTTGGTACTAACCTATTAACATAGTGCCAAGTGCCAGTTGTTGTTTTCTGCATATTTTTTACATCATAGGAAATCAATATCGAACGCAGCCCAAACACCGCGAAACTTTTTGGAGAATTTTTATGGGCCAGAGTTGCACCTGGGGGTGCCCCAAGGGGGCCACAACCCACCAGGGCACGCCAGGCCGCCCTGGCGCACCCAGGTGGGTTGTGCCCACCTCGGTGGCCTCCCGCACCGCCTCTTCGCTCTATAAATACTCAGATATTCTAGAAACCCTAGAAGAGTCGACGAAATTCTATTCCAGCCGCCGCAAAGTCCAGAACCACCAGATCCAATCTAGACACCATCACGGAGGGGTTCACCACCTCCATTGGTGCCTCTCTGATGATGTGTGAGTAGTTCCTTGTAGACCTACGGGTCCGTAGTCAGTAGCTAGATGGCTTCCTCTCTCTCTTTTGATTATAATACAATGGTCTCTTGGAGATCCATATGATGTAACTCTTTTGCGGTGTGTTTGTTGGGATCCAATGAACTTTGAGTTTATGATCAGATCTATATTTTTATATCCATGAAAGTTATTGGTCTTCTTTGATCTCTTATATGCATGATTTCTTATAGCCTCGTATTTCTTCTATGATATTTTTTTTTGGCCAAATTGATCTATTTATCTTGCAATGGGAAGACGTGCTTTGTAGTGGCGGTCCGATCTTACGGTGCTTGATCCAAGTGACAGAAAGGGAACCGACACGTATGTGTCGTTGCTACTAAAGGTTAAATGATGGGGTCTATTTCTACATAAATAGATCTTGTCTACATCATGTCATCATTCTTATTGCATTACTCCGTTTCTCCATGAACTTAATACACTAGATGCATGTTAGATAGCGATCGATGTGTGGAGTAATAGTAGTAGATGCAAGCAGGAGTCGGTCTACTAATCTTGGACGTGATGCCTATATAATGATCATTGCCTGGATATCGTCATGATTATTTGAATTTCTATCAATTGCCCAACAGTAATTGTTTTCCCACCGTTTGATATTTTCTCAAGAGAAGCTACTAGTGAAATCTACGCCCCCCGGGTCTCTTTCTCATATTATTTGCCTTTGCGATCTATTTTCCTTTGCTTTTATTTTCAGATCTACTAAACCACAAAACCCAAAAATTCCTTGTTGTAATTTATCTTATTTATCATTCAATCTATCAATATTTACAACTCTATCACGTCTGTTGCCCGAAAGGGATTGACAACCCCTTTTACACGTCGGGTTGCGAGTATTTGTTATTTGTGTGCATGTGTTGTTTATGTTGTGTTGCTTGGTTCTCCTACTGGTTCGATAACCTTGGTCTCATCACCGAGGGAAATACCTACCGCTGCTATACTGCATCATCCCTTCCTCTTTGGGGAAATACCGACGTAGTTCTAGCAGACATCAAAAGCAATTTCTGGCACCGTTGCCGGTGAGCACCTTCAACATATACCAGGTTCCTAATCACAAATCTCATCTCCTTGAAATTTACATTATTTGCCATTTGCCTCTCGTTCTCATCTCCCCCACTTCACAAACATTTGCCGTTTTTATTTGCCCTCTTTTCCGTTCACCGTTTTCTCATCAGATATATTCTTTGCTTGCAATAATGAGTGATTTTGGTATGGCAACAACAGATGATGGCCTAACTCCTAAGATTGAACTATGGGCAATCTGGATGCTAAAACTTTTATCTTGGGACAAGGGAATGTTATGGGGAAGAACGTATCCAAGAGTTTTTCAATTGTGTTGGGAATCTAAGTCTTGATGATGCTCATATACTTAGAACTACTAGATCTTATGCGGATGCTATTTCATCACTAGTTCTAAAACTTGAAAGTAAATTTATCCATACTCATCCCACTTTGCAAATATTGTTTTTTGAGCTTCCCGATATAAAAAATCCTAGAGCTAAAAAGTTGGCCACTCTTGTCCTTATGAACGAATTTGATTACATAATAGGGGAAGCTAGAGAAATCTTTGATTTTCATGGTATGAATCGTGAAAAACCCCGTTATAGATGAAATTCTTTACAATAGTGATTATGCATTAAGGCATTTACTTGGGGATAATAGAATCTTTGATGAGAATCTTAATAAGGAAGTCCCCATTTTAGATATAATCCAACAAGTTTTCAATAATGTTAACGAACATCACTCTTGGATTATCGCTGGAAATCAAAGGGGTTATGATGAAAATCAACTTAGAAATGCTAAGGTGTCTATGGATAATATGTTCTACGTTGTCTTTACAAAAACTCACGACAAGGATACGCCTAAGGAAATTAAAAATAAGGATGACAAAACTTAGATCCTTGCTTCGTGCCTAGCTAAGGGCGTAAAATGATAGCGCTTGTTGGGAGGCAACCCAACTTGTATCTTTTTGCTTTTTGATTTCCTTGTTGTTTTCAATAAAATACCATTTAATACCTATATTTAGATGTGTTTTTGTGGTTTGAATAAAGTTTTGTGCCTAGCAAAGCCTTAGGATCATGTTGGGTGTTAATAGATTTGATCTTGCTGAAAAACAGAAACTTTTGCGCTCACGAGAAAATTCTCATTTTTAACAGAAGAGTGATTTTTGGTTGATTCTTTTTGCAGAAGATTACAAATTTCCCACGTGGCCCTATTTTATTAGAATTTTTAGAGTTGCAGAAGTATTCTAAACTTCCATATTACTACAGACTATTCTGTTTTTGACAGATTCTATTTTTATTGTGTTATGTGCTTGTTTTGATGATTCTATGGTTTTCTTTGATGAGCTTTTGCCATAGAAAAGTTGGAATACAGTAGATATAATACAAATACAAAATATGAGTTGGTTTGCTACAACACTTATAGTAGTGATTTGTTTTCTTATACTAACGGATCTCACGAAAGTTTTGTTGAGTTTTATGTGATTGAAGTTTTCAAGTTTTGGGTTATCTTACGATGGATGAAGGAATAAGGAGTAAGAAGAACCTAAGTTTGGGGATGCCTCGACATCCCAAGCTATTATCCAAAGAGAAGCAAGCAACTAAGCTTGGGGATGCACCCGAGTGGCATCCCCTCTTTCTTCTAACGACCATCGGTATTTTACTCGAAACGTTATTTTTATTGGTCACATGATATGTGTTTTGCTTGGAGCGTCTTGTATGATATGAGTCTTTGCTTGTTTTGTTTTGATTTTTAAGTTATCAATCCTTGATGTACACACCTATTAGAGAGAGCCAAAATTATTCCCTGACTTGTTCGAATAGCTCTCTAAGCTTCACTTAAATTTGTATGAGCTATGGATTTGCTCTAGTTCTTCACTTATATCTTTTCGAGCATGGTGTGCTTTAGTATTTTTGAAGAAATACTGTCTTGCTTCACTTAGACTTATTTGAGAGTTAGTATATTTTTAAGAAATTCTCTCTTGCTTCACTTAAATTATTTTGAGAGAAAGAAAACAATTATGCTCTGATCTTCACTTATATTTGTTTGAGCTTATAAAAAGCAACATATAAAAATTAGTTCCAAAGTGTAGATATCCAAGAAGGATATAATAAAAACTTTCATGAAGATCACTGGACAAAATAAACTTGATTCCTTGTAATAGTTTTGAGACATGATGATGTGATATGTGAGTCATGTTAATGAGTAATTATGCTTTAGTAAGAATATTAGTGTTAAGGTTTGTGATTCCCTATGCAAGCACGAAAGTCAATAATCATGCAATGAAATTACATCCTACTTGTGGTGCATTATTCGCTATTATTTATGCTCAATGTTCGCTTATGAGATTATTCGTTTCATGGTTGGTCGCTTCCCAGTCTTTTGCTAGCCTTCATTTTACACTAAGTATGATCACTACTTGTGCATCCAAAATACTTTATCCCGGTTTTGCCACATGAGTCCACCATACCTACCTATATGCGGTATTTCCTTGCTATTCTAAGAAAATTTGTATGTGCCATCTCTAATTTTCAAAATAAATTTCCCTTTTGTGTGCCCGTACCGCTCGCGAGGCGGTGAGGGGTGGCCAATATTTTCCATGCTAGATGTGTCATTCTCACGATGAGTGTTTATTCACTTGTCGTTGCACGAGAGTAAGGCAAAGTTATTAGGGATGCCCAATCCCGAAATGAAAAACAAATTTACTTTATGTTGTCAAATAATAAATTCCTTGGAAAGTGTTGGTATGGAAGGCAACCGTGGATTCGGCTAGCCATGGCTTGTGAAAGTTTGGTGGAAAAGGAATAAACTTTATTTTATGTTTGGGAACCTCCTATGATATATCTAGCATGGAAAGTGTTGGGAACCTCAAGTCGTTTTTGTTGGTGGGAAAAGTGTACCTCCCAAATATTTTTATCTCTCAATTTAAGCTTTGAGCTCTAGCATCTCTACAAATCCCTACTTCCCTCTGCGAAGGGCCTTTCTTCTACTTATGCAATTTTTATTTTTGAATTTGAGTCCCCATCTTCTCTTATAAAGCACCAACTACGAAACACTATGATCGTACTTGAGTATTGGGTGTAACTAATATACAAATGTGTTTCATGAATGGATCAATGGTTGAGCATGATGGGCTAGGGATAACTTACTTTAGCATTGATATTTTGAAAGACATGGTTGCTTGTTGATATGCTTGAGTAGTTAAATCTCATGTCAAAACTAGACTAATGCTTTGAACCATATAAAGGTCCAAATGTCCATGCTATAAAGAAAAGAATATGATATGTCTTGATAGGCAGCATTCCACATCAAAAATTCTGTTTTTATCATTTACCTACTCAAGGACGAGCAGGAATTAAGCTTGGGGATGCTGATACGTCTCCAACGTATCTATAATTTTTTTATTGTTCCATGCTGTTATATTATCATTCTTGGATGTTTTACAATCATTTTATAGTCATTTTATATCATTTTTGGTAATAACCTATTGACATAGTGCCAAGTGCCAGTTGCTGTTTTCTGCATGTTATTTACATCACAGAAAATAAATATCAAATGGATCCCAAACACCGTTGTCGGGGGAAACTGTCCACCACGAGCACCTATGGGACCGGAGCCCCTTGTTCGTGCGGTAAGGGAGCGGAGGGAGCACAAAGAGCAGATCGTAGAGCACACACGGGCAGTTTACCCAGGTTCGGGCCGCGGCGGACGCGTAAAACCCTACTCCTGCTTGGTTTGTATTGAGTGTTGGAGCTCGCGGGCTTGAAGAACTAGCTACACCGAGCGAAAGAGCTGTCTAGGTTCCGAACCCCCTCTACGTTGTGCATGGGCCTCCTTTTATAGCTCAAGGGGTCACCGACAGGTGTCAACGTAGAAGAAGGGGTAAAAATGTAATTGTGGTGGTAGTTGTAACAGTGCGGGAACAGTGCATGAACAGTGGATGAACAGTGGATGAACAGTGGATGAACAGTGGTCATCACCTACTTTGACAGTGGGGGACAAGAGCATTTAATGCCCATCGCCATCGACCCCAAAAGCGCCCGCCCTTGCGTCTCCGTTTGCCACGACGATAGCTTCGTCACCGTGGAGTGCCACCGTGTCCCCCAGGCTGCGCAGCCATCCGCCACGCATCCCTGGAACGGCCCCAGGGCGACGCGTGGGTCGATGAGCTGGAGCGTGGGCACACAGCGTAACTCTCCCCGGCAAGCACCTTGCCGGGGCCTTGACCTTGCCGGGCCCTGGAGCTTGTCGCTCCCCGGGCCCTGCCGGGGCGCATGTTGCGCCGAGGCATGTCTTCTGAGATGTAGTCCTCTGGTCTTCCTGGCGAGCTCCTCTTGCCAGGGGCTTGTGCTTAATGTAATAGTCTTGAGCCTGGAGCGGCCTTCCCGGCAAGCTCCACTTGCCGGGGTCTTGATCTTCTGACTTGTATACTTTGTTTTTGAATGGCTTAATAAGGACCGGAGGGGCTTCCGGCAAGCACGTGGTAGACCCTGCCGTGGGAAGCTGCTACTGCCCGTGCACAAGTTGGGGTACTAAGGTACCCCTATCTTAGTACACCGACAGGAGCCCCCGGGCCTGGGCCACACACGGTGCCGAGCGCTGTTGGGCCAGGCCCAAAACAGTGCATGGGCACGCGCGGCCCACGGCGAGCCGTAATTCCCCTTCCGCATCCGCCGCGTCCCTCCCTAACGGCACGCGTCGATTGTGGCGTCGTGGGAGAGAACGTGGCCACGTTCTTTAATGGGAAATGCGGAGCGTCCCCCACTTCCCCCTTAAAAGCAGAGGAAGCAGGGGCAGTTACCTTACTTCGTCTTCATTGCTTCTTCCACCTCCAGAAATCCCCCTCTGCGCCCCGCCTCCTCATCTCCTCCGCCCTCTTCCGCATCCGTGGCGCCGTCGAGCTTTTCGCCACTTCCTCCGCCGCCTCCGCCATGGCTCCGAAGGCCGAGAAGGCGAAAGCGGAGAAGGCCAAGAGGGAGAAATCCGAGCAGGCGGCGAAGCTTGTCGCCCTGCGGAAGAGGAACGTCGTCTTCGCGCCAAGGCTCAGCGCAAGGGAGCTCTGGAACAAGTACTATCTCTTCTGGGCCAAGAAGACCAAGGCGCATCCTCGCACCAGGGTCTACCCGGCTGCCGCCAGAGATCTGTACCCCAGCGGGTATTTCTTCTTCGCTGTCTTCTTCCACTGCGGCCTGTGTCCTCCATTTTCGGAGTTTTTCTGTGATATCATGAACACCTACAACCTCCATCTCCTAGACTTCACCCCCAACGCCATCCTTACGATGGCGGTTTTCGCACATCTGTGCGAAAACTACATAGGGATCTATCCAAACGTAGCGCTCTTTCGGCATTTTTTTATGCCTAGAGCAGAGGCCGGCGCTCCCCTCTCCGGAGGTATTTCTTGGGTCTTCCGCTTGAACAAGAAGGAGTCGTATCTGAAAGGGGAGCTCCGCGGCAAGTGGGAGGAGTGGCGCGTGGATTGGTGCTGGATAGTGGAGGACGAGCCGCAACCTTTCACTGCGCCGCGGACAACTGCTATAGTGCGCGGCAGGGACTGGAGTGATTTGGCCGCGGATGACATCAAGCTCAACGCTGCCCTTGTCAGGATTCTTCGCCTCCGGGTAGCCAAGTTGACCATCGGGGAGGTAGGAGCTGATTTCCTCCGCCGCCGCATTGCTCCTTTACAGGAAAGGAAAAGGCCAGCATGGGAGTTTGGCAATGCGGCGGACATAATGAGGTTGCGCCCGGGGTTGAACTACAACTTCACGGCGCTGGAGCTGAAGGGAATGCTCCGGGAGCTTTTCAAGCACGACCCGGCTCACCTGGAGTGGTTTAAACCTCCCCGGGGAGTAGTACCTCTATGCAAGAGCACCGCCCGGGATGCATTGCGCGCGATGATGCCCGCGTGCGATTCTCACGGCGTCGACCCCACCTGGATAGTGCCGACGCCGGACGCCATCATGAGCTTCTTTGATAACTTGGTCGAGGTGCCGAAGAACACCAAGGAGATCAAGGGTCTCACCCGGGCCACCACGGATCGAGAGATTGCTTATATTGCTACCCGGGTGGAAGAGGCCGCCGCAGCCGCAGCGGTAGGAGACTTCGGGTTCACCGTTGAAGAGGCAGAGGCCGAGGACGCATCGTGCCAGGCCGAGGAGGCAGAGATCCGGAGACTTCTCAAACTTCCGCCCGACGAGCTCGCCGGGGTCCCTTCTCTGAGGCATGCCGGGATCCCCGGGGTTGTGAGCGAGGCCGCGGCAAGAGGCGAGGTTGCCGGAGGAAGCAGAGGTGCCGGAGGGAGCGGAGCCACCGGAAGAAGCAGGGCCGCGAGGCAGGGTGCTGGGCCCAGCGAGCCCACCGAGGAGGAGGAGGAGGAGGACGCCGGAGCCGATGAGGATACTGGCGGATCTCTGGGGCTCGACGACGACGTCTCCTCGTCCTCGGAGAGCTCCCCACCCCGGGCAAGTCCCAAGCGGACACCGCCGAAGCGCTTCCACAAGGCGGCTATGGCGACGAGGACGCAGGCGCCCCGACAGCAGCCCGCCCGCCAGGCGGCGCGCGCCACCAGAGCGAGCCAAACCGCGACGGAGGCGCCCCGCGAACCGGCGCCAAGCGGAGGAGGATCCTCCCAGAGCGGAGCGGCTGCTCCGCCTGCTCCCCGGGCCCCGGCGTCAACAGAGGCTGGGTCTTCGCAGCCCCCAGCCCCGGGGACCGCCAAGCGCCCGAGGGAGCCTTCTCCTCCTGCTCCTCGCGTGGAAGCGCCTCAGGTGGAGTTCGACTTCTCCGCCCTGAGCGACGACGACGATGAGGAACAGGAGTAAGCACTTGTATTTTGTGATTTCTTTGATCCAGTCTTGATTCTTTCTTTGACGATTCTGATTTTGCTCCTTGCTTTGATTTCAGGACCCTGGCCCAGCGAGCGGCGAAGAAGGCCAAGGTTCCCATGGTGGTGGTCGAGGACGACTCGCCCGTCGCTGCGACAGGGGACGCGCCGGCGACGAACTTGCCGGACCCAACCGCTGCTCCGAGGAGCAGCCCCCAGCGTAAGTCTGGTCTTGAGCTGTTTGCTCGTCGGGCGCACTTGAGGTTTTTGCCTTGTACTAACATCTCGTTGTTCTGGTTGTCTTGTTTGTCTTGTGCAGAGGTGGAGCCGCAGCCACAGGAGCGCCCGGAGACTGCCTCCGGCGAGCCACAGGTTCCACCCCCCCCCCCCCCCCCCC
>LR738710.1:149073928-149092180 GCA_902687465.1 Secale cereale
CCGCCAAGGACGGTCTCCCCGGCGAGGGAGGGCGCTCCGCCAAGGACGGGTACTCCGCCAAGGGCGAGTACCCCGCCAAGGACGAGCAGCCCGACGAGGGTGGCTACCCCGCCAAGGGTGAACTCCCCGGCGAGGGAGACAGTTGTCGACGAAGTCCGTGAAGGTAAGTCTTGTAGCTTTGTCTTCTTGGACTTGTCTTTTTTGGATATTTGCTTGATCTTTTTCTTTTCTTCTTCTTCTAGATCCTCCTCCCCCAGAGCAGATGGAGACGGAGGTCATCGTCGAGGAGGAGGGCGCGCAAGGCGACGCCAGCGACGCCACTGTCGTCGAGGACATGGCAGGAGCCGACGAGCCTGCCGCGGAGGAGACTGCCCTGACCGCAGACGCTGCGGCCGGGGAGGGGGACGGCGGCCACACTGCCGGCCCGGAGGCGGCAGGAGCGTCAAGCGCTGCGCCGGCCGCCGATCCCTCCACCAAGAAGGAGCAGTCCGCCTTCTATCTTGAGGCTCCCAACGGCGTCTTCATACAAGTGCCGTGGGGATCCTCGTCGCGAGCCCCTGAGGAGGGAGAGACCTTTGATGGAGAGGTCCTCGCCTTCGCGGGGTTGAAGATCGTCGAAGCGCCTGGCGGGAGCGACGAGCCCGAGGAGGAGAAACTGCTTCACCGGCTCCTGGCCCTTTACCGGGCCAGGCAGGCGAAACTTGAGTCTCGGGAAGCCCTCACCGCCAAGGCCGCAGCAGATATGGAGAAACGCGCCGCGGAGCTCCGCGCCGCCAACCAGGCGGCCCTCCGTGACTTGGCGGAGGAGCGCGAGAGGCTTGCTGGAGAGTACCAAGAGTTTCTCCTGGAGAAGGCTGAGGCCGAGGAGCAGCAGCGACTCGTCGGAGAAGCGCTGTCCCAGCGAGAAGGAGCGCTCAAACAGGGAAAGGTCGACCTCGACGCTCACGAGGACGACCTTACCGCCCGGGAGCAGGCCCTTGGCGGAGAGTTGAAGGAAGCGAAGGCCGCCGCAGCCACCGCGGAGACCGCCAAGAAGGACCTCGAAGCTAAGGTGGTGCAGCTGGAGGAGTACCTGAAAGCGAGCACGGAGAGGGTCACCGCGCTCAACATAGAGCGCGAGAAGGACGCCCATACCAACTCAGAACTCCAGGTACGCCTCTCCAAGCAGGGCGACGAGCTTAAGGCCGCCAAGGACTCAATTGCTGATCTGGAGCTGAAAGTCTCTACGCTGAAAGATTCACTCGACGCCGTCCGGGACCGCGAAACCAAGCTGAAGGACGAGCTCCGCAAGGAGCGAGGCCTGGCAGAGAGCGCCGTCACCTCAGCTAGCAACTTCCGCCGGACCGTCGAAATATGGACTGAAGATCTGGTGGCTTCTGCTTCTAGCATCGACAAGGAGCTGATGGCGATGAGGGTGGAGCACCTCATATACTCTCCGGATCCAAATCTCCCTCACAGCGCCAAGCTCAGTCTTTTCTTCAGGGGGATCGCGCCGGCACTCGCACGTCTGCAGCAGAAGCTCCCCGCGCAGCTGGCCGAGGAGTCGCGCCAACTCTGCGCGGGAACCCTGGAGCGCGTCTTGACCAAGATTGTCTACCGCAACCCTGGTATAAATCTTGTCAACATCCTCCGCAGCCTGCCGGCCGACGTGGATCAGGAGGCCCTGAAGACGCAGGTCGCCCACATCATCGCCAAGGTGAACAAGATCTCCAGGCGTGAAGGCGACCGCGTAGATTAGGCCTCTTTCTTCTTATCTCCTTTGCTGCTGCAAAGTGTGCCATGGACATGAATTAATTAGTGACTGCGACAAGTTATCCCTTGTAATATATTATCTTATTTTGAGCAATCAGTGCAATGTTATCTCCTTTGCTTGGGTCCTTTACTTTGTATGCTTTTAACCCTACGCTTCTAGGGAACTTGCCGGCAAGGGGCCCTTGCCGCGAGCGCTGAGTGCTGGACTCTGAGCAGCCTGCTGGCCAAGGTCTTACCGGCAAGCAACCTTGCCGCAGCTAGTCGCAACGCACTTAGCTTGCTGAGCGAACTCGAAAACGAAGCAAGGGCGCGACACTTGTCGCAGCTCACTGAAGTCGTTGAGCGTACTCGAAAACAAGATAAGGGTGCGGCTAGCCACGGGTAGGTTCCTCCGCGCACAGGTTTTCCGTACAAAGTGTGGTTGTTCAAGGAAGATAACTAAAATTTAAAAAATTTAAACTGCTCAAATTTTGGTAACTTAGCTTTCATATATCGCTTGCTTCCCCGACAAGGCTTCTGTTTCCTGAACAGCACTCGGTTCATCCTCCATCTCCTTCCCCCCCGGCAAACTTGTGCGCGAGGAACATTCCTTCTGCTTAAGAGGGAAAGAAAAAGAGGAGGGAAAACAAGTATATGGCCTTTCGGCGTGCTAATGCTTACCGGGTGTGTGTGTTGCACAGAAATGCCAAATAGTGCATGCAAATAACGAAGAAAAGCATGGAGATGGCAAATAGTGCAAAACACAAAAGCTTTACTGATGCACGGGATCTGCGCCCGGCTTTGTACAAAGGATTACATGCGACAGCGGCAAGACTTGTACAAAAGGTGGTTGCCGGAGCGGATCACAGCAACCGCGCCTTATGGGTGAAACTTGCGAAGATGCTCTATGTTCCAGGAGTTGCTCACCGGTAAGCCTTCTTTGGTCTCAAGGCGGACAGCGCCGGGCCTTGTTACTTGTCTCACCCGATAAGGGCCTTCCCACTTCGGCGTCAACTTGTTGGAATTCTTGGCGGACTGAACACGCCGAAGAACAAGGTCGCCTTCCTCAAGACTCCTGGCCTAAACCTTGCGGCTATGATAGCGCCGCAAGGCTTGCTGGTATCGAGCAGCTCGTACAACAGCCTGGAGACGTTCCTCCTCGAGGAGCAATGCATCATCTTGTCGCAGTTGCTCTTGCTCGAGCTCATCATAAGCGAGCACTCGAGGAGATCCGTATATGAGTTCCGTGGGGAGAACCGCCTGTGCTCCATAGACGAGAGCAAAGGGTGTCTGTCCGGTGGCTCGACTTGGTGTCGTTCTGATTGACCAAAGAGCCGCCGGCAACTCCTCTATCCAGTTTCTTCCGCACTTGCGCAGCCTGTCAAAGGTCCTTGTCTTGAGCCCGCGCAGCACTTCAGCATTTGCCCTTTCCGCTTGACCGTTGCTCCTCGGGTGGGCAACAGAAGCGAAGCAGACCTTGGCGCCAAGGTCTTGGACATATTGCATGAAGGTGCGACTAGTGAATTGCGTGCCATTGTCGGTGATGATCCTGTTAGGGATTCCGAAACGGCAAACAATCGACCTGAAGAACCTGACCGCTGACTGTGCTGTCACCTTTCTCACCGGTTCCACTTCTGGCCACTTTGTGAACTTGTCGATTGCAACGTACAAGTATTCAAAGCCCCCGACAGCACGGGGGAAGGGGCCGAGGATATCGAGCCCCCAGACTGAGAAGGGCCAGGACAAAGGGATCGTCTGGAGAGCTTGAGCTGGCTGATGAATTTGTTTTGCATGGAACTGGCACGCTTCACACTTGGTTACTTGTGCAGTTGCATCTTGGAGGGCTTCTGGCCAGAAGAACCCTTGCCGGAACGCCTTCCCGGCAAGTGCCCTTGCGCCAATTTGGTGACCACATATGCCTCCATGTATCTCTGCCAACAGCTTCTGTCCATCCTCTCTGGAAATGCACTTCAACCTGACACCATTGAGTCTTCTTCTGTACAGTTCGTTGTCCACAAACTGGTACATACTTGACTGCCTGGTTATCTTCTCTATCTCTTCTGGGTCGTCGGGAAGTTCTCCAGTTTGCAGAAAACGGACAATCTGCTGTGCCCATGCCGGAGCCCGAGGCTCAACGGCAAGGACTAAAGGCATGAGGGCCGCTGCGGGAACCCCAGCTTCTACGGCAAGAACCTCCGGTTCTGCCGGAGCTGATGGTCCCCCGGCAAGCTCGCCGGGGCGAGGCTTGTCGGGAACGCTTGCTTCAACTGTACATACCCTAGGATCTGCAGGAGCAAACTGTTCCTCAGCGATCTGATCGTTGATCTTGGGGACCTTGGCGGCGGCCTCGGGGAGATCCGCCGGCAAGTAGTCGCCGGAGACCAACTTTCTCTTCTTGTGCTGCCCAATAGATGGTGTAACGGATGGCTGAGTCAACTTGAGCAAGAAGGTCCCTGGTTCCACAGGTAACTTCATTGCAGCACACTTTGAAAGGCCATCTGCAATGTCATTCTGAGCTCTTGGAACGTGCTCCATTTGCAGACCTTCAAAGTGTTCTTCAAGCTTCCTCACTTCATCTACATAAGCTTCCATCAAAGGGCTCTGGTAACTCTTGTTGACTTGCCGGACCACCAACTGAGAATCTCCCCGCACAATCAGCTTCTTAATCCCAAGTTCGGCCGCAATCCTGAGGCCGGCGAGCAAGCCTTCATACTCAGCAGTATTGTTTGTCGCTTGCTCCCTGGGAAAGTGCATCTGGATAACATACTTGAGGTGCTCTCCGGTGGGCGCGATGAGTACCACGCCGGCACCGGCGCCTTGCAGCGAGAAGGCACCATCAAAGTACATTACCCATTCACTTGTCGCTTCTTGTACGGGAGCGCTTGTTTCTGGGACTTCTTCATCGGGCGTTGGGGTCCATTCAGCTATGAACTCTGCCAAAGCTCGGCTCTGGATGGTTGAAGTACTCTCAAACTTGAGACCAAAGCTTGACAGCTCCAGTGCCCACTCGACGATCCTGCCTGTTGCTTCTGGGTTGTGCAATATCCTCTTCAGCGGAAAGCGAGTGACCACTGTTATCTCATGTGCTTGGAAGTAATGGCGCAGCTTTCTCGAGGCCATGAGGAGGCCGAAAAGCAACTTCTGCACCCCGGAGTATCTTGATCTAGCCCCCTGCAAGAGGGAACTCACAAAATACACCGGGCGCTGCACCATCTTTCTTCGCACTTCTCCTTGTTCCCGCGCAGAGTTGTCCTTGTCGGGGCCAGAGCTTGTCGGAGCAGCCCCCTGCTTGTCGCTGGATTCGCTTGCCGGTGGTGTAGACTCTTCCTCTGCCTCCCTCTCCGCCACTAACGCAGCACTAACCACTTGATTGGTTGCTGCTAAGTACAGCAGCAACTTCTCTTGCGGCCTAGGTGCGACAAGTATTGGAGTGGAGGATAGGTATCCTTTCAAGTCTTGCAGCGCTGCCTCCGCTTCCGGAGTCCATTTCATAGGACCTGCCTTCTTCAGGATTTTGAAGAAAGGTAGGGCGCGTTCTGCAGACTTCGAAATGAACCCACTGAGGGCACCTACACAACCCGCAAGTCTCCTGACATCCTTGACGCGCCTCGGGGCTTCGATTTGCTCGATGGCTTTTATCTTGTCGGGATTAGCTTCAATCCCCCTCTGGGACACAAAGAACCCGAGAAGCTTGCCGGAGGGGACTCCAAAGACGCACTTCTCGGGATTCAACTTGAGCTGGATCTTGCGCAGGTTCTCAAATGTTTCTTCCAAATCTTGGATCAGTGTATCCTTGCTCTTGCTCTTGACCATGATATCATCCATATAAGCCTCTACATTTCTGTGGATCTGTGGCTCAAAAGTAGTGTATACCACCCTTGCAAATGTGGAGCCTGCATTCTTCAATCCGAAGGGCATGTGTATGAAGCAATATGTGCCACATGGAGTGATAAATGCAGTCTTCTCTTCATCTTCTTTGGCCATGAAAATCTGGTGGTAGCCTGAATATGCATCAAGGAAAGAGAGCAGCTCACATCCGGCGGTGGAGTCAACAATCTGGTCAATGCGCGGCAAGGGAAATGGATCCTTGGGACATGCTTTGTTCACATCGGTGAAGTCTATACACAGTCTCCACTTCCCGTTGGCCTTACGCACGACAACTGGATTTGCTAACCACGTGGGATGGATCACGCCTCTAACCAGGCCTGCTGCTTCTAGTTTCTTGATTTCTTCGGCAATGAATTCTTGGCGCTCCATGGCTTGCTTCCTTACCTTCTGCTTGACGGGCCGCGCATGAGGACAAACAGCAAGCTTGTGCTCAATTACCTTCCTGGGAACACCGGGGATGTCAGATGGTTGCCAGGCAAACACATCGACATTCGCCCGCAGGAAGGCAACGAGCGCGCTTTCCTATTTGCTGTCAAGCGTAGCACTGATGGTGAAAGTACCACCAGTGCCGTCCTCCTTGGCGGACACCTTCTTGGTTGCCGGTGGAGCGGCCATCCCCTTCTTGCACTTGCCGGTGGAGCTCGATGGAACGTCCTCGACGGCAGCGCAGCACTCCGAAGAGGTGCGGTTGCCGGAGTGGGTCCCAGAGCACTTGCCGGACTTGGTCTTGGTCTTCTTCCCCCCGGGAGCTTCAGCGGCAAGTGGGCTGCTCTCCGCTGCGGCTGCTGCATCCCGGTATATCTTGTCGGCGCAGATAAGCGCGTCCTTCTTGTCGCCATGGATAGAGATGACGCTTATCGGCCCCGGCATCTTGAGTACATTGTAGGCGTAGTGGGAAGCTGCCATGAACTTGGCGAGGGCAGGACGTCCAAGTATCCCATTGTATGGCAATGGGATATCGGCAACATCGAAGGTTATCCTCTCTGTCCTGAAGTTGAGCTCCCCGCCAAAGGTCACTGGCAGAGTTAATTTCCCCTTGGGCTTGCTCCTTCCCGGGTTTATTCCTTGGAACGAACCGGTCTCTTCGAGCTCGCCATCTGGGATCTGGAGTTTCTTGATCACAGCCGAGGAGATCAAGTTCAGGCCGGCCCCGCCGTCAACCAACATTTTGGTGACCTTGAGGTTGCGGATGGTTGGTGAGACCAACATCGGCAAGCACCCGACCGCAGTGGTGCGATCAGGGTGATCCTCGAGATCAAAAATGATGGGCGTGCTGGACCATTTGAGGAGCCTGCGCGACTCCACGGGCGGCTCAGCTGCATTTACTTCCCGCACCCACTGCTTGAGTTGGCGGTGGGAAGTATGCAGAGAGGCGCCGCCGTCGACGCACAGGACTTCCGTGGCCTTCTGGAACTCCTGCTCGCTGTTATCATCTTCCTCCATGTCGTCGTCGTCGTCTTCTTCGTCCTTGTCGCGGCCCCGGGGAGGTCGATCACCTTGCCGCTGCTTGGCCTTGCCGCGGCGTCCTCCCCGGCCATTGAATGGCCGCTTCTTGCTTGGCTCTCCTCCGCCACCTTGGGCCTTCTCCTTGTCGCGCCGCTCGTACTCAGCTTTCTGCTGCTCGACGAGGTACTCGACGCGCTTGCAGTTGGAAAGGTCGTGACCCTTGGTGCGGTGGATCTTGCAATATTGCTTGTCGGAGCCGTCCTGCTTGTCGGCTGCCGCTACAGGGGCAGGCTCCTTGCCGGAGCCACCAGCCTGTGTTTGCTTGGCGGGAGCCTCCTTGCCGGACTTCTCGACGGCAAGCACTTCCTTGCTCTTCTTTTTCCTGTTGTTCCACCGCCGGCTCTTCTTTGCCGGGGCGGCATCCTCACTGTCGCTTCCCCCTGCGCCAGCATCCTCCCCGGGGAGTCTCCTCCCCTCTTCGGCGCGCGCGCACTTGTCAGCCAGAGCGTAGAGCTCGCCGACATCCCGTATCTTTGTCATGGCCATCTCCTCACGCATGCGGCGGTTACGCACGTTCTGGTGGAATGCACTGATAACCGCAGCAGGGTGAACGTCGGGGATGTTGTGCTGCACGCGGCTGAAGCCCTGGATGTACTTGCGCAGGGGTTCTCCTTCCTTCTGGGCCAAGATGTGGAGATCACTCTCCTGGCCATGGGGTTTGTGGCCGCCCGTGAAAGCACCAATAAACTGATGGCAAAGATCTGCCCATGAAGAAATGGAGCCTTCCGGCAAGTGCAAAAGCCAAGAACGGACATTTGGCTTAAGCACCAGCGGGAAGTAGTTCGCCAGTATCTTCTCGTCGCGCCCCCCGGCAGCCTGCACCGCGATGGTGTAAATGCTGAGGAACTCCGAGGGGTGCGTCTTGCCGTCGTACTTCTCCGGTACGTCGGGCTTGAAGTTCTTCATGCTGGGCCATTGGACACGCCGCAGCTCACGGGTAAACGCAGGGCAACCTGCCGCATACGGCAAGTCGCCTGGCTCACCGGGCGCGTGTGTGTCAACAGCGGTCCCAGCGCGCTGATCTGATTGTCGCCGAGCTTCTCGGCGGCGCTCGATTGTCGTTCGAGCATCTTCTTGTCGCCAGTCGTCAAGGACTTGGCGCTGGTCCCGACGAGCCCGCGGATCCGACGACGCCGTGGAGTCGTCGTCGACATTGATCCGGCGGGGCGGCGTTTTCTGCTTCCGCGGCGGGGAGTGCACGGTGGTTGCACCCCCGGCGGTCTTGTTGCCGTCGGCCTTCGTCTTCTCGACTTGCCGTGGCCGCGATGTCGCCGGCTGCTGCGGCGTGTCGTTGTTGGCGAAGGCGATGAGGCTTTGGATTGTTGCCCTCCAGTCTTCGGCCTTGTCTGCCGCTGGAGGGAAATCGAGGAGCAGTTGCGCTCTTGCGAGCGCTTCTGCTGGAGAGGAGGGGAGCGGGGGCGAGCGGCGCGAGGAGCGGGATATGCTCGGACTCCTAACGGGGTTAGAAGGAGCAGTTTCCCGCCCCGGTGACCGCACCTTGCTCGTGCCCGGACGGTGGTCCAGAGCATCCCGCGAACCTCCGGCTTGCCCTTGCCCCAGCAAGCGGATGGTACCTCCTGTACCACGGCGCTGCTGGGTTGTCTTCTGCTGAGATGGACGTGGCGCATCTACGGACACCGAGGCTCGGTCCTCCGCCTTGTCCTTGGATTTGGTGGTGCCGCGAGTTTCCTCGCCGGCGACCACCCTTCCGACGGCGTCTCCTCCACCCACCGTTGGTTCTGGTGGCGGTGGAAGAGACGCAGACAGGCCTCCGACCTCCGAAGCCTTCTTCTTCGGGGCCATGCTGTTGTTGTTGATGAAATTGATGTAGCTGGAGAAGTTGATGAAGAATGCGCCCGCGTGAACACCGGATCAGGTTCGCACAACCTCGACGCCCCCTACCTGGCGCGCCAAAGATGTCGGGGGAAACTGTCCACCACGAGCACCTATGGGACCGGAGCCCCTTGTTCGTGCGGTAAGGGAGCAGAGGGAGCACAAAGAGCAGCTCGTAGAGCACACACGGGCAGTTTACCCAGGTTCGGGCCGCAGCGGACGCGTAAAACCCTACTCCTGCTTGGTTTGTATTGAGTGTTGGAGCTCGGGGGCTTGAAGAACTAGCTACACCGAGCGAAAGAGCTGTCTAGGTTCCGAACCCCCTCTACGTTGTGCATGGGCCTCCTTTTATAGCTCAAGGGGTCACCGACAGGTGTCAACGTAGAAGAAGGGGTAAAAATGTAATTGTGGTGGTAGTTGTAACAGTGCGGGAACAGTGCATGAACGGTGGATGAACAGTGGTCATCACCTACTTTGACAGTGGGGGACAAGAGCATTTAATGCCCATCGCCGTCGACCCCAAAAGCGCCCGCCCTTGCGTCTCCGTTTGCCACGGCGATAGCTTCGTCACTTTGGAGTGCCACCGTGTCCCCCAGGCTGCGCAGCCATCCGCCACGCGTCCCTGGAACGGCCCCAGGGCGACGCGTGGGTCGATGAGCTGGAGCGTGGGCACACAGCGTAACTCTCCCCGGCAAGCACCTTGCCGGGGCCTTGACCTTGCCGGGCCCTGGAGCTTGTCGCTCCCCGGGCCCTGCCGGGGCGCATGTTGCGCCGAGGCATGTCTTCTGAGATGTAGTCCTCTGGTCTTCCTGGGGAGCTCCTCTTGCCAGGGGCTTGTGCTTAATGTAATAGTCTTGAGCCTGGAGCGGCCTTCCCGGCAAGCTCCACTTGCCGGGGTCTTGATCTTCTGACTTGTATACTTTGTTTTTGAATGGCTTAATAAGGACCGGAGGGGCTTCCGGCAAGCACGTGGTAGACCCTGCCGCGGGAAGCTGCTACTGCCCGTGCACAAGTTGGGGTACTAAGGTACCCCTATCTTAGTACACCGACAACCGCGAAACTTTTTGGAGAATTTTTATGGGCCAGAGCTGCACCTAGGGGGTGCCACAAGGGGGGCACAACCCACCAGGGCATGCCAGCCCCCCTCGCGCGCCTAGGTGGGTTGTGCCCACCTTGGTGGCCTCCCGCACCGCCTCTTCGCTCTATAAATACTCAGATATTCCAGAAACCCTAGAAGAGTCGCTGAAATTCTATTCCAGCCGCCACAAAGTCCAGAACCACCAGATCCAATCTAGACACCATCACAGAGGGGTTCACCACCTCCATTGGTGCCTCTCCGAGGATGTGTGAGTAGTTCCTTGTAGACCTACGGGTCCGTAGTTAGTACCTAGATGGCTTCCTCTCTCTCTTTTGATTATCAATACAATGGTCTCTTGGAGATCCATATGATGTAACTCTTTTGCGGTGTGTTTGTTGGGGTCCGATGAACTTTGAGTTTATGATCATATCTATCTTTTTATATCCATGAAAGTTATTTGAGTCTTCCTTGATCTCTTATATGCATGATTTCTTATATCCTCGTATTTCTTCTCCGATATTTGGGTTTGTTTGGCCAACTTGATCTATTTATCTTGCAATGAGAAGAGGTGCTTTGTAGTGGGTTCGATCTTACGGTGCTTGATCCTAGTGACAGAAAGGGAACCGACACGTATGTATCGTTGCTACTAAGGATAAAACGATGGGGATCTATTTCTACATAAATAGATCTTGTCTACATCATGTCATCATTTTTATTGCATTACTCCGTTTCTCCATGAACTTAATACACTAGATGCATGCTGGATAGCGGTCGATGTGTGGAGTAATAGTAGTAGATGTATGCAGGAGTCGGTCTACTAATCTTGGACGTGATGCCTATATAATGATCATTGCCTGGATATCGTCAAGATTATTCGAAGTTCTATCAATTGCCCAACAGTAATTGTTTTCCCACCGTTTGCTATTTTCTCGAGAGAAGCTGCTAGTGAAATCTACGGCCCCCGGGTCTCTTTCTCATATTATTTGCCTTTGCAATCTATTTTCCTTTGCTTTTATTTTCAGATCTACTAAACCAAAAACCCAAAAATACCTTGCTACAATTTATCTTATTTAGCATTCAATCTATCAATATTTACAACTCTAGGGCTTGACAACCCCTTTTACACGTCGAGTTGCGAGTATTTGTTATTTGTGTTCAGGTGATGTTTACGTTGTGTTGCTTGGTTCTCCTACTGGTTCGATAACCTTGGTCTCATCAGTGGGGAAATACCTACCACTTCTATACTGCATCATCCCTTCCTCTTTGGGGAAATAGCGGCGTAGTTCTAGCAGACATCAGTCAACAACAGCATTGGAGGAGCTGAATAATGTCATCAACGTAGACCAGTAGATACATCGTCACCTTAGGCCGATAGAGAAGGGAGAGCGAGGTATCAACCATGGATGGAACAAAACCAAATGCCCGGAGAACGGAGCCAAGCCTGACATGCCATGCACGAGGAGCCTTCTTGAGCCCATAAAGCGCCTTGAATAGGCGGCACCGATGATGAGGACGATCAGGATCAACAAACCCCGGGGGATGACGCATGTAAAACTCCTCCTCTAGGACACCATGTAGGAAAGCATTGTCAACATCCAGTTGGCGAAGAAACCAGCCTCGAGTAATAGCCAAGGAAAGCAGTAGTCGAATGGTGGTTGGCTTAGCAACCGGGCTAAAGGCATCCTCATAATCAAGACCACACCACTGTTTGAACCCTTTGCCACTAACCGTGCTTTATAGCATTCAATAGAACCATCAGCATGCCTTTTAAACTTGAAGACCCACTTGGAATCAATGATATTGACGCCAGAGACAGGAGGAACTAACTGCCAAGTACCATTGTTCAACAGTGCCTGATACTCCTGCTCCATGACATGACGCATGCGAGGAACCCCGAGGGCAGCCTGAAAGTGTCACAGTTCAATAGACGGATCATCCTACAACTGTGCCACACAAGCTGCAAGCCATGCGACCGTCCCATTTTTTTGTTGTTTGGGACAAACAATATCAGACCAACTGTTGGTGTGAGGCCAGTGAGCAGCAGCAACTAGTGGTACTGGAGGTGGTGACAACGACGCGGAAGGCATGTCAGGAGACACGGTCGGTGAGGCCGCTATTGACGATGGGCCAGGTGAAGACGGCCCGGCAGAAGCCCCATCGAAAAGACCTGAGGCGCCCGCTCCTGATGCGGGCGAAATCGGCCCATGCGACTACAAGGCAGGCGAGGCCGGCCCAGGCGACCACGGTACCGACCCTGGTGACGGGGCAGGTGAGGCCGGCCCAGGCGACCGCGGTACCGGCCCAAGCGACGGGGCAGGCGAGGCCGGCCCAGACGTGCATGGGGCATACACGTGACCACCACCCCCTCAGGTGCAACAGCCGGCTCCTGATCCTCCAGCAACTTGAGACAAGCTCCACGACTGATACTTGCAGCATGGTTAGGAAGCAACACATGAGAGTACGTGATCAAGCAACAAAGAGGTGGAACACAAAGATGGTGCTGTAGTGGTGTGAGCAGGCATAAGTGATGAAAAATGAAAAGACATTCTCGTCAAACACAACATCACATGAGATGTAGACACGGTTAGAGGAAACATGAAGGTGCTTGTACCCTTTGTGAAGAGAACTATACCCGAGAAAGATACATAGTTTGGACCGAAACCCAAGTTTACGCTTATTATAAGGGCGAAGGTGAGGCCAGCACGCACACCCAAACATTTTGAGGAACGTATAATCTGGAGTTTCATTAAGTAAGAGTTCAAGTGGTGTAGGAAGCCTATTAATAAGAAAACAGGCAGTGGAAAAAGCATCACTCAAAAAACAAAAAGGTATTGATGCATGAGCAAGCAGAGGAAGGCCAGTTTCAACAACATGACGATGCTTACGTTCGGCAGTGCCATTCTGCTGATTCGTACGAGGACAAGACACACGATGCGAAATCCCAAGCTTGTTGAAGAACACATTGAGGTTGTGATACTCCCCCCCAAATCAGATTGGACATGGACAATTTTATGCTTAAGGAGACACTCAACATGTGCTTGAAATTGCAGAAAAACATCGAACACATCAGATTTACGCTTAATAAGATAAAGCCAAGTGAAGCGATTGTCAGCATCAATAAAACTGACATAGTAATGATGCCCACTAATAGATGTTTGGGCATGGGCCCACACATCAGACAACACAAGCTCAATTGGAGTTTTGACTACACGACTCGACTCTAAAAACGAAAGCTGATGACTCTTGCCTTCCCGACAGGTATCACAGATTGCAGCAACATTTTTATTGGATGCAACTGGAAGATCATTGCAACAAAGAACACGACTGACTAATGGAGTGGTAGGATGACCAAGCCGCGCATGCCAATGGGTAGATGCCACATGCACACTTCTGAACAGGCGGCACATCAAGTGCATAGAGTCCATGGAGCAGGCGACCTCTAAGAAGAACATCCCTCGTGTCCCGGTCATGGATAAAACAATGAAATGGGTGAAACTCAGTGAAGAAATTATTATCACATGTAAGCTTAGGAACAGACAACAAACTACATGTAGCAGAAGGAACTTGTAGGACATTGAGAAGATGCAACCGTTTGGGTTTCTGAGTAAGAAGCGAAGCCTAACCAACATGTGATATGTGCATACCTACTCCATTGGCGGTGTGAACCTGATCATGACAACGATGCGACTCCTGGGTGGAGAGCTTGCCCATCTCACTCGTTAGGTGATGAGTAGCGCCCGTATCCATGTACCATGTTGGGTCAATAGGATATGATGAAGTGTGTCCATGCTCATGAGTTGCCAAGGCAGCATGTTTATCATTGCCTTTGCGTTGTTGCCAATGCCAAGGAAGTCCTGCCTAAAGCGGTGATGGCAGTGAGAGGCGATGTGCCCCGAAAGACCACAAAGCTGGCAGGGAAGCTGGACCCCGCATGAGGGGAAACAGGCACACGGGCGGCTGCCCCCGGTCATGGGCATGGAACCGGCCGCAGGAGGGCACGGGTTCTGCGGAGTCGAAGGCACCACCTTGCCACCAGCAGATGGCTTGTAGGGCTTCCCTTTGTCTCGAGTGGCGGTGTTCACAGAAGCAAAGCTCAGGTTGGCGCGACGGGACTTGACACATTCTTCCATGGCGAGGAGGCATGGGTCGAGCTCACGAGGCTAGAGCAGGTTGTCACGACCATTGATGTTCTTGATGAGGTTATCATAGTCGTCGTCCAACCCGTTCATGACAAAAGTGGTAAAGTCCTCAGGATGAAGAGGCTGGCCAATGGAGGCCAGAGTGTCGGTGAGGCTCGTCATCTTGTTGAAGTAGTCGGTGATGCTGAGGTCAAGAAGCTTGATCTTGCCAAGCTCGGTGCAGTTGGCGTGAGCACGCGCCTGCTGCTGAGAGACAAAGCCCGTGTTCAGAGCAGACCATGCATCCCGAGAGGTGGCAGCGAAGAGGACAAGCGATGAGATGCCTTCCGTGAGTGAGATCTAGGGCCACCCATGCATGGTACAACGGGTGGTACGATGGTGGACACGATAGAGTACCATCGGCGTACCCCTCGAGGTAGCGACTGCGGAGAAGAGGCATCACCTGTGCACACTGATACATCTCCAACGTATCTATAATTTTGGATTGTTCCATGCTATTATATTATCAACTTTGGATGTTTTATATGCATTAATATGCTATTTTATATTATTTTTGGGACTAACTTATTAACCTAGAGCCCAGTGCCAGTTTCTATTTTTTTCCTTGTTTTTGAGTTCCACAGAAAAGGAATATCAAACGGAGTACAAACGGAATAAAACTTTTGCGATGATTTTTCTTGGACCAGAAGACACATGTAGGACTTGGAGTCAAAGTCAAAGAGTCCTCAAGGCGATGATACGTCTTCAACATATCTATAATTTTTTATTGTTCCATGCTATTATATTATCTGTTTTGGATGTTTAATGGGCTTTATTATACACTTCTATATTATTTTTGGGACTAACCTACTAACCCAAGGACCAGTGCAAATTGCTGTTTTTTTCCCTATTTCAGTGTTTCGCAGAAAAGGAATATCAAACGGAGTCCAAAGGGAATGAAACCTTCAGAAGAGTCATTTTTGGAACAATATCAACAAAGAAGACTTGGAGTACACGCCAGGAAGCGGACGAGGCGGCCACGAGGGCAGGGGACGCGCCCAGGGGGGTAGGCGCGCCCCACCGCCGTGTGCCGCTCGTGGCTCCCCTGATGTGCCTCTTCCTCTTATATATACCTACGTACCCTGAAAACATCGAGGAGCACCACGAAACCCTAATTCCACTGCCGCACCCTTCTGTACCCGTGAGATCCCATCTTGGAGCCTGTTCCGGAGCTCCACCAGAGGGGAATCGATCACGGAGGGCTTCTACATCAACATGATAGGCTCTCTGATGAGTTGTGAGTAGTTTACCACAGACCTTCGGGTCCAGAGTTATTAGCTAGATGGCTTCTTCTCTCTCTTTGGATCTCAATACAAAGAGTTCCTCGATCTTCTTGGAGATCTAGTCGATGTAATTCTTTTTGCGGTGTGTTCGTCGAGATCCGATGAATTGTGGGTTTATGATCAAGATTATCTACGAACAATATTGGATTTTTTTCTGAAATCTTTTATGCATGATTTAAATATCCTTGCAAGTCTCTTCGAATTATCGGTTTGGTTTGGCCTACTAGATTGGTAGTTCTTGCAATGGGAGAAGTGCTTGGCTTTGGGTTCAATCTTGCGGTGTCCTTTCCCAGTGACAGCAGGGGCAGCAAGGCACGTATTGTATTGTTGCCCTCGAGGATGGAAATATGGGGTTTATATCATATTGCATGAGTTTATCCCTGTGGGGTCTCCGACTTAGAAGTCGAGATCACCTAATGCACTTGTACAGTGATCCCAGAGATCAATGCTCACTGAACACACAGAAGCTGAATAACAAGAGTCTTACATCCATACATACCGTCTTACACAAATTATGGCCATTATGGCCAAGTCTTACATAGATAAAGCCTCACGGGCTGAATAGCAAATAACTCAAATAGCGGAAGTCTTCGATGATAAGTAGAACCCATGCCATCTGCCTTAACCCTACAGGCATTCTGACTGGGATAGCGTCCTAGTTCGCATGTTTGTCTCCATAGAACTTTTCTTCATATTCCCGTTCCTTCATGCCTGGCCAATTAAATAACCAGTGGCAAGCCAATGAGTACTTTGAATGTACTCGCAAGCAACCCATGATTTGGTTCAAAGTAACAATGAAATTGAACAACAATGAGCAATCTAGCTATGAGCTAGAATAAATATTCTACCATCAAGTGTATGCATCAATAGATTCACGTAACCTCGAGGACAGGTTACCGATATCAACATGAATATGATTCAATTCAACGAGTCAAGTCTCCACCTTGACTCATCACACACACATACTTTCACCGATGTAGTAAAATTCTGGACATAGTTTAAGTAGCACCACCCAACTGTCCATGACCGTGGACACGGCTATTCAAATAGTTTTACACTCTACAGAGGTTGCGCACTTTACCCACAAGATCCGGGAAGCTTTCGTGTCATCCACGATCCCGCAGTACCTCAAGTACCCGGGGGAAGCACCCGGTCATTATCTTTCCTTAGACGACACTAACATAGAGTCCACTTGTTGGTACACGGCCCTCGAGTACAAACAATAGATCGTGGGACTTGCCCTTATTTTCAATGTTTCGCGTACACGAAGGGACCAACGGTGTGTCCGGTGCCCTGTGAAAACAGTCATGGTTGTCTATCCAAGCACGACCCCGTCCCGGGAAAGACCTCAAGTCTTCCCGTCACTAGTAATGCGGGCACCATGCTAGTATCGGCCTAAGTAATCAATAACGCCCCGTCCCATAAGGGGTAGAGTGGTTGCACATATTTGGTTGGGACGGTAGTCAAACATAAATCCAATCCATCATTTCACCCATGCACAAGATCTTTACCGGCACATCACTTCTTCCTCAAGTGATGACCTAACTCAATATCACCCTCGGGCATTAGGAGCACCCGATGGGTTTTTTGAAAAGAATGCAACCACGAAGGTTTCACGGCACACATGCATCACTAAGCATCACTACAAACCATTTGCATGGCATCTAGCACATAGCACGATTATGAGCAAGCATGCATCATGTGGTGGTTCATAACTAGGTCACAACCATAACTCTTATCATCATGCATTCGGAAACGAACGGGTTCCGAAGAACACAAGTGTATCATGGTCAAAGGGCTGCTTGCCTGGATTGGCTTGGTCTTCAAAGTCTTCAAATCCTTCCCCACCTTCTTCTTCAGCAACTTCGTCAAGTACGGTATCTATTCATCGCAAAATAACAACGGGAA
This sequence comes from Secale cereale, assembly GCA_902687465.1. Taxonomy (NCBI): domain Eukaryota; kingdom Viridiplantae; phylum Streptophyta; class Magnoliopsida; order Poales; family Poaceae; genus Secale; species Secale cereale. Next base: position 149,091,334 of record LR738710.1, read on the forward strand.
AATAAGACCACAATAAAAACAGAAAAATCAAAGTGCTCAGAAAAATGTCAACTTATTTTTGTTAAATACTAGAGGGAAAACTAAGATGGCAAAAATTCTTAGTTGGAGTTTTGGAGTTGCAGAATGGGATCTAAGGATTTTAGAACAGAAGTTTTAATGTTCAAATATGAATTTAAATTTGAACAGAACAGAAAAGGTTCATGGATTTGTGTGAAAGTGACACCATTAGATAGGTTGGAATTTTACAAGATTTTAGGAGTTGGAATTAATTTATTTGGACAAATATTTATTTCTGTGAAATTATTTGAAATAATCACAGAAAAGAAAAAGAGAAAAGGCACAGTGCCATTGGGCCAGAACGGCCACAGTGCACGGCCCAGGGCTAATAGCCCACCGAACGGGCGCCAGCGCGCGCACGTCAGGGTTTTTAAACCTGACGGGCGGGGCCCGGCGGTCAGTGGCAGAGAGAGGAGCAAGAGGGGGTGAGGATGACAGGCGGGGCCCGCCTGTCATCTTCAACCTCACGGCCAGAGCGACGGCGAGCTCACCGGTGGCGATTCCGGGCACGGCGGGGCAAGCGGAGGGTAGGAACGGGCTCAACAGTGAGTCGCGGATGTAGTAGTGGTGGAGTTGGCCGCCGGAGAGGCCAGGTTCACCGGCGGCGAGGACTTGCGGCGGAGGATCATCGGGAGGTCGCTGCTCCGGTCGATTCCGGCAGCTGCAGAGGGGGAAAAGAGAGGGGTATGCATCAGTGGAGTGCTGCGGTGCTAGATCAAGCAAAAGGAAGAGCTAGGGCGGCCTATACTGGGCTGGCGACGGGGAGCCGCCGCGGCGGGGCTCGAGCTCG
>LR738710.1:149092352-149185363 GCA_902687465.1 Secale cereale
GCGAGTGGCTCAGGGAGGCGACTGAGAGGGAGAGGAGGCTGTTGGTGAAGAGAGGAGGGGCTCGGAGGCCCTATTTATAGGGGAGCGGCGAGGTCCCGTGGACCTGTGCGCCGGCGAGCTTCTACTCGACGCCACAGTGCACGGGAGGCGATGGGATTGCATCTGGGGTGTTACTGGACGAATTCCAGGGCGGAGGGAAGGAAGAGGGGGAGTGGGGGATGCTCCAGAGGGCTCGCGCGTGTGAGGCCAGAGGTTGGAGCTCGCGGGCGGCCAGCGTGCGTGCGAGGGCAGCCACTGGAGGGAGGAGGAGGAGGGGGACAGCACCGGGGAGAGTCGCAGACGTCGAGGCGCATCGGTAGGCGCGAGGGGGGGAGCACGAGGTGGTCGGAGGCGAGCGATTGGGCGAAGCTACAGTGCGGGTGCGCACTGTAGCACGCTCTGGAGCGAGCTTATCGCATGCCATGGCATGCCATTGGCTCTCTGGGCGTGTCCGCTGTGTCTGGGGGGTCCAGGACGACGTAAGCAACTCTGGTGTGGCCTTGGATGCTCTGGATGATCAATGAGAGAGAAGTGAAGCTGGTAACTAGGTAGAATTTGGCTGTCCAGCAAGGTGAATTGGGGTTTTCACCCCTCAATCATGGAGCTGTGGACATGGGGGAGTTACTGGAGGTAGATTGTAACTAGATGAAGCTGTGGTAGAAATCTGAGGCAAAAGTAAATAGTAAAAGGGGTCAAGATGATAGTTTTGGTAAAAAGGCAGAAGGTGTTTGATCAAGTTTTGGACAAGCAAATGATCTCCACTAGCCATTGCACTTAACAGGATTGAATGTCATATGGAAATAGGGTGTCTCACCAAATTTGGGCTCATTTGAAGAAACTAGCCAATGTAACTTTGGTGAACCCTAGAAAACAACAGAAATGGCTTCATCTTGTTTAAGTCAAGCTAATCATCTCCCCTTGATGCACCACTTGGTGTAGTTTCATCATTTGGGGTTATGATCATGCCCACAAAGTTTGAAGCTCCAACTAAAAAGTTGGTAATCTAAAGTTGTTCAAATTTGGATTTGAACAGAAATGGTTTTGGGGTATTCTGATCAAGTTGCCCTACTCCAAATCTTGTGCCATTTGGTCTAGATGCCTTATTAGGCCATTCTACCATGTGCACCAAGTTTGAGGGCATTTGGATAAGTTTGGGAATGTAAAGTTGCTCAAACTTCAGATATGGACAGAATGGTTTTAGAGGGTTTTGATGATGTTATCTTGCTTCCCAAGGCATGGGGCTTGGCAAGATCATCAAATATGTCATATATGACATGATAGAATTTCCCTGGAATTTTTGTAGAATATTTCCTTTGTAAATATTTCAAAAGCTTGAAATATCCAGAAAGGGTTTTGGAGGGATTAGCCCATTATTTTGAACATGACCAAGTGTTGAAACTCTTATATATGGACAATATATGTCCTATGAGTCTCCCTGAATTTTGGCAAATGTTTTTGAAATACTTAAATAATTTTCCCCTATTAAAGACCATTTCTGGCCTTAAGAAAAAGCATTTAAATAAAATAGGAAAATAACTTTTAAAATTTTACTTTTGTGGTTTCTGGGAGTCCTATGACTACTAGGTCTCAAATGTACTTTTTGAAATAATTATCTCACCCTAAATCAAGCACTTGCAGTGCAAACCTCAATTCAGGGGTTTTTGGAATACTAAATTTTAAAAATACATTTTGGCCAAATTAATTTTATAAGAAAATACTATACTGCTATATAACACTTGGCATGATCATTGGGCAGAAGTTTTAGGTATGGAGATGAATTCTACAAGAGGTAATAGTTGACTTTAATGAGCACATGAAAAACATAGGAAGAAAAACTCAAAGCCAAATGATGCCAAAAAAAATTGCTGGTCCAAATTTTCATGCTTCATTGATGCAAATAACATGTTACAAAATGCAGGGTGTGACAGACCTACCCCCCTTACAAGAATCTCGTCCCCGAGATTCCTAAACTAGGTCCTAAAATAGATCGGGATACTCGGATCTAAGATAGTCTTCACGTTCCCAGGTTGCTTCTGCTTCCGTGTGGTTTCTCCACTGGACCTTGAAGTACTTGATGGTGCGGCTTCGCGTCCGTCGTTCTGCTTCATCCAAAATGCGAATGGGCTTCTCGCGGTAGGTCAAATCAGGTTGTAGATCAATGGCTTGTTGATCAACATCCATGTAGAGATCAGGCTTGTTCGTAACTTGGAGACATTTCCGAAGTTGTGACACGTGGAATACGTTGTGCACATCGGATAGCTTAGGTGGTAGTTCCAACTGGTAAGCCACTTCTCCTCGTCGTGCAGTGATCTCAAAGGGTCTAATGAACCTTGGTGCGAGCTTCCCCTTGACGTGGAAACGCTTGGTTCCCTTTAGAGGAGTTACCCGCAGGTACACATGGTCCCCGACATGGAAACTCATGTCCCGACGGCGAGTATCAGCATGGCTCTTCTGCCTTGACTTGGCTGCCTTCAAACGCCCTCGGACTAGTTAGACTTGCTCTTCTGCTTCACGGAGAATATCCGGTCCAAAGACTAGCCCTTCTCCAGTCTCTGACCAGTTGAGGGGTGTGCGACATGTGCGTCCGTACAACACCTCAAATGGTGCCATCTGAAGGCTCGACTGATAACTGTTGTTATAGGAGAACTCGGCAAAAGGGAGGCAATCTTCCCACTTGGCTCCATATGCCAAGACACAGGCTCGGAGCATGTCTTCGAGAATTTGATTTACTCGTTCTGTCTGACCTCCGGCCTGTGGGTGGAAAGCCGTGCTAAAAGATAATTTGGTTCCCAAGGCTTCTTGGAACTTCTTCCAGAACCTTGAGGTGAACTGGGTTCCTCGAACTGACACAATCTCCTTGGGAACGCCATGAAGGCTTACGATTCTGTCGATGTAGAGAGATGCCAGCCGGTTGCTGATGTCTACACACGCTTCTACTCTTGTAGACTATGTTGGGCCTCCAAGCGCAGAGGTTTGTAGGACAGCAGCAATTTCCCTCAAGTGGATGACCTAAGGTTTATCGAACTCAGGGAAGTAGAGGTTGAAGATGGTCTCTCTCAAGCAACCCTGCAACTAAGATACAAGAAGTCTCTTGTGTCCCCAACACACCTAATACACTTGTTAGATGTATAGGTGCACTAGTTCGGCGAAGAGATGTTAAATGGCAAGTGATATGGATGGCAAAACAAAGTAATATAAATCTGTAATAAAAAGTGCAGCAAGCAAACAAGTGGTAAACGTGAGCACAAATGGTATTGCAATGGTGGAAACAAGGCCTAGGCTTCATACTTTCACTAGTGGCAACTCCCAACAACATTAACATAATCGAATCACATGATATTTCCCATAAAACATCCAAAGGGGACGCACTCGGAGGTCATTCCTTCGTGGTCAAGAGAGGACGAGAATTATGTAGGGCTACAAAAGCACACCTCAAAGTTCGTAGTTCTCAATCTAAGGATTTCCCAATGTCACCGCGGCCATCCAAAGAGAGTCCCACAATCACCACAACATATCTAAAGGATAGTCAAAGACAAGCACCAAGAGACTCTCAATCTTCAATCAACACACAAGAGAGGAAATCACTCATGAAAATATTGTTCTAATCCATGTCCAATAGACCGCTGTCACCTTGGTCTCGGGGATTATACTAGATAAAGACAAGTGAGTACATCAATCCAATACATAGAGGAAGGGGAAATATCATGGGATCACCCTAGATTAACATAGCCTATGATCACAACGAAGATCACATCATGGGAGAGAGAATTGACCACATAGCTACTGGTAAGAACCTCAGCCCCAAGGAGGAACTACTCCCGCATCATGGAGGGAGGAAGCCACGTCGATGGAGATGAATCCGAGGGCACTTCCCCGTCCCGGGAGGGTGCCGGCGCAGGAATTCTGGTCCCCCGAAGCTTGATGGTGATGGCAGCGGAGATCGGAATCGCGTCTGGAGAAAAGGGGTCTGGAATCAGGGTTTCCGCGACACGCTTTAAATATATGCCAAAGGGGGGCATCGGAGGAGCCTCGGGGGGCCCAGGCGCCCCCCCCCCCCCGGCGCGGCCCAGGGGGGGGGGGCGCCGCCAGGGCGCCTGGAGCCCTGGTGGCCCCCCCGGCTGTCCTTCGGGCGCACGGTATTTTCTGGAACGCTGATTTTTTATATAATTTTTCTGGATTTTTCCTGGCAGTTCTCGTAATGTGAAAACCCGAAATACAAAAACAGCAGAAAACAGAAACTAGCACTGGGGTGCACTGAGTTAATAGGTTAGTCCAAATATGATCAAAAGTGTATGGAAGTGTATAAATATCATAGCAATATCACACAAAAGAGGCATGGAGCAAGCAGAAATTATAGATAAGTTTTGGACGTATCAGTTGCCATCATAAGTAGTTTTGACCGGAATGAAATGGGCTACCTTGGTCAAATGGTCGACTATGACCCAGATGGAGTCATGTCCTCTATTCGACCTTGGTAATCCAGTGATGAAGTCCATTCCGACTTTATCCCACTTCCACTCAGGAACCTTGATTGGTTGGAGCAATCCAGCGGGTCGCTGTTATTCAGCCTTGACCCTTTGGCACACATCACACTTTGCAACATAGGTTGCAATCTCTCTTTTCATCCCGTGCCACCAGAATCTTTCCTTCAAGTCTTGGTACATCTTGGTTCCTCCGGGGTGGCTGGAATACGGAGTGTCGTGGGCTTCTTGCAGGATCAGGTTCTTCAGCCCCATCTTGTTTGGTACGCAGATGCGACCTTTGTACCAAATAATCCCGTGCTCGTCTTCAGAGAATCCTGGGGCCTTGCCTAGCTTCATCTTCTTCTTGATGCCTTCAATGCTTGCATGCCCACCTTGCGCCTTCTTGACTTCGTCCATCAGGGTCGGTCTGACTTCCAAATGATCCAGAAATCCAGGGGTGACCAATTCCAAACTGAATTGTTCGAGTTCCTTAAACAAGGCTGGCTGCCTCTCTTGAATAATGGCATTCAAGGAGCAAGCCTTCCTGCTTAAGGCATCGGCCACCACGTTAGCCTTCCCGGGGTGATATTGAACACTGAGGTCATAGTCTTTGATGAGTTCCAACCATCTTCGTTGCCTCATGTTCAATTCCTTTTGGGTGAATATGTACTTCAGACTTTTGTGGTCTGTGTATATCTCACACCGTTTCCCTAGGAGGTAATGCCGCCATGTCTTCAAGGCATGAACCACTGTCGCTAACTCAAGATCGTGAGTAGCGTAGTTCTCTTCATGAGGTCGTAGCTGCCTGGAGAGGTAAGCTATGACTCGGCCTTCTTGCATCAGAACGCTTCCTAATCCGGTTCGAGAGGCATCACAATATATCACGAACTCCTTGTGAATATCAGGTGTTGCCAGAACTGGGGCGGTGGTCAACCTCTTCTTGAGCTCTTGGAAGCTCTCTTCGCATTTTGGTGTCCACTCAAACTTCTTGTCCTTCTTGAGGAGCTGAGTCATCGGCCGGGCAATGCTAGAGAATCCTTCCACGAATTTGCGGTAATAGCCTGCAAGTCCGAGGAAGCTTCTGACTTCCTTGACGGTCGTTGGAGATTGCCATTGGGTCACAGCTTCGATCTTTGCGGGATCAACTGATAATCCTTCTTCGGTCAAGACATGACCTAAGAATCCAACTTTATGCAGCCAGAACTCACACTTGCTGAATTTGGCATATAGTTGGTGCTCCCGAAGCTTGTCTAGGACCATCCTCAAATGTTGCTCGTGTTCTTCCTCCCTCTTCGAGAAGACAAGAATGTCATCGATGAAGACAACAACAATCTTGTCCAAATATTCCATGAAGACTTTATTCATGAGATACGTGAAGTAAGCTGGGGCATTGGTTAACCCAAAGGACATGACCGTGCACTCGTACAGGCCATATCTGGTTACGAATGCCGTTTTCGGAATATCTTGGGGTCTGATCTTCAGCTGGTAGTACCCAGATCTGAGGTTGATCTTGGAGAACACCTTGGCTCCGCTGAGCTGATCAAACAGATCTTCAATCTTGGGAAGTGGATATTTGTTCTTGATTGTAACTTCATTGAGGGAACGATAGTCAATGCATAAGCAGATGGTACCGTCCCTCTTTGCCACAAACAGAACAAGTGATCCCCAAGGGGAGGCACTTGGGCGGATAAATCCCTTCCTCAGCTGCTCTTCCAGTTGCTTCTTCAACTCGGCTAATTCTTCCGTCCCCATTCTATAAGGCTTCTTATAGATGGGTCCTGCCCCGGGCACGAGCTCGATGATGAACTCAATGTCACGGTCAGGGGGCATTCCCGGTAGCTCATCCGGAAAGACATCGGGATACTGACATACCACCGGTACTTGCTCTAGCCCAACTTCAGATAGACAATTGACTTGAACGGCTTGAGCGGAAGATGAGTTGGGAGCAAACTTAACTTCGACTCCTTGGTCATTGATCACAACGACAGTCCGATTGGCACAGTCTAACAAGCCTTGGTGCTTGCTGAGCCAATCCATCCCTAAGATCACATCCAAGCCTTGTTATCTCAGGATGATAAGGTCTGCTAGGAAGTCTACACCGTTAATGGTAATACTAACTCCCTTACAACCTATCTTGGCTCTCATCTCTGCTCCGGGGGTTTGTACCACCATGGGGTTATTCAGGGGTGTAGGGGTCATGCCACTTTTTAATGCAAATCTTTGAGTGACAAATGAATGCGTGGCTCCAGAATCAAACAAGACAGTTGCAGGTGCTGAGTTGACAAGGAACGTACCCAGCACGACGTCCGGGTCTTCCTGGGCTTCTTCAGCAGTGACGTGATTCACACGCCCCTTCCCATGGTTAGGCGGGTTGCGAGGAGCTGGGTTCCTTGGTGGCATCCCACGGCCTTGTCCTAGGTTCTGCGCATTGGGGCGCGGGGCATCATGCTTCTTGTTGGGGCACACCCTTGAGATGTGTCCTGACTGACCACATCCAAAGCAAGTGACTTGGTTTGGATTGTTGATCTTGTTGCCACCACTGTTATTGGGGTTGAAAGCTGGCCTTGGGTTGGCATACTGCTGAGGCTGAAAGTTGGTGCGAGGTGCAGGAGCTCTTGGTTGCTGATAAGTTGGCTTGGCCGGGGTTGACTGCCACGGGCGAGGCTTCTGGTTGCTGGAACTTCCCTTGCTGACCATCTTGCGCTTGCGAGTGTCTTCCAAAGCATGCCGCTTGTCTTCAAGCATGAGTGCTTTGTTCACCAGGTCAGGGAAGGTTGGGCAGTCGCACACGACAAGCGAGTATTGCAGAGTCTGATTGAGGCCTTCCATGAAGCGCTCCCTTTTTGCAGCATCAGTGCTGACATCTTCAGGGGCATACCTTGACAGAACACTGAACTTCTGCATGTACTCCTTGACAGTGCCACTTCCTTGCTTCAGGGCTCGGAATTCATGCTTTTTGATAGCCATGATCCCGGAAGGAATGTGGGCTTTGCGGAATTCTGCCTTGAAGTTGTCCCAAGTGATGTCTTGTCCAGCATGCATGACCTTGAATCCATCCCACCAAGCTCTAGCAGTCCCCCCGAGGCAGTGGGCTGCATAAGCCACCTTCTCGCGGTCTTCGGTGCATCCGACTAGTTCCAGCAAGTCCTCAATGGTGCGGACCCAGTCGTCTGCATCCAGGGGTTCAGCAGTCTCGATGAAAGTTGGCGGTGCATGCTTCTTGAACTCTGCCAACGTGGAACGTCCATTGCCATTCCCCGTCGGCTGGCGGTTGTTGGTGACAGCTTGAGCAATCAACTGAAGGGCTGCAGTCTTGGCTTGGCGTTCCTCTCGGAAAGCTTGGAGAAGCTGAGCCATGTCCATGTTTGGAGGAGGTGGTGGTGGTGGAGCTTGGTCGTTGGTTTGGTCGTGGCCGGCCTCTGACTGAGCGGATGCTCCGGCTTCAGGCTGCTGGGTAGAGGTACCAGTACGAGTTACAACAGGCATCCTGTTGGAGCGGTAAAAGGTCTCATGACTGGGAAGAGGGAAAGCAATATAGATGGGTGCCTAGTAAGGGGGTGGGTATGACACTAATCAAATCATGCAAGGGCCGAAAGGGCCAAACACATTCATTAAAATCCAAATGGGTGATGTAGTCGTTTACATATTCCCGAAGGGAGAATACGACATGCATCCAAACACAATAAAAGCAAACACTAGATGGTTTCATATGAACCATACAAGGACTCGACTGCGCATAGGGGTTACACGACCTATCCTACCGTAGAGGTCACGAATTGGCATATCCGAGTAGCGAATAATGCCTAAGCAGAGGAATGCTCGGTCGCGTATTCTGGCTCTTCGAGGTCTTCCTCCTTGTCTTCATCTGTGTGGGCCCCCTTGTCACTTGAGGGTGTGGGGGAGTGGAGGAGTTGGATACGACGGTGCTTTGTCGGTGGGGCAGGGAAAAGCTTGCAATATTCCCTTGCCGTCATCCGGCGTCGCCGAGGTGGTTCTTCATTCTTGGAAGATACATCTCCGGAGGGCCTTCCACCTCGGTATGCGATAGTGGATTGTCCTGGAGGCGCACCTTCCTTCTTGATTCTATCCGTCTTCTCTTGTGCTCGACGAAGAAGTGCTTTGGTCTTGTGAAGTTCTTCTCGGAGCTTCATCGATTCCGAGGCCAAGTCTTGTGCCAAGCTGTCGGCACATGGACTGAAGTAGGTCTGGAACCGAAGCGAGAGTCCTTCCTACAGTGGAGGGGCTAGTGCGCTGCTTTCATCTTCACCTTCCTTCCGGTAAGGTAAGAAGCGGGTTGTCATCTTGGCTGCCATCTCCAAAAGAAGCTCGCGGAGACGGGTTAGTGCCTTGAGTGCAGCAGCCTCGACAGCGAGTGGTAGTGTTGCCATCTGGGGCCCCTCAAAGAACCAACTTGTGGGAGGATCGTTTGCCTTCACGATCACTTCCACGTGGTACTCCACCTCAGTGTCGCTAACCCAATGCTCAAGGTAGGTGAGGATGGGTGCTCGGTGGAACTGGCACTCCTCGAGGCTATCCTCGAGAAGCAAGGGAAACCCAGTGGTCAGGTGCTCTTCAGGTACAGCGGCCATCTACAAAGGTGGAATATGAGAGGTTAATAAGCTGATGATATCTCAGGTTGGTAAGGTTTAGAAAATAAGAGAGGTTCGGAAGGTTTTTGAAAAAGGGGTCTCATCTAACTAACGCCCATGCTAACTAAGGCTTCCTACAGTCAGGATGGCTCTGATACCAGCTCTGTAGGGACCCCGACTTAGAAGTCGAGATCACCGAATGCACGTGTGCAGTGATTCCAGAGATCAATGCTCACTGAACACACAGAAGCTGAATAACAAGAGTCTTACATCCATACATACCGTCTTACACAAATTATGGCCATTATGGCCAAGTCTTACATAGATAAAGCCTCACGGGCTGAATAGCAAATAACTCAAATAGCGGAAGTCTTCGATGATAAGTAGAACCCATGCCATCTGCCTTAACCCTACATGCATTCTGACTGGGATAGCGTCCTAGTTCGCATGTTTGTCTCCATAGAACTCTTCTTCATATTCTTGTTCCTCCATGCCTGGCCAATTAAATAACCAGTGGCAAGCCAATGAGTACTTTGAATGTACTCGCAAGAAACCCATGATTTGGTTCAAAGTAACAATGCAATTGAACAACAATGAGCAATCTAGCTATGAGCTAGAATAAATATTCTACCATCATGTGTATGCATCAATAGATTCACGTAACCTCGAGGATAGGTTACCGATATCAACATGAATATGATTCAATTCAACGAGTCAAGTCTCCACCTTGACTCATCACACACACATACTTTCACCGATGTAGTAAAATTCTGGACATAGTTTAAGTAGCACCACCCAACTGTTAATGACCGTGGACATGGCTATTCGAATAGTTTTACACTCTGCAGAGGTTGCGCACTTTACCCACAAGATCCGGAAAGTTTTCGTGTCATCCACGATCCCGCAGTACCTCAAGTACTCGGGGGAAGCACCCGGTCATTATCTTTCCTTAGACGGCACTAACATAGAGTACACTCGTTGGTACACGGCTGATACGTCCAAAACGTATCTATAATTTCTGCTTGCTCCATGCCTCTTTTGTGTGATATTGCTATGATATTTATGCACTTCCATACACTTTTGATCATATTTGGACTAACCTATTAACTCAGTGCACCCCAGTGCCAGTTTCTGTTTTCTGCTGTTTTTCTATTTCAGGTTTTCCCATTACTTAAATTGCCAGAAAAATTCCGGGAAAAATATATAAAAAATCAGCGCTCCGGAAGCTTCCACGCGCCAGAAGTGGGGCCAGAGGGGAGCCAGGGGCAGCCCAGGCGGCCTGCCCACGCGGCCGCCCTCCTGGCCGCGCCGGGGGGGGGGGGCGCCTGGGCCCCCCTTACCTCCTCTGGTGACCCCCTTTGGCATATATTTACATCGCGTCCCGAAACCCTCGAGGACGGAACCCTTTTTCGCGATCTCGTCTCTGTTCCGCCGCCGCCGCGCTTCCAAGATCGGGAGCACCAGGAGAACTCTTCCCGGCACCCTGCCGGAGGGGAGAACCACCACCGGGAGCTTCTCCACCACCATGGACGCTTCCCGGATGAGTTGTGAGTAGTCCCCCTTGGACCATGGGTCCATGACCAGTAGCTATGTGATGTTCTCCTCCCCTCTTTGTTCTTCACCTATTAGACCTCGTGAGCTGCCCTACATGATCGAGGCACATATGTAATCTTTATGCTGTTGCTATGCTGAGTTTGCTGGGATCCGATGGATTATGAGATTATGTTCAGATTGTGTGCGAGTAATATATTTGATTCATCTCTTTTATATTTATGTTCTTGAGTAATTCTTGCATGTTCTCCGTTGCTATTTATTGCTTTGGCCGAGTAGTAGGTAGTAACTCCAAGAGGGAACGTTATGCTTGATTGTGGGTTCATGCCCCTCGATGAGTAGCTTAAGTGACAGAAACATGAGTCTAGGGGATGTGCTGTTGCCACAAGGGGGAAAACAACGGTGCTTGTACTTGCGGGTGCAAGGATTGTTTACTTTACGCAAAGTTCTTTTAATGCAGTTGTCTGTTGCTTTGAGTTTACACTATGGGTAGGACTCGCAACTTAATACCAGCGAGATGTTCTGGATAGATATCTCAAGGTGGATGATTAGTAGTAGATGCAGATGGATTTCGATCTACTTGCCTTGGCGTACCGCCCATGCTTTTGAGCCTCTACCTTTCTTTGCAGCATAGTTAGCATTGGTTTGCGCACATAATCCTGTCAATTGCCCAGGTGTAATTTGTTTACCTCGCTTAGCTGTTTTATCGTCTTTTGGGAGAGAGACGTCACTAGTGAACATCATGGGACCCCGGTCCATATTACCATCACTGATCACACCCGCTATTTACTTCCTGTTCTTATTTACTAGTTGCAGTCATACCTATCACTATTATCTCTTGCGTTTGATCATTTGTAAACGACAAGGCCGGAGGGATTGACAACCTATCTGTGCTCGTTGGGAGCAAAGTTATTTGTATCTGTGTGCAGGTCCTGTCAAGCAAAAGTCTCTGGCGCTATTGACTCCTTCTTGTCGACCCTCGGAGTCTCACGGGATTCGATCCTTGGTATCTTTGCCAAGGGAAAATTACCGCTACGCTACATCTCAAACCTTCCACTTGGGGTAACCAACGAGGGGCGAGAAGCCATCAAGCAAAGTTTTCTGGCGCCGTTGCCGGGGACTCCACTCTTCAAGATAGGGGAGTTGCACGCTATCTTTTATCTTTGCTTATTAGTCTTGTTAGTTTACCTTTCAGTTTTTGCTTTAGTGTCTTCCACCAAAAATCACAAAAAAAATTATTTACTTTTCTGTTAGTAGTCCTTTCTGTTTAGTCAAGCATGTTGGGATTCGGTGCTTTGAGGGAATCAGAAGTTCTAGATTTCCATCAAAGGGATGGAGAAAATATGAAAAAGGCATGGGACAGAATTTCTGATGCACATAGGAGAATTATGCCTTGGATACCTATAAAAATTGTGCTTAGAAATTTTTACCATGGTCTTTTTAAATGGTGTAAACACTCTCTTGATATTATAGCTGAAGGAGATTTCCTAGAGTGTGATGAAGCTAGAGCTCTTGAAATTATACATGGTCTATCTAGTTACTTTGTTTATGATCATAATTTTGATACTGTCATAGATAGACTTGCTACTATTGAGAAGAGAATGGATGCTCTAGACTTGATGAAGGTAGAGAAACCGAAACCCAATAAGAGAGATATTTTGGAAATAGACAATGATTGGGAGCCTTTTGTTAGGATTAACATCTCTAATCAAGACTTCCTTGCTTATTGTGATATTGGATCTATTAGTTCTACTATGCCAAAAATTGTTCATGTTTCTTTAAAATTTAACATGGACAGATTATCATCCTATCATGAACATGCTAATGGAGACATTTGTGAGATCCAGGGAAGAATAAAAGATGTGCCAGTTACCTTCCTTAAAGGGATTGCAATGGTTGATTTCTTCATCATGAAGCCAAACCAAGGAAATATAGTGCTTGGAAGGGACTTCCTCCGAGCCGTAAAAGGCTTCATCGATATAGGTAAGGGACAAATCCGCTTACGCGGGAAGGTAAAAGGTATGTACCCCTTTCCTAGAAGGAATAAGAGTGAACTTGTTGAGGAACCATTTGAAACAATTTATAACTCCGATTATTATGATGATTATTGATTCCTCTTTGCATTATGCCTAGCTTAAAGGCATAAAAGAAAGCGCTTTTGGGAGGCAGCCCACAACGAATAAAATTTTATTTTGCTTTTGTTGTGTCTTGATGTTTTTTACTACAGTAGCATCATCATTGTATCTTTACTTTTCAGCTTTGTGCCAAGTTTAGCCTCTGATTGCAAGAAAGTTCAAAAGTTGTGATGTGCTGTCCAGGAAACAGATTCTGTCCTTGGACAGAAAAAATCATATAAAATCACCAGATCATCTTTTTGGTCTGAATTTTTTTGACAGCGTGCTCTATACAATTGGCTTTCGGGCGTCTATTCTGAGTTTTTTGATTTGAGTTGCAGAAGTGCCCCGAAACAATTATTTACTACCTGCTGGTCTGTTTTTCACAGATTCTGTCCTGTTTTGCCTTTCCTCCGTTTTGCAAACCTTGAGCTTGCTTTTTCTTTGCAAAAACCTTTTGGCAGTCTTGAGAAACAGTAGCCCTTCAAGATTATCCTATTTCCAGCAAGGAAAAATTATTTTATTATGGGTACTAACCTCGCTAATCAGATTATGATGAGTTATGTATGAAGGGAGTTTTCGAGTGTGCGAGGGAAGATGATAAAAAGATTTAGGAGGGTCAAACGCTTAAGCTTGGGGATGCCCTCGTGCACCCCCAAGAAATATTCAAGAAGACTCAAGCGTCTAAGCTTGGGGATGCCCCCGTGCATCCCCTTCTCCATCAACAATTATCAGTTCGTCTTTCGTTCCACTATATTTTAATCACTTCATGCGTTATGTGCTATGATTGGAGCGTCTTGCTTTTAGTTTCCTTTTTAGTTTTCTTTAGCTTTGCTTGCTGTTCATAACGAGTTAGAACCCAGCTTTCTTTGTGTGGGAGAGAAACACGCTCCACTTCAACCTAGAACACAACATGGGATTTTCATGCTTATCTTTGCTGTGTATGTTCTTTGTCTTTCAATAGCTACTGTCATGTTTAGCTCTTAGTTTTCATGCTTTTCTTTGTAAAGAGCTTTTGCTTAGTTGGTTGCTTCTGGAACTCTCTTGAGTTATCATGCTTATCTTGTTAAGAGAGTTGGCTTCTGTGGCACTGGTTGATATGTGTATGATAAAAATGCTATGTGCATAATGGTGCTTAGTAGTTCATGTTTTCTTATGGTTAGTCTCAAATAGCTGGGGGTTCTTAATGTGTTATTGAAGTACCAGCATGATTTGTTTGCCTATGATGTGGTATGGTTTAGTGATATCTTCCTCCAAGAATTTATTTTGATTGACTTGGCATATGCTCACGCATATTTAAGACTGTAAAGAAAGTCCATTAAGCCTTGATGATCTTTAATTTCTGAGTAGCGATATAACTTCCATGCCCGATTCAATGTTGCTTTGTCGCTCTACATGATTATGGCCGTCATTGCTCTCTTAGTTGGTCGCTCCCAGTCTTTTGCTAGCCTTCACCTGTACTAAGCGGACTGACCGCTTGTGCATCCAAAATCCTTGAAACCAGTTATGCCATATGAGTCCACCATACCTTCCTATATATGTATTTACTTGCCATTCCTAACGAAGACTTTCTTGTACCATCTCAAAATTATTCAAAAGCATTTCTCTTTTGTGCCTCTGTTTTAGCTCATGAGGAAGTAGTAGTTAATTCATGATCTTTTTAAGTTGGACAAGTTTTACCCCGGGATTGCATGTCTAATCTGCAAACCCCTAACACGAGAAGGAACTGGCAAGAGTGCGCCCGGCTCATAAAAAAATACAACAAACAAACCCTCCTTCACGCTTTGTTCATGAGAAATCAGAAAACTTTTGGCAGTGATATACAAAGGAGATTAAGGGGATGTGATCGTCCCCGTGCGGGAGCCGTTCCTCGAAACTTGTCCAGCTCGAGAAGTAATTGAGTTATCTACTAGCATTCGTTGACGAAATATGCATCTCCCAAAAATCAATTTTACCTCTGTTTTTAAAAACCAAGAGCTCTGGTACATGTTTAGTATTTGCTTCCAACCACGGATTTTCAACCTTACCATCAAAATCCACGGTTCGAGAGTCTCCACCTTCTTTCTTCAAAGCACCAACTATTGAGAGCATGATTGTCATTCTGAGTGTAATGTGCATTGTCCCAAAGTACCATTGTCTTCTACATGATTATGATATCGCTTATTCTGAAATCATTGTATCTAGTCGTCGCTTAAACTTCGGAGGTGCTCCTGCATTTATGTTTTGCTTCACTAAAGGGGGCAAGCGAGGTATCACTTTGTCATGTTTGCACACCATGCTCACTGCAAATCTATTGGGTGTTTCAGTATCATATTGTAAAACTTTCAGTTCTTTGTGATATTCTCATGAGGTAACTTAATTACTCAAGATTCATTATCTCAGTAAGCACTTGTCATGTGACTGTGAAAGATTCTTTGGTAGCATGTCACCACAGAAATTATGCTTGTTATCATTTACCTACTCGAGGACGAGCAGGAATTAAGCTTGGGGATGTTGATACGTCCAAAACGTATCTATAACTTCTGCTTGCTCCATGCCTCTTTTGTGTGATATTGCTATGATATTTATGCACTTCCATACACTTTTGATCATATTTGGACTAACCTATTAACTCAGTGCACCCCAGTGCCAGTTTCTGTTTTCTGCTGTTTTTCTATTTCAGGTTTTCCCATTACTTAAATTGCCAGAAAAATTCCGGGAAAAATATATAAAAAATCAGCGCTTCGGAAGCTTCCACGCGCCAGAAGTGGGGCCAGAGGGGAGCCAGGGGCAGGCCAGGCGGCCTGCCCACGCGGCCCCCCTCCTGGCTGCGCTGGGGGGCGCCTGGGCCCCCCTTACCTCCTCTGGTGACCCCCTTTGGCATATATTAACATCGCGTCCTGAAACCCTCGAGGACGGAACCCTTTTTTGCGATCTCATCTCTGTTCCGCCGCCGCCGCGCTTCCAAGATCGGGAGCACCAGGAGAACTCTTCCCGGCACCCTGCCGGAGGGGAGAACCACCACCGGGAGCTTCTCCACCACCATGGACGCTTCCCGGATGAGTTGTGAGTAGTCCCCCTTGGACCATGGGTCCATGACCAGTAGCTATGTGATGTTCTCCTCCCCTCTTTGTTCTTCACCGATCAGACCTCGTGAGCTGCCCTACATGATCGAGGCACATATGTAATCTTTATGCTGTTGCTATGCTGAGTTTGCTGGGATCCGATGGATTATGAGATTATGTTCAGATTGTGTGTGCGTAATATATTTGATTCACCTCTTTTATATTTATGTTCTTGAGTAATTCTTGCATGTTCTCCGTTGCTATTTATTGCTTTGGCCGAGTAGTAGGTAGTAACTCCAAGAGGGAACGTTATGCTTGATTGTGGGTTCATGCCCCTCGATGACTAGCTTGAGTGACAGAAACATGAGTCTAGGGGATGTGATGTTGCCACAAGGGGGAAAACAACGGTGCTTGTACTTGCGGGTGCAAGGATTGTTTACTTTACGCAAAGTTCTTTTAATGCAGTTGTCTGTTGCTTTGAGTTTACACTATGGGTGGGACTCGCAACTTAATACCAGCGAGATGTTCTGGATAGATATCTCAAGGTGGATGATTAGTAGTAGATGCAGATGGATTTCGGTCTACTTGCCTTGGCGTACCGCCCATGCTTTTGAGCCTCTACCTTTCTTTGCAGCATAGTTAGCATTGGTTTGCGCACATAATCCTGTCAATTGCCCAGCTGTAAATTGTTTACCTCGCTTAGCTGTTTTATCGTCTTTTGGGAGAGAGACATCACTAGTGAACATCATGGGACCCCGGTCCATATTACCATCACTGATCACACCCGCTATTTACTTCCTGTTCTTATTTACTAGTTGCAGTCATACCTATCACTATTATCTCTTGTGTTTGATCATTTGTAAACGACAAGGCCGGAGGGATTGACAACCTCTCTGTACTCGTTGGGAGCAAAGTTATTTGTATCTGTGTGCAGGTCCTGTCAAGCAAAAGTCTCTGGCGCTATTGACTCCTTCTTGTCGACCCTCGAAGTCTCACGGGATTCGATCCTTGGTATCTTTGCCAAGGGAAAACTACCGCTACGCTACATCTCAAACCTTCCACTTGGGGTAACCAACGAGGGGCGAGAAACCATCAACGGCCCTCGAGTACAAACAATAGATCGTGGGACTTGCCCTTATTTTCAATGTCGCGCGTACACGAAGGGACCAACGGTGTGTCCGGTGCCCTGTGAAAACAGTCATGGTCGTCTATCCAAGCACGACCCCGTACCGGGAAAGACCTCAAGTCTTCCCGTCACTAGTAATGCGGGCACCATGCTAGTATCGGCCTAAGTAATCAATAACGCCGCGTCCCATAAGGGGTAGAGTGGTTGCACATATTTGGTTGGGACGGTAGTCACACATAAATCTAATCCATCATTTCACCCATGCACAAGATCTTTACCAGCACATCACTTCTTCCTCAAGTGATGACCTAACTCAATATCACCCTCGGGCATTAGGGGCACCCGATGGGTTTTTTGAAAAGAATGCAACCACGAAGGTTTCACGGCACACATGCATCACTAAGCATCACTACAAACCATTTGCATGGCATCTAGCACATAGCAATATTACGAGCAAGCATGCATCATGTGGTGGTTCATAACTAGGTCACAACCATAACTCTTATCATCATGCATTCGGAAACGAACGGGTTCCGAAGAACACAAGTGTATCATGGTCAAAGGGCTGCTTGCCTGGATTGGCTTGGTCTTCAATGTCTTCAAATCCTTCCCCACCTTCTTCTTCAGCAACTTCGTCAAGTACGGTATCTATTCGTCGCAAAATAACAACGGGAAAATAAGACCACAATAAAAACAGAAAAATCAAAGTGCTCAGAAAAATGTCAACTTATTTTTGTTAAATACTAGAGGGAAAACTAAGATGGCAAAAATTCTTAGTTGGAGTTTTGGAGTTGCAGAATGGGATCTAAGGATTTTAGAACAAAAGTTTTAATGTTCAAATATGAATTTAAATTTGAACAGAACAGAAAAGGTTCATGGATTTGTGTGAAAGTGACACCATTAAATAGGTTGGAATTTTACAAGATTTTAGGAGTTGGAATTAATTTATTTGGACAAATATTTATTTCTGTGAAATTATTTGAAATAATCACAGAAAAGAAAAAGAGAAAAGGCACTGTGCCACTGGGCCAGAACGGCCACAGTGCACGGCCCAGGGCTAATAGCCCACCGCACGGGCGCCAGCGCGCGCATGTCAGGGTTTTTAAACCTGACGGGCGGGGCCCGGCAGTCAGTGGCAGAGAGAGGAGCGAGAGGGGGGGTAAGGATGACAGGCGGGGCCCGCCTGTCATCTTCAACCTCACGGCCAGAGCGACGGCGAGCTCACCGGCGGCGATTCCGGGCACGGCGGGGCAAGCGTAGGGTAGGAACGGGCTCAGCAGTGAGTCGCGGATGTAGTGGTGCTGGAGTTGGTCGCCGGAGAGGCCTGGTTCGCCGGCGGCGAGGACTTGCGGCGGAGGATCGTCAGGAGGTCGCTGCTCCGGTCGATTCCGGCAGCTGCAGAGGGGGAAAAGAGAGGGGAATGAATCAGTGGTGTGCTGCGGTGCTAGATCGAGCAAAAGGAAGAGCTAGGGTGGCCTGTACTGGGTTGGCGACGGGGAGCCGCCGCGGCGGGGCTCGAGCTCGATCCCGAGCTCGGGTGGGTCTGGGGAGAGGCGAGTGGCTCAGTGAGGCGCTTGAGAGGGAGTGGAGGCTGTTGGTGAAGAGAGGAGGGGCTCGGAGGCCCTATTTATAGGGGAGCGGCGAGGTCCCGTGGACCTGTGCGCCGGCGAGCTTCTGTACGACGCCACAGTGCACGGGAGGCAATGGGATTGCGTCTGGGGTGTTGCTGGACGAATTCCAGGGTGGAGGGAAGGAAGAGGGGGAGCGGGGGATGCTCCAGAGGGCTCGCGCGTGTGAGGCCAGAGGTTGGAGCTCGCGGGCGGCCAGCGCGCGTGCGAGGGCGGCCACTGGAGGGAGGAGGAGGAGGGGGACAGCGCCGGGGAGAGTCGCAGACGTCGAGGCGCATCGGTAGGCGCCAGGGGGGAGCACGAGGTGGTCGGAGGCGAGCGATTGCGCGAAGCTATAGTGCGGGTGCGCACTGTAGCGTGCTCTGGAGCGAGCTTATCGCATGCCATGGCATGCCATTGGCTCTCTGGGCGTGTCCGTCGTGTCTGGGGGGTCCAGGTGGACGTAAGCAACTCCGGTGTGGCCTTGGATGCTCTGGATGATCAATGAGAGAGAAGTGAAGCTGGTAACTAGGTAGAATTTGGCTGTCCAGCAAGGTGAATTGGGGTTTTCACCCCTCAATCATGGAGCTATGGACATGGGGGAGTTACTGGAGGTAGATTGTAACTAGATGAAGCTGTGGTAGAAAGCTGAGGCAAAAGTAAATAGTAAAAGGGGTCAAGATGATAGTTTTGGTAAAAAGGCAGAAGGTGTTTGATCAAGTTTTGGACAAGCAAATGATCTCCACTAGCCATGGCACTTAACAGGATTGAATGTCATATGGAAATAGGGTGTCTCACCAAATTTGGGCTCATTTGAAGAAACTAGCCAATGTAACTTTGGTGAACCCTAGAAAACAACAGAAATGGCTTCATCTTGTTTAAGTCAAGCTAATCATCTCCCCTTGATGCACCACTTGGTGTAGTTTCATCATTTGGGATTATGATCATGCCCACAAAGTTTGAAGCTCCAGGTAAAAAGTTGGTAATGTAAAGTTGCTCAAATTTGGATTTGAACAGAAATGGTTTTGGAGTATTCTAATCACGTTTCCCTACTCCAAATCTTGTGCCATTTGGTCTAGACGCCTTATTAGCCCATTCTAGCATGTGCACCAAGTTTGAGGGCATTTGGATAAGTTTGGCAATGTAAAGTTGCTCAAACTTCAGATATGGACAGAATGGTTTTAGATGGTTTTGATGATGTTATCTTGCTTCCCAAGGCATGGGGCTTGGCAAGATCATCAAATATGTCATATAAGACATGATATAATTTCCCTGGAATTTTTGTAGAATATTTCCTTTATAAATATTTCAAAAGCTTGAAGTATCCAGAAAGGGTTTTGGAGGGATTAGCCCATTATTTTGAACATGCCAAGTGTCGAAACTCTTATATATGGACAATATATGTCCTATGAGTCTCCCTGAATTTTGGCAAATATTTTTGAAATACTTAAATAATTTTCCCCTATTAAAGACCATTTCTGGCCTTAAGAAAAAGCTTTTAAATAAAATAGGAAAATAACTTTTAAAATTATACTTTTGTGGTTTCTGGGAGTCCTATGACTACTAGGTCTCAAATGTACTTTTTGAAATAATTTTCTCACCCTAAATCAAGCACTTGCAGTGCAAACCTCAATTCAGGGGTTTTTGGAATACTAAATTTTAAAAATACATTTTGGCCAAATTAATTTTATAAGAAAATACTATACTGCTATATAACACTTGGCATGATCATTGGGCAGAAGTTTTAGGTATGGGGATGAATTCTACAAGAGGTAATAGTTGACTTTAATGAGCACATGAAAAACATAGGAAGAAAAACTCAAAGCCAAATGATGCCAAAAAATTTTGCTGGTCCAAATTTTCATGCTTCATTGATGCAAATAACATGTTACAAAATGCAGGGTGTGACAATCCCTCTACATCATGTCATCTTGCTTAAGGCGTTACTCTGTTCTTATGAACTTAATACTCTAGATGCATGCTGGATAGCGGTCGATGTGTGGACTAATAGTAGTAGATCCAGAATCGTTTCGGTCTACTTGTCATGGACGTGATGCCTATATACAATGATCATGCCTAGATATTCTCATAACTATGCGCTTTTCTATCAATTGCTCGATAGTAATTTGTTCACCCACCGTAGAAATATGCTATCATGAGAGAAGCAACTAGTGAAACCTATGCCCCCGGATTTATCTTCATCATATTAATCTTCCATCAACTATTTATCTGTACTTTACTTTTGTTTTGCAATCTTTACTTTCAATCTACATATAAAAATACCAAAAATATTATCTTATCATCTCTATCAGATCTCACTTTTTGCAAGTGGCCGAGAAGGGATTGACAACCCCTTTATCGCGTTGGTTGCAAGGTTCTTATTTGTTTGTGTAGGTACGAGGGACTCGCGCGTGGTCTCCTACTAGATTGATACCTTGGTTCTCAAAAACAGAGGGAAATACTTACGCTACTGTGCTGCATCACCCTTTCCTCTTCGAGGTAAAACAACGCAAGCTGGAGAAGTAGCAAGAAGAATTTCTGGCGCCGTTGCCGGGGATATCTACGCAAAAGTCATATACCAAGTACCCATCACAAACTCTTATCCCTCGCATTACATTATTTGACTCTCGTTTTCCTCTCCCCCACTTCACCTTTGCCGTTTTATTCGCCCTTCTTTTTTTTCGTTCGCCTCTTTTCGCTTGCTTTTTGTTTGCTTGTGTGTTGGATAGCTCGTTCATCACTATGGCTCAAGACAACACCAAATTTTGTGACTTTTCCAATACCAACAATAATGATTTTATTAGCACTCTGATTGCTCCTATTATCGATGTTGAATCTTGTGAAATCAATACTGCTCTGTTGAATCTTGTCATGAAAGATCAATTTTCTGGCCTTCCTAGTGAAGATGCCGCTATCCATCTAAACAACTTTGTTGATTTGTGCGATATGCAAAATAAGAGGGATACTGATAATGATATTGTCAAATTAAAGCTATTTCCGTTTTCGCTTAGAGACCGTGCTAAAACTCGGTACTCTTCTTTGCCTAGAAATAGTATTTATTCATGGAATAAGTGCAAAGATGCCTTTATCTCTAAGTATTTTCCTCTTGCTAAGATTATCTCTCTTAGAAACGATATCATGAATTTTAAGCAACTAGATCATGAGCATGTTGCACAAGCTTGGGAGAGGATTAAATTAATGATATGTAATTGCCCTACACATGGTTTGAACTTATGGATGATTATACAAAACTTTTATGCTGGCTTGAATTTTGCTTCTAGAAATCTTTTAGATTCGGCCGCGAGGGGCACTTTCATGGAAATCACTTTAGGAGAAGCTACTAAACTCCTAGATAATATTATGGCTAGTTACTCTCAATGGCACACCAAAATATCTACTAGTAAAAGGGTACATGCTATTGAAGAGATTAGTGTTTTGAGTGGAAAGATGGATGAACTTATGAAATTATTTGCTACTAAGAGTTCTTCTTCTGATCCTAATGATATGCCTTTGTCCACATTGATTGAGAATAATAATGAATCTTTGGATGTGAATTTTGTTGGTAGGAATAATTTTGGTAACAATGCTTATAGAGGAACTTTAATTCTAGGCCTTTTCCTAGTAATTCCTCTAATAATTATGGCAATTCCTACAACAACTCTTATGAAAATTTTAGTAAGATGCCCTCTGATTTTGAGACTAGTGTTAAAGAATTTATGAATTCGCAAAAGAATTTCAATGCTTTGCTTGAAGAAAAATTGGTTATGATTGACGAGTTGGCTAGGAACATGGATATAATTTCTCTTGTTGTTGATTCTTTGAAACTTAGATCTATTCCACCTAAGCATGATATCAATGAGTCTCTCAAAGCCATGAGAATCTCCATTGATGAATGCAAAGAAAGAACCGCTAGAATGTGTGCTAAAAGAGATTGCTTTGTGAAAGCGTGTTCTTCTAGTTTTCATGATAATAAAGATGAAGATCTAAAAGTGATTGATGTGTCTCCTATTAAATCCTTGATTTCTAGTATGAATCTTGATAAAGATGGGACTGGAGATGAGTCTACTTTAGTTAAAATGTGACCCAATGATTCGGAGTTTTTAGATCTTGATGCTAAAAGTGTTAAAAGTGGGATTGAAGAGGTCAAAACTTACCCTCCTCTCTCATAGAATCAAAAAGAAATATAGGGATGCTCTGTTAAAGTGGATTGATTTCCTACCCCTTGAGAGGTTTTTCTTTTTGCTCTTCTGTACTTAATAGGTATAGTTTTCTCCCCCTTTTCCTTTGTACAGTTTTTAGGTAGTTTTTTTTTCTTTTTCTTTTCCTCACCTTGAAGAAGTTATGTACTGTTGTTCTTCTTTTGGAATAAAATGCTGTGGGGTGCCAGCCCTGCAGTCTTCATGGTCAAAACTTTACATAGCAATGAACCCACTATTTTGGATTTCAAGGGATTTAATTATGATAATTGCTCTTTAATAGATTGTATTTCCTTGTTGCAATCCATGCTAAATTCTCCTCATGCTTATAGTCAAAATAAAACTTTTACCAAACACATAGTTGATGTTTAATGCAATCTTTATGATGAGTGGGAACCTACTCTTAAAATTAAGATTAAAGATCATGAATGCTTTGCTTTGTGTGATTTGGGTGCAAGTGTTTCCACAATTCCAAAAACTTTGTGTGATATGTTAGGTTTCCATGAACTTGATGATTGTTCTTTCAATTTGCATCTTGCGGATTCTATCATTAAGAAACCTATGGGAAGGATTAATGATGTTCTCATTGTTGCAAATAGGAATTATGTACCCGTAGATTTCATTGTTCTTGATATAGATTGCAATCCTACATGTCCTATTATTCTTGGTAGACCTTTCCTTAGAACGATTGGTGCAATTATTGATATGAAGGAAGGAAATATTAGATTCCAATTTCTGCTAAGGAAATGCATGGAACACTTTCCTAGAAATAAAATAAAATTCCTTATGAATCTATTATGGGAGCCACTTATGGATTGCCTACCAAGATGGTAATACCTAGATCTATTCTTATATCATGCCTAGCTAGGGGCGTTAAGCGATAGCGCTTGTTGGGAGGCAACCCAATTTTATTTTATTTGCTTTTGCTTCTGTTTAGTAATAAATATTGCATCTAGCTTCTGTTAAGATGTGGTTTTGTGTTTGAATTAGTGTTTGTGCCAAGTAGAACCTTTGGAAAGACTTGGGTGAAGTTTATGCGGTCATGCTGTAAAAAAACAGAAACTTTTGCGCTCACGAGAATTTCCGCCATCTTTTACTGGAGAGTGCTTTTTAGTTGATTATTTTTGCAGATGATTAATAGACAAATTCCCCACGTCCACCAATTTATTTAATTTTTTTTAGAGTTACAGAAGTATTCGAAAGTTACAGATTGCTACATACTGTTATGTTTTTGACAGATTCTGTTTTTCGTGTGTTGTTTGCTTATTTTGATGAATCTATGAGTAGTATCGGGGGGGGGGGGTACGAATCATAGAGAAGTTGGAATACAGTATGTTTAACACCAATATAAACAAAGAATTAGTTCATTAAAGTACCTTAAAGTGGTGGTTTGTTTTCTTCTACTAACGAAGCTCATGAGATTTTTGCTAAGTTTTGTGTTGTGAAGTTTCCAAGTTTTGGGTAAGGATTTGATGGACTATGGAACAAAGAGTGGAAAGAGCCTAATCTTAGGGATTCCCAAGGCACCCCAAGTTAAAATTCAAGGACAACCAAAAGCCTAAGCTTGGGGATGCCCCGGGAAGGCATCCCCTCTTTCGTCTTCGTCTATCAGTAACTTTAGTTGAGACTATATTTTTATTCACCACATGATTTATGTTTTGCTTGGAGTGTCATGTATGATTTGAGTCTTTTCTTTTTAGTTTAACACAATCATCCTTGCTGGACACACCTTTTGAGAGAGATACACATGAATCGGAATTTATTAGAATACTTTATGTGCTTCACTTATATCTTTTGAGCTAGATAGTTTGCTCTAGTGCTTCACTTATATCTTTTTAGAGCACGGTGGTGGTTTTATTTTATAGAAATTATTGATCTCTCATGCTTCACTTATATTATTTTGAGAGTCTCTTAGAATATCATGGTAATGTGCTTTGGTTATAAAATTAGTCCTAATATGGTAGGCATCCAAGATGGGTATAGTAAAAACTTTCATACAAAGTGCATTGAATATTATAAGAAGTTTGATACTTGATGATTGTTTTGAGATATGAGGATGGTAATATAGAGTCATTATAGTAGAGTAGTTGTGAATTTGAGAAATACTTGTGTTGAGGTTTGCAAGTCCCGTAGCATGCACGTATGGTAACCGTTGTGTGATAAATTTGAAGCATGATGTATTTCTTTGAGTGTCAGCCTTTGTGTGGAGGTCGAGATCGCGCGATGGTTAACTCCTACCAACCCTTCCCCTAGGATCATGTGTGTAGTACTTTGTTTTGATGACTTGTTGATTTTTGCAATAAGTATGCGAGTTCTTTATGACTAATGTTAAATCCATGGATTATACACACTCTCACCCTTCCACCATTGCTAGCCTCTCTTGTACCGCGCAACTTTCGCCGGTACCATACAACCAACATATACCTTCCTCAAAACAACCACCATACCTACCTATTATGGCATTTCCGTAGCCATCCCGAGATATATTGCCATGCAACTTTCCACCGTTCCGTTTACTATGACATGCTTCATCATTGTCATATTTCCATGCATGATCATGTAGCTGACATCGTATTTGCGGTTAGGCCACCATGCATAAATTTTCATACATGTCACTCTTGATTCATTGCACATCCCGGTACACCGCCGGAGGCATTCATATCGAGTCATACTTTTTTCTAGTATCAAGTTGTAAGTAAATAAAAGTGTGATGAACATCATTATTAGAGCATTGTCCCAAGGAAAAAAAGAAAAAGAAAAGAAGAAAGGCCAAAGAAAAAAAGAAAGGCGCAAAAAAAGAAAAAAAAGAAAAAAAGAAAAAAAGAAAAAGAAAAAAGGGACAATGCTACTATCTTTTTCCACACTTGTGCTTCAAAGTAGCACCATGATCTTCATGATATAGAGTCTCTTGTTTTGTCACTGTCATATACTAGTGGGAATTTTCATTATAGAACTTGGCTTGTATATTCCAACGATGGGCTTTCTCAAATGCCCTAGGTCTTCGCGAGCAAGCAAGTTGGATGCACACCCACTTAGTTTCTTTTGTTGAGCTTTCATACATTTATAGCTTTAGTGCATCCGTTGCATGGCAATCCCTACTCACTGACATTGATATCTATTGATGGGCATCTCCATAGCCCATTGATACGCCTAGTTGATGTGAGACCATCTTCCTCTTTTGTCTTCTCCACAACCACCATTCTATTCCACCTATAGTATTATATCCATGGCTCACGCTCATGTATTGCGTGAAAGTTGAAAAGGTTTGAAAAAAATTAAGTATGAAACAAATGCTTGGCTGAAACCGGGGTTGTGCATGATTTGAGTATGTTGCGTGATGAAGATGGAGCATAGCCAAACTATATGATTTTGTAGGGATGAACTTTCTTTGGCCATGTTATTTTGAGAAGACATAATTGCTTTGTTAGTATGCTTGAAGTATTATTATTCTTATGTCGATATTAAACTTTTGTCTTGAATCTATCGGATCTGAACATTCATACCACAATAAAGAAAATTACATTAAGAATTATGTTGGGTAGCATTCCACATCAAAAATTCTGTTTTTATCATTTACCTACTCGAGGACGAGCAGTAATTAAGCTTGGGGATGTTTGATATGTCTCCAACGTATCTATATTTTTTTATTGTTCCATGCTATTATATTATCTGTTTTGGATGTGTAATGGGCTTTATTATACACTTTTATATTATTTTTGGGACTAACCTACTAACCCAAGACCTAGTGCAAATTGTTGTTTTTTGCCTATTTCAGGGTTTCGCAGAAAAGGAATATCAAACGGAGTCCAAACGGAATGAAACCTTTGGGAGAGTCATTTTGGAACAATATCAACAGAGAAGACTTGGAGTACACGCCAGGAAGCGAACTAGGCGGCCATGAGGGCAGGGGGCGCGCCCAGGGGGGGTAGGCGCGCCCCCACCCTCGTGGGCCCCTCGTGGCTCCCCTGACATGCCTCTTCCTCCGATATATACCTACGTACCCTGAAAACATCGAGGACCACCACGGAACCCTAATTCCACGGCCACAACCTTCTGTACCCATGAGATCCCATCTTGGGGCCTGTTCCGGAGCTCCACTGGAGGGGGAATCGATCATGGAGGGCTTCTACATCAACACCATAGCCTCTCCGATGAGTTGTGAGTAGTTTACCACAGACCTTCGGGTCCATAGTTATTAGCTAGATGGCTTATTCTCTCTCTTTGGATCTCAATACAAAGTTCACCTCGATCTTCTTTGAGATCTATTCGATGTAATTCTTTTTGCGGTGTGTTTGTCGAGATCCGATGAATTGTGGGTTTATGATCAAGATTATCTATGAACAATATTGGATTCTTTTCTGAAATCTTTTAAGCATGATTTTAATATCCTTGCAAGTCTCTTCGAATTATCGGTTTGGTTTGGCCTACTAGATTGGTAGTTATTGCAATGGGAGAAGTGCTTGGCTTTGGGTTCTATCTTGCAGTGTCCTTTCCCAGTGACAGCAGGGGCAACAAGGCACGTATTGTATTGTTGCCATCGAGGATAAAAAGATGGGGTTTATATCATATTGCATGAGTTTATCCCTCTACATCATGTCATCTTGCTTAAGGCGTTAGTCTATTCTTATGAACTTAATACTCTAGATGCATGCTGGATAGCGGTCGATGTGCTGAGTAATAGTAGTAGATCCAGAATCGTTTCAGTCTACTTGTCACAGAAGTGATGCCTATATACAATAATCATGCCTAGATATTCTCATAACTATGCGCTTTTCTATCAATTTCTTGACAGTAATTTGTTCACCCACCGTAGAAATCTGCTATCATGAGAGAAGCCACTAGTGAAACCTATGGACCCCGGGTCTATCTTCATCATATTAATCTTCCAACAACTATTTATCTTTACTTTACTTTTGTTTTGCAATCTTTACTTTCAATCTACATATAAAAAATACCAAAATATTATCTTATCATCTCTACCAGATCTCACTTTTTGCAAGTGGCCGAGAATGAATTGACAACCCCTTTACCGTGTTGGTTGCAAGGTTCTTATTTCTTTGTGTAGGTACGAGGGACTCGTTCGTGGTATCCTACTGGATTGATACCTTGGTTCTTAAAAACTGAGGGAAATACTTACGCTATATATTCAGAAATATTCTAGAAACCCTAGAGGCATCCAGAAAAATACTTTTCCACCGCCGCAGGTCTCTGTTCCCGTGAGATCCCATCTGGAGGCCTTTTCCGGTACTCTGCCGGAGGGGGACACGATCATGGAGGGCTTCTACATCAACCTTGCTGCCCTTCCGATGATGGGTGAGTAGTTTACCACAGACCTACGGGTCCATAGCTAGTAGCTAGATGGCTTCTCCTCTCTCTTTGATCTTCAATACAATGTTCTCCTCGATGTTCTTGGAGATCTATTTGATGTAATCTTCTTTTGCGGTGTGTTTGTCGAGATCCGATGAATAATGGATTTATGATCATATTATCTATGATTATTATTTGAATCTTCATTGAATTCTCATATGAATGATTTGACATCTTTGTATTTCTCTTCGAATTATTGGTTTGCTTTGGCCAACTAGATTGGTAGTTCTTGCAATGGGAGAGGTGCTTAGGTTTGGGTTCAATCTTGCGGTGTCCTCACCCAGTGACAAAAGGGGTAGCAAGGCACGTATTGTATTGTTGCCACCGAGGATAAAAAGATGGGGTTTATAACATATTGCTCGAGTTTATCCATCTACATCATGTCATCTTGCTTAAGGTGTTACTCTGTTCTTATGAACTTAATAATCTAGATGCACGCTGGATAGCGGTCGATGTGTAGAGTAATAGTAGTAGATGCAGAATCGTTTCGGTCTACTTGTCACAGATGTGATGCCTATATTAATGATCATAGCTTTAGATATCATCATAACTTTGCGATTTTCTATCAATTGCTCGACATTATTTTTTACCCACCGTATGCTTCGTTCAAGAGAGAAGCCTAAACCTATGGACCCTAGGTCTATTTTACATCTATTATTTCCAGGTCTATAAAACCAAAAGCACAAAAATACCTTGCTGCAATTATTTTGTGTTTACTTTATTTTGCTGTTTTACTTTAGTTTTAAATCTATCTCTATCAGATCTCACTCTTGTTCATGAAGTTGAAGGGATTGACAACCCCTTTTCCGCGTTGTGTGCAAGTGCTTGTTAGTTTGTACATGTGCATATATTGGGGACTTGCTTGTACCTCCTACTGGATTGATACCTCGGTTCTCAAATTGAGGGAAATACTTATCTCCACTTTGCTGCATCACCCTTTCCTCTTTAAGGGAAAAATCAACGCAAGCTCAAGAAGTAGCAGGAAGAATTTCTGGCGCCGTTACCGGGGATGTCTACATCATGACTACCAAGTACTTGTCATAAACTCTCATCTTTTGCACTTACATTATCTGCCATTTGCCTCTCGTTTTCATATCCCCCACTTCTAAAACGTTTTCAGAAAAACACAAAAATATTAGCCTTTTTATCCGCCCTTTTTCCATTCGTGTTTTTGTTTGCTTGTGTGCTAGATCGCTTGTTTTGTCACAATGAATCCATAGAATACTAAGTTGTGTGACTTTTCCAACACTAATAATAATGATTTTATTAGTACTATGATTGCTCCCGGCACTAGTGCGGAATCCTATGAAATCAATGCTGCTTTATTGAATCTTGTTATGAAAGAACAATTTTACGGTAGTCCTAATGAAGATGTTGCTGTCGGTGTTCTGGGAACCGGGGTACCCAGACATGCCTTCCTGCGGCCTAGAGCGTGGCTCGCGAGGCGGCCTAGTAAGGCCCAGCATCTTCAGCAACACTCAAGACCCTCGTGAGGGGCCAAGCCTCGCCAGGTGGACGACACAGGACATCCCCTGGGGCGGCCTTGCCAGGCTGGCTCATGAGAATCGGAGATATCAAGGCGAGGGGCACCTCGCGAGGTCCTAATGACGAGAGCAGTGACGACTAAAGCCAGGCGGGCGCCAGCGGGCACAGAGTGACAGTTTCCTCTTCGGTGCTAAAGGAGCAGGCCCAGGCGCGGAGTCCCGAGGCGTCAGGCAAAGGTTTTCATATCGGTGCAACAAGACCAAGACCAGCAGATGACAGGACAGAGGTCATCGGGGAGCCCACGACATCGTCACCACCTGAGCCTTTGGCAGCAAAGACCACCTTTTGTCAGGATAGCCTGTACTAGAAGCCCCCCTTCAAATTTGGCCGTTGTGGGATTCCTTCCCGCTCAATATTTGGAAAGAGGACCCTGGCCACTATACATAGGACTAGCCACCACCATAGGGAGGAGATCTCATCGGAGACAGAGTTGATCTCATCTCGAGTTGATTGGGTCATCGAGACCTCACACACACCGCAAGCTCACCCGAGCTCAAGAACACCTCTCCCCAGGAGGCAGTTCATCCATGTACTATTTCTTCCTCTTCCTACAAGGCAATCCACCACACCACATTGTATTAGGGTGTTACACCACAACGGTGGCCCGAACCAGTATAAATCTTGTGTCTCTTGTTTATTGGATCTGACGAGCTAGGCTTAGGGCTGTTGAGTCGACGAGCTAGGGCGGAAGGAGAGATCTTCGTGCGCACCCCAGAGTTCGAACCTTAAGGGTTTTGCCGTAACCCTAGATCAGACATTTGGCGCGCCAGGTAGGGGTGCGCTGAAACTTCCCTTCCGTCGTTCAGTACTCCGTCGTTCCAGCGGTCCATGGCCGACGCTCGCAGAGCCCGAGTTGAGCGGCGGGCCGCCCTTGCCGCCCGCGTTGCCCAGACCGCTCCTGCCAGCGGGCCACCTTGTCGTTCTCCGCCTGCTGCCAACACCGCCACCGATCCGACACGGTAAGAATAGCAGGAATCGTCTCTACGCTCCTCCGTGCGGCACGACGGACGCACCGCTACCCCATCGCTGACTCCGACGATCTCTTCGTCCCATGCTCGCCGCGGACCCGCGGATGCGTAGGCTGCATTGCTCATGGCATGTGAGCTCCTGCGCTACCGCCGCATCGACGACTTCTATGAAGAATGGCTCAACCGCATCGCCGTGCTCGTCAGCGCCGCAGGGGGCTCTCCGGGGCCGTCCCTTTCCCTGCCTCGTCCGGCTCCCCATGAGGATGACGAGGCCCAAGAAGCTCCACTACTACCCCAGCGTCAAGGCATCGTCCAAGACCCATGGCGCCTGGCCCCGCAGCGTGACCGCCCACGCGCGGTGCCAGCGCGCGAAGAAGGAAGCTGCCAGGAGATCCAGCGGCCCCGTGGCGGAGCACCCGCGCTCCCTCCACCGCAGCGTCGAGACTGCGAGCCCCCCGCTGCGGCGGCGTGCAAAGACCAAGACCAAGTCCCACCATCCCAGCAAACTCCGGTGTCGACCGTAGGCTGCAAGGCCCTCGCTCCCGAGCTGCGCAACGTCAACTGGCCTGGGAAGTTCAAGCCCGACCTGCCTCCACGCTACGACAACACCCCCGACCCTGTGGAGTTCCTGCAGCTCTACGAGCTGAGCATCGAGGCGTCCGGCGGCAACGAGAAGATCATGGCGAACCGGTTCCCCATGGCCCTGAAGGATGGCGCGTGCTCATGGCTCTTGAACTTGCCCGCGGGATCGATCTCCACCTGGAGCGAGATGCGCGACCGGTTCATCGCCAACTTCCAGCGCACTCCGGATCCTCCCCCGACCGCGGGCGACCTGCGACCTATCAAGCAACAACCAGGAGAAACCCTGCAGAAGTTTATCCAGCATTTCAACAGTGTCCGCGTCAAGATCCCCAAGGTCATGGACGAGGCCATCATTTCGGCATTCTCAGATGGTGTCTGTGATGTCAAGATGAAAGAAGAGCTTGCCATCACGAAGATCTGTGCACGTCCTTGGAGATGTTCAACCTCGCAACCAAGTGCGCCAGGGGAGAGGAGGGGCGCCTCTCGCTCGTCGAGCTCCCCGCTGCCGAAACCGAAGACAAGAAGGCCAAAGGCGAGGACGTGAAGCGCAAGGGAGCGGCAGTGCTTGCAGCCAAACCCGAAATGAAACCCGGAGCCACCCAAGAACGGCCGAGCATTCCACGCCTTCCACAACACGCACAGCCACAACACCCATGATTGTCAAGAGCTCAGGGCCCTCCGTGAAGGACGCATCATCCAACGCCCCGAGCGCAACAGCTGTGGCTACGGCCACGGGGGAGGCCGAACCGGAGGACGCTGGGACGACCGTGGACCCCATCGGGAGTGGCGTGATCAGCCTCGGGAGGACCGTTGGCGCGGCCAGCCCCGCGAGGATGCCTCGAGAGATCAGCCCCGAGAGGACCATCCTCAGGGCAGGGCCGGCCTACCACCTCTGCCACCGCCAAGGAGAAACGACGACCAGGACGAGGGGGCTGGGGGCTTTCAGGAGCCGCGTGCTATCACTTGCATCTTGGGTGGAGCACAGGCCCCAGTTTCCTAGCGCCTCTTCAAGCAGTTCGCTCGTGAAGTAAACACGGCTCTCCCCAAGCTAGATGCTACCCGCCCACTCAGGTGGTCCAGGTGCCCCTTCACCTTCAGTTCGGCAGACCAGCTCAAGTGCGCACCTGCGGCTGGCGCCCTCCCGATGCTCTACTCTCCCATAATCAACAACGTCCAGGTTACCATGACCCTTATTGATGGTGGCGCAGGGCTTAATGTTCTGTCCATTGAGACATTCGATAGCCTCCAAGTACCCTACGAACAATTACTGCCTACCAAGCCCTTCTCCGGAGTGACTGATGGCTCCACCACTCCTGTGGGGCAAGTTCGCCTACCTGTAACCTTTGGCAAGCGTGACAACTACCACACTGAGCTCATCGACTTTGATGTTGCCCACATCCATCTCCCTTACAATGCCATCCTCGGGTATCTGGCCCTGGCCATGTTCATGGCAGTAACTCACCACGGCTACAATGCTCTCAAGATGCCTGGAAGCAACGGCGTCATCACCATCGCCTACGAGGAAAAGGGCGCAGTGTGCTCACTCGAGCGCGCTTACCAGGCCGCGACAGTTGAGGATCCAGACAATATCATCTACCCACCTGAGGTCGTTCCCAAGAAGAAGAAGCAGCTGCTGGCTCTAGAGCCTCATGAGGACGCAGCACAGGGAGGCAGCACCATAGGGCCTCCACCCCCTCTCGCATAGGAAGGCGCGCCCGGCGCCCCTCTGAGGCTGGGCTCGAGGGCTCTCCTCTGGAGGGCCTCATACCTAGCCAATGTCACGAGGGAGGTACTCGAGCACCACGTGGAAGAGTGCTTCGTTGCACCCTTCCCTCCGGAGGCCTCAAGACGTGAGGCACCAAGCGCTCAGGGTTCATTAACCAGACCATCGAAGACCTACAGGAGCCAAGAGCCATGCGATGCGAGCGCCGCCCGGCTCCTCCGAGGACAGTTGTCAGTCCAGGCTCTGGAGACGGGCTGCGTGTTTGCATCAACGTCCCGACACTCAACAGGATCGCGTCTCATGAGCTCTACTGGCCTTCCCAGGTGGGTCGGTGCCAGGGTCCCCTCCACAGCTACATGCGCATGCCCTTCGGCCTGCCGAACTAGGTGACCCTGCACAAGTGCCACATGCGGGAAGTCCTGGCGGCTCGCGAGGCCAGGCACAAGGAGATCCAGGCGGAGTTGGACTCGGCCCTCCGCGAGATCTAGGGAGCCCCAGAGCGTCGCGAGGGGCCAGAGCTGGACGAAACGTAAGGAGCAGCACCTTCATCGAGCACCCTCAGCTACACCAATAGTACTTCAGCAACTATGCCAGGTGACATCTTTCAATTTCTGTTCAACTGGGAGCGCCCCTCGGGCAGCATTCTTCCCAGGTCGCACGGGTCTGTCCCTGCGACGTGCATATTTTCGCATCTCATGTCACCTTTTGGGGGCGCCCCTCGGGCTGCACTATCCCCAGGCCGCACAGGTTCACCCTGGTGGAATGTATGTCCCTTGCATCTTACTCAAGTTAGTGCTACCATCCTAGGTCATGTTACATGTGGATCAATTGACTAACCATTACACCTCCGGGTCTCCTTCGCCACCTAATGGGCTTCTGTTCATCTTGCAATGGAGTTGCATACATTGGCACAGCGCTTGTGCTCGGGTCCGTCCCAGCAACGCTGACAAACCCGAGGGACTGAGCTCTGATCCGCCGCCCGCTCCGCAAGCGTCACCTCACCAGGTCCTCGGTGCCTTTGTCTCCCAGCGGAATTATCGGAAGCCCAGCACGGGCGCGGCCCTAAGTTGTTCTGCCGCAGGCTAACCCACCGGAGTCTCAGGAGCGCGGCGACGGGCAGTCCCACTGGTCTCCGCTCCTCGCGTGGTTCGCTTGCTCGTTAAAGGGGGGGTCCCTGAGCATCGCGCCTCAGGGGCTCTTACTAACTCTCCAGCCCTCACCCCTTGGCCTTGACCACGGCATCATGACCTGGCATACCGACAGCGGCTGAGCTTCGCTCGAGGGTCGGGACCCGAGGACGCAGAGCATCAAGATGCACGAGAGGAGGGGGAGTCGGTTTAGAGAGCTCGGGCCTGTTCGTACGTCAAGGGGGGCCCTTGGGCATCACGACCAAGGGCCTAACTAGACCCGTAGCCCCTCACTCCCTGGTCTTGTCCTAGTTTCCGGTCAAGGCCAACGGCGGCTGAGGAACACGCGGGCCGGGCCGTGCCGACGCAGAACATCAAGGCCTGAGTCCAGCATTTCCTTCCTTCGGTTCCATTCGCACGTCAAAGGTGACCCTTGGGCATCGCGACCCAAGGGCCTAACTGGACCCGTAGCCCCTCGCCCCATGGTCTTGTCCCGGTTTCCGGTCAAGGACAGCGGCAGCTGAGGTACGCGCGGGCCGGGCCCTGCCGACGCAGAACCCCAGGGCCAGCAGGAGGGAATCGCGAAATCTCAGTCTAATGAACGAGCCAGGCACGCTATATGGGGATCCACCCCGCGATCACAAAGATAAGTTATTAATCCCTCGATGCCCCATCCACGTTCACTCAGTAGGGTTTGGTAGCAACATTTCAGCAATACTACCTCGCTTTCTTAGCCTCAGGAAGCCGCTTGCACGACAAAGGGGATCTCTTGAGCATCGCGCCTCAGGAGCTCTTACCAAACCTCAGGCCGCTCACCTCCTCGCCTTGACCACGGCATCGCGACCTGGCATACTAGCAACGGTTGCAGCTTGCCTTGGGACTGGGGCCTGTCGGTGTAGAGCACTAGCATAGTGTGCTGGCAAAACGGCAACATAGAAGCAAAAGCATTACAAATTCTTTACACAACCCCATGGGGTTGGCTTTGAAATCATCGCATGGAACGCCACCAAGGGTCTTCAGGGGATCCCAACTACGACGCCCTCGACAGCGGGCCACCTCCGACCCTAGGCGAGTCCCCACTAGCGACGTGCCCGTGAGCCCGACACATTTCGGGCACGTCGCGAGCTCGGAGGCGCGTAGCTATCGACGCTTGTCTCCGGGGACTCGGCAGACTCAGAGGAGCTGCTAGACCTCCGGAGGTCATCGCTGCTGCTGGATAAGCTGGCGGCGGAATCAACGTCCAGTTCATCGCCAGCAACATATTCCTGGTGGCTCCTTCCAGGGCAACATTCCAGGCGGCGCCCTTCATCGTCAAACACCTTGAAGTGCAGCACGGAAACGCCGTCAAACTCGAAGTGGATGGCGAGGGCGCCCTCCGAGCCGCAAGCACGAGCGACCTCGCCCCATCCGCGAGTCATGAAGACCTTGCCTGAAGAGACGACCTCAACCTCTGCCCTCGTCGCCAGGGCTCGGCACTCGTCATGTCGCAACCACAGTCCGAGCGGCCCCCTCGGCGGCACCTCCGCAGCAAAGAATGGCAGGAGACAAATCCAAGATCCAGGAGGCATCGCTGCCCATACCACGAACTCACGGGAGGAGCCCCCAGCGTGAGCTCCGGGGACAGCAGCGCGCACCACAACGGCGCGGTCGGTACGGCCCCGACATGGGCGGCGTTGAGCGCGAGCTCCTTCTCCACGGCCCGGTGCCCTGGCATAAAGGGGCAACGGATAACCAGGGGAGGGCGCTCGTGCCAAGGCCTCGTCACCTCCGGCTTCATGACGGCGCCATGAGGACAGAGTGGCCTCTTGGGGGAAGTACCACTGGCTCCTCGCGAGGAGTCTTCCCCTTCTCGGCGGTGGAGAATCGTCGGATTGGCGCCATGAGTGGCACGATCGAGCATAGTACAAGGAAGGAGAGGCGAGAAGAGCAAATGAAGATGATGGGCGGCGGAGGCTCCACTCGCCGTCTTGTTTATTGCCAGGCGAAGGCCAACCGCCGGCCCCCGAAATCACAGGTAATGATGATTTGAAGTGCATGCAGGGACTTGTCAATTCGCGCAGCCACCGAGGCTGCGTGGGGAAGTGGAGACGCCCACATCCCATCAACTGCCACGCGTCAGACAAGGCCGCAGGCTTTGAGGGCCCACGGCGCTCCGCACTTAGCCCCTGGCTTCGCTGCGAAGCCAAGCCCGAGTGAGCCTTGGGCTCGGGACTACTATCAGCGTTCTGGGAACGGGGGTACCCAGACTTGCCTGCTTGTGGCCCAGAGCATGGCTCGCAAGGCGGCCTAGTAAGGCCCAGTATCTTCAGCAACACTCAAGACCCTCGCGAGGGGCCAAGCCTCGTGAGGCGGACGACACAGGACATCCCTTGGGGCAGCCTCGCCAGGCCGACTCATGAGGATCAGAGATATCAAGGCGAGGGGCACCTCGCGAGGTCCTCATGACGAGAGCAGTGATGACTAAAGCCAGGCGGGCGCCAGCGGATGCAGAGTGACAGTTTCCTTTTCAGTGCTAAAGGAGCAGGCGCAGGCGCGGAGTCCCGAGGCGTTAGGCAAAGGTTTCCATATCGGTGCAACGAGACCAAGACCAGCAGGATGGCAGGACAGAGGTCATCGCAGAGCCCACGATAGCGTCACCACCAGAGCCTTTGGCAGCGAAGACCACATCTTGTCAAGATAGCTTGTACTAGCTTTCCCCCTTCAAATTTCGTCGTTGTGGGATTCCTTCCCGCTCAATATTTGGGAAGAGGACCCTGGCCACTATAAATAGGACTAGCCACCACCATAGGGAAGAGATCTCATCGGAGCAAAGTTGATCTCATCTCGAGTTGACCAGATCATCGAGACCTCACACACACCGCAAGCTCACCCGAGCTCAAGAACACCTCTCCCGAGGACGCAGTTCATCCATGTACTAGTTCTTCCTCTGCATACAAGGCAATCCACCACACCACACTGGATTAGGGTGTTACACCACAACGGTGGCCCGAACCAGTATAAATCTTGTGCCTCTTGTTCATTGGATCTGACGAGCTAGGCTTAGGGCTGTTGAGTAGACGAGCTAGGGCGGAAGGAGAGATCTTCGTGCGCACCCCAGAGTTCGAACCTTAAGGGTTTTGCCGGAAACCTAGATCCGACAGTTGCATCCCATCTAAATACTTTCGATGAGTTATGCGATATGCAAAAGAAAAGAGATGTGGATAATGATATCATTAAACTCTAGCTATTTCTGTTCTCTGTACGTGATCGTGCGAAAACTTGGTTTTCATCTTTGCCTAAAAATAGTATTGATTCATGAAATAAGTGTAAAGATGCCTTTATTTCCAAGTATTTTCGACCCGCTAAGATCATCTCTCTCAGGAACGATATAATGAATTTTAACAACTAATCATGAGCATGTTACATAATCATGGGAAAGGATGAAATTAGTGATAAGAAATTCCCTTACTCATGGTTTAAGTTTACGGATGATCGTACAATTTTTTATGCCAGATTGGATTTTGCAACTAGAAATCTTCTAGATTCGGCAGCAGGGGGTACTTTTATGGAAATCACATTAGGAGAAGCTACTAAACTCCTAGATAATATTATGGTGAATCATTCTCAATGGCATACCAAAAGATCATCTAATAGTAAAAAAGTGCATGCAATTGAAGAAATCAATACTTTGAGTGAAAAATGGATGATCTTATGAAATTAATTGCTATCAAGGGTTATTCTATGGATCCTAATGATATGCCTTTGTCTAGTTTGCTTGAGAACAATAATGAATCTATGGATGTGAATTTTGTTGGTAGGAACAGTTTTGGTAATAACGCGTATAGAGGTAATTCCAACCCTAGGCCGTTTCCCGATAATTCCTCTAATAGTTATGATAATTCCTACAACAATTATTATAGAATATAACAAAATACCTTCTGATCTTGAGAGTACAATTAAGGAATTTATAAATTCCCAAAAGGTTTGCAATGCTATGGTAGAAGAAAATTTGCTTAAGATTTATGATTTGGCTAGGAACGTTGATAGAATTTATCATGAGATTGATTCTTTGGAAATTAGATCTATGCCACCAAAGCATTATCTTAATGAATGTCTGAAAGTCATGCATGTTTCTATTAACGAGTGCAAGGAAAGAACAGCTAGATTGCATGCTAAAAGTGAATTGCTAGAAAAGTCGCGTTCTTCTAGTTCATGCGATAATAATGATGAAGATCTTAAGATGCTTGGTTTGACTCGTATTTAATCTTTGTTTGCTAATACAGATCTTGAAAAATAAGGGACTAGAGATGAGTCAACTTTAGATAAAAGGTGTCCCAATAATTTGGAGAATAATGATCTTAGTGAAAAAGTGATAAAAGTGGGATTGGAGAGGTCAAAACTTTAGCTAGCAATGAACCCACTATTTTGGATTTCAAGGAATTTAATTATGATAGTTGTTCTTTGATAGATTGTATTTCCTTGTTGCAATCCATGCTAAATTCTCCTCATGCTTATAATCAGAATAAGGCTTTTACGAAACATATTGTTGATGCTATGATGAAATCTTTTGAGGAAAACTTGAGTTGGAAGTGTCAATCCCTAGAAAACTTTATGATGATTGGGAACCTACCATTAAAATCTAGATTAAAGAGTATGAGTGTAATGCTTTGTGCGATTTGGGTTCTAGTGTTTCTACGATTCCGAAAAATCTATGTGATGTGCTAGGGTTCCATAAACTTGATGATTGTTCTTTAACTTTGCATCTAGCGGATTCCACTATTAAAAAAACTATGGGACGGATTAATGATGTTCTTATTGTTGCAAATAGGAATTATGTGCCCTTAGATTTCATTGTTCTTGATATAGATTGCAATCCAACATGCCCTATTATTTTTGGTAGACCTTTTCTTAGAACGATTGGTGCAATTATTGATATGAAAGAAACGAAACATTAGATTTCAATTTCCATTAAGGAAGGGCATGGAATACTTTCCTAGAAAGAAAATAAGGTTACCATATGAATCTATTATGAAGGCTACTTATAGTTTGAGTACCAAAGATGGCAATACATAAAACGTTGCGTTATGCCTAGCTAGGGGCAATAAACAATAGTGCTTGTTGGGAGGCAACCCAATTTTATTTTCGTTTTTACCGTTTTCTTGCTATTCTTGAATAAATCTATCATCTAGCCTCTCGTTAGATGTGTTTTCATGTTTTAGTTTAGTGTTTGTGCCAAGTAAGACCTTTGGGATGATTTGAAAGATAATAGATTGGTTTTTTCTGGAAAACATAAACTTTTGCGTCCACTGTCAGAATTGTTTCTGGTTGCTGGAACATGGAAACATTCTGAATTTTTTACACATTTCTTACCTAAAATTTCCCACGTTGTCCTAAGTTTTCAGAATTTTTTTAGATGCGTAAGTTTCACGTCAATTCGCATCTTTGCAGACTGTTCTGTTTTTGACAGATTCTATTTTCTTTGTGTTGTTTGCTTATTTTGATCCATCTTTGGCTAGTATCGGGGGGGGGGGTATGAACCATGGAAAAGTTGGAATACATTA
The DNA here is from genome assembly GCA_902687465.1 of Secale cereale. Taxonomy (NCBI): domain Eukaryota; kingdom Viridiplantae; phylum Streptophyta; class Magnoliopsida; order Poales; family Poaceae; genus Secale; species Secale cereale. The sequence goes on from LR738710.1 coordinate 149,131,934, forward strand.
TATATTACAACAATATAAAATAAGAATGAGTTCACAACAGTACCTACAAGTAAGGATTGAATTTGTTTTACTAACGGATCTCACGAGTTTTCTGTTGAGTTTTGTGTTGTGAAGTTTGCAAGCTTTGGGTAAGTATTGGATGGACTATGGAATAAGGAGTGGCAAGAGACTAAGGTTGGGGATGCCCAAGGAACCCCAATATAATATTCAAGACAACCAAGCATATAAGCTTGGGATGCCTCGGATGGCATCCCCTCTTTTGTCTTCAATCCATCGGTAAATTTACATGAGGCTATATTTTTATTCACCACATGATATGTGTTTTTCTTGGAGCGTCTTGTATGACTTGAGTCTTTGCTTTTCAATTTGCCACAATCATCCTTTATGTAGACACCTTTTGAGAAGGACACACATTAATCGTGAATTTATTAGAATACTCTTTGTGCTTCACTTATATCTCCTGAGCTAGGTAGTTGCTCTAGTGCTTCACTTATAACTTTTTTAGCACGGCAATGATGTTTACTTTGAAGAAATTGATGAACTCTCATGCTTCACTTATATTATTTTGAGAGTCTCTAAACAGCATGGTAATTTTCTTGGGTTATGAATTTAGTCCTAATATGATAGGCATCCAAAGAGGGTATAATAAAAACTTTCGTAAAGAGCACTGAATTTATGAGAAGTTTGATTCCTTGCTATTGTTTTGAGATATTAAGATGGTGATATTACAGTTATGCTAGTCGTAAATTGTGTGGTTAAAGAAATAATTGTGCTATGGTTTTTTATTCCCGTAGCATGCATGTATGGTCTTCAAGTTACGTGATGAAGTTGGAGCGAAATTTATCCTTGATTGTCTATCTTTGAGTGAAAGTCGGGAGCGCGCGATGGTTAAATTCAACCAACCTATCCCCTAGGAGCATGCGTAGTAGTACTTTACTTCGAGGGCTAATAATTTTTTTGCAATAAGTATGTGAGTTCTTTATGACTAATGTTGAGTCCATGGATTATACACACTCTCACCCTTCCAACATTGCTAGCCGCTCTAGTACCGCGCAACTTTCGCCGGCGCATCAAACCACCTTATACCCTTCCTGAAACAGCCACCATACCTACCTATTATGGCATTTCCATAGCCATTCCGAGATATATTTCCATGTAACTCCACCGTTCCGTCATCATGTTCGAGTCATCGAGTTGTAATTCTTGAGTTGTACGTAAATAAAAGCGTGATGATCATCATTATTAGAGCATTGCCCCATGTGAGGAAAGGATGATGGAAGCTATGATTCCCTCACAAGTTGGGATGAGTCTCTGAACTTTAAAAAAATAATAAAAGAGGAAAAATAAGCCCAAATAAAAAAGATAGGCCAAAGAAGCCCAAACAAAAACAAAAAGAAAGAAAGAAAAAATGAGCGAAAAAGAGAGAAGGGGTAATGTTACTATCCTTTTCCACACTTGTGCTTCAAAGTAGCACCATGTTCTACATTGTAGAGAGTCTCCTATTTTGACACTTTCATATACTTGTGGGAATTTTTCATTATAGAACTTGGCTTGTATATTCCAATGATGGGCTTCCTCAAATTGCCCTAGGTCTTCATGATCAAGCAAGTTCGATGCATACCCACTTAGTTTCTTTTTGAGCTTTCACACACTTATTGTCGTGGTTTTGTCACGGCAGATGTCCTAGAAAAAGGACTTAGTCATGAGGCCATCGCTACGGGTTAGCTACACGGGGATTTTATACTAGTTCGGCCCCTTCCATGAAGGTAAAAGCCTACGTCTAGTTTGGTGTGTATTGCTAGGGTTTCGATGACCACGGAGCGAATCCGCTTTGCTTGTGTCTCGAGCTGTTGTTGTCTCCCTTGAACCGTCGTCGGGTCATCCCTTTATATAAGAGGTGACGCCCGGTCCGGTTTACAGAGTCCCGAGGCCGGCTCATAAACGTGTCCGCCTCGGTCTCTATTCTTTCTATCTTACATCTCAAGTTACATAACATGGCGGTTCACAAATCATGGGCCCTAACACTTGGGCTCTAAACCTCCTGGGCTAAAGTCTCTTGCTTCATGTCTCCACTGGGCTTCAAAATAATCTTGACAACATAAACCGGCCCCTCCTGGGCAGTTTATACCTGATAGGAATATCCCTGACATTAGGCCCCAGATTGATTTGAACCTGTTCATGTCAATCTTCAAAGTCTTGTGCAGATCTTCCCTTTCCGCAGCTTAAAAATGCTCCATAAACCAGCGTGACGTCATCTCTTCAAATCACTTTAAACCACTGTGACACCATCTGCGCATTTAATACTTGTACCTATCTTTTATCTTTATTCATTAATGCCTCGAAGATCGAGGCGACCGTATCGTCCAAATCTGCTTTTTGGGCTCCTCGATTCCCGTGCCTGCTGTTTTATCCCTTCGGCTTATAATTAGGGCAGAGGGGCATCTCTTTTTCCCCCCTTGCCTCTTCTTCTTCCTCTGTGCACTTGCGCTCGAGCTCCGCCGCCATCTGTCGAACTCTGCGTCTTCGTCGAGCCTGACCGCTGCATCAACATGAACGTTTCCGGAGATTCACCGGTGCTTCTCCGCTTTCGTCGCCTCGGGTACGTCCTCTTCTTTCCTTCCCATAGATCTCAGTTCTAGGGTTTCCTCCTGCGAGCTCGTAGATAGGTCCCTGTTCTTCACAGTTCTTCGCCATAGCCAGTAGATCGCCGTGGATCTCAAGCATTTGGATAACCACCGTAAGAACGACTCCGCTCCATCGCTGTAGCTTTATCTCTCCCAATACAATCAGTTAGACTGAATCTGCTTAAAACCTTCATCGTTTCCGCTGAATATAACTTGAATTATTTCTGATTTTTCCAAATGATGTAGATCCGTATTTCACTGCTGTTTGTGTGAAAGTTGTTTCCCCAAAACTTCAGATCTGCGTCTTGTTTGCCTGTGTTGGCGGTTTAACTTTTTCCAAACTTCATAATCCGGTAGATATCATTGTCATAGCTATTCCATATACTTAACCCGATAGATACCATTAGGCCCTTGCTTAAACCGCCATTTAGACCGATACCTTCATAGAGCATACCGGTTTAAATCTGCTTAGATTACCAAACCGGTTCTTCATTATATTTTTAGCCTTTCCCTTTCAAAAAGATGACTACTACAGCCAAACAGTTTGTCTCCTGCAACTGGGTCCAATCCCGGATCACCGAGGATGATTTATAGAAAATGGCCTCAATTGGCGCTTTAGGCCCAAAGGATGTCCTTCACTGGAGGGATCCCGGATCAGAATGTCCTCTAGAGCCAAGGGAGGAGAAATCGTTGTCTTCTTTGATCACTTGGCCCAGGGATTCAACCCTCCTGGGTCAAAGTTTTTCCGTGATGTATTAGCAAACTTTCAGCTTCATCCACAAGACATTGGTCCCAATTATGTATCAAACATTTGCAACTTCCAAGTCCTCTGTGAAGCATATCTGCAAGAGGAGCCAACAGTGGAGCTATTTCGGGACTTCTTTCACTTAAACCGTCGTACTGAATTTCAAGATGGCCCAAACACTTAACTTGGCGGATGTTAGTTTTCCTCACGCTACTCTCCACAGCCATCCGAAGGACTAGAATCAGACTTGGTTCTACTGCATAGACACTTCACCGGAAGGGGAAAATCCGCTGTCGGGTTATCGCTCCCACCATCTTCCAGAGAACCATCCTTTCCCACAGTGTTTACGTGCCAGGAGCGAGCTCAATATGCCCCTCAGCTTTCAAAACTCAAGGCCTTTGTAGCCAACGGACTGACATGAGTTGAATTCGTCCGGTTTTGGCTTTCTTGGAGTATTCTCCCGCTAAGCCGGCGTTCCGGTTTAATGTGTGAGTATACTGGGAATTCCAAGGACCCTTTGCGCCACACAGAGACGGTGCTACCAGAAAACGAGGTTAACGAATCCGTCAAGAAGCTGCTGAATATACCTTTAGAAGACTGCAGCCAGACCGGCTTGGCCCCCTTCTGTGTGACCAACAAACCGCCGTCGGTAAGAAATTCTTCCATCACTTTGCTTTGTTTTAATCCGTCCGTAGTACTTGTCTTAAAATGTCTTTATTCCTTTAAATAGGACAATGACCCTTTCTGGAAAAGGAAGACCCAGGATAAACCGGCGAAAGCAGCTCGCCAAAAGACCCTGGCTGTTAAGAGAAACAAGAAGAAGAGCACTACCGCGTCGGGATCTAATGCGGAAGAAGATGATCCGGCCTCTGAGGTATCACCTGATTCTTTTGATTTCCTTGTTTTTTCTTTATCTGTATTTTTATTAACAATAACTATTCCTAGGCCCATGCTGAAGGCAGTAAAGTGGACGCTGTTGAGGTAATCTCTCTCTCTTCCGATTCAGAACCGCTGCCACCACCAAAAATTCGTCGGACAGTCCGGAAATTTCAATTTTCTCATCCTTATGCTCATTTGGATCCAAACTTTCTTTTGAAGAAGCAGCAACATGAAGCGCGCCGCACTACTCGTCATAGCGGTCATGCTATTTAATCCACCGGATTAACGCATACTCCAGCTCGGAGGCGTCGTTCTGAGGTTTTACTTACTCCAACTGCTCTTTTCCCCAAAGCGGGGCTTATTCGACAACCCCTTAATCCGTCTGACTCAAATTATCAGGAAACTCCTCTCTCATCCTCTGGCGAATCAACAGCCACACAAATTCCTCCCCTCAAGACTGTTCCTGGGTAAGCTGTCTTTCACTCTTTCCGATTTAACTTTTCATCTTTGACTCTTCTGATTTCATTATTTCTAACTTGTACAGTAAGCCCAAGCCGAGCAAAAAGGCCAGACTGAGCAAAACGGCAGCCAACAATATTGCTCTTGAACCGACAGAAGATCCTGAGCTTGCTAATCCTTTGGAAGACAACGTTGAGATTCCACATGATGATCCTCCTCCTATGGACCAAGAAATTCTTGTTGATCAGGGGAACAATCCTATGGAGCGTGATCTTGAACCGGCCAGCCCTGCCTGGGCTAGCCCTGCTCCTGCTAGTCCTGCTCCTATCAGTCCCCCTAAGCAGGCGACTGCTTCACCTGGCGACGTTGAAATCAGAGGGACTGGTTTCTCTACTCCAGGGGAACCTGTCACTTTGACCAAACACACTGCCAAAGAGGAATTTCTCAATAAAGATAAAGGCAAGTGGAATACTGACTTGTCCAGCTATACTCAGCTCAGCGCTCAAGAACTTCATTCTGGGTACTTAAACCGGCTACATACCAGTCGCGATTATGAAGCTGGTTTACTAAACTTAATGAAGGAACATTATGAGGTAACTTCTTTTTTCTTTGTCTTTGTCCTCTATTTCTGCCTGTGCCTTGTAATTGTACCTTTACTCCATTGTAGCCCCCAAGTGCCGGTTTAGCCTTTTAGGGTGAACCGGGACTTCAGTAGATCTAGTAGATAGCTTTGTTTTGCACATGTATAGCCCTCAAGGGCCGGTTTACTTCCTTTAGGGTGAACCGGGGCTTCTCCTGTTTCTAGAACAATGTCACATTAGCCCCCAAGTGCCAAGTATATAACTTGTTTATTTGCTTGGGACTTGTCTGAAAAAATTGCTTGTTTTCACTGCAAATATACATTAGCCCCCAAGTGTCAAGTGCATAGCTTGTTATGTGGTTGGGACTTTGATTGAATTACTCCATGAATATCTAATATACTTTCATTTTTGGCAGACTGACTTGAACCGGAGGGCCTCTGAAATAACTGAGCTCCTGGATAACTTAAAATTCCAAGAGACTACTGTTGTTAAAGTCAAGGACGAGCTTGTACTGGCTTTGGCCAATATGGAGAAGATAAAAAAGGTCTTGGAAATGGAGCGGTCAGCCTGGGAGGTTGAAAAGGCTGCTCTGGAGAAGAGAGCCAGTGATGCAGAGGCTGCTCTTAATCCGGTGACAGAGGAGCGGTCCGGATTGAGGCAGCAAATAAATGATATGACGTCTGCCATCTTTGGTAAGTACTCTTAACATAACCTTATCCTTGCAATCTTGTACTGTTCCGGTTTAACTTATGATTGAAACGCAGGGAGGTGCATCACTCATCTTGGAGATGATGTGCGAAAGAAATTGAAAGCCGCGTACACTCTGGTGGAGCAGCTTTAATCCGGCGCTCGGAAGGCCATCAGTGCTATCTCGCATAACAAACCGGCTCCTACCACCATCCAAGGTACCTCAGAAAATCTATCTATTCTGCCTGCCCGCCTTGTCGAAGTGAAGAAGTCATCTGCAAGAGCCGGCGCTCTGATGGCTTTAACTCGAGCGAAGGCGTGGGTTCCTGACTTTGATCCGGCGAAGGCAATGAACGGCTATCCAAGCATGAAGGAAGACAGATCAGCCTTTTCCAGTGATGATCTTCGCGCCTTAACCAAGGATATGCGGCCTCTTGCTAGCAAACTTGCTGATGAAGCCGATCTATCAAGATACCATCCAGGCTATGATGCAGAGAACGTGCGGGTGGATCGTCCATCCTATGATATTGAAAACCTTATTCCGCCCGTTCGTAAGCACACCTTTGCTCCTGACATTGATCCGTCAGATCTCATAACTGACGAAGTTTATTTTCGAGCTCTAGCCAAGATTAACTGGACCACCACTGACTTCCAGCAGCTGGAAGAAACCGCCAAAGACCCAGAGCAAGCTGACCCTCAGTCTTCACGGCGAGGTGAAGCAGAATCTTAAACTAGCACCTGTTTAACTTTATGTCTCAGTACTTTGAGAAAAAAACTCATATTCTTTTGGGCCTTCCAGCGTCTTGTAATAGGATAGTTAAGATACTCTGCGTTCGTCCCATACTTATATTTTGTGAGATTGCTTTGATTGGCAACTTCTTAAATATATCATGCTTTCAATGCTTTTGATGGTTTATTCTACCTGTTTCTGCATAAAACAATGTTCAAACTGTCGTGGCGGTTTATCGCCGGACGGGTCATAATGCCCAAACACATGGTCTAAGTATAAGCATGTATCATACATGTGATTAAGTGTATCACAATAAACCTTAATCCGGCAGGAAGAAATAATGATCCAATGTGCAAGCACCGATGACTCCCTTGATTATTTGTCGGTTCATCATGGAAACCGAACCGGGTTATGATGAACTCCGCTTTAGCTATAGTTAGTACTGGTGTTTATAACCCAGACTAGAGCTATATAAATACAGATGTAGTGGCAACTTATAGTCATCCACTCTCTGAATTACTGGACTTGGTTAAAAAACCAATGACCTTGAGGATAAAGATTTGATAAAACATAAAAAATAAAAATAAAGTTTTTGGGCAAATAAGACCATGTAGTCGAGGCTTTTTACGAGCTACCAGGCTCCAAATTTGAGGCTTTTTATGAGCTGCCAGGCTACTGTCATTAACCATTTAGCAAAGCCTGTTAAGATGGTCCTCAATCTTTAACCAAATCATCAATGTCAAATGCTACCAAGTTCAAAAAATCTTGTAAAGATTTGACTTGTGTAATCACTTGATGATTGTCAATTTAACGTTACCAAGTTCAGGGTTCGTAAGGATTGACTTGTGTGTACGTTCGACAGGTCGTACCAGGTTTACCTGGACGGAGTGACTTACTTGATGCAGGCAGGTTAATCCGGGGTTTTAGGTGTATACACCAAGCTTCCAAGCCGTGTTTACTACAAGGGTTGTCAACTCGCCGATGTCTTGCATCAGGAGCCCCCAGGTAGCATTTGAGCATTGCTCATCGGGGCCTATGTTTGAGTTGTGCTAGGCATCAAACTCTCTTTTGACCCTCATCATCATGTGGAAATTGCCGAAGCAACCAGAGCTATGCTCTTATGATGGCCTTGATGTGGTCGCCGGTTTAAGAGGCCATAGGAACTCCCTTGCCCACAGAAGCCCCCATGTGATACTCTTATGAAAAATGCGGCTGATACCCCGCTTTATCAGGGGTGCCGGTTTATTATATTGATCATAATATATATTGTAAAGATATGTACATAAAGCGGAGCCTGTGGCTCAAGTATAGAAAGGTCGAAGAAGAGCGATGTTCCACGGCCGTTTGGTCTCCTCCTCCGCCGTACATGAGTCCTTATGATCTCGAACGTCGATGAGGTAGTATGATCCGTTGCACAGGTTCTTGCTGACCACAAAGGGTCCTTCCCAAGGTGGGGATAGCTTGTGCATGTCCGTATGGTCTTGGATGAGCCGGAGTACCAGATCTCCTTCTTGAAACGTCCTGGTTTTAACCCGGCGACTATGGTACCGACGCAGATCTTGCTGATAAATCGCCGATCGAGCTGCTGCCGTGTCCCGTTCTTCGTCCAGCCGGTCTAATGCATCTTGCCTTGCTTTTTCATTATCCGCTTTAACATATGCCGCCACCCGCGACGAGTCATGACGGATATCACTAGGGAGGACTGCTTCAGCTCCATATACCATGAAGAAAGGCATGTACCCTGTGGATCTGTTAGGTGTAGTGTTGATGCTCCATGGTACAGAAGGCAACTCCTCCACCCAACTACCCGGTGTTCTCTGCAAAGGAACCATAAGCCGGGGTTTGATGCCTCTCAAGATCTCTTGATTGGCTCTTTCAGCTTGGCCATTAGACAGAGGGTGAGCTACTGATGATACATCAAGGCGGATGTGCTCTCGTTGATAGAACTCCTCCATAGCCCCCTTGCATAGATTGGTGCCATTATCAGTTATAATGTTGTGTGGAAAGCCAAACCGGAAAATCACCTTTTTGATGAACTCAACCGCCGTTGCCGCATCACACTTACTGACAGGCTCCGCTTCATCCCATTTGGTAAACTTGTCCACCGCCATCAAAAGGTGGGTCTTTTTATATTGGGATCTCTTGAAGGGTCCAACCATATCAAGCCCCAAGTCGCAAATGGCCAAGTAATTGGGATCATCCTCAACTCCTGCGCCGGTATATGAGCACGCCGTGATAATTTCTGGCAAGCATCACATTTTCTGACCAAGTCCTCTGCGTCGGCATGAGTCGTCAACCAGTAGAACCCATGGCGAAAAGCTTTAGCCACCAAAGATTTTGAACCGGCATGATGACCAAAATCTCCTTCATGGATCTCTTTAAGGATGTCACAACCCTCCTCTGGTGATACACACCACTGAAACGCCCCAGAGACGCTGCGATGATGAAGTTCTCCATTGACAATAGTCATTGACCTGGATCGCCGGACTACCTGTCTAGCCAAGACTTCATCCTCATAACTCACCTCGGTTCATGTATGCCAGGTAGGGAAGCGTCAAATCCGTAATAACATGAAGCGCTGCGACCAACTGTGCCTCTGGATCAGGAATAGCCAAGTCTTCTTCTGAAGGTAACTGTACCGACGGATTGTGTAATACATCCAGGAAGGTATTGGGTGGAACCGGTTTACGCAGAGAACGCAACCGGCTTAATGTGTCAGCTGCTTTATTCTTTCGCCGGTCTATATGATCCACCTGATAACCCTTGAAGTCTCCAGCAACAGCGTCTACCTCTCGTCAATATGCTGCCATGAGTGGATCCTTAGAATCCCACTTGCCAGATACTTGTTGTGCCACCAGGTCTGAATCGCCAAAGTATTTAACCCGGCTTAAGTTCATCTCCTTGGCTATCCGCAGACCATGGAGGAGAGCTTCATACTCAGCAGCATTGTTAGTACAAGGGAACATTAAACAGATGACATGACAGAACTTATCACCTCGTGGGGAAGTTAACACGACTCCATCCCCCGAGCCCTCCAATTTCCTTGACCCGTCAAAGTGAATAGTCCAATATGTGTGATCCGGTTTTTCCTCACGTGTTTGCAGCTCTATCCAATCGTTGATGAAATCCACCAATGCTTGGGACTTTATCGCAGTACGGGGCACATACTTCAATCCGTGCGGGCTAAGCTCAGTGGCCCACTTTGTAGCTCGACCAGTAGCCTCTCTGTTCTGGATTATATCCCCCAACGGAGCTGAACTGACAATAGTGATTGGATGGCCTTGAAAGTAGTGTTTTAGCTTCTGGTTTGCCATGAAGACTCCATACACCAATTTCTGCCAATGCAGGTATCTCTGTTTTGATTCAATGAGCACCTCACTGATGTAGTAAACCGGTCGCTGAACCGGATATTCTTTGCCTGCCTCCTTGCGCTCTACCACAATGGCAATGCTTACTGCACGTGCATTAGCATCCACATACAACAGTAGCGGCTCATTGTCGACTGGGGCAGCAAGGACTTGTGGCTGTGCTAATTGCTTCTTCAGGTCCTCAAACGCAGCATTAGCAGCATCACTCCAGACAAAGCGATCTGTCTTTTTCATCATCTGATAAGCGGGATAGCCTTCTCCCCCAAACGGCTGATAAACCGGCTAAGCGCTGCAATACGGCCCGCCACCCGTTGGACATCGTTGATGCATGCCGGTTTAGCCAAGGGTGTAATCGCCTTGATCTTCTCCGGATTAGCTTCGATTCCCCTGTTCGATACTAAGAACCCCAGGAGCTTGCCTGCCGGAACACCAAAAACGCACTTCTCCGGATTAAGCATCATTTTATAAACCCGGAGATTGTCAAAGATTTCTTTCAAATCTGTTATCAACGTCTCCTCTTTCCTGGATTTCACCACAATGTCATCCACATACACATGAACATTGCGCCCAATCTGTCGATGAAGGCAATTCTGCACACAACGCTGATAGGTCGCCTGGGCACTCTTAAGCCCAAACGGCATAGACACATAGCAGAAGGCTCCAAAGGGAGTTATAAAGGCCGTTTTCTCCTGGTCCTTGACTACCATATTGATCTGATGATAACCTGAATATGCATCTAAAAAACTTAGTCGCTCACATCCTGCCGTAGCATCAATGATCTGATCAATACGGGGGAGGGCAAAGGGATCAGTTGGGCAAGCTTAGTTCAGATCTGTGTAATCAACACACATTCTCCAAGTGCCATTTTTCTTAAGTACTAGCACCGGATTAGCCAACCACTCTGGATGAAACACCTCAACTATAAAGCCTGCCGCCAAGAGCCTAGCCACTTCTTCCCCAATAGCCTTGCGCCTTTCTTCATTGAAGCGGCGCAGAAATTGCTTGACCGGTTTAAACTTAGGATCAATATTGAGATTTTGCTCAGCGAGTTCCCTCGGCACACCTGGCATATCAGAAGGCTTCCATGCAAAGATGTCCCGATTCTCACGGATGAACTCGATGAGCGCGCTTTCCTATTTTGGATCTAGGTTAGCACTGATAGTGAACTGCTTGGATGAATCGCCAAGAACGAAGTCAACCTGTTTGGTCTCTTCAGTTGATTTGAACTTCAGAGCCGGATCATGCTCTGTGGTTGGTTTCTTCAGCGGAGACATATCCACCGGATCAACATTGTTCTTATAAAACTTCAGCTCCTCAGTTGCACAAACCGCTTCAGCATAAGCTGCATCACCTTCTTCACACTCCAAAGCAATCTTGCGACTCCCATGGAGCGTAATGGTTCCCTTGTGTCCTGGCATCTTGAGCTACAGATAAACATAACACGGCCTTGCCATGAACTTGGCGTAAACCAGCCGCCCAAACAAGGCGTGATATGGGCTCTTGATCTTTACCACTTCAAAGGTCACAGTCTCCGACCTAGAGTCGTGTTCATATCCAAAGGTAACCACTAGATCGATCTTGCCAACTGGATATGCCGATTTACCGGGCACCACCCCATGAAACACTGTATTGGATTGTCGAAGCTTCTTATCTGTCAGCCCCATACGCTGGAAAGTCTCATAATACAGAATGTTGATGCTGCTGCCTCCGTCCATAAGCACCTTGGTAAACTTGTTGCCACCCACCTGAGGTGCCACAACTAGAGCCAGTTGACCCGGATTATCAACCCGGGGCGGATGATCCTCTCTGCTCAATGGGCTGCTCCGACCAATGCAGGGAACGTGGCACCGCCGGTTCAACAGAATGTACTGCCCTCTTTAGAACTTTCTGATCACGCTTGCACAAGCTCATGGTGAAGACATGATACTACCCACTGCTCAGCTCCTTCGGATTATTCTGATATCCGGATTGTTGTTGCTGTTGATGCTGTTGAATCCCCTGATTGTTATAACCGCCCTGGCCGCGCTGTTGGTTATGTTGATTGTACCCGTTGTGGCTGCTGTTATTGCCTTGGTATCCTGAACCGGATCCACCACCTTGATAACCCGGACCCTGAAAGCCAGGGCCTGATCTGCCGGATGGTCCGTGATCGTACCGAGACCAGTTCACGAATTCCTGCATAATAAAACAGTCTTTCCAGAGATGTGTAGCTGGCTTTTCTGCTGTACTGTGCTTCAGGCAAGGTACGTTCAACTGGCGTTCCAGATTAATAGGCGGCCTCCCATTACGTGGAGGCGGTCTACCCTTGCGGTGCTGTCCATCCTCCTGAGCATTAGTGTTGGCCACAAAATCCGAATTACCATCCGCTTTACGCTTACCATTGTATCCTTGATTCGTCGGGTTGGGCTGCGGTGCCTTACCATTCTTGCTTGCCTTCCCTGACTTGTCACCATCGGCGTCTGGGTGTTTGGTATTATCGGAGTCCGCATACTTTACTAAAGGGTCCATGAGTGTCCCCATGTCATCACAATCACGCTTAAGCCATCTCAACTTTAATCTCAAAGGTTCAAACCGGCAATTGCCCTCCAAGGTTACCACTCATGTGCTTGGGTTGATGCTATTGGAGGAATGCAAGATCTTTGACACTCGACGCACCCAACTGCTTGTAGACTCGGTTGGGGAACGTAGCAGAATTCAAAAAATTTCTACGCTTTCACCAAGATCCATCTAAGGAGACATCTAACAACGAGCATATGAGAGTGCATCTACATACCGATTTGTAGATCGCGAGCAGAAGCTTTCGAAGAAGCGTGGATGAAGTAGTCATACTCTTCTCGTTCTTCGTCACCGATGATCTAGCGCCGAACGGACGGCACCTCCGCGTTCAACACATGTCCGGTACAGCAACGTCACCTCCTTCTTGATCCAGCAAGGGGGGAGGAGAGGTCGTCGGAGATCCAGCAGCACGACGGCGTGGTGATGGATGCAACGGGAATTCATGCAGGGCTTCGCCGGCGCCCTGCGGAGGAGGAGGAAGGTGTGACGGGAGGGGGAGAGGCGCCAGAGACCTTGGTGCGGCTGCCCTCTCCCCCCCCCCCACATATATATAGGGGCCAGGGGGTGCGCCAAGCCCTGCAGATGGGATCTGCAGGGGGCGGCGGCCTGGGGGGGAGACTTGGCCCCCAAGGCATAGGGGGCGCCTCCCTCCCCTAGGGTTCCAACCCTAGGCGCATGAGGGAGGGCCCAGTAGGGTGCGCCAGCCCACCAGGGGCTGGCCCCTTCCCCTTGCGGCCTAGGGGCCCCACCGGGATGGGTGGCCCCACCCGGTGGACCCCCGGGACCCCTCCGGTGGTCCCGGGACACTCCCAGTGACCCCCGGAGTTCACCCGATGGCCGAAACTGGACTTCCTATATATCTTTCTTTACCTCCGGACCATTCCGGAACTCCTTGTGACATCCGGGATCTTATTCGGGACTCCGAACAACTTTCAGGTTTCCACGTGCATGTATCTCTACGACCCTAGCGTTACCGAGCCTTAAGTGTGTAGACCCTACGGGTTCGGGAGACACGTAGACATGACCGAGACCACTCTCCGGTCAATAACCAACAGCGGGATCTGGATACCCATGTTGGTTCCCACGTGTTCCTCGATGAACTTCATCGGATGAACCACTGTGTCAAGGATTCACTCAATCCCGTATGTTATTCCCTTTGTCCATCGGTACGGTACTTGCCCGAGATTCGATCGTCGGTATTCCCGATACCTTGTTCAATCTTGTCACGGCAAGTCTCTTTACTCGATCCGTAATCCATCATCCCGTGACTAACTCCTTAGTCACCTTGAGCTCATTATGATGATGTCTTACCGAGTGGGCCCAGAGGTACCTCTCCGTCATACGGAGTGACAACATCCCAGTCTCGGTTCGTACCAACTCAATAGACACTTTTGGAGATACCCGATGGGTACCTTTATAGCCACCCAGTTACGTTGTGACGTTTGGCACACCCAAAGTATTCCTACGGCATCCGGGAGTTGTACAACCTCATGGTCTAAGGAATAAATACTTGACACCGAAAAGATTATGCATTACAAACTATACGATCTCGTGCTATGCTCAGGATTGGGTCTTGTCCATCACATCATTCTCCTAATGATGTGATCCCGTTATCACTATGAAAGCACATTTGCTCTCCGGGTGGTTTTGGTAATTAATGACAACATACTTTGTGGTTGAACTAATGCTTTTATCAAGTATGTTTCAGGAAACCCAATCACATTGGTATGGCAAGATGACTGAAGAAGTGGACCCCTCAAATGCTAAGGCAAGCATTGGCAAAAGCTCAAGACTCCATTTTTGGTTTAGTGATCAAAGATCACATTGAGTCCATAGGAAAAGCCAATACTATTAAAAGGGGATGAGGTTGTGTTGATGATCTGGTTGCTCAAGTGCTTAGTGATTTAGCTCCCTCAACTATCAGCACCTTTCACTTCTATACACACCCATAAGTAATCTCGGACAAACCGATTCTTCCAACTCAGTCCCACCGAGATGAACCAGTTCTGCCATATCCCAAACCCTAGAAAAATCGGTCACACCGAGTTTGAGATCGGTCTCACCGAAACTGAACTGCCAACCTTCTGTAACCATTTCACATCATATCGGAATAACCGAGTTTGCATTATCGGTCTTACCGAGATTGACAAGCTTCTGTCTTGGCTCAAATCGGTCTCACCGATAATTCATTTTCGGTCTCACCGATTCTGGCATGTTCCTATTCTTTCTCAAATCGGTCCAACCGAGTTTTCTTTCTCGGTCCCACCGAAAACTCCAACGTTCATATCTTTGCACTTTCGGTCCCACCGAGATGGTATTTTCGGTCCCACCGAAAATCCCAACGTTCACTATATTTGAACTTTCGGTCTGACCGAGTTTTTCACTTCGGTCTCACCGAGATTGGTCAAATGTGTGTGTAACGGTTGGATTTTGTGTGGAGGCTATATATACCCCTCCACCCCCTCTTCATTCGTGAGGAGAGCCATCAGAAAGTACCACCACTTCTACCATACACTTTCTGAGAAGTGAACCACCTACCCTTGTGTTGAGATCAAGCCATTCCATTCCTACCATATGAAACTTGATCTCTAGCCTTCCCAAGTTGCTTTCCACTCAAACCTTCTTCCACCACAGCCATATCAGTGAAGAGAGTTGAGTGTTGGGGAGATTATCATCTGAAGCACAAGAGCAAGGAGTTCATCATCATCAACACCGTCTATTACCTTTTGGGGGGTGGTGCCTCCTAGATTGGTTAGGTGTCGCTTGGGAGCCTCCGTCTTCGAGATGTGGAGTTGAACCAAGAAGTTTGTAAGGGCAAGGAGATCGCCTACTTCGTGAAGATCTACCCCGAGTAAGGCTAGTCCTCCATGGGCGTAGGCCGTGATGGAATAGACAAGGTTGCTTCTTCGTGGACCCTTCGTGGGTGGAGCCCTCCGTGGACTCGCGCAGCCGTTACCCTCCGTGGGTTGAAGTCTCCATCAACGTGGATGTACGATAGCACCACCTATCGGAACCACGACAAAAATCTTTGTGTCACCAAACTGCGTTTGATCTTCTCCACCTCTCTTTACTATATATGCAATTTACTTTCCGCTGCCCATACTCTAGAATTGCATGTGTAGTGTGTTACATGACTTAATCTTAATTGTGAAACTGCCCAAAACTTTGCATAATCAAAAGTCAGATTTTTTATATTGTCAAGTAGTCTAATCACCCCCCCCCCCTCTAGACATACTTCTTCGATCCTACAATTGGTATCAGAGCTTTGGTCTCCATTGCTTTGGTTTACACACCATTGGAGGAAGATGGACGTGTCTACGGATGGGAGTGTTAGCCATAGAGTGCCTGTTCTTGATGGAAGGTTCTATAACTCTTGGAGGTCTGAAATGCTTAGTATCTTTAAAATGTACAATTTGTGCAAATATGTTGAGACCCCTTATGTGCCTCCATTTGATCCCTTGCACCCTACCATGGATGAAGAGCTTGATTTGATTCGTAACCTTAGAACTGTAAATCTTATCATTAGAGGGTTACCTGATGACTTGCTTAATCTTGTTACAAACTTTGAGTGTGCCTATGCTATGTGGAAATTCTTGGAAGAACTTTATCCGGACTACTCTTTGAGAAGTCTTGATGAAATTCTACACAAGACTATTGAATTTGATAAGTTGCACCCCAATGATCCTAACTTTGATAAATGCTTCTTTGAGCTTCGTGATCTTATGAAAAAGAAGGGTGATCCCGGTCTTATCAATATTATCATTAGAAATGCTCTTGCATTGCATTCCGAAGATTATTGTTCCATTAACCAAACTAATGCAAATACTTATCAAATTGACCTAGGTGTTGATGATGAACAATCTATGGGTCAATATGATGATGAGCATGAGCATGATGATGATTACTCCAATTCGGACACCGAGCTAGACAAGGTCATGAAGAGTCTCAATCTTATGGCAAATATGAGAGACTACATGTCCGGCGGAAAAGAGTGGATTCTTGATAGTGGATGCACCGATCACATGACCGGAGATAAAGACATGTTTCGAGAGCTTGCAAAGAATGATGGTCCACGCAAGTATGTGACTTTTGGAGACAACTCCAAGGGTAAGGTACTTGGCCTTGGTAAGGTGGCCATATCTCATGATAGCTCTATTCAAAATGTCATGCTTGTAGAATCTCTTGGATACAATTTACTTTCCGTGTCTAGATTAGCTGACTTTGGATTCAATGTGCTATTCACCAAAGTAGATTGCCAAGTCTTTCGTCGTGATAATCAAAACATGGCTTTTACTGGTATACGTAGAGGTGATCTATATATTGTTGATTTCACTAAGAAAGCCCAACCTAGAGCTTGTTTCATTGCTAAATCCTCTAAAGGTTGGTTATGGCATAGAAGGCTAGGACATGTTGGTATGCGTAATCTAGACAAGCTGATCAAAGGTGATCATATTCTTGGTGTTAAAGATGTTTTCTTTGACAAAGATAGACTTTGTAGTGCTTGTCAAGCAGGAAAACAAGTTGGTGGAAGTCATCCCGTGAAAAACATCATGACCACTAGGAGACCGCTTGAGCTTCTTCACATGGATCTCTTCGGTCCCAATGCTTACAAAAGCCTTGGTGGTAACTCCTTTGGTCTAGTTATAGTTGATGATTATTCCAGATTTACGTGGGTATTTTTCCTTGATGATAAATCGCAGGTTCAGAGGATCTTCAAGACCTTTGCCAAAAAGGCCCAAAATCAATTTGAGGTGAAGATCAAGAAAGTTCGGAGTGACAATGGAACGGAGTTCAAGAACGCCAATGTAGACTCTTTTCTCGATGAGGAAGGAATTCTACATGAGTTCTCGGCTACGTACACGCCTCAACAAAATGGAGTTGTTGAGAGGAAGAACCGAACGCTCATAGAGATGGCAAGAACGATGCTTGATGAATACAAGACACCGAAGCACTTTTGGGGAGAAGCCGTCGAGACAGCTTGTCATGCCATCAACAGGCTTTATCTTCATAAGCTCCTTGGCAAGACATCATACGAGCTCCTCACCGGTAACAAACCCCAAGTGGGATACTTTCGTGTCTTTGGTTCAAAATGCTATATCCTTGATAAGCATCATCGGTCTAAATTTGCTCCTAAATCTCATGAAGGCTTTCTTCTTGGTTATGGATCAAACTCCCACACCTACCGTGTCTACAATAATTTCACCCGAAAGGTTGAAGAGACGGTAGATGTGAAGTTTGATGAATCTAATGGCTCGCAAGTAGAGCAAATGCCTATTGATGTAGGAGACAAGGACCCATCGGAAGCAATCCAAGATTTATCTATCGGGAAGATCCGTCCCATGGAAGTGAAGGAGAGTACCTCATCTACATATGTGGAGCCACCTACCTCACAGAGAGATGAACCTCAAGGCAACATGGAGGCCTCCACAAGTGGAACTCACCAAGATGAGGAAATGCAACAAGAAGATCCACCGCAACCTCCTTCTCCACCACCTCAAGACAACACCAACAACAATGAAGAAGAAGAAGAGGAAGATGAAGATGATGTGGAAGCTGAGCCACAACATCAACAAAAGCTATCCCGAGTTCGAGCAAGAGTCAAGAAGAATCATCCCGTGGAACAAATGATGAACGACATCAACTCCGGGAGAATTACTCGCTCTAAAACTCGCTTAGCTAACTTTTGTGAGCATTACTCATTTATCTCTAGTATTGAACCTATGAAGGTAGAAGAAGCACTTAAAGACCCGGATTGGGTGAACGCTATGCACGAAGAACTACACAACTTCGAGAGGAACAAGGTGTGGACTTTGGTAGAGAAGCCCAACGATGATCAAAACATCATTGGAACCAAATGGGTGTTTCGGAACAAGCAAGATGAAGATGGACAAGTCATCCGCAACAAGGCTCGTCTCGTAGCTCAAGGTTACACACAAGTCGAAGGTATGGACTATGGTGAGACCTATGCCCCCGTTGCTAGACTTGAATCCATTCGCATTCTTCTTGCTTATGCCAATCATCATGATATTACTCTCTATCAAATGGATATCAAAAGTGCTTTCTTAAATGGTGAAATTGAGGAGGAAGTATTTGTGAAACAACCTCCCGGATTTGTGAATCCCAAAAAGCCTAATCATGTTTACAAGTTGCACAAAGCTCTTTACGGTCTTAAACAAGCCCCTAGAGCTTGGTACAAATGTTTAACTAGCTTTCTTCTTGAAAAAGGCTTTGAGATTGGAAAGATAGACTCAACGCTGTTCACAAAAAGGGTTAATGGTGAACTATTTGTGTGCCAAATATATGTTGATGATATTATCTTTGGTTCAACTAACCCCCTTTTTAGCAAGAAGTTTGGACAGCTCATGTCGGAGAAGTATGATATGTCCATGATGTGTGAACTCAAATTCTTCCTTGGGTTGCAAATCAAGCAATCTAAGGAGGGTACTTTTGTCTCACAAACAAAGTACACCAAGGATCTCTTCAAGAAGTTCAACATGCAAGAAAGCAAAGGTATGAGTACCCCCATGCCTACAAGTGGACATAATGACTTGACAAAAGATGGAGAACCCGTTGATCAAATGGTTTACCGTTCTATGATTGGTTCTCTACTATATCTTTGTGCTTCTCGTCCTGACATAATGTTGAGTGTTTGCATGTGTGCGCGATATCAAGCAGCCCCTAAAGAATGTCATCTTAAAGCTGTTAAAAGGATAGTGAGATACTTGATACACACACCAAACTTTGGCATTTGGTATCCTAAGAGGGCCTCTTTCGATCTTGTTGGCTATTCCGACTCGGACTATGCCGGTGACAAGGTTGATAGAAAGTCAACTTCGGGTACATGTCAATTCCTTGGTCGATCCCTTGTATCTTGGTCCTCCAAGAAACAAAATTCGGTATCATTATCCACTGCCGAAGCAGAATATATTGCTGCTGGTTCGTGTTGTGCTCAATTACTATGGATGACACAAACGCTTAAAGATTATGGGATACATGTGAGACGTGTTCCCTTGCTTTGTGACAATGAGAGTGCAATCAAGATTGGACACAATCCTGTGCAACACTCTCGAACAAAGCATATTGAAGTTCGTCACCATTTTATTCGTGATCATATTGCCAAGGGTGATATTAATCTTAAGCATGTTCGTACTGACAAACAACTTGCTGATATCTTTACAAAACCTCTTGATGAGAAAGTGTTTTGTCGCTTAAGGAGTGAGTTGAACATCATTGATGCTTCAAACTTGGAGTGATAACTCCATTGATGCATGCAAGGCATGAGCCTCTTGACTAATCCTTGATGTTTCTCTTATAATGATGATCATATGTCTTGGACACATTTGCCTCCTTGTATTGCATCTAACTCTTTGCAGGTACTTGGATGATCTACATTCCACAAGATTACCACACACTCAAATCATGAGTAATCTTGTCATTGACCAAGTATCTAGCCCTTTGGGATGTTGAGTTCAAGGAACAAAATTCTATATATCCTTTTTGACACCTTATACATCTAGTATTTCACTCTTGTCATCTTGGATATCCTCGAGTATTTCCTTGCTTGCCTAACCCATGTAGGAAGATGAACTATACAAGTAGAAATGGCGCTCCAACTTCACATTCAATGAGCACCTACATCAAGTCTACCTACATGAGCAAAGCATCAACAAGCCCAAGGTATGTTCTTCACATCTTTGAGGAGCTTTGCTCAAAGTCATGAGTACAAGCAGCTTCATAAGATGTGATCACATCAAATGCTTAGTCGAAAAATGGCAACCCCATTTTGAGCTTAAACGATGAGTATGACCTATGATCAAATGTCCTCATTTGACTCCTAAGTCAATATACTCAAACATAGGTGACTTTGTCGCCGACCTTTATCTAGATGAAGTACATATGCTTTTGGAGTTTTTCTGTTTTCTCTTATGTTCTCTCATTGAGTTTTCTTTAAAAAAAAAACTTCATCTAGAAATCTTTTTATCTCTTTTCTTATATTTCCTTGTGAATATCCTTTTGGAAATCCTTTTATGGCTCTGATCAATTCCTTGAAAATCTTTTACAAATTCATTGCAAATCTTTTGAAATACTCCTCGCAAAGTGAGCTGAATTATTTCTGTATTTTTAAAAGAGGGAGAGGACTCAAATTCAGACTCAAATTTTAAATCTTAAAGAGGAGAAGACTCAATGTTACTCTTGAAATGTTCTTATTTGTCCTGTTGTGATTCTTGAGGATCCCACTTCTTTCTTTATTTTTTTCTTTCCATCTTTCCTGTCCTACCTAGTTTGCTGTCCTTTTCGGCACTTGATGTCAAAGGGGGAGAGAACTTAGGGGGAATAGGGGGAGTAGGGGAGAAGAGAAGACTTAAGGGAAGAAGAAAAGCAATCTTATCTTAAGGGGGAGAGAATCACATCAAAGCTTTGTCGTGTTTTACATTGGACATTACAATTGGCATCATTCTTTTGATTTTGCTTTTTCCTTCACACCCCTTGTTATCACAATTGGTATCTCATGGAATCTTTTAGCTTAAGGGGAGAAGACTTAGAGGAATCTTCACAATTGATATCCTATGAAAAGCAAAATCTCTCAGAGTTCATTGAAAATCTTTTAGCTTCGGAGACATGTTTGCTGATTCAAGCCTGTGCTCAAATATGAGACACTCTTTATACATGTCCTCCCTGGCTTGGTACTCTTGATGTTCTTGCAGTTGGTTGAAGGAATACTCTTGTGTTATCTAACCTTGTTTTCCCAAGTTTACTCTTTCAGGTACAATGCCAAGGAACCTCAAGGTAAGTATATGCATCTTGCAGAGTGTGCATGATGGTGACTTGCTTGTAAATACTTGTTTGCAAGAAATCACCATGCACATATGCATTATCACTCAATTCCTTTTCTTCTGCTCTGATGCATATAGCCAAGCTGCATGTAGCACATCTTGCTTATCTCTCTTGTGTGCTTGTGGTAGTCCAAAACCATAATCGATGAAAATCCTGCACACTTGTAGGGGGAGCTTGTGTACTACATGCTTGTCAAAGCTTTCATGATAATTCTGTCTTTCCTTCAATAAGCTTTGATGTTTTGTTGAAGTATAATTTTAGTGTGTTGCCATCAATTACCAAAAAGGGGGAGATTGAAAGCACATTTGCTCTCCGGGTGGTTTTGGTAATTAATGACAACATACTTTGTGGTTGGACTAATGCTTTTATCAAGTATGTTTCAGGAAACCCAATCACATTGGTATGGCAAGATGACTGAAGAAGTGGACCCCTCAAATGCTAAGGCAAGCATTGGCAAAAGCTCAAGACTCCATTTTTGGTTTAGTGATCAAAGATCACATTGAGTCCATAGGAAAAGCCAATACTATTAAAAGGGGATGAGGTTGTGTTGATGATCTGGTTGCTCAAGTGCTTAGTGATTTTGCTCCCTCAACTATCAGCACCTTTCACTTCTATACACACCCATAAGTAATCTCGGACAAACCGATTCTTCCAACTCAGTCCCACCGAGATGAACCAGTTCTGCCATATCCCAAACCCTAGAAAAATCGGTCACACCGAGTTTGAGATCGGTCTCACCGAAAGTGAACTGCCAACCTTCTGTAACCATTTCACATCATATCGGAATAACCGAGTTTGCATTATCGGTCTTACCGAGATTGACAAGCTTCTGTCTTGGCTCAAATCGGTCTCACCGATAATTCATTTTCGGTCTCACCGATTCTGGCATGTTCCTATTCTTTCTCAAATCGGTCCAACCGAGTTTTCTTTCTCGGTCCCACCGAAAACTCCAACGTTCATATCTTTGCACTTTCGGTCCCACCGAGATGGTATTTTCGGTCCCACCGAAAATCCCAACGTTCACTATATTTGAACTTTCGGTCTGACCGAGTTTTTCACTTCGGTCTCACCGAGATTGGTCAAATGTGTGTGTAACGGTTGGATTTTGTGTGGAGGCTATATATACCCCTCCACCCCCTCTTCATTCGTGAGGAGAGCCATCAGAAAGTACCACCACTTCTACCATACACTTTCTGAGAAGTGAACCACCTACCCTTGTGTTGAGATCAAGCCATTCCATTCCTACCATATGAAACTTGATCTCTAGCCTTCCCAAGTTGCTTTCCACTCAAACCTTCTTCCACCATAGCCATATCAGTGAAGAGAGTTGAGTGTTGGGGAGATTATCATCTGAAGCACAAGAGCAAGGAGTTCATCATCATCAACACCGTCTATTACCTTTTGGGGGGTGGTGCCTCCTAGATTGGTTAGGTGTCGCTTGGGAGCCTCCGTCTTCGAGATGTGGAGTTGAACCAAGAAGTTTGTAAGGGCAAGGAGATCGCCTACTTCGTGAAGATCTACCCCGAGTAAGGCTAGTCCTCCGTGGGCGTAGGCCGTGATGGAATAGACAAGGTTGCTTCTTCGTGGACCCTTCGTGGGTGGAGCCCTCCGTGGACTCGCGCAGCCGTTACCCTCCGTGGGTTGAAGTCTCCATCAACGTGGATGTACGATAGCACCACCTATCGGAACCACGACAAAAATCTTCGTGTCACCAAACTGCGTTTGATCTTCTCCACCTCTCTTTACTATATATGCAATTTACTTTCCGCTGCCCATACTCTAGAATTGCATGTGTAGTGTGTTACTTGACTTAATCTTAATTGTGAAACTGCCCAAAACTTTGCATAATCAAAAGGCAGATTTTTTATATTGTCAAGTAGTCTAATCACCCCCCCCCTCTAGACATACTTCTTCGATCCTACACACTGACATCCCATGTCCATGATCAGGAAACCGTGACCATCTGTTGATCAACGAGCTGGTAACTAGAGGCTTACCAGGGACTCAATGTGGTCTATATATTCACACATGTATCGCTGTTTCCGTACAATACAATTCAAGCATGAATAACAGACAATTATTATGAACAAGGAAATATAATAATAATACTTTTATTATTGCCTCTAGGGCATATTTCCAACAGTCTCCCACTTGCACTAGAGTCATTAATCTAGTTACATTGTGATGAATCGAACACCCATAGAGTTCTGGTGTCGATCATGTTTTGCCCATGGAAGGGGTTTAGTCAACGGGTCTGCAACATTCAGATCCGTATGTACTTTACGAATATCTATATCTCCATCCTGAACATAATTCCGGATGGAGTTGAAACGGCGCTTGATGTGCTTGGTCTTCTTGTGAAACCTGGGCTCTTTGGTAATGGCAATGGCACCAGTGTTGTCACAGAAGAGAGTCATCGGACTTGACGCGCTTGGAATGACTCCTAGGTCGGTGATGAACACCTTCATCCAGACTCCTTCATGCGCTGCTTCGGAAGCAGCTATGTACTCCGCTTCACATGTAGATGCCGCCACGACGCTTTGCTTGCAACTGCACCAGCTGACTGCCCCACCATTCAAAATATACACGTATCCGGTTTGTGACTTGGAGTCATCCAGATCTATGTCGAAGCTAGCATCGACGTAACCCTTTATGACGAGCTCTTCATCACCTCCATAAACGAGAAACATATCCTTAGTCCTTTTCAGGTACTTCAGGATGTTCTTGACCGCTGTCCAGTGTTCCATACCGGGATCACTTTGGTACCTCCCTACCAAACTTATGGCAAGGTTCACATCAGGTCGGGTACACAGCATGGCATACATGATAGAACCTATGGCCGAGGCATAGGGAATGACACTCATCTTTTCTCTATCTTCTGCCGTGGTCGGTGACTGAGCCTTGCTCAATCTCATACCTTGCAAAACAGGCAAGAATCCCTTCTTAGACTGATCCATATTGAACTTTTTCAATATCTTGTCAAGGTATGTACTTTGTGAAAGACCAATGAGGCGTCTTGATCTATCTCTATAGATTTTGATGCCTAATATGTAAGCAGCTTCTCCAAGGTCCTTCATTGAAAAACTCTTATTCAAGTAGGCCTTTACATTTTCCAAGAATTCTATATCATTTCCCATCAGCAATATGTCATCCACATATAATATGAGAAATGCCACAGAGCTCCCACTCACTTTCTTGTAGATACAGGCTTCTCCATAAGTCTGTATAAAGCCAAACGCTTTGATCACATCATTATAGCGAATATTCCAACTCCGAGATGCTTGCACCAGCCCGTAAATCGAGCGATGGAGCTTGCAAAACTTGTTAGCGTTCTCTGGATCGACAAAACCTTCCGGCTGCATCATATACAACTCTTCCTTGAGGAAGCCATTAAGGAATGCCGTTTTGACGTCCATTTTCCATATCTCATAATCATAGAATGCGGCAATAGCTAACATGATTCTGACTGACTTTAGCATCGCTACGGGAGAGAAAGTCTCGTCGTAGTCAATCCCTTGAACTTGTCGATAACCCTTAGCGACAAGCCGAGCCTTATAGATGGTCACATTACCATCCGCGTCTGTCTTCTTCTTAAATATCCATTTGCTTTCTATGGCGTGCCTGTCATCAGGCAAGTCCACCAAAGTCCATACTTTGTTTTCATACATGGATTCTATCTCGGATTTCATGGCTCCAAGCCATTTATTGGAATCCGGGCCCGCCATCGCTTCTTCATAGTTCGAAGGTTCACCGTTGTCTAACAACATGATATTCATGATAGGGTTGCCGTACCACTCTGGTGCGGAACGTGCCCTTGTGGACCTTCGAAGTTCAGTAGTAACTTGATCTGTTTCTTCATGATCATCATCATTAACTTCCTCCCTTGTCGGTGCAGGCACCTCAGGAACAATTTCCTGCGCTGCGCTACTTTCCGGTCCAGGAGGGGTGACTGTCACCTCATCAAGTTCTACTTTCCTCCCACTCACTTCTTTCGAGAGAAACTCTTTCTCCAGAAAGGATCCATTCTTGGCAACAAAGACTTTGCCTTCGGATCTGTGGTAGAAGGTGTACCCAATCGTTTCCTTTGGGTATCCATGAAGACGCATTTTTCCGATTTGGGTTCGAGCTTTTCAGGTTGAAGTTTCTTGACATAAGCATCGTGTCGGGGGAAACTGTCCACCACGAGCACCTATGGGGCCGGAGCCCCTTGTTCGTGCGGTAAGGGAGCGGAGGGAGCACAAAGAGCAGATCGTAGTGAGCACGCAGGCAGTTTACCCAGGTTCGGGCCGCGATGGACGCGTAAAACCCTACTCCTGCTTGATTGTATTGAGTTGGAGAGCTCGGGAGCTTGAAGAACTAGCTACTCTGAGCGAGTGAGCGATCTAGGTTCCGAACCTTTTCTACGTTGTGCATGGGCCTCCTTTTATAGCTCAAGGGGTCACCGACAGGTGTCAACGTAGGAAAAAGGGGTAAAAATGTAATTGTGGTGGTAGTTGTAACAGTGCGGGAACAGTGGATGAACAGTGGATGAACAGTGGTCATCACCTACTTTGACAGTGGGGGACAAGAGCATTAAATGTCCGTCGCCGTCGACCCCAAAAGCGCCCGCCCTTGCGTCTCCATTTGCCACGGCGATGGCTTCGTCACCGTGGAGTGCCACCGTGTCCCCCAAGCTGCACAGCCATCCGCCACGCGTCCCTGGAGTGGCCCCAGGGCGACGTGTGGACCGATGAGCTGGAGCGCGGGCACACAGCACAACTCTCCCCGGCAAGCACCTTGCCGGGGCCTTGACCTTGCCGAGCCCGGAAGCTTGTCGGGCTCTGAAGCTTGTCGCTTCCCGGGCCCTGCCGGGGCGCATGCTGCGCCGAGGCATGTCTTCTAGATATAGTCTTCTGGTCTTCCTGGCAAGCTCCTCTTGCCAGGGCCTTGTGCTAGTGAGGTAATCTTGAGCCTGGGACGGCCTTCCCGGCAAGCTCCACTTGCCGGGGCCTCGATCTTCTGTCTTGTATACTTTGTTTTTGAATGGCTTTGTATGGATCAGAAAGGTCTCCGGCAAGCATGTGGTAGGCCTTGCCGCGGGAAGCTGCTACTGCCCGTGCACAAGTTGGGGTACTGAGGTACCCCTACCTTAGTACACCGACAGGAGCCCCCGGGCCTGGGCCACACACGGTGCCGAGCGCTGTTGGGCCAGGCCCAAAACAGTGCACGGGCACGCGCGGCCCACGGCACACCGAATCCCCTTCCGCATCCGCCGCGTCCCTCCGTAACGGCACGCGTCGATTGCGGCGTCGTGGGAGGGAACGTGGCCACGTTCTTTAATGAGGAAATGCGGAGCTTCCCCCACTTCTCCCTTAAAAGCAGAGGAAGCAGGGGCCGTTACCTTACTTCGCCTTCATTGCTTCTTCTTCCATCTCCAGAAATTCCCCTTTGCGCTCCGACTCCATACCTCCTCCGCCGTCTCCTGTATCTGCGGCGCCGCCGGACTCTTCTCTCTCCCCTCCTCGCCGCCTCCGCCATGGCCCCGAAGACCGAGAAGGCGAAGGCGGAGAAGACCAAGAAAGAGAAGTCCGAGCAGGCGGCGAGGCTTGCTCTTCTGCGGAAGAGGAATGTCGTCTTCGCGCCAAGGCTCAGCACGCGGGAGCTCTGGAACAAATACTACTTGTTCTGGGCCAAGGAGACCATGGCGCATCCTCAGACCAGAGCTTATCCCGCCGCCGCCAAGGACATGTACCCCGGCGGGTATTTCTTCTTTGCTGTTTTCTTCCACTGCGGCCTTTGTCCTCCCTTCTCTGAATTTTTCTGTGATATCATGAACACCTACAACCTCCACCTTCTAGACTTCACCCCCAACGCCATCCTCACGATGGCGGTTTTCGCACATCTGTGCGAAAACTATATTGGGATCTATCCGAATGTAGCGCTTTTTGCACTTCTTTACACCTAGAGTAGAGGCCGGCGCTCC
This sequence comes from Secale cereale, assembly GCA_902687465.1. Taxonomy (NCBI): domain Eukaryota; kingdom Viridiplantae; phylum Streptophyta; class Magnoliopsida; order Poales; family Poaceae; genus Secale; species Secale cereale. Next base: position 149,159,360 of record LR738710.1, read on the forward strand.
CCTCTCCGGGGGGATCTCTTGGGTCTTCCGCTTGAACAAGAAGGAATCCTATCTGCAAGGGAAGCTCCGCGGCAAGTGGGAGGAGTGGCGCGCGGACTGGTGCTGGATAGTAGAGGACGAGCCGCAGCCCTTCACCGCGTCGCGCACAACTGCCATAGTGCGCGGCAGGGACTGGAGCGAGCTAGACTCGGACGACATCAAGCTCAACGTCGCCCTTGTCAGAATTCTTCGTCTCCGGGTAGCCAAGTTGACCATCGGAGAGGTAGGAGCAGACTCCCTCCGCCGCCGCATTGCCCCTCTACAGGATAGGAAGAGGCCAGCATGGGAGTACGGCAACGCGGCGGACATAGTGAGACTGCGCCCGGGACTGAACTTCAACTTCACGTCGCTGGAGCCGAAGGGGGTGGTCCGGGAACTTTTTAAGCACGACCCGGCCCACCCAGAGTGGTTTAGAGCTCCCCGGGGAGTGGTGCCCCTATGCAACAGCACGGCCCGGGACCCCTTGCGCGCGATGATGCCCGCATGCGACTCGCACGGCGTAGATCGAACATGGATACCGCCCAAGCCAGATGCCATCATGAGCTTCTTCGACAACCTGGTGGAGGTGCCGAAGAACAAGGAGGAGATCAAGGGGCTCACCCGGGACACCACTGACCGGGAGATTGCCTATATCTCTTCTCGGGTAGAAGAGGCCGCCGCAGCCGCAGCGGCAGGAGAGTTCGGCTTCACAGTTGAAGAGGCAGAGGCTGCGGAAGCATCGTGCCAAGCAGAGGAGGCAGAGATCCGCAGGCTGCTCGAGCTTCCGCCCGACGAGCTTGCCAGGGTCCCCTCTCTGAGATACGCTGGGATCCCCGGGATCGTGACTGAGGCCGCCGCGAGGGGCGACGTTGCCGGAGGAAGCAGAGGTGCCGGAGGGAGCGGAGGTGCCGGAGGGAGCACGGCCACAGGGCAGGGCGCTGGGCCCAGCGAGCCGGCCGAGGAGGAGGAGGAGGAGGACGCCGGGGCCGGCGAGGACTCCGGTGGGTCCCTGGGGCTCAACGACGACGCCTCTTCGTCATCGGAGACCTCCCCGCCTCAGGCAAGTCCCAGGCGATCTCCGCTGAAGCGCCTTCGCAAGGCGACGACGGTGACGAGGGCGCAGGCGCCCCGACAACAACCAGCTCGCCGGGCGGCGCGAGCTACCCGGGGGAGCCAAGCCGCGACGGGAGCGCCCGGCGCACCGACCGCGGCGGAGGCGCTCCGCACACAGGCTACGGCGGAGGCGCCCCGTACGTCAGCGCCAAGCGGAGGAGGGTCTTCTCAGAGCGGAGCGGCTGCTCCGCCTGCTCCCCGGGCCTCGGCGTCCACAGGGGCTGGGTCTTCGCAGCCCCCAGCCCCGGGGACCGCCAAGCGCCCGAGGGAGCCTTCTCCTCCTGCTCCTCGCGCGGACGCGCCTCAGGTGGCGTTCGACTTTTCCGCCTTGAGCGACGACGACGACGACGAGGAACAGGAGTAAGGACTTGAAGTTTTGTATCTTCTTCAATTCTGTCTTGGTTCTTTCTTTTGTTGATGATTCTGATCTTTCTTCTTGCCTTGATTTCAGGACCCTGGCCCAGCGAGCGGTGAAGAAGGCCAAGGTTCCCGTAGTCGAGGTTGAGGACGACTCGCCCGTCGCGGCGACAGGGGACGCGCCGGCGACGAGCTTGCCGGACCCAAACGCTGCTCCGAGGAGCAGCCCCCAGCGCAGCCCCCAGCGTAAGTCTGGGCTTGATCTTCCCACTCGTCGGGCGCGCTTGAGGATTTTTGTCTTGTACTAACATCTTGTTGTTTTTTGTCTTGATTGTATTGTGCAGAGGTGGAGCCGCAGCCACAGGGGCGCCCGGAGACCACTCCCGAGGAGCCGCAGGCCCCGCCATCCCCGCCAAGGACGAACTCTCCGGCGAGGGAGAGCGCTCCGCCAAGGGCGGGTACTCCGCCAAGGCCGAGTACCCCGCCAAGGGCGAGCAGCCCGGCGAGGGTGGCCACCCCGCCAAGGGAGAGCTCCCCGGCGAGGGAGCCTGCCGTCGACGAAGTCCGCCAAGGTAGGTCTTGTAACTCTGTCTTCTCGGACTTGTCTTTTTTGGATATTTGCTTGAACTTTTTCCTTTCTCTTCTTCTTCTAGATCCTCCTCCCCCAGAGCAGATGGAGACGGAGATCATCGTCGAGGAGGAGGGCGCGCAGGGCGACGGCGGCAACGCCCCCGTCGTTGAAGACATGGCGGGAGCCGCTGAGCCTGCCGCGGAGGAGACTGCCCCGACCGCAGACGCAGCGGCCGGGGAGGGGGACGGCGACCGCACTGCCGGCCCGGAGGCGGCAGGAGCGTCGGGCGCTGCACCGGCCGCCGACCCCTCCGCCGGAAAGGAGCAGTCAGGCTTCTACCTCGAGGCTCCCAACGGCGTCTTCATCCAAGTGCCGTGGGGATCCTCGTCGCGAGCCCCCGCGGAGGGAGAGGCCTTTGATGGGGAGGTCCTCGCCTCCGCGGGTCTGAAGATTGTCGAGGCGCCTGGCGGGAGTGACGAGCCTGAGGAGGAGAAGTTGCTCCACCGGCTCCTGGCCCTTTACCGGGCCAGGCAGGCGAAGCTTGAATCTCGAGAAGCCCTCACCGCCAAGGCCGCAGCTGACATGGTGAAACGCGCGGCGGAGCTCCGCGCCGCCAACCAGGCGGCCCTCCGCGACCTGGCGGAGGAGCGCGAGAGGCTCGCCGGGGAGTATCAAGAGTGGCTCTTAGAGAAGGCCGAGGCCGAGGAGCAGCAGCGACTCGCCGGAGAAGCGCTGTCCCGGCGAGAAGGAGAGCTCACCCAACGGAAGGTCAACCTCGACGCTCACGAGGAAGACCTTACCGCCCGGGAGCAGGCCCTTGGCGGAGAGCTGAAGGAAGCAAAGGCCGCTGCAGCCACCGCGGAGACCGCCAAGAAGGACCTCGAGGCCAAGGTTGCGCAGCTGGAGGAATTCCTGAGGGCGAGCACGGAGAGGGTCACCGCGCTCAACTTAGAGCGCGAGAAGGACGCCCATACTAACTCTGAACTCCAGGTGCGCCTTTCCAAGCAAGGCGACGAGCTGAAGGCCGCCAAGGACTCGATTGCAGATCTGGAGCTGAAGGTTTCCACGCTGAAGGACTCGCTCGACGCCGTCCGGGACCGGGAAACTAAGCTGAAGGACGAGCTCCGCAAGGAGCGAGGCTTGGTGGAGAGCGCCGCCACTTCAGCTGAGAACTTCCGCCGGACTGTCGAGGTATGGACCGAAGACCTGGTGGCTTCTGCGGCTAAGATCGACAAGGAGCTGATGGCGCTGAGGGTTGAGCATCTCATATACTCTCCGGATCCAAACCTCCCCCACAGCGCCAAGCTCAGTCTCTTCTTCAGAGGGGTCGCGCCGGCTCTTGCAAATCTTCAGAAGAAGCTCCCCGCGCAACTGGCTGAGGAGTCACGCCAGCTCTGCGCGGGAACTCTGGAGCGCGTCCTGACGAAGATAGTGTACCGCAATCCTGGTATAAACCTCGTCAACGTTCTCCGCAGCTTGCCGGCCGACGCGGATATGGAGGCGCTGAAGGCGCAGGTCGCCCACAGCATCGCCAAGGTGAACAAGATCTCCAGGGTTGAAGGCGACCGCGTAGATTAGGCCTCCTTTTCTTTATCTCTTTTGCTGTTGCATAGTGTGCCATGGACACAAACTTATTAGTCACTGCGACAAGTTATCCCTTGTAATATATTATCTTATTTTGATCCATCGATGCAGTGTTATCTCCCTTGCTTTGGTCCTTTACTTTGTATGTTTTCAATCCTATGCTTCTAGGGAGCTTGCCGGCAAGAGGCCTTTGCTGCGAGCGCTGAGTGCCGGACCCTGAGCAGCTTGCTGGCCAAGGTCTTACCGGCAAGCAACCTTGCCGCAACTAGTCGCAACGCACTTAGCTTGCTTGAGCGAACTCGAAAACGAAGCAAGGGCGCGACACTTGTCGTAGCTCACTTAAGTCGTTGAGCGTACTCGAAAACAAGATAAGGGTGCGGCTAGCCACGGGTAGGTTCCTCCGCGCACAGGTTTTCCATACAAAATGTGGTTGTTCAAGGAAGATAACTAAAAATTTAAAAATTTGAACTGCTCAAATTCTGGTTACTTAGCTTTCATATCTTGCTTGCTTTCCCGACAAGGCTTCTCTTTCTTGAACAGTACTTGGTCCATCTTCCATCTCCTACCCCCCCGGCAAACTTGTGCGCGAGGAACATTCCTTCTGCTTAAGAGGGAAAGAAAAAGAAGAGGGGAACAAGTATATGGCCTTTCGGCGTGCTAATGCTTACCTGATACGTGTGTTGCACAAGATGCCAAATAATGCATGCAAATATCGAAGAAAAGCATGGAAAAGGCAAATAGTGCGAAAACACAAAGCTTTACTGATGCACGGGGTCTGCGCCCGGCTTTGTACAAAGGGTTACATGCAACAGCGGCAAGGCTTGTACAAAAGGTGGTTGCCGGAGCGGATCACGGCAACCGCGCCTTATGGGTGAAACTTTCGAAGATGCTCTATGTTCCAGGAATTGCTCACCGGTAAGCCCTCTTCGGTCTCAAGGCGGACAGCGCCGGGCCTTGTGACTTGTCTCACCCAATAAGGGCCTTCCCACTTCGGCGTCAACTTGTTGGAATTCTTGGCGGACTGAACACGCCGAAGAACAAGGTCGCCTTCCTCGAGACTCCTGGCCTTAACCTTGCGGCTATGATAGCGGCGCAAGGCTTGCTGGTATCGAGCAGCTCGTACAACAGCCTGGAGATGTTCCTCCTCGAGGAGCAATGCATCATCTTGTCGCAGTTGCTCTTGCTCGAGCTCATCATAAGGGAGCACTCGAGGAGATCCGTATACGAGTTCCGTGGGGAGAACTGCCTCTGCTCCATAGACTAGAGCAAAGGGTGTCTGTCCGGTGGCTCGACTTGGTGTCGTTCTGATTGACCAAAGAGCCGCCGGTAGCTCCTCTATCCAGTTTCTTCCGCACTTGCGCAGCCTGTCAAAGGTCCTCGTCTTGAGTCCGCGCAGCACTTCAGCATTGGCCCTCTCCGCTTGACCATTGCTCCTCGGGTGAGCAACAAAAGCGAAACAGACCTTGGCGCCAAGGTCTTGGACGTACTGCATGAAGGTGCGACTAGTAAATTGTGTACCGTTGTCGGTGATGATCCTGTTAGGCATCCCGAAACGGCAAACAATCGACCTGAAGAACCTGACTGCTGACTGTGCTGTCACCCTTCTCACTGGTTCCACTTCTGGCCACTTTGTGAACTTGTCGATTGCAACGTACAAGTACTCAAAGCCTGTAACACCCCAAAAATTTAACCATGATTTATTTATTAAAATTATGCCAGGAAATTAATTTTTCTTATTTTCTGGATTTTCTTTTGATTTCAGAACCATTCTTTTCTTCTGAATTGTGGAGTTTTCCCTCCAAGGGGAACTTTTCAAAAATATTGTTGGACTTGTATACCTTCTCAAGATCATTTCTTTTATCAGTGGAATTATTTCTATAAATGTTTTCCTAAGACTTTATTGCTTTTAAATTGGTTTCTCATAAGTCTTGGAGTCCCTTTTTGCACTGCAACCCTTTGATAAATGCATTTAAAAATTCCACCAAAATTTGGGGATGACATGTGATGGTCCTAAATCACTTTTATGCAAAAACCTCTCTTAGTCATTTGAGGATTTTGAGCCCTACCTCTAGTTTTCAAATCTGGTTCAGTTTGCAATTTGCACTACAACCTATTTTTATTTTTCTTTATAACTTCCATAAAAATTTGGAGATGTTAGCAGAGGCATATAATTCAACTCTATGCAAAAATCCATGGGTGTTCTTTGGAAAAATTGAGCAAACCATCCTCTTTTGCTCTCTGGTCCAGTTTGCCATTTTCTACTGCAACCCCATTCTATCTTGCCCCATTGCCCCTGGTTTTTCTCCTGCTTTTAGACCACCATACCAAACCCTTAAATCCAGGAGATTGGACCCATTGGAATATTTTTGGTCCATGCAATAATAGTCTTTATTTTCTGTCCAGAATTGGATTCTGACCAAATTTGCATTACTAAGTTTCTTGTTTATCCAATCCAACTTCACCATCATATTTCTCTCCTAAAGGGACCCCATTCTGCCAATTTGCATCTCTAGCAAAGCCCTACAGGTGGCTCTGGCATTATGTCGAACACCTATAGTGCATGATCAGTTTTGGCATAGTTTTGAGTTTGCATTATGAACCTGCTTGCTTTGCCTAACCAACATGTCCACTAGTCTTCCCTCTACCCCTAAACCAGTCCTGTTAAGTCTTGTTTGCACCCGAGACCTCTAGCACACCCTGGCATTGCGTCGAGCACCTGGCGTGCGTGCGCTGGGCGCGCCCAGAGCGCACGTTTTGCACGCGCGCGCGCCCGAGTCGCCGCGTCGTGCCCCTGGCCCTTGCTCACCTGCAGAGCCACGCCACCCTCGTCCACACAAGCCAACCCCTGGAGCCTTGCAGCGCCGCCGCAGCGAGCCCCCTTGGCGGCTAGCCTTCGGCTACAGCTCGCCCGTACCATGGCCGGCGCCGCCCCGACCACCACAGCTCGCCAGCTGCCCTGGGGAGCAGCTCGAGCTCATCCGCGAGCTCGTTGGGTAGTGCCGACCATCGCCACGTCGCCCTGCTAGCTACAGAACGGCGGTACGCCGGCGTTCTTATCCGCAGCCGCGGGAACCGACCTCCCCCGCCTACAAAAAGGAGCCCCGAGCTCGTCCAGACCCTCAGGCAACCTCAGGCCATCTTCCTGGAGCTCCCGTGGCCAGCAATCGATGGAGGGAGGCCGTCTTCCTCGTCTCCGGTAGCTTCGGCCGCCGCCGCATTCCAGTGCCGTGCGTCGCAACCAGAGCCTCCCCCGCCCTTCTAGTGCCCCCATTCTCTTTCCCTAGACCGTGCGGAGCCGCCCCACCTCTCTAGCCTGATCGGGAACCACCGTAACTCGAGACCCCTAATCCTCCCGAGACGCCGTCCGCCGCGGAGCTCGCCGCCGGCAACTCCCTCCACCCCCGCGGACCTAGCAACCACCGGGAGGACCGCCCTGGAGTGGTGGATCCCTTCCCGTCCTCGGAGACCCGTGGGGAGCTGCCGTTCGACGGCAGGGATCACCGGAGCTCCGCATGAGCTCGGCAGCGGGAGGGGGAAGAAGGTCGGCTGGTCAAATATGACCAGTGGACCCAACGGCCCCACCTGCCAGCATCCCCAGGCTCTATCAGAGCGTTTTAAGTGGAAGCGTATTCCACGAGATACGTCTTCGCTAAGAGAAAGCGTAAGCCCTGTCGAACCGTTTTCTCTTTTTCTGTTTTATTTAAAAACAGAGTTTGACCTAAACTTTGACTGGCTATAACTTTTAAAATAAAAGCCCTTTTGACTTGATTCTTTTTCTGTTGTTTCTAAAATTTTGTCTAGTTTATTTTCATCTTTATTCGAAAATTTTCTGAACAACTTTTGTGTACTGTTTTTAGATTATGTGTTAATTTGAATTTTCTTAAAATAGGATCTTGGAGGGGAGATGAAAACTTTCAAAGTGCACCCCTCCTTCATACTCTTGGAAGGCAAGCATTCTGAACCCCGGCATAATATTGTTGAGTGTTGTTTGATACGTTTACAATACCACCCTGACACGGAGTACTCGTTATTTTATGTGATGGGATGAACATGCTCATAAGTGCATGATGAAGATTCCTTGCTGTTGGGAATTGATATACTTGTGATAGTAACCACCCTCGCCTACCTCTCATGCCTACTGGAAGGAATCCGGGAAAGTCTCTGTCTTGGGTAGACACGAGCTTGCTACTGATATTTCGTTGAGGCGAGTATAGTCAGTAAGGCATGTTGAGGTATGATGAGTAGTGATCCTGCCTGTTGGTGTGAAATATATTTGCCATGCTAGTCATGCAGGTGATGCGTTAACCTCCTGAGTAGACCCTAGATCGAGTCTTGTTCCGGTAACCCCCGTACTTGTCTCGTACTACCACTTGTCCCTGCCGCAGGTAGGGTACAGTCCAGTAAGTTGTCAACCCCTTTCTTGGCACACACCGTACAGAGAGGCCATGGTGGAAGATACCGGCAGCATCCGGTAGGCATGCCACCTGGTCCGGGGGCATGGGTGTTTTTCGGTTGGAGCCGAAGGGGTAGCTCCCCTAGTTTGCGCGCATTATAAATTCTGTGATCCCATGCTACTCGAGGTTGTAGCCTCCCCACTTAGAGTTTTGCTTAGCAGGTGTCGTGGGTGATTCCAGTCATCGGTAAGTTAAGCTGGTGTGTGCAGGTCAGGTGTGTTTTCAATTAAAAGACCGTAAATGGAATTAGTCACGATGGACTAAAGGAATCCGTTACTCGTGGGTAAAGAGTACACCCTCTGCAGAGGTTATATCTATTCGAATAGCCGTGTCCGCGGTTAAGGATTACAGTCTGGGATGGGTCAAGTGTCGGTCTTAGTGTCGGTCTTTGGAGGAAAAACTGCTAAGCCAGAACATTGATCATAACATGTGACCTATGATGATTACGATTATTATTATTATGGACTAACCATTTGTATTATTTGAATTATTGAGTATCCCTGGGATGGTTCTACCTCCTGGATATTCCCTGTGATTATTCTCATATAAGCCCTTTATGTGGTGTCGCTCAGACGCCCGACTGTGGCATACTTATTATTTGCTTTCCCTATAAGCCCTTTATGTGGTGTCGCTCAGACGCCCGACTGTGGCATACTTATTATTTACTTTCCCTATAAGCCCTTTATGTGGTGTCGCTCAGACGCCCGACTGTGGCATGTTTGTTATTATTTTCTTTATAAGCCCTTTATGTGACGTCGCTCAGACGCCCGACTGTGGCATGCTTATTACTTATTTTCCCTATAAGCCCTTTATGTGGTGTCGCACAGACGCCCGACTGTGGCATGCTTATTATTATTTATTCTTATAAGCCCTTTATGTGACGTCGCTCAGACGTCCGACTGAGGCATGCTTTATTTTATTATCCTTTCGAGGCGTCGCTTCAGACACCCGATCGGTGCATTTTATTTTTATTCTCTGATTGCTTATTCATGTTTTATAAGAATAACCTGCTTGCGTGCGTCATGAATTTTATTTCGTGACTGACGAAGTGATCATGAAATGTTTCAGTGCATGATTATCATTTGTTATATTGTACCTGTGTTCATAATGTTTGCGAGTACATTCAAAGTACTCACTGGCTTGTCCCTGGCTATTGTCTTGGCCAAATTTATTGCTTGGAGAGGAGCGCTGCGATGACAGCCCCGGAACCTAGGCAACGGAGACAGCAGCCTCGCAAAGATAGGAGTTATCCAGGTCAGCTGTTCCTGTGGGAAATGGAGTCCCATAGACGCTGATGTATCGCAACCCGCTTCCGCCATCAACCACTAGAAACCTTATGTTGTACTCATTGACCAGAATGGTCTTGTACTACATATTTGGCATTTTGCTTGGAACTTCTGTATCAAGTTTGTGTCTCATCAGCTAACAGTAATCCTGGGGCTGGTGAGCACAAGGGCCATTTACTGGGAAATTAATATCCCGGAAAACCGGTCCCGACAAAGCCCCCGACAGCACGGGGGAAGGGGCCGAGGATATCGAGCCCCCAGACCGAGAAGGGCCAGGACAAAGGGATTGTCTGGAGAGCTTGAGCTGGCTGATGAATTTGCTTTGCATGGAACTGGCACGCTTCACACTTAGTTACTAGTGCAGTTGCATCTTGGAGGGCTTCTTGCCAAAAGAACCCTTGCCGGAAAGCTTTCCCGGCAAGTGCCCTTGCGCCAATGTGGTGGCCACATATGCCTCCGTGTATCTCTGCCAACAGCTTCTGTCCATCTTCCCTGGAGATGCACTTCAACCTGACACCATTGAGTCTTCTTCTGTACAGCTCATTATCCACGAACTGGTACATACTTGACTGTCTGTTTATCTTCTCTATTTCTTCTGGGTCGTCAGGAAGTTCTCTAGTTTGCAGAAAACGGACGATCTGTTGCGCCCATGCTGGAGCCCGAGGCTCAACAGCAAGGACTAAAGGCATGAGGGCCGCTGCGGGAACCCCAGCTTCAACGGCAAGAACCTCTGGTTCTGCCGGAGCGGATGGTCCCCCGGCAAGCTCGCCGGGGCGAGGCTTGTCGGGAACGCTTGCTTCAACTGTACAGATCCGAGGATCTGCAGGAGCAAACTGTTCCTCAGCGTTCTGATCGTTGATCTTGGGGACCTTGGTGGCGGCTTCAGGAAGATCCGCCGGCAAGTAGTCGCCGGAGACCAACTTTCTCTTCTTGGGTTGCCCAATTGATGGTGTGACGGATGGCTGAGCTAGCTTGAGCAAGAAGGTCCCTGGTTCCACAGGTAACTTCATCGCAGCACACTTTGAAAGGCCATCTGCAATGTCATTCTGAGCTCTCGGGACGTGCTCCATCTGCAGACCTTCAAAGTGTTCTTCAAGCTTTCTCACTTCATCTACATAAGCTTCCATCAAAGGGCTCTGGTAACTCTTGTTGACTTGTCGGACCACCAACTGAGAATCTCCCCGCACAATCAGCTTCCTGATCCCAAGTTCAGCTGCAATTCTGAGGCCGGCAAGCAGACCTTCATACTCAGCAGTATTGTTTGTTGCTTGTTCCCTGGGAAAGTGCATCTGGATAATATATTTGAGGTGCTCTCCGGTGGGCGCGATAAGTACCACGCCGGCGCCGGCGCCTTGCAGCGAGAAGGCACCATCAAAGTACATTACCCATTCACTTGTCGCTTCTTGTACGGGAGCGCTTGTCTCTGGAACTTCTTCATCGGGCGTCGGGGTCCATTCAGCTATGAATTCTGCCAAAGCTCGGCTCTGTATGGTTGAAGTACTTTCAAACTTGAGACCAAAGCTTGACAGCTCCAGTGCCCACTCAACGATCCTGCCTGTTGCTTCCGGATTGTGCAATATCCTCTTCAGCGGAAAGCGAGTGACCACTGTTATCTCATGTGCTTGGAAGTAATGGCGCAGCTTTCTCGAGGCCATGAGGAGGCCGAAAAGCAACTTCTGCACCCCAGAGTATCTTGATCTAGCCCCCTGCAAGAGGGAACTTACAAAATACACTGGGCGCTGCACCATCTTCTTCCGCACTTCTTCTTGCTCCTGCGCAGAGTTGTCCTTGTCGGGGCCAGAGCTTGTCGAAGGAGCCCCCTGCTTGTCGCTGGGTTCGCTTGCCGGTGGTACTGACTCCTCGTCGGCCTCCCTCTCCGCTACTAACGCAGCACTAACCACCTGGTTGGTTGCCGCTAGGTACAGCGGCAACTTCTCCTGTGGCCTAGGTGCGACAAGTATTGGAGTGGAGGATAGGTACCGTTTCAAGTCTTGCAGCGCTGCCTCCGCTTCCGGAGTCCATCTCATAGGACCTGCCTTCTTCAAGATTTTGAAGAAAGGTAGGGCGCGTTCTGCAGACTTTGAAATGAACCTACTGAGGGCAGCCACACAACCTGCAAGTCTCCTCACATCCTTGACGCGCTTCGGGGCTTCTATCTGCTCGATGGCTTTAATCTTGTCGGGGTTGGCTTCAATCCCCCTTTGTGACACGAAGAACCCGAGAAGCTTGCCGGAGGGGACTCCAAAGACGCACTTCTCGGGGTTCAACTTAAGCTGGATCTTGCGCAGGTTCTCAAATGTCTCTTCCAAGTCTTGGATCAATGTATCCTTACTCTTGCTCTTCACCATGATATCATCCATGTAGGCTTCTACATTCCTGTGGATCTGTGGCTCAAAAGCAGTGTGCACTACCCTTGCAAATGTGGAGCCTGCATTCTTCAATCCGAAGGGCATACGTATGAAACAATATGTGCCGCAAGGAGTGATAAATGCAGTCTTCTCTTCATCTTCTTTGGCCATGAAAATCTGATGGTAGCCTGAATATGCATCAAGGAAAGAGAGCAGCTCACATCCAGCAGTGGAGTCAACAATCTGGTCAATGCGCGGCAAGGGAAATTGATCCTTGGGACATGCTTTATTCACATCGGTGAAGTCTATACACAGTCTCCACTTCCCGTTGGCCTTACGCACGACAACTGGGTTTGCCAACCACGTCGGATGGATCACGCCTCTAACTAGGCCTGCTGCTTCTAGCTTCTTGATTTCTTCGGCAATGAATTCTTGGCGCTCCACGGCTTGCTTCCTGACCTTCTGCTTGACGGGCCGCGCATGAGGACAAACAGCAAGTTTGTGCTCAATTACCTTCCTGGGAACACCGGGGATGTCAGATGGTTGCCAGGCAAACACATCGACATTCGCCCGCAGGAAGGCAACGATCGCGCTTTCCTATTTGCTGTCAAGTGTGGCACTGATGGTGAAGGTACCACCAGTGCCGTCCTCCTTGGCAGACACCTTCTTGGTTGCCGGAGGAGCGGCCATCCCCTTCTTGCTCTTGCCGGTGGAGCTCGATGGAACGTCCTCGACAGCAGCGCAGCACTCCGAAGAGGTGCGGTTGCCGGAGTGGGTCCCAGAGCATTTGCCGGACTTGGTCTTGGTCTTCTTCCCCCCGGGAGCTTCAGCGGCAAGTGTGTCCTTCTCAGCTGCGGCTGCTGCATCCCGGTAGATCTTGTCGGCGCAGACAAGCGCGTCCTTCTTGTCGCCATGGAAAGAGATGACGCTTATCGGCCCCGGCATCTTGAGTACATTGTAGGCGTAGTGGGAAGCTGCCATGAACTTGGCGAGGGCGGGACGGACGAGTATCCCATTATATGGCAATGGTATATCGGCGACGTCGAATGTGATGCGCTCAGTTCTGAAGTTGAGCTCCCCGCCAAAGGTCACTGGCAGAGTTATCTTCCCCTTGGGCTTGCTCCTCCCCGGGTTTATTCCTTGGAATGGACTGGTCTCTTCGAGCTCGCCATCTGGGATTTGGAGTTTCTTGATCACAGCAGAGGAGATCAAGTTTAGGCCGGCCCCGCCGTCAACCAACATTTTGGTGACCTTGAGGTTGCGGATGGTTGGTGAAACCAACATCGGCAAGCACCCGACCGCGGTGGTGCGGTCAGGGTGATCCTCAAGATCAAAAATGATGGGCGTGCTGGACCATTTGAGGAGCCTGCGCGACTCCACGGGCGGCTCTGCTGCATTTACTTCCCGCACCCACTGCTTGAGTTGGCGGTGGGAAGTATGCAGAGAGGCGCCGCCGTCGACGCACAGGACTTCCGTGGCCTTCTGGAACTCCTGCTCGCTGTTATCTTCTTCCTCCATGTCATCGTCGTCGTCTTCTTCATCCTTGTCGCAGCCCCGGGGAGGTCGGTCACCTTGCCGCTGCTTGGCCTTGCCGCGGCGTCCTCCCCGGCCATTGAATGGCCGCTTCTTGCTTGGCTCTCCTCCGCCACCTTGGGCTTTCTCCTTGTCGCGACCCTCGTACTCAGCTTTCTGCTGCTCGACGAGGTACTCGACGCGTTTGCAGTTGGAGAGGTCGTGGCCCTTGGTGCGGTGGATTTTACAGTATTGCTTGTCGGAGCCGTCCTGCTTGTCGGCTGCCGCTACAGGGGCAGGCTCCTTGCCGGAGCCGCCAGCCTGTGCTTGCTTGGCGGGAGCCTCCTTGCCAGACTTCTCGACGGCAAGCACTTCCTTCTTGTTCTTTCTTCTATTGTTCCGCCGCTGGCTCTTCTTTGCTGGGGCGGCATCCTCGCTGTCACTTCCGCCTGCGCCAGCATCCTCTCCGGGGAGTCTCCTCCCCTCTTCGGCGCGCGCGCACTTATCAGCTAGAGCATAAAGCTCGCTGACATCCCGTATCTTGGTCATGGCCATCTCCTCACGCATGCGGCGGTTACGCACGTTCTGGTGGAACGCGCTGATAACCGCGGCAGGGTGGACGTCGGGGATGTTGTGCTGCACGCAGCTGAAGCGCTGGATGTACTTGCGCAGGGGTTCTCCTTCCTTCTGGGCCAAGATATGGAGATCGCTCTCCTGGCCGTGGGGTTTGTGGCCGCCCGTGAAGGCGCCAACAAACTGGTGGCAAAGATCTGCCCAAGAAGAAATGGAGCCTTCCGGCAAGTGCATAAGCCAAGAACGGACGTTTGGCTTAAGCACTAGCGGGAAGTAGTTCGCCAATATCTTCTCGTCGCGCCCCCCGGCAGCCTGCACCGCGATGGTGTAAATGCTAAGGAATTCCGAGGGGTGCGTCTTGCCGTCGTACTTCTCCGGTACGTCGGGCTTGAAGTTCTTCATGCTGGGCCACTGGACGCGCCGCAACTCACGGGTAAACGCAGGGCAACCTGCCGCGTACGGCAAGTCGCCTGGTTCACCGGGCGCGTGCGTGTCGACAGCGTTCCCAGCTCGCTGATCTGATTGTCACCGAGCTTCTCGGCGACGCTCGATCGTCGTTCGAGCGTCTTCTTGTCGCCGGTCGTCAAGGACTTGGCGCTGGTCCCGACGAGCCCGCGGATCCGACGACGCCGTGGAGTCGTCGTCGACGTTGATCCGGCGGGGCGGTGTCTTCTGCTTCCGCGGCGGGGAGTGCACGGTAGTTGCACCCCCGGCGGTCTTGTCGCCGTCGGCCTTCGTCTTCTCGACTTGCCGTGGCCGCGAGGTCGCCGGCTGCTGCGGCGTGTCGTTGTTGGCGAAGGCGATGAGGCTTTGGATTGTTGCCCTCCAGTCTTCGGCCTTGTCCGCCGCTGGAGGGAAATCGAGGAGCAGTTGCGCTCTTGCGAGCGCTTCTGCTGGAGAGGAGGGGAGCGGGGGCGAGCGGCGCGAGGAGCGGGATATGCTCGGACTCCTAACGGGGTTAGAAGGAGCAGTTTCCCGCCCCGGTGACCGCACCTTGCTCGTGCCCGGACGGTGGTCCGGAGCATCCCGCGAGCCTCCGGTTTGCCCTTGGCCCAGCAAGCGGATGCCACCTCCTGTGCCATGGCGCTGCTGGGTTGTTGTTTGCTGAGATGGACGTGGCGCATCTACGGAGACCGAGGCCTTGGAGTTGGTCCGGCCGTCCGCCTTGTCCTTGGATTTAGTGGTGCCGTGAGTTTCCTCACCGGCGACCATTCTTCCGCCGGCGTCTCCTCCACCCACCGTTGGTTCTGGTGGTGGTGGAACAGACGCAGACGGGCCTGCGACCTCCGAAGCCTTCTTCTTCGGGGCCATGCTGCTGCTATTGATGAAGTCGATGTAGCTGGAGAGGTTGTTGAAGAATGCGCCCGCGTGAACGCCGGATCAGGTTCGCACAACCTCGACGCCCCCTACCTGGCGCGCCAAAGATGTCGGGGGAAACTGTCAACCACGAGCACCTATGGGACCGGAGCCCCTTGTTCGTGCGGTAAGGGAGCGGAGGGAGCACAAAGAGCAGATCGTAGTGAGCACGCAGGCAGTTTACCCAGGTTCGGGCCGCGATGGACGCGTAAAACCCTACTCCTGCTTGATTGTATTGAGTTGGAGAGCTCGGGAGCTTGAAGAACTAGCTACTCCGAGCGAGTGAGCGATCTAGGTTCCGAACCTTTTCTACGTTGTGCATGGGCCTCCTTTTATAGCTCAAGGGGTCACCGACAGGTGTCAACGTAGGAAAAAGGGGTAAAAATGTAATTGTGGTGGTAGTTGTAACTGTGCGGGAACAGTGGATGAACAGTGGATGAACAGTGGTCATCACCTACTTTGACAGTGGGGGACAAGAGCATTAAATGCCCGTCGCCGTCGACCCCAAAAGCGCCCGCCCTTGCGTCTCCATTTGCCACGGCGATGGCTTCGTCACCGTGGAGTGCCACCGTGTCCCCCAAGCTGCACAGCCATCCGCCACGCGTCCCTAGAGTGGCCCCAGGGCGACGCGTGGACCGATGAGCTGGAGCACGGGCACACAGCGCAACTCTCCCCGGCAAGCACCTTGCCGGGGCCTTGACCTTGCCGGGCCCGAAAGCTTGTCGGGCTCTGAAGCTTGTCGCTTCCCGGGCCCTGCCGAGGCGCATGCTGCGCCGAGGCATGTCTTCTAGATATAGTCTTCTGGTCTTCCTGGCAAGCTCCTCTTGCCAGGGCCTTGTGCTAGTGAGGTAATCTTGAGCCTGGGACGGCCTTCCCGGCAAGCTCCACTTGCCGGGGCCTCGATCTTCTGTCTTGTATACTTTGTTTTTGAATGGCTTTGTATGGATCAGAAAGGTCTCTGGCAAGCACGTGGTAGGCCTTGCCGCGGGAAGCTGCTACTGCCCGTGCACAAGTTGGGGTACTGAGGTACCCCTACCTTAGTACACCGAACCAAAGTTCATACGGTGTCATCTCAACGGATTTCGACGGAGCCCTATTTAAAGTGAATGCGACAGTCTCTAAAGCATAACCCCAAAAAGATAGCGGTAAATCGGTGAGGGACATCATAGATCGCACCATGTCCAACAGAGTACGATTTCGACGTTCGGACACACCGTTACGTTGAGGTGTTCCGGGTGGTGTCAATTGTCAAACAATTCCACAGTTCCTAAGGTGCATGCCAAATTCATGACTTAAATATTCACCCCCACGATCTGATCGTAAGAACTTTATTTTTCTATCACGTTGATTCTCAACCTCATTCTGAAATTCCTTGAACTTTTCAAAGGTCTCAGACTTGTGTTTCATCAAATAGATATACCCATATCTACTCAAGTCATCTGTGAGGGTGAGAACATAACGATAGCCTCTGCGAGCATCAACACTCATTGGACCGCACACATCGGTATGTATGATTTCCAACAAGTTGGTTGCTCGCTCCATTGTTCCGGAGAATGGAGTCTTGGTCATCTTGCCCAAGAGGCATGGTTCGCACGTGTCAAATGATTCATAATCAAGAGACTCTAGAAGTCCATCTGAATGGAGCTTCTTCATACGTTTGACACCAATATGACCAAGGCGGCAATGCCACAAGTATGTGGGACTATCATTATCAACTTTACATCTTTTGGCATCTACACTATGAATATGTGTATCATCACGTTCGAGATTCATCAAAAATAAACCATTGACCAGCGGGGCATGACCATAAAACATATCTCTCAAATAAATAGAACAACCATTATTCTCCGATTTAAATGAGTAGCCATCTCGCATAAGACGAGATACAGATACAATGTTCATGCTCAAAGCTGGTACTAAATAACAATTATTAAGGTTTAAAACTAATCCCGAGGGTAGATGTAGAGGTAGCGTGCCGACGGCGATCACATCGACCTTGGAACCATTCCCGACGCGCATCATCACCTCATCCTTCGCCAGTCTCCGCTTATTCCGCAGCTCCTGCTTAGAGTTACAAATATGAGCAACTGCACCGGTATCAAATACCCAGGAGCTACTACGAGCGCTGGTAAGGTACACATCAATAACATGTATATCATATATACCTTTGACGTTGCCGGCCTTCTTGTCTGCTAAGTATTTGGGGCAGTTCCGCTTCCAGTGCCCCGTTCCCTTGCAATGAAAACACTCAGTTTCGGGCTTGGGTCCATTCTTTGGCTTCTTCCCGGCAACTGGCTTACCGGGCGCGACAACTCCTTTGTCGTACTTCTTGAAGTTCTTCTTACCCTTGCCTTTCTTGAACTTAGTGGTTTTATTGACCATCAACACTTGATGTTCTTTCCTGATATCCACCTACGCTGATTTCAGCATCGAATACACCTCGGGAATGGACTTCTCCATCCCATGCATATTGAAGTTCAACACGAAGCTCTTGTAGCTTGGTGGGAGCGACTGGAGGATTCTGTCAACGACCGCTTCGTCTGGGAGATTCATTCCCAACTGAGACAAGCGGTTGTGCAATCCAGAAATCTTGAGGATGTGCTCACTGACAGAACTGTTTTCCTCCATCTTACAGCTGTAGAATGCGTCAGAGACGTCATATCTCTCGACTCGGGCATGAGCTTGGAAAACCATTTTCAGCTCTTCGAACATCTCATATGCTCCGTGATTCTCAAAACGCTTTTGGAGCCCCGACTCTAAGCTGTAAAGCATGCCGCACTGAACCAGGGAGTAATCATCACAACGCGACTGCCAGGCGTTCATAACGTCTTGGGTCGCCGGGGGAACGGGTGCATCACCTAGCGGTGCTTCAAGGACATATGATCTCTTGGCAGCTATGAGGATAATCCTCAGGTTACGGACCCAATCCGTATAGTTGCTACCATCGTCTTTCAGCTTGGTTTTCTCTAGGAACGCGTTGAAGTTGACGGACACTTGAGCATGGGCCATTTGATCTACAAGAGATATTGTAAAGAATTTAGACTAAGTTCATGATAATTAAGTTCATCTTAATCTAATTTTAATGAACTACCACTCAGAATGACATCTCTCTAGTCATCTAAGTGATACATGATCCGAATCGACTAGCCCGTGTCCGATCATCACGTGAGACGGACTAGTCATCAACGGTGAACATCTTCATGTTGATCGTATCTTCTATACGACTCGTGTTCGACCTTTCGGTCTTCCGTGTTCCGAGGCCATGTCTGTACATGCTAGGCTCGTCAAGTAAACCCTAAGTGTATTTGTCAGGGATATTACTAGCAGGTATGAACCGGCTAGTGTAAACCGGATTATGGTAATATAGTTGTATCATTGTAATATTTAATAGAGGCTACGGCCCATGAGATCTTAGGGCCCATGTATAGAGTTACGGTTTGTAAAACGCCTGATCATGTAACTTGAGAGATAAGGAAGAAAGAGCAGAGACCGAGGCGGACACAAGTATGAGCCGGCCTCGGGACTCTGTAAACCGGACCGGGCGTCGCCTCTATATAAAGGGACGACCCGGCAACGGTTCAAGGAGAAGCAAAAGACAACCCGTCGAGACAAAGGCAAGCGATCCGCTCCCTGTTCATCGACGCCCAAGCAATACCAAACCAAACTAGACGTAGGCTTTTACCTTCATCGAAGGGGCCGAACTAGTATAAAATCCCTTGTGTCCTTTGTGTGCTTTTAACCCCTTCAAGCTAACCCGTGTGATGGTTCCATCACTAAGTCCGTTAAACCGGACATCTGCCGTGTTATTTCCACGACAGTTGGCGCCCATCGTGGGGCCTCCGCACGATGGTTTCGAGTTCTTAAAGGGCAGCTTTGAAGGGCTCAAGGGCTATGCAGTCGGCCGAATGACCAAGAGTCGCCGCGGCCGGATCTACATCGACGACGTAGGTTGGGGACCGGAGGTCGATTCAATCGAATACGGGTACCGGGTTCCCTTCGGCGGCATCCACGTCTTCATCGGCAAAATCGGCGAACCTGGATCTGAGTCGGACGTCTTCCCCAACATCGTCGAGCCGGCTCAGCGTGCGAGATCGGCCCGGATTCAGCCCGCCATGAAGCACGTTTTCGTCGAGGCAGTTCACGGGGTTCAAGTCGAGGACGGATCGGATTCCAGGGGCGAGACGGTTATCTATTCCGACGATGAATCTTCATCCGGAGAGACTGAGTCTTTGTATCAGTTGCGGGACGGCCGGTCTGAGGGTGAGTCCGACGGAGACAGTATTCCAGGCCCTTTTGACCCGCCAAACCGGGTGGCTGTCTTTATGGCCGGTTCACAACCTACGCCGTAGTCCACGGTGATCGGGGCGACAGCAGAAGCTGGTGCAGGGGGGAGCGGCCAGGCCCTCTCACCCGCTGACGTTCAATCCACCTTGGTTGAGGAGTTTACAGCCCGAGCCATGGCAGAGGTAGCTCCAGCAGACAAGGCGCAACATGATGCAGAGCTCCTTCAGCTAAAGGGTCGGATTGATCAAGCAAGGGAAAGTCTGAAAACAGAGAAGGCTATGATAGCAATAAGGCAGGCAGAGCTGAATGATCAGGCTTTTCATCTAAGGATGGAGCAGGCCTCTGCACAGGGAGTAAGGAGTCGGAAGTACCAGTCTCGTCTACCGCCGGTTTACGAGGCGACGGATCTTTTCAGGACACCCGGAGCGGGAACTAGCAATGATCCGGCTTTAAACCGGAGGGTAGCCCCAGCGAGGGATGAGCCGGTTCAGCAGCCTACTGCGGAGCAAGATCGGCGGATCACGTCTGCGCCTCACGTTCCTACCCCTCCGGGTCATTATTCAAATCCCTTGGACAACATCGTTGCTACTGCTTCACGCTTGGCCGCTTTACCCATTGAGGGGACATCTCCTGTGGCGTTGGAAGCACGCAGTGTCAAGGATCTACTTAATACAGCATTAACACAAGAGCAAGCGTATTCCCATAGCAGGGAGAGGTTCCATTCAACACCACGCCCCAGCCGGAGTTACACTAGGCATTGGGAGGAACCAGAAGTGTCTAGCAGTGAACGCAGGCGACACCGTCACAGAAAAAATAATCCGGCAGGCGTGGATGTACAAGCTCAGGACGCAAATCGGGTTAGATCGGTGGCCCGGGAGGAGGTCCGTCAAACGATGCCGGTTCACACAACCACAGCAGAGACGGGAGTCACAACGAGTTCCTTTGGGGTGCAGTGTCTTATCCCCGCTTTACGGAGCGTGAAGCTGCCCAAGGATTTTAAAGGCCCACGTAAAGTGCCTAATTACAAAGCAGATTTGGCTCCAGAAGCTTGGGTTGAGAGTTATGAGATGGCCATGGAGATGCTGGATGTGGATGAAGCGGCTTGTGCGAAATACTTCACCATGATGCTTGAGGGTACAGCCCGGACCTGGCTCAAGGGTTTACCTCCTAATTCTATTGGATCGTGGGGAGAATTACGTCGCCAATTTATCAAAAACTTCAAGGATACGTGCAAACAGTCGATGTCAGTGGTAGATCTAGCAGCCTGTATACAAGGAGAACAGGAGTCTACAAGCGCATGGGTGCGGCGAGTATCAGAAATCTTGCACTCTTCGAACGGTATCAATCCCAGTACGGCAATAGTGACACTGGAAAACAATTGCCGGTTTGAGTCTCTCAAGTTAAAACTGGGATGGCTTAAATGGGATTGTAATGATATGGGAACTCTCATGAGCGCTCTAGTAAAGTATGGGGACTCTGACAACACGAAATATCCAGAAGCGGAGGGAGATAAAGCAGGAAAAATCAACAAGCCTGGTAAACCGGCGCAGGTTAATCCGGCTGCTACAAGATTCTTGGGCAAGCGGAAAGCGGAGGGTGGCTCTGATTTCGTGGCCAATACCCAAGTTCAAGGAGGTTTCCAGCGCAATAGGGGTAAGCCGCCTCCACAAACCGGCGGAGGAAATGTTAGCTGGAAGCAGGAGTTAAATGAGCCTTGTCCGAAACATAGCACGAGGGAACGACCAGCAAAACATACTATAGGAGAATGCAAGCCTTTGATGGAAGCCGTAATGAGCCGGTTCGGCTCTAACAACGGGCCTCCAAACGGCGGTTCAGGCCCGGGGTTTTATGGTCATCAAGGGAACGGCTCTGGATCGGGATATCGTGGCAACAACAGTGGTTATAATAACCGAGGCAATAATCAGTATGGCCAAGGCGGTTATAATAACCAAGGCAATCAGCAGCATGGTCAAGGTGGTTACAATAACCACAACAACCAACAGCAGGGCTAGGGTAATCACAGTAACCAAGGCAGTCAGCCGCGTCAGCAACAGCAACATCAGCAATCTGGATATCAGAGTAATCCGAAGGAGCTGAGTAGTGGGCAGTATCATGTGTTTACTACAAGTTTGTGTAAACAGGATCAGAAAGTTTTGAAGCGGGCAGTCCATGCGGTTGAACCGGCGACACCGCAATTCCTGCGCTGGTCAGAGCAGCCTATTGTGTGGAGCAGGGAGGATCACCCGTTGCGAGTTGATAATCCGGGCCACTTGGCCTTGGTAGTAGCACCACAGGTGGGTGGCTACAAATTCACTAAAGTCCTCATGGACGGCGGCAGTAGCATCAATATTTTGTATTATGAGACTTTCCGCCGCATGGGGCTGACGGATAAAAAGCTAAGGCAATCAAACACGGTGTTTCATGGAGTAGTGCCAGGTAAGTCAGCTTACCCAGTTGGAAAAATTGACCTAGAAGTTTCCTTTGGAGATGAACAGGATTCCAGGTCAGAGATGATAACCTTTGAAGTGGTCAAGATCCGGAGCCCTTATCATGCTCTGTTCGGGAGGACGGTTTATGCCAAATTTATGGCCAGGCCGTGTTATGTTTATCTACAGCTCAAGATGCCGGGTCACAAAGGAACAATCACGGTTCATGGAAGTCGCAAGATTGCATTGGAGTGTGAAGAGGGAGACGCTGCCTACGCGGAGGCAGTATGTGCTACAGAAGAGTTGAAGTTTTACAAGGATAATGTTGATCCGGCAGATATGACCCCGTTGAAAAAGCCGACTACGGAGCATGATCCGGCGTTGAAGTTTAAATCGGCGGAGGAGACCAAGCAAGTTGATTTTGTGCCAGGCGATTCATCCAAGCAATTCACTATCAGCGCTAACCTTGATCCCAAATAGGAAAGCGCGCTCATCGAGTTCATCCGTGAGAACCGGGATATCTTTGCATGGAAACCTTCTGACATGCCAGGTATACCGAGGGAACTCACTGAGCACAGTCTTAACATTGATCCGAAATTTAAACCGGTCAAACAGTATCTGCGCCGCTTCAACGAAGAAAGGCGCAAGGCTGTAGGAGAAGAGGTGGCCAGGCTTTTAGCCGCAGGGTTCATAGTTGAAGTTTTTCATCCGGAATGGTTGGCTAATCCGGTGCTGGTATTAAAGAAGAATGGAAAGTGGAGAATGTGTGTGGACTACACAGACCTCAACAAAGCTTGTCCAACTGATCCTTTTGCACTCCCTCGCATTGATCAGATCATCGATGCTACAGCGGGATGTGAGCGGCTAAGTTTTTTGGATGCGTACTCAGGATATCACCAGATCAAGATGGCAGTTAAGGACCAGGAGAAGACAGCTTTCATAACTCCTTTTGGTGCCTTTTGCTATGTATCTATGCCTTTTGGGCTCAAGAGTGCCCAAGCAACTTATCAGCGTTGCGTATAGAACTGTCTTAAGGGGCAGATAGGGAGAAATGGTCATGCTTATGTGGATGATATCGTGGTGAAGTCAAGAAAGGAGGAGACGCTGATAGAGGACCTCAAGGAGACCTTTGACAATCTTCGGGCCTATAAGATGATGCTTAATCCGGAGAAGTGTGCTTTTGGTGTTCCGGCAGGAAAGCTCCTTGGGTTCTTGGTGTCAAATAGAGGAATAGAAGCTAATCCAGAGAAGATCAAGGCAACCACATCTTTGACTAAACCGGCTTGCATTAATGATGTTCAGCGTATCGCTGGCCGGATCACAGCATTGAGCCGGTTCATTAGCCGTTTGGGGGAGAAGGCGATTCCGCTTTATCAGATGATGAGCAAGACGGATCGGTTTATATGGAGTGATGAGGCAAATACTGCGTTTGAAGACTTGAAGCGACAGCTGGCAAGGCCACCGGTCCTGGCTGCCCCTGTTGATAATGAGCCTTTGTTGTTATATGTCGCCGCTAACGCACAGGCAGTTAGTGTGGCGATCGTGGTTGAACGCAAGGAAGCAGTCAAGGAATATCCGGTTCAGCGTCCGGTCTATTACGTTAGTGAAGTTCTCATTGAGTCCAAGCAAAGATACCCACATTGGCAGAAGCTGGTATATGGTGTATTCATGGCAAACCGGAGGTTGAAGCATTATTTCCAAGGCCACCCAATAATTGTTGTTAGTTCAGCACCATTGGGGGATATAATCCAGAACAGGGAAGCTACGGGCCGAGTGGCGAAGTGGGCCATTGAGCTCAGCCCACACGAATTGAAATATGTGCCACGCACCGCTATCAAATCTCAAGCATTGGTGGATTTCATCAATGATTGGAAAGAACTGCAAACACCAGAGGAGAAGCCGGATCTTACATACTGGACGATTCACTTTGACGGTTCAAGGCAATTAGAAGGCTCGGGGGTTGGAGTTGTTTTAAATTCCTCGCGAGGAGATACGTTTTGCTATGTCCTCCGTTTATTGTTTCCTTGTACCAATAATGCAGAAGCATATGAAGCATTGCTTCATGGCTTACGGATGGCCAAGGAGATGAACTTGAGCCGGGTCAAGTGCTTCGGCGACTCAGATTTAGTGGCACAACAAGTATCCGGTAAGTGGGACTCAAGAGATCCTCTCATGGCAGCTTACAGACGAGAAGTTGAAGCAGTTGCAGGATATTTCAAAGGATATCAGGTGGATCACATAGATCGGCGAAAGAACGAAGCGGCCGATGCCCTGAGCCGGCTAGGTTCTCAACGTAAACCGGTACCGCCGAATACTTTTTGGATGAGTTGCACGGTCCATCAGTTCAAGTACCATCGGAGGAAGACCTAGCTGTTCCTGATCCGGAGGCACAGTTAGTTGCGGCACTGCATGTTATTCCGAATTGGACGCTGCCTTATTTGGCGTATCTAAGCCGAGGAGAGCTGCTGGACGACGAGATCGAAGCAAGATAGATAATCCGGCGCTCTAAGTCCATGACAATTGCAAACGGAGAACTTCATCATTGCAGCGTTTCTGGAGCGTTTCGGCGGTGTGTATCAGCTGAGGAAGGTTGTGATATTCTTCGTGAGATCCATGAAGGGGATTGTGGTCATCATGCCGGTTCAATATCCTTGGTGGCTAAAGCTTTTCGACATGGGTTCTATTTGTTGACAGCTCATGCTGATGCGGCAGATCTAGTCCGGAGGTGTGATGGTTGTCAGAAGTTTTCACGACGTGCTCTTGTTCCAGCACAAGAGCTCCGGATGATACCGATAACGTGGCCGTTCGCGACTTGGGGGCTTGATATGGTCGGACCTTTTAAGTGATCCCAAGATCAAAAGACTCATCTACTGGTGGCTGTGGATAAATTTACAAAGTGGATTGAGGCAGAGCCTGTGAGCAAGTGTGATGCGGCAACAGCGGTTAAATTCATCAAAAAGGTAATTTTCCGGTTTGGCTTTCCACACAGCATCATCACAGACAACGGCACCAATTTATCTAAGGGTGAGATGGAAGAATTTTGTCAACGGGAACACATTCGCCTAGACGTGTCTTCTGTGGCCCACCCTCAATCCAATGGTCAAGCTGAAAGAGCGAATCAGGAGATTTTGCGAGGTATCAAGCCCCGGCTTATGACTCCCTTGCAAAGAACACCTGGGTGCTGAGTTGAGGAGTTACCTTCTGTCCTTTGGAGTATCAATACTACGCCAAACCGGTCCACAGGTTACACACCCTTCTTTATGGTATATGGCGCTGAAGCGGTCCTTCCAAGTGATATCCGTCATGATTCGCCAAGAGTGACGGCCTATGTTGAAGCGGCCAATGAGCAGGCGAGACAAGACAGTTTGGACCGGCTGGATGAAGAGCATGATATAGCAGCAGCACGGTCTGCGATCTATCAACAAGACTTGCGCAGATATCACAGTCGCCGGATCAAGACAAGGACGTTCCAGGAGGGAGACTTAGTACTCCGGCTTATACAAGATCAAACAGATATGCACAAGCTATCCCCGCCTTGGGAAGGGCCCTTTGTGGTCAGCAAGAATCTGCACAACGGTTCATATTACCTGGTGGACATTCGAGAACACAAGGACTCACGGACATCGTAAGAAGAGACAAAGAGGCCGTGGAACATCGCCCTCTTGCGGCCCTACTATACCTGAGCCATGAGCTCCACTGTATCCTATGTATATATTATGATTAATGAATAAACCGGCACCCTCGGTAAACCGGGGGCTCAGCCTTTTTTCCAATACAAGTATCTTATGGTGACAACCATACATTTCTTATCATATATCACTATTCCAAAACACTTCGATCGGTTTAAACTGATTGTGCAGGGCATATATACTCTGGAGCAATAACTCACCGAAGGGATTACTATTCAAACATAGGTCGTATTCAAAGAAGACATGACATAAAGGCCCTCTGGATGGTACCCGCATCCAGTGATTGGCAAAAGTTCTTCCTATGGTTGTACCCGAACCATAAAGGCCCTCTGGATGGTACCCGCATCCAGTGGTTGGCAAAGTTCTTCCTATGTTTGTACCCGAACCATAAAGGCCCTCAGGATGGTACCCGCATCCAATGATTGGCAAAAGT
>LR738710.1:149185574-149344117 GCA_902687465.1 Secale cereale
ATAAAGGCCCTCTGGATGGTACCCGCATCCAGTGATTGGCTAAGTTATTTCTATGGTTGTACCCGAACCATAAAGGCCCTCTGGATGGTACCCGCATCCAGTGATTGGCTAAAAGTTTTATATGGCCAGCAGGGGGCAGGATTGTACCCGAATCCTAGTTTAACCCCTATTGGTTATATCCGGTTCCTATGGATGGTACCCGCATCCATAAGGCCCTCTGGATGGTACCCGCATCCAGTGATTGGCTGAACCTTGCTTTGAGCCTGGCAGCTCATAAAAAGCCTCGACTACATGGTTTTATTTGCAAACTTGCATTTTTTGGTATTTATGTTTTATGGTTCTTTAATCCGGAGTGGGACAACTCCAGAGTTGACCACATATCTACAAAATTAAAAGTCTGGGTCATGAACACCAGCATGAGTTAAAAGTCTGGGTCATGAACACCAGCATGAGTTAAAAGTCTGGGTCGGGAACACCAGCATGAGTTAAACCGGTGTTCATTATAACCCGGATCAGTCATCAGTCAAAAGCCAAGTATATCTACAAATGTCTGGATAAAGTTCCAGCATGATCTAAACCGGTGTCTCTTATCAAACCCGGGATTATTATTGGGTCTATCAAAGGTTCCCTCAGAAAAAAATTAAAATGTTGCCGGATTAAGAATATCAAGTATGCTTGATGGCAGGTATGAAGTTATTTTTGGTACAAACAAAACACTTGTTTGATATATTTTGTAAGAGCAATTTAATTGGTCCAGCGGTAAACCGCTAGGACATATTTTTAGTATTATCTATGCAGGAACAGATGATATGCAGGATAAGCCATATCAGACCAAATTTAAATTGGCAACGTTAAAACAAGAAGTTGGAGCATCCGGATCAAAGCGGACAATGTTTTAAGCTATCCTATTACAAGGCATAGCAAGCCTGAACGGATTAAAGATTGTCCAGCAAAATGATACTGCAACTACGAAGATATACTATGAACTACGCTTCCTCCTGCTGCGACGGCTGGGTATCAACTTGTTCCGGAGTCTCCTCTTCTTCTTGAAGCGGCTGGAAGTCGGGGACGCACCAGTCGATTTTCGTTAAGGCACGAAAGTACATCTCTTCATTGATAAGTTCAGACGGATCAATATCTGGGGCGAAAGTATGAGGGCGCACTGGTGGGATTAGATTGACGGTGTCATAAACCGGCCGATCCACCCGCTCATTCTGTAAATCATACCCCGGATGATACCTGGACAAATCTGATTCGGCAGCAAGCTTGCTAGCGAGAGGACGCATCTCCTTTGTCAAGGCGTGAAGATCTTTGGCGGTGAAGGCTGATCCGTCTTCTTTAGTATTGGGGTACCCGTTCAAGGCTTCTTCCGGATCAAAATCCGGAACCCACGCTTTGGCTCTGGTAAGCGCCATGAGAGAACCGGCTCGAGCAGCAGATTTCTTCACTTCCTCCAAGCGCACTGGCAAGACAGACAGCTTCTCTAATGTGCCTTGGATAGTGGTGGGGGCCGGTTTGTTGAAAGATGTTGCGCTTATGATCCTTTGAGCTCCGGAATACAACTGCTCGACCAGAGTATAACACGCCTTGCGTTTTTTCCGTAAATCATCCCCAAGATGGGTGACACGGCGCCCTGTATCTGGTTATTACAGTTAAACCGGAACGGATTAAAGATTGCAAGGATCAAAGCAGGAATACAAATTAAGTACTTACCGAAGACAGTAGAAGTCATCAGTTCTATTTGCCGCTTTAAACCGGTTAACTCTTCAGTCACCGGATTAAGGGCTTCCTCAGCATCCTTTGCCCTTTTTTCCAGATCCTTTTTCTGAACCTCAAAGGCGGTCCGCTCCTCTTCAAAGAATTTCTTCAGCTGCTCAGCAGTCTTTAAGCTCAGCGCCAAGTCTTTTTTGGCCTTAGAAGCAGCAGACTCCGTTTCAGCAAGTCTGTTTCGGAGTTCGGTAATTTCTTCAGCCCTCCGGTTTAAATCAACCTGCAAGGAAAATTAAGTGGAATGAAGCAAAAGTCAGACAAGTCTCAAGCACATAACCAAGTTATCCACTTGACACTTGGGGGCTAATGGGCAGTTGAAGCGTCAAGCAGTAGCAATTCAAAGACAAAGTCTCAAGCACACAAACAAGTTGTCTACTTGACACTTGGGGGCTAATGGATAGTTGAAGTATCAAAGGAAAAAAATCAGGCAAGTCCCAGGCACATAAACCGAGTTATGCCTCTGGCACTTGGGGGCTAATGTAAGATCATTTGTTTAATCAGGAAGTATCGGTTCACCTTCTAAACGTAGCTAAACCAGAACTTGGGGGCTACTATGATATAGACAGAAGCACATCGAAAGCAAAAATCAAACGCAAAGGATTACCTCATACTTGTCCTTCATCATGTTAACCAAGCCTGCTTCATAATCTCGACTAGTGTGAAGCCGGTTCAAATACCCGGAATAGAGCTCCTGGGCACTCATATCAGCGAAGCTAGACAGCTCGGTACTCCATTTACCCTTTTCTTGATGCAATTTCTCTGCTTTGGCCGTATGTTTGGCTAAGACAGTGGGCTCAGCAGGAGTAGTATAATCTGTACCAGTTACTTGAACTTCTGGAGAAGCAGTTGCCATTGGTGGAATAGTAGTATGAACCGGGCTAGCATGAGCCGGGCTAGGAGGGTCGGCCCGAGCAGGACTCGCCGGTTCATGGACGTTCTCCGAATCAGGATTCTCAGGGGCAGTGGTATGATCCATAGGAGCAGGGTCTTCAAGTGGAATTGTGGGCTTGCCTTCTGAAGGGACGGTTGTATCCGGGTTAACCGCCGGATCATCAGTGGCGGTCTCAGCAGTTGGTTTATTGGCTTTTGCCCTTTTGCTGGGCTTAGGTTTGTTGAGAGAAATTGGAAAAGAAATCAGAAATGAAAAGAAAAGTATAATCATAAACCGGATAAATTAAAAGACTTACCCTGGGACAGTTTTCAGGGGTGGGAGTTGTGTGGCAGTTGATTCGCCGGAAGAAGATAAGGGAGTATCCTGATAATTAGGGTCAGACGGTTTAAGCGGTTTGCGTATAAGCCCGGCCTTGGGATGAAGAAGAGTTGGAGAGAGTATAACCTCAGAGCGGCGCCTCCGAGCCAGAGTAAGAGAAATTCCAGACGATTCAACTGCAAGGGCGCTATGGCGGGTGGTCCGGCGAAGGGCTTCATGTTGTTGTTTCTTCAAAAGAAAATTGGGATCCAATTGAGCATAAGGGTGAGAAAACTGATATTTCCGGACTGTCCGACGAACTTTTGGTGGAGGTGGTTCTGAATCTGAAGAAAGAATAGTTACCTCAATTTCTGTCAGTTTATCTCCTTCAGCTAACTCCTGTGTAAATATAATGTTAACATAAATCTGGATAAAAGTGAACAAGCCATAACCGGATTAACTCATACCTCAGAGTCCGGATCATCATCCTCGGCATGTGAACCGGAACCAGCAGCCGCCTTTTTCTTCTTGATAGCATAAGCCTTCCGGCGTGGCAGTTTTCCAGCCTTCTCCTGAGGTTTCCTCTTCCAAAAAGGATTCATCAGCCTGTTCAAAAGGTGAAAAGTAAGTGAAAGGACGGTTTAAAAGAACGGATTACAACATACGAAAGAAAGCAAGACTTACCGCAGGCAGCTTGTTCTTCTTATAATACGAAGCCAATCCGGTTTGGCTACATTCTTCTAAAGAGACATTGAGCATCTTTTTAGCAGACTCAATGACTTCCGATTCAGAAAGTTTGTCTTTAGAAAACCGTTGAGGATCATCCAGTTTACCAGAATATTTACACATCAGACTCAGGCGTGGACTCAGGGGAAGGATGCTCCAAGAAAGCCAGCAGCGCATAAAATCCACTCCGGTTAAGCCAATGGCCATAAAGGCCTTTAGCCTGGCAAGTTGAGAAGCAAACCGGGGCCGCTCTGAGGAGCTGAGGCGCTGCGGCAAAGGGTGGTCCTCCGGAAGACAATGCTCGCGATAACCCGGCAATGGGTTATCCCCTTCAGGTGAAGTGTCAATACAATAAAACGAAGACTTGTTCCACTCCTTGGGGTGCGTGTGGAGAGCGGCGTGAGGAAAGACTACGTATCTTCTCTTCTGAATGCTGACCCCACCCAGTTCTTGATGAGGTCCGCTGGTAAACTCAGTTTGCCTGTTTAAGTGGATAAAGTCCCTGAACAGATCGACTGATAGTTCTTCTTGCAAATACACCTCTGAGAAAACTTGAAAGTCGCAGATGTCGGAAATAGAGTTGGGACCTATGTCCTGAGGGTGGAGCTGGAAAGCAGCAAGCACGTCCCGGAAGAACTTTGAACCGGGAGGAGTGAAACCTCGAGCTATGTGGTCGAAGAAGACAATAACCTCTCCCTCTCTGGGAGTAGGACGACATTCACCTCCTGGAGCCCGCCATTTTAAAACGGACTGAGGGCCTAGAGTGCCGACTGTAGCAGCATTGATTAAATCTTCTTCCGTAACAACGGAAGGAACCCAGTTGCAAGAGACAAACTGTTTAGCCATAGCAACAGAAGAACAGCGCTGAAAGGGTAAAGTATAAACCCAGATTATTCAAGTACGGTGGCATAAACCGGAAGACATATGCAAAGATCACGCAACGGTTTAGACAAGGGACTAATGATATGGCTAACCCGTCAGTAAGCAGGAAGGCGTATTACTACCGGTTCATGATAACAAAAGAGAAGGAGCTAAACCGTCGCATCCATCATTGAATTATTACAGAAGCAACATACGACGGATTAAACCGGAGAATATTTTATAGATCTACAAGGAGGAAGAAACAAGTTTTTATAGACAGCTAAAGTAAAACAGATCTGAGCGCACAGGAAAAACCAAAAACAAATACGCTGCTATTGCAAGAAGAACTAGGGGGATCGTATACAGAGCCGACACATTTAAAGTTTGAATCTAAAGAACGAGATCTAAAGTATACGGCACCGGAACAGAGGCAAGCTTTAAGGGTAAGATCTAAAGGCCGAAACTATTTTGAACTTGGTACCTAGGATGAACAGACAAAGTTTTCTCTAAGGGTTAATGGCGGAGGTGCGAGGAGGACCTTAGAGCTATAGATCTGCGGCGAGGAAGATGAAGTACCTGAAACAGCAAGAAGCGGCGGCGGAGTTTCTCTGGTCGCACTCAGGTTGATGCAGCGGCCGGCGGAGACTCGAGCTCGACGGACGACGGTGAAGATTTGAGCTCGGGCGACGGAGGAAGAAGAACGAACGGAAGGAGATAAAGAACAGAGGCAGCAGTATTTATAGA
The DNA here is from genome assembly GCA_902687465.1 of Secale cereale. Lineage (NCBI taxonomy): Eukaryota > Viridiplantae > Streptophyta > Magnoliopsida > Poales > Poaceae > Secale > Secale cereale. Next base: position 149,190,865 of record LR738710.1, read on the forward strand.
GGGGCACAGTTGAAACGACAGGCGCGAGATTTGAGGAGGCAGAAGATTGGATAAAGATCCTCTATCGCCTCGATTCTCGGGAGGGCATTTAAACAAAGTTGATAGACAGCTGGGTGCGTTAAATGTGGAAGTGATGTCACGGTCAAATTAAGTGATTTTCAAGGATGACGTCAGGGCCGGTTTACAAAAATGAGAAGACACAAGAAGGAAGATTATGCAAGACTGGGAAGATTGATGTGAACAAGTTCAAATCATTCTGGGGCCTAATGTCAGGGATATTACTAGCAGGTATGAACCGGCTAGTGTAAACCGGATTATGGTAATATAGTTGTATCATTGTAATATTTAGTAGAGGCTACGGCCCATGAGATCTTAGGGCCCATGTATAGAGTTACGGTTTGTAAAACGCCTGATCATGTAACTTGAGAGATAAGGAAGAAAGAGCAGAGACCGAGGCGGACACAAGTATGAGCCGGCCTCGGGACTCTGTAAACCGGACCGGGTGTCGGGACCCCGATCCTAAGCCACACCGATCTAGCATGTAACACACCATATCACTTTGCGGCCTCACGCACGGTATCCCCACGGGTGCCACCTTACCTGGCCCGGGACCGTTTGCGCATTTTGGCTCACGTATATGATAGTGTCGCTAGCATCCATATGACAGAGAACCCGGGCCGACATGACCAGTTATAAACCAAAAGTGGCACTAAATTACAGAGACAGGCATCCATGACCCAGCAACGAACGTGTCGGTCATCAACGTATGAACCCAAGTCGTAGCAAGCTACAAGGACTTAAAGGAACAACGCGTGACATTTCCCCTAAGGGACAGACACAGGAACGAAGAAGGACACATGCCGGTCAGCCTAAGTGTTCCGGAGCAGTAGCAAGCTACCAAGGCTCAGTGGAAACACTAGGAGACATTTCCCTGTAAGATAGGCTACCAAGGGTAAACAACTAGGTGTCGGATCCCACACATACCAAGCATTTCAATAACATACACACAATATGCTCAATATGTGCAAGTACAACATGGCATCACAACAAGACTCTAATAAACAAAGTATTTATTCATTAGGCTCCGAGGAGCCAAGTATTACAAGCATGGGTCTCACGACCCAACATTCAGAGCATACAAGCAACAAGCGGAAGCACTACATGTCTGAGTACAGACATCTACAAATGAAAAAGGCTGAAGAGCCTGACTATCTACAACACTCGTCCAAGATCGTAGCTGAGGTATCAAGCTACTTGTCGAAGTCCAAGCGGAACTACTAGTGAGACATCAATCCTATCTGCAAAACATAAATTAAGCAAACATGAGTACAAAGGTACTCAGCAAGACTTACATCAGATCCTATTATACATGCACTTGTATCAAGAAGGCATTGTGGGGTTTAGTTGCAGCAAGCCAGCTTTGACTCAGTGGCTATCCTATTCTACGATTGCTGGTAACTCTTTTGAGGTGGCGCACACGAGTCCACTAAGCACCACACAATACACCACTATGGATTCATCCCCGTCTCCCGACGAGAAGGCCATCCATAGCACTCACACTTGTCTTGATTATTTTAGAGTATCCACTTCAAGTTGTCTATGTACCACGTAAGCATCCAAGAAGTCCATATCCGCGGACCCGGCTATTCGAATAGATTGTGATAACCCTGCAGGGGTGTACTTCTTCACACACGCTCTCGCCACTTACCGCCAGGTACACGTCGTGTATCTCGGCAACCTTCAAGCGGAAGCCTGGCGAGGGTGTCGGACACGACCTGACTAACCACACAAGTCTCTCGTCCAGGTTTATCGCCTATTCGGGTTCCATCCGCAAGGGAGTCCGGCCGAGGTTTCCATCACGGACCCAAACGATGTGTGCAGGGTTCCCGAGCCCACCATCCGGGTGCCACTCGGTACACCGGGCCACGTGTGCCTAGTCTGTCCCAAGCCCACCCTGCCGGGTGCCACCTGGTAGAGAAATAACACTACCTACAAACGCCAGAAACTAGTTGCAACTCCTGGACAGAGATCATGTTGATTAATAAGTCGAGAGGGGCACTTAAGCATTCCAATGCGTGGTAGTAGCTGATCATTGGACAACATACACAGAACTCGGTTCTTAGGGACGGTTCCAGTGAGACAACCCACCATGTACTCCTACATGGCCTCTCACCACTACCTTTACCAAATCGTGTTCACACACTTAACCCTCAGCATCAGAACATATCATTTCACTCTAATTCATTCCCGATGAATCAGACCTGACACACTCTAAGCAATAGCAAGCAAGGCATGGTAAGATTACATCATGGCTTCAATCAACTCCTACACATGCTAGTGGGTTTCAACTATTTACTGTGGAAAGACAGGTCATGCAGAGGAATGGGTTCAACTACCGCAGCATAAAGTAGCAGTTGAGATTGTTGTTGTCCTAATGCAATAACAGGGAGCAGGAGCGAGAGAGGGATTGTATCGGAATGAACAAGGGGGGTTTGCTTGCCTGGTAAAACAACGTGCAGAACACTGCTCCTCTGACAGGTACTCTGGATCGGTCTCCGGAGCTGGACCTATCGAGAAGAACGGTGCCGACAATCAAACACAAGCATATGCAACAATATGATGCATGAATATGGCATGAAGTTATGATGTTGTTTGAGCTAGTGCAACTAGCATTCAATTTGAAAGAAGTCCATTTGAACCAAGGGTTCAAATGCAATTTTAAAATAAGCATTCTAAATGCCAAATATGTGTTTTCAAATAAACAGTAGGTTTAACTTCATTTTTCATGCATGAAAATGGTACAGATGGATAGATTGAATTTTTCTGATAATTTTTCATATATAAATTATTTCATTCTGAGCTACGGTTGAATTTCTATGATTTTTTGAAGTTTAGGCCAAATTCTGAAATAAATAAATCATTTAAGATTTATTTAAAAACCAGAACTGGATTACTGCGTCAGCATGACACAGGCATGACGTCAGCAGGTCAAAGGGGCTGTCCAGAGTCAAACCTGACAGTGGGGTCCCACTGGTCAGTGACTCAGTTAAATAACTAAAGTTTAAAACTAAACTAATTAGACAAGGGCCCACATGTCAGTGTCTAATTAGATTAATGTCAGTAATTAAAAGTTAATTAAACCCTAAACTAAAAAATTAGTCAAAGGTGGCCCCACATGTCATAGGCTCAGGGAAGTCAAACCCAGTGGGTTTGGGTCAAATCCCACCGGCGGTTAGCCGCTGGCGAGGCCGAATGCGGCGGAGGGCATCGGAAACTCGCCTCCGTCGACCATTCGAGCGGCGGAGGGCAGCTACGGGATGCGCATCCTCTTGCGCATCCAACACGCTAGGTGGCAGCAGCTGGAGCGGCCGGAATCGTCGCCGGCGTCGAGCCCAGCGGCGGCCGGAGTTCGGGCGTCGACGGAAACGAGCCTACGGTGCACTAGGGGAGGGGCTAGTGGGTGCGTTCGACTCCTGGGAGCTTCCTGAGCATGAAGACGTGCTCCATTGTGAGCTCGTGCGGCTGTGGCCACGGCTACACCATGGCCGGCGGCTAGAAGCTTTCGGCCGCGGGAGGAATCGGGGCTAGGGGGCAGGCGCGAGCACGGGAGAAGGGGGGAAAGATAGAGGAGCTCACGGCGATCTCGAAGGCGTCGTCAGCGAGCTCGGGGACGCGTCGGAGCGGGCGCAGGGTCGCCGGCGATCTTCTCAGCCGCAGGTTGAAGACGAGGTCGTCGGCGGCGCTCCAGGGGCTTCTGGCGTCGGGCAGCTTGGCGAGGGGAAGGAGAAGAACGGGGCGGAGCTTCTGGGCACTCCGGCGAGGCGAGAGGGGGACGGTGGCCACGACTACGGCGAGCGGCGGCGACGGTGGCGTTCGGGCGTTCGCGAGGGAGAGCACCAGGAGGGGGAGAACGGAACCGAGGGGGAGTGAGAGGGTCCAGGGGTGCGTGGCGTCGTCGAGAGACGTCCAGGCGCGTCGGCAGCGGCGGAAGCAGGAGGTGGCCGGGGCGTGTGGCCGCGGGCGGCGAGCACACGCTCGTCCTTCTGTCAAGGAGGAAGACGACAGGAAGGAGCGGGCTGGGCTGGCCAGCTGGGCCGGCCAGGCCGTGCTGTGCTGGGCCAGCACAGGTAAGCTGCCCTTTTTATTTTTTTCTTTTCTATTTTCTTCTGACATTTTATTTTGCAGGGACCTAGGAATTAATCCAAGCCCCTAAAAATAAAGAACCAGAATTTTGGACATATATAAAATATATAATAATTATATATCCAAGCAAATATTTATTGCATTAATTCCAAATGCCCAAAATGAATACTTATGAGCTCCTAATAATATTGGTTTGATTTTTATCTCTGACCAATATTTTTAGAGGGCCACATGAACATTTTCTTGGACCTTTTTGGAGCAACTTTTATTTGGGTCATTTTCAATAGGGTTTCTGAGGGTTTCACAAGTCCTCATTTCAATTTCATTTGAAATTTAAACATGATGCAAACCACAAGAACTAACCTAGTGCATACCAGAACTAGGGTTGTGACACCGGGCGTCGCCTTTATATAAAGGGACGACCCGGCGACGGATCAAGGAGAAGCAAGAGACAACCCGTTGAGACATAGGCAAGCGATCCGCTCCCTGTTCATCGACGCCCAAGCAATACCAAACCAAACTAGACGTAGGCTTTTACCTTCATCGAAGGGGCCGAACTAGTATAAAATCCCTTGTGTCCTTTGTGTGCTTTTAACCCCTTCAAGCTAACCCGTGCGATGGTTCCATCACTAAGTCCGTTAAACCGGACATCTGCCGTGTTATTTCCACGACAGTATTGCTTGTGTAAATCTGGCTTACACTCGTTGTATGCGAACGTTAGAACCTATCACACCCGATCATCACGTGGTGCTTCGGAACAACGATCCTTAGCAACGGTGCACAGTTAGGGGGGACATAATTCTTGAAATTTTAGTGAGAGATCATCTTATTTACTACCGTCGTTCTAAGTAAACAAGATGCATAAACATGATAAACATCACATGCAATCAATTAAAGTGACATGATATGGCCAATATCATCTTGCTCCTTCGATCTCCATCTTCGGGGCACCATGATAATCTTGTCATCGGCTCGACACCATGATCTCCATCATCATGATCTTCATCATCGTGTCTTGAAGAAGTCGTCACGCCAACTATTACTTCCACTACTATGGCTAACGTTTAGCAATAAAGTAAAGTAATTACATGGCGTTTATTCAGTGACACGCAGGTCATACAATAATTAAGACAACTCCTATGGCTCCTGCCGGTTGTCAAGTTCATCGACATGCAAGTCGTGATTCCCTATTACAAGAACATGATCAATCTCATACATCACATATATCATTCATCACATCTTCTTTGGCCATACCACATCACATAGCACATGCTGCAAAAACAAGTTAGACGTCCTCTAATTGTTGTTGCAAGTTTTTACGTGGCTTCTATAGGTTTTCTAGCAAGAACGTTTCTTACCTATGCCAAAATCACGACGTGATTTGTCAATTTCTATTTACCCTTAATAAGGACCCTGTTCATCGAATCCGATCCGACTAAAGTAGGAGAGACAGACACCCGCCAGCCACCTTATGCATCTAGTGCATGTCTGTCGGTGGAACTAGTCTCACGTAAGCGTACGTGTAAAGTCGGTCCGGGCCGCTTCATCCCACAGTACCGCCGAATCAAGACTAGACTAGTAACGGCAAGAAAATTGAGCAAACTCAAACGCCCACAACTGCTTTGTGTTCTACTCGTGCAAGATGCTACGCATAAGACCTAGCTCAGATGCCACTGTTGGGGAACGTAGCAGAATTCAAAAAATTTATACGCTTTCACCAAGATCCATCTAAGGAGACATCTAGCAATGAGCATATGAGAGTGCATCTACATACCGTTTTGTAGATCGCGAGCGGAAGCTTTCGAAGAAGCGTGGATGAAGTAGTCGTACTCTTCTCGTTCTTCGTCCCCGATGATCTAGCGCCGAACGGACGGCACCTCCGCGTTCAACACACGTCCGGTAGAGCAACGTCACCTCCTTCTTGATCCAGCAAGGGGGAGGAGAGGTCGTCGGAGATCCAGCAGCACTACGGCGTGGTGATGGATGCAACGGGGGCCAGGGGGTGCGCCAAGCCCTGCAGATGGGATCTGCAGGGGGGCGGCGGCCTGGGGGGGAGACTTGCCCCCCAAGGCATAGGGGGCGCCTCCCTCCCCTAGGGTTCCAACCCTAGGCGCATGAGGGAGGGCCCAGTAGGGTGCGCCAGCCCACCAGGGGCTGGTCCCCTTCCCCTTGCAGCCTAGGGGCCCCACCGGGATGGGTCGCCCCACCCGGTGGACCCCCGGGACCCCTCCGGTGGTCTCAGGACACTCCCGGTGACCCTGGGAGTTCACCCGATGGCCGAAACTGGACTTCATATATATCATTATTTACCTCCGGACCATTCCGGAACTCCTCGTGATGTCCGGGATCTCATCCGAGACTCCGAACAACTTTCGGGTTTCCACGTGCATGTATCTCTACGACCCTAGCGTTACCGAGCCTTAAGTGTGTAGACCCTTCGGGTTCGGGAGACACGTAGACATGACCGAGACCACTCTCCGGTCAATAACCAACAACGGGATCTGGATACCCATGTTGGTTCCCACGTGTTCCTCGATGATCTTCATCGGATGAACCACTGTGTCAAGGATTCACTCAATCCCGTATGTTATTCCCTTTGTCCATCGGTATGGTACTTGCCCGAGATTCGATCGTCGGTATTCCCGATACCTTGTTCAATCTCGTCACGGCAAGTCTCTTTACTCGATCCGTAATCCATCATCCCGTGACTAACTCCTTAGTCACCTTGAGCTCATTATGATGATGTCTTACCGAGTGGGCCCAGAGGTACCTCTCCGTCATACGGAGTGACAACATCCCAGACTCGATTCGTACCAACTCAACAGACACTTTCGGAGATACCCGATGCGTACCTTTATAGCCACCCAGTTACGTTGTGACGTTTGGCACACCCAAAGTATTCCTACGGCATCCGGGAGTTGTACAACCTCATGGTCTAAGGAATAAATACTTGACATCGAAAAAGCTTATGCATTACGAACTATACGATCCCGTGCTATGCTCAGGATTGGGTCTTGTCCATCACATCATTCTCCTAATGATGTGATCCCGTTATCACTGACATCCCATGTCCATGATCAGGAAACCGTGACCATTTGTTGATCAACGAGCTGGTAACTAGAGGCTTACCAGGGACTCAATGTGGTCTATATATTCACACATGTATCGCTGTTTCCGTACAATACAATTCAAGCATGAATAACAGACAATTATCATGAACAAGGAAATATAATAATAATACTTTTATTATTGCCTCTAGGGCATATTTCCAACAGACTCATGCTCTCCTTGAATGCAGGCAGCTAAATCGACGATAGACATTGGCCGCTTGCACGTGTCCTTGAAGTTATTGATAAACCGGCGCCGCAATTCGGCCCATGATCCGACGGAATTAGGTGGCAAGCCCTTCAGCCAAGTGCGAGCCGTGCCTTCTAGCATCATTGTGAAATACTTAGCACACGCTGCATCATCCACATCCAGCATCTCCATTGCCATCTCATAACTCTCAACCCATGCCTCCGGAGCTAGATCCGCCGTGTAATTGGGCACCTTGCGCGGTCCCTTGAAATCCTTGGGTAGTTTCACGTTCCGCAAAGCGGGAGTCAGACAATGTACTCCCAAGGAGCTAGACATGACCCTTGGTTCAACTATGGTAGTGGGACAAACCGGCGTCGCCTGACGGGCTTCGTACTGTGCTGTTACTTTGGCCTCCCGGCGCTGCCTGCCCTGATCCACCACGTTCTGAGCGTTCGTGTCTCCTCCTGCTGGATTGTCCTGCCTCGGCGGATTACGTCTTCGTGCACTGCTTGACACAGCCGGTTCATCCAGACGCCTGGTGTAACTCCGGCTTGGACGAGGAGTTGAATGAAACCTCTCACGGCTGTGAGAATAAGCTTGCTGTTGAGTTAGCGCCGTCTCCAAGAATTCCCTGGCCCGTCGTGCCTACACTGCTATGGGGGACGTTCCTTCGATGGGAAGGGCGGCCAGTCATGAAGCAGCGGCGACTATGTTATCCAACGGATTAGAGTAATGACCAGGAGGGGTGGGCACATGCTGTGACTGTACAACCTGGCGGGTTGGCTCTGCGGCCAGCGGCTGAACTGACGCTCCCGTGCCCGGTGCCCCTCCCCGGTTCACCTCCAGCTGGTTACTGGTTCCTGCTCCTGGCGTGCTAAAGAGATTCCTTGCCTCATAAACCGGTGGCAAGCGAGATCGTTGCCTTCTCATCATTACCTCGTGTGAAGCGGTCTGATCCAACATGAGTCGGTAGGCCTGAGCATCAAGCTCCGCTTGCCTCGTAGCCATCCTGGCATTCTCGGCAGGTAGGTCCAACTTGGCTTGTTCAATCTAGCTTTTCACCTGAGCGACCTCCGCATCATGATGTTGCTTGTTAGCCTGGGCTACTTCCGTGCTCAATAGCGCTATCAAAGTATCAACCAAGACGGATAAAGTTTCAGATGGTGACGGGGAAGGATCTCCAGCCCTAGCCCCCACCGTGTCTGATGTCAACGCCGCTGTTGTTGAGGACTGCTACATAGGTTGTGATCCGGCCATAAAGACAGCAACTCGGTTCGGCGGATTGAGGGGGCCAGGTATACTGTCACCATCGGAACAACCCTCAGATCGGCTGTCCTGCAGCAGGTATAAAGATTCTGTTTCTCCGGAAGAAGACTCATCGCCGGAATAAACAACAGTCTTGCCGCCAGAGTCCGATCCGTCCTCGGCTTGCACTCCATGCACTCCTCGTGCCTCACGGCGGGCTGAATCCGGGCAGGTCTCGCACGCTGAGCCGGCTCGACGATGTTGGGGAAGATGTCCGGCTCAGGGCCCGGTTCGCCGATCTTTCCGATGAAGACGTGGATGCCGCCGAAGGGGACCCGGTACCCGTATTCGATTGAATCGACCTCGGGGACCCAGCCTGCATCGTTGATGTAGACCTTGCCGCGACGATACTTAGTCATCCGGCCCACTGGGTAGCCCTTGAGTCCTTCAAAGCTGCCCTTTAAGAACTCGAAACCATCGTGTGATAGCCCCACGGTGGGCGCCAACTGTCATGGTTTTGTCATGGCAGATGCCCTAGCAAAAGGACTTAGTCGTGAGGCCATCGCTACGGGTTAGCTTAAAGGGGTTAAAGAGGACAAGGATACAGGGATTTTATACTAGTTAGGCCCCTTCAATGAAGGTAAAAGCCTACGTCTAGTTTGGTGTGTATTGCTAGGGTTTCGATGACCAGGGAGCGAATCCGCTTTGCCTGTGTCTCGAGTTGTTGTTGTCTCCCTTGAACCGTCGCCGGGTCGTCCCTTTATATAAGAGGTGATGCCCGGTCCGGTTTACAGAGTCCCAAGGCCGGCTCATAAATGTGTCTGCCTCGGTCTCTATTCTTTCTATCTTACATCTCAAGTTACATAACATGGCGGTTTACAAATCATGGGCCCTAACACTTGGGCTCTAAACCTCCTGGGCTAAAGTCTCTTGCTTCATGTCTCCACTGGGCTTCGAAATAATCTTGACAACATAAACCGGCCCCTCCTGGGCGGTTTATACCTGATAGTAATATCCCTGACACTTATAGCTCTAGTGCATCCGTTACATGGCAATCCCTACTCACTCACATTGATATCGACTGATGGATATCTCCATAGTTCATTGATTTTCCTAGTTGATGTGAGACTTTCTCTCTACCTTTGTCTACTACCACCTTCCATTCCACCCATAGTTTTATGTCAATGGCTCATGCTCATGTTTGCGTGAAGAGTTGAAACTGTGTAAGAATGTAAAAGTATGAATACAATTGCTTGGCTAACACCAGGGTGGGCATGATTTATACTTTGTGCTAAGAATAGGGAGCATAACAATACTTTACGATTTTGTAGGGATAACTTTCTTTAGCCATGTTATTTTTGAAGCTTCATAATTTTCTTTCTAGTATGCTTGAAGTATTATTGTCCTAATATTAATGAAATTTTATTTTGAATCATATGGATATGAAGATTCATGCCAAATAAAGAAGAAATACATTGCTAAATATGTTAGGTAGCATTCCACATTAAAAATTCTGCTTTTATCATTTACCTACTCGAGGATGAGCAGGAATTAAGTTTAGGGATGCTTCATAAGTCTCCAACATATCTATAATTTTTTATAGTTCCATGCTATTATATTATTAACTTTGGATGTTTTATATGCATTAATATGCTATTTTATATTATTTTTCGGACTACCTTATTAAACTAGAGCCGAGTGCGAGTTTCTGTTTTTTCCTAGTTTTTGAGTTTCGCAGAAAAGGAATATCAAACGGAGTCCAAACGGAATAAAACTTTTGCAATGATTTTTCTTGGACCATAAGACAAACGTAGGACTTGGAGTACAACTCAGAGAGTCCTCGAGGCATGAATTTATTAGAATACTCTTTGTGCTTCACTTATATCTCTTGAGCTAGGTAGTTGCTCTAGTGCTTCACTTATAACTTTTTTAGCATGTCAATGATGTTTATTTTGAAGAAACTGGTGAACTATCATGCTTCACTTATATTATCTTGAGAGTCTCTAAATAACAAGGTAATTTGCTTGGGTTATGAATTTAGTCCTAATATGATAGGCATCCAAAGAGGGTATAATAAAAACTTTCATAAAGAGCCTTGAACTTATGAGAAGTTTGATTCCTTGCAATTGTTTTGAGATATTAAGATGGTGATATTAGAGTCTTGCTAGTAGTAAATTGTGTGGTTAAAGAAATAAATGTGCTAAGGTTTGTGATTCATGTAGCATGCATGTATGGTCTTCTAGTTATGTGATGAAGTTGGAGCGTAATTTATCCTTGATTGTCTATCTTTGCATGAAAGTCAGGAGCACGTGATGTCACAGCCCTAGATCAGTCCTTGTTTGTCGTTGCTTGATCATCATGTCATCATGTTTAAGTTTTTTAGAAACCTGAAATGGGGATGGCAGAACCCCAGCACCCCTCTTAAATCAACTAGGGTTTACTAAAATCTTTTCCAATGTACCCTAAATTCCCCTCTAAAATGTTCATCGTATTTGCCTTGGCCTTAAACCTCTGGAAAAAATGGTGCACAATTTTCTTGGACATCCTAAGGTCACTGGATTATATCATATGGTATTTGCATTTGGGCATTTAAATGCTATAAACTATTTTAAATGCCCAAATAATCATAAACCAAAATGTTCCCTGTTGGATATATTATATAAAGTGGGCATGAGTAGTTTCATGATTTATGAAAGTGCCTTAGCATTTTTAATAAAGCAACACAAGTACAGAAATATAGAAAACAGAAAACAAAATAGAAAGAGAGAGAGAGAGAGAGAGAGAGAGAGAGAGAGAGAGAGAGAGAGAGAGAGAGAGAGAGAGAGAAAGGCCAGAGGCCACTCACCTGGCCGGCCCAGCTGGCGGCCCAGCACTATGCTGGCTCGCGCCAAGCGGCTGCTTCGTCCCCGCCAGGCAGGCAGGTGATGCCGGCGCGCGCCAGCTCACCACCGTGGCAGCTGCTTGCTGCCTGGACGCCGCTTCACCGCCTCGATGTCTCGCATGTCCTCCACGTCGTCGCCTCGACCGCCACGACACCGCAGTCTTCCCCAGCTCTCTCTCTCGCCTATGGAAGCCATGGCCAACACAGCCGTAGCTACGTCACCGTGAAACACACAGCCACCGCCGCCTCCTCGTCGCCCCGTGCTGTCCACGAGCTCCGCCACCATCTCCTGTGCCTCTCCGTCGACTCACGCGACGCCGGACGCCCTGCATCACCCTCTGCACCACCATCTTCGCCGCCTCTGTCCGAGATCGCCGGCGACCTCCCGTCGTCATCAGCCCCTCCCCGAGCTCGCCGACCAACTCATCGTGTTCGCCGTGAGCCCCTACCCCTTTCCGCTCTCTCCCCGCGCTCGTTTGCGCCCTCTAACTGCCTCCTCCACTGGAGCCGAGACGCTCCGCCGCAAGAGATTGTCGCCGGCGTTGTTCCGGCGAACTTTTGGTCACGCCAAGGTGCCAAATAGGCTCGCCACACTGCGTAGTGCCTCGCCCGAGCTTTAGTTTGCACGTTTGCTCGCTGCAGCAGCACACCCATTCACAGTCGAACTCCGACCACCGCGGATGAGCTCGCCGCCATCCACCTAGGCCACCTCCAGCGAAACCAAGAGCACTAGAGGATGCACGCGTGCCTCAGCTTCGCGTAGGAAGAAACCACAGTCGATTTTGTCGACTGTGGGTGTTTTTCGAGCTGCTCCGCCGTCTCTGTCGTCGAGCCGCCGACGAGCTGGCCTGGTCAGACCTATGGTTTGACTCCCTGGTTCTATGACAGGTGGGGCCAGGCCCCTGTTTAGTTAGGAGTTAGCTAATTAACTTAGTTAATTTAGTTAGTTAGACGAGTCACTGACATGTGCGCCCAGCCCTGCTGACAGTTCTGTTAGGATTAGTTTATTACTAACTAACTCAGTTAGTTAACTGAGGTTTGACCTGGATGACCCAGTTGACCTGCTGACGTCACTATGACGCGGTGCTGACGCAGTAAGTATTTTCTGGGATTTAAAATAAATCAGAAATGATTTATTTATTTTCAGAAAATGCCCTAACTTCTAAGAATCATATAAAATCAACCGTAGCTTAGATAAAAAAGAGTTATATATGAAAAATGATCATAAAAATATGAAGAAACTGTTTGTGGCATTATCATGCAAGTTTGAGCAACTTATGCCTACTGATAAGGTCGAATCAATTAAATGTCATTTGAATATTAACATACGGAGTTTGAATTTGAACCCTTGGTTCAAATCAACTTCATTTAAATCACTGCTAGTTGCATTAGCTCAAATCACAGCATGTTGCCATGTCATGATCATGCATCATATTGTTGCATTGCATTGATTGTCTTCTTTTCCTGTTTGCCGGTGTTTGTCCCTCTCAGTAGATGCTGTTCCGACGATGAGTTCAAGGACAGGGATGAAGAGCTTTACTATCTTCAGAAGTTCCAGGCAATCAAACCCCCTTGTTCATTCCGATACAATCCCACTCTCTCGCTTCTGCTCACTTTTACTGCACTAGGACAACAATGATTCAACTGTTACATGTTGTGGTAGCTGAACCCCTTTCCTCTGCATGACCTGTCATTGCCACAGTAAATAGTTGAAACCCACTAGCATGGGTAGGAGTTGTTTGAGCCCTGATGTACATACTCATTCATGCTTGGTTGTGATGCCTGCTCCTGCTTAGAGTTGAGTCAGGTCCGATTCATCGGGGATGAATTGGAGGTGTGTGAACATGTCCTACTATTGAGAGCTAAGTGTGTGAACACGATCTGGTAAAGGTAGAGGTGAGAGTCCATGTAGGAGTACATGGTGGGTTGTCTCATAGAAAACGTCCTCAGGAACTGAGTTTTGTGTTTGTTGATCCATGAACAGCTACTACCACACGTTGGGCCCTGAAATATGACCCCGCTCGACTTATTAACCTCCCTTGTCCTCTGTCCAGGAGTTGCAAGTAGTTTCCGGTGTTTGTAGTAAGCTGAAGGCCGTGCTCAGTGCTGACCCAAGGGGTGGGCTGTGATGCGGTAGGCACATGGCACGGTGTACCGGGATGCCCGTTTGGTGCCTCAGGAACCCTGTACACATCATTCGGGGCCGTAAGTGGAAACCTCGGTCGGACTCCCTTCGGATGGAACCTGAATAGGCGATAAACCTGGACTAGGGACTTGTGTGGTTAGTCAGGTCCTGGTCTACACCGACGTCAGCTTTCGCTTGAAGTCTGCAGAGCACATGTCGTGTGCAGACGCTAAGTGGTGGAAACATGTGTGAAGAAGTACACCCCTGCAGGGTTACAAATGATCTATTCGAATAGCCGTGTCTGCGGTGAAGGGCTTCTGGGTTGCCTATACAGTTCATAGACAAGTGAAAGTGGATACTCTAAAATGCACAAGATAAGCGTGAGTGCTATGGATGGCCTTCTCGTAGGGAGACAGGAGCCGATCCATAGTGTTGTATTGATTGGTGAATATGTGGACTCTTGTGCGCCACCTCAAAGGGTTACTTGTAGTCGTAGTTCAGGATAGCCAGCGAGTCAAAGCTGGCTTGTTGCAGTCAAACTCCACCACCCCTTTGTTGATACTGATGCATATGTAGCTAGTTCTGATGTAAGTCTTGATGAGTACCTTTGTACTCATGTTTGCTTAATTTATGTTTTGCAGAGAGACTTCAGTCTCACTAGTGGATCCACGTGGACTTCGACGTTTAGCTTGTTACCTCAGATATGATCTTGTACCTTGGGATGGTCTTGTAGATAGTCAGGCTTCTCAGGCTTTTTCATTTGTTCTTGTCTCTACTCAGACATGTTACGCTTCTGTTGCTTATATGCTCTGTGTGTTGGGTCATGAGACCCACCGCTTGTAATAAGTGTTATGATGGCTCTTCTCGGCCTTATCTATATGAGTTGTTGAGTTATATTGTGATGCCATGTTGTACAACACATACTTGCATGTTATGCGTACGTGTAATGTGTATTGCTATGTGTGGGATCCGACACCTAGTTGTTTACCCCTAGTAGCCTATTTTATGGGGAAATGCCTCCTAGTGCTTCTACTGAGCATTTGTAGCTTGCTACTGCTTTGGAACACTTAGGCTGGTCGGCATGTGTCCTTCTTCATTCCCGTGTCTGTCCCTTAGGGGAAATGTCACACGTTGTTCCTTTAAGTCTGTGTAGCTTGCTACGACTTGGGTTCATACGTTGATGACCGACACGTTCGTTGCTGGGTCATGTATGCATGTCTCTGTAATTTAGCGCCACTTTTGGTTTATAACTAGTCATGTCGACCCGGGTTCTCTATCATATGGATGCTAGCGACACTATCATATACGTGTGCCAAATGCGCAAACGGTCTTGGGCCAGGTAAGGTGGCACCCGTGGGGATACCGTGCGTGAGGCCGCAAAGTGATATGAGGTGTTACATGCTAGACCTGTGTGACTTAGGATCGGGGTCCCGACAACTTTGGTATCAGAGCCTGACTGCCTGTAGGATTACCAAGCCAAACTGGTCGAAGTCGTGTCTAGAAACTCTTTAGTTATAATAAGGGAATTGATTGTGGAAGGGAACGTAAGGCTCTTTTTACTCCTTTACCTTATGACCTGCTGATCTGAGTCGTCCTCTTCTTCTACGGGGTTAAGAAACTAGGCTTCTCATTCTAATTATCAGGATCACGTTAATGGTGGATTCAACTCTCAATTCAGTCTCAAGTACTTCCGTTTGTTAAACTGTTGGTCTCAGAACCTTGACATTATGATGTGGAGTGGTTATGCTACCTTTTGCTTGGATCTCAAAAATCATTTTGAGCAATTACAGTCATTATGCTATCCGAGTTACCCAAGGTCTCTAAATAGTCTGATGCATTTGCAAATTCCTTCTTTCTGTTCCCGATGTTCCTTTGGGCCAGATTAACCACACTACCTAGTGTGTTGAGGTACTCTATTGCCTCGACACATATGTTGGAGCTATTATTATGACCCTAGGTGTTTTAGGGAGTCGTCTAGTAATCTAGCCATGATTTATATTCCCAGTGTGATGAATTCTGGCCATCACTCTCGAAAGCATCTCATGATGCCATTTAGTTGGTAGGTATTCAATCTCTGGCTCTTGAACCCAAGATTCATTCTCCTTACTTCATGTTGATAGTGTTTTCTTGTTCCTTTAGGATATTAGTAACCTTGTGATAGTCCTCGAGGTCCGTGGTATATTGTTCTTCCAATACCATGAATCAATATGGCAGAAGTTCTTTTGAACCAAAAGACCACAACCAGATTGCTATTGATGAGTTCTCCATCTATAATGTGACTCTACCAATTCTACCTTTCTGCATGGGTTATCCGGAAGAAATATGTTGAACCAGTTCGACATACTAATCTATGCATCCACAACTCAGAAATTATATGTTCCTTTGAGTTCTCCCTTTTTAGTTGTTTTATGACCCCCGTCTATCAGTTGATAGTCAGGAGTAGTTGGGCATTCGTGCTCATCGATGCCTTTTACTCTTGTGGTCCGTCAAGCCATTCTATTTCGGAATGACTAGGAGAAACAAACTCCAGTACCTCATCCATATCCAGGACTAGGTCAAAGTAGTTGTACTCCGCAGATTAGACTGCCAATCCATCTTCTAACCTGTTCTACCTTGGAGTGTTACCCTCTTGCATGTCAAGAATGTCATGGGAATTGCACAACCTCCTATGAACTCTTGATACAGTGATACTTCTCATCATCATCATTCATTCTTCGGTCCCTGTAACCAGAATAACGACAAGTTAATTGTGAAGTGTGAAATCAATACTCCTAGAACCTCCGTTGCTTGGTAGTTAATGGACGATAGTCTCATTCTTAGTGTGCTGGTAATTGAATTGTCATTCTAAGATTGATCGTGCTACCTAGTCCGTTTTCTGGTGCACTCTTTCATCAACGAGTTATGATTTTGTCAATCCTTCGCTCTTTTGATCATAGCTTCTTGCCATGAAAAGCAAGATTGTTCTCGAGCTTAGCAACATATCGGTGATTCATGATTTCTGAATATCTTCTCAGAATTATCACCAGGTTGTTCCCTGACCATTATGTTGAGCTCGTAATCAAGTTGGTTTTCTTGTAAACCACCCCTTCTCCAAGAATCTGTGTTGGATACCCGGAACTAGTCGGTGGAGCTAAACAACAATTTGGAGAGTTGGCAGATTAAAGCTTGATCTAACGTAGTTCATTCGAAGGGATATCCTTGTGTTGTGTGTTCATTGAAGAAATATGGTATCTTCATCGATTGAGCATTGTGATCAACTGTCGGTGTTATTGTCTTATCCAATCATTGATTTGAGTGTGGGCTATCCTCAAATCAAATCAGAACCAACGATTTTCATAATGTTGTCTTACTCATGGTTGATCCCTCGAGCATACACCATTATATCCTTTGGTCTGACCAATGCTATCATTGTGTTCACTTAATTGTGGAATTCCATCTATACGGAAGCCTATATGGTTTGTTGTAGAGCCCATTGACAACATTTTCATCTTGTCCATGATTCATGTTGAACATCTAAGATAGTGTTGGAAACTTTTGAAAGTATTTCCTTCATGCTAGCTCATGAAGTTTATATTTTGATGGAAGAAGTGACTTCCTCTGATTCATGGGCATTTGATACAAGTTGCCGCTGTGAATTCGAGAAAGCTTGTTTTGCTTCCTATGGAATCGTCCCAAGTTAGTCATGCACGTGTGAAGTTGTCACACCCTGCATTTTGTAACATGTTATTTGTAACTTTGAAGCATGAAAATTTGGACCAGCAAAATTTTTTAGCATCATTTGGCTTTTATTTGAGATTGAGTTTTCTTCATTTGCTTTTTCATGTGCTCATTAAAGTCAACTAAGATCTCTTGTAGATTTCATCTCCATACCCAAAACTCTGCCCAATGATCATGCCAAGTGATGTATAACAGTATAGTATTTTCTTACAAAATTAATTTGGCCAAAAAGTATTTTTATAAAATTAGTTTTCCAAAAACCCCTGAATTGAGAATTGCACTGCAAGTACTTGATTAAGGGTGTGAAAATTATTTCAAAAGGTTTATTTGAGACCTAGTAGTCATAGGACTCCCAGAAACCACAAAGGTATAATTTTAAAAGTTATTTTCCTATTTTATTTAAAAGCTTTTTCTTAAGGCCAGAAATGGTCTTTAATAGGGGAAAATTATTTAACTGTTTCAAAAATATTTGCCAAAATTAAGAGAGACTCATAGGACATATATTGTCCATATATGAGAGTTTCAACACTTGGTCATGTTCAAAATAATGGGCTAAACCCTCTAAAACCCTTCCTGGATATTTCAAGCTTTTGAAATATTTACAAAGGAATTTTTCTCCAAAAATTCCAGGGAAATTCTATCATATCATATATGACATATTTGATGATCTTGCCAAGTCCCATGCCTTGGGAAGCAAGAAAACCTCCTCAAACCCCTTCATAACCATTCTGTCCATATTTGAAGTTTGAGCAACTTTACATTGCCAAACTTGTCCAAATGCTCTCAAACTTGGTGCACATGCTAGTATGGCCTAATAAGGCACCTAGACCAAATGGCACAAGATTTGGAATAGAGCAACTTGATCAGATCACCTCAAAACCCTTTCTGTTCAAATGCAAATTTGAACAACTTTACATTACCAACTTTTTATCTGGAGCCTCAAACTTTGTGAGCATGATCAATACCCCAAATGATGATGCTACACCAAGTGGTGCATCAAGGGGAGATGATTATCTTGACTCAATCAAGATGAAACTGTTTCTGTTGATTTCTAGGGTTCACCAAAGTTACATTGGCTAGTTTCTTCAAATGAGCCCAAATTTGGTGAAGCACCCTATTTTCTCATGTCTTTCAACCCTGTTAAGTGCCATGTCAAGTGAACTTTATTTGCTTGATCAAACCATGATCAAACACCTTCTGCAGAAATGCTAAAACCCCCCAACTTGATCACTTTTTCTTTTCTCCATGGCCCCAGCTTCTTACCACAGGCCCATTGAGTTACCAGCAACCTCCAGTAACTCCCCGAGCACCTCAGCTCCATGATTGAGGGGTGAAACCTCAGCTTTACCTTGCTGTACAGCCCACTTTCATCTTGTTACCATCCCTCGCCCTCTCTCTCTGCAACCCCAGAGCATCCAAGGCCTTAGGGCAATTCTTTACTACTCCCTCTACTCACCAGACACTGTTGGGCACGCTGGAACGGACCAAGCCGGCGAGAGCATGCTGATGCCAGCCATACGCGCGCTCCAGAGCGCGTGAACAGTGCTCCCGCACGCTGGCTCGGGCCAATCATCGATCCCCGACAGCCTCGGGCTCTCCCCTCGCGCCTCCCAACGCGCCTCGACGTCCGCAGCCTCCACCAGCGCTGTCCCCCTCCTCCTGCGCCCTCCAGTGAGCGTCGCCGCACGCGCACCGGCCGCCCGCTTCGGCCACTCCTCTGCTCCACACGCGCGCGCCTCTCTGTTGCTCCCCCGCTCCTCCTCTTGCCTCAGCTGGGCGTAGGACTCGTCCAGCAACTCCCCTGACTCACCCCCGTAGCCTCCCGTGCGCTGTAGCGACGAGCCGGAGCTCGCCGGCGCACTGGACCACGGGTCCTCGTCGGGGCCCTATATATAGACCTCCCCGAGCTCTTCCAACACCACCACCAGCCTCACAACTCTCCCCTGGTCCCTCCCGCATCACTAGTTCGACCCCGGAGCGCCCCAGTGCTCGGGATCGACCGGAGCTCCGCCGCGTCGGGCCGCCGGCGATCTCGAGGTACAGGCCTCCCCTGCCTCTCCCTCCACCTGTTTCGGAACCACAGCACACCACTGAACCTTTCCCCTCTTTTTCCCCCTCTATTTGCAGTCGGAAACGGCCGCTGCAACTGACCTCCGACGAGCCTCCGCCGTCGCACCTCATCGCCGGCGAACCAGGGCTCCCCGCCGTGCCACACTACCACCGTTGCAACCGCGACACGACGCTGAGTCCGTCCCTGGCCTCCGTTGCCGTCGTCGTGGCCGGTATCGTCGCTGGTGAGCTCGCCGCCGCCGTGACCGCGGGGTTAGAGATGACAGGCGGGCCCCGCCTGTCATCCCCCCACCTCTCTCCCCTCCTCTGAGCCGCTGACCCACGGGCCCCGCCCGTCAGGTTTGGAACCTGACGTGCGCGCGCGCTGGCACTGTACGGCTGGGCCAGCCCGTCTGGGCCATGCACTGTGGCCTCCTCTGGCCCAGTGCACAGGACCCTTTTTCTCTTTTTCTTTTCTGTTAATGTTTTAAACATTTATGCAGAAAAGAATATTAATCCAAATTAAATATTTCCAACTCCTAAAATCTTGTAATATTCCAACCTACTTAATGGTACTACTTTCATTCAAATCCATGAAACTTTCCTGTACTGTTCAAATTTAAATTCAAATTTGAGCAGTATAACTCCTGTTCAAAAATCAATATATCCTATTCTGTAACTCCAAAACTCCAACTAAGATTTTTCCCCATCTTAGAAAACCCTCTAGTATTTTACAAAAATGAGTTGACATTTTTCTGAGCACTTTGGTTTTTCTGTTTTATTTGTATTCTTATTTTTTCCGTGGTTATTATGCGACGTATAGATCCCGTATTTGACGAAGTTGCTGTGGAAGAAGAAGGAGAAGGACTAGAAGACTTTGAAGACCAAGCCAATCCAGGCAAGCAGCCCTTTGACCATGATACACTTGTTCCTTGGAACCCGTTTGTTTCCGATACATGATGATAGGGTTACGATGGTAACCTAGATGAACCACCACATGATGCATGCCTTATTGTTGATCTTGCTATGTGCTAGATGACATGCAATAGTTGGTCTTCATGCTCATATGATGCATGTGTGATATGAACCCCCGTAGTTGAAAACTTTGCATGAACCCATCGGGTGCCCCTAATGCCCGAGGGTGATGAAGTGTTAGGTCATCACTTGAGAAAGAAGTGATGTGCCGGTAAAATCATGAGCATGGTGGAATGATGGATTAGATTTATGTGTGACTACCGTCCCAACCAAACATGTGCAACCACACTACCCCTTATGGGACGGGGCTTTATTGATTACTTAGGTCGATACTAGCATGGTGCCCGCATTACTAGTGACGGGAGGACTTGAGGTCTTTCCCGGGACGGGGTCGTGCTTGGATAGGCGGCCATGACTGTTTTCACAGGGCACCGGACACACCGTTGGTCCCTTCGGGTACGCGTGAACATTGAAATTTGGGCAAGTTCCGTGATCTATTGTTTGTACCCGAGGGTCGTGTGCCAACGAGTGGACTCTATGTTAGTATCGTCTAAGGAAAGGTAATGACCGGGTGCTTACCCCGGGTACTTGAGGTACCGCGGGTCGTGGATGACACGGAAGTTCCCCGGATCTTGTGGGTAAAGTGCGCAACCTCTGCAGAGTGTAAAACTATTCGAATAGCCGTGTCCACGGTCATGGACAGTTGGGTGGTGCTACTTAAACTATGTCCAGAATTTTACTTCTTTGGTGATACATTGTGTGCGATGAGTCAAGATGGTGACTTGACTCGGTGAGATGAATTATATTCATGTTGATGTCGGTAACCTGTCTTCAAGGTTACGCGAGGTTATTGATGCATAAGCTTGATGATAACATATTGTTCTAGCCTCCTGCTAGATTGTTCATTATTATTCTATTGCATTGTTACTTGAACCACATCATGGGTTGCTTGCGAGTACATTCAAAGTACTCATTGGCTTGCCACTGGTTATTTAATTGGCCAGGCATGGAAGAGCAGGATTATGAGGAAGAGTTCTTTGGAGACGACCATGCAAACTAGGACGCTATCCCAGTCAGAATGCCTGTAGGGTTAAGGCAGATGGCATGGGTTCTACCCGTTTTATCGAAGACTTCCGCTACTTGAGATATTTGCTATTTAGCCCGTGAGGCTCTATCTATGTAAGACTTGGCCATAATGGCCTTAATTCGTGTAAGACTACTTGTATGGATGTAAGACTCTTGTTATTTCAGCTTCTGTGTGTTCAGTGAGCATTGATCTCTAGGATCACTGTACACGTGCATTCGGTGATCTCGACTTCCAAGTCGGGGTCCCCACAGAGCTGGTATCAGAGCCATCCTGACTATAGGAAGCCTTAGTTAGCATGGGCATTAGTTAGTTGAGACCCCTTTTTCAAAACCTTCTGAACCTCTCTTCTTTTCTAAACCTGAGATTTTCTCAGTTTATTAACCCCTCCTATTCCACCTTTGTAGATGGCCGCTGTTCCCGAAGAGCACCTGACCACTGGGTTTCCCCTACTTCTCGAGGATAGCCTCCAGGAATGTCAGTTCCACCGAGCACCCATCCTCACCTACCATGAGCATTGGGTGAGCGATACTGAGGTGGAGTACCATGTGGAAGTGATCGTGAAGGCAAACGATCCTCCCACAAGTTGGTTCTTCGAGGGACCCCAGATGGCGACACTACCACTCGCTGCCGAGGCTGCTGCACTCAAGGCACTAACCCGTCTCCGCGAGCTTCTTCCGGAGATGGCAGCCAAGATGGCAACTCGCTTCTTACCTTACCGAAAGGAAGGTGACGAAGAAAGCAGCGCACTAGCCCCTCCACTGAAGGATGGACTCTCGCTTCGGTTCCAGACCTACTTCAGTCTATGTGCCGACAGCTTGGCACAAGACTTGGCCTCGGAATCAATGAAGCTTCGAGAAGAACTTTACAAGACCAAGGCACTTCTTCGTCGAGCTCAAGAGAAGGCAAACAGGATTAAGAAGGAAGGAACACCTTCTGGACAATCCGCTATCGCATATCGAGGCGGAAGGCCCTCCGAGGATGTGTCTTCCAGGGGTAAAGAACCACCTCGGCGACGCCGGATGACAGCAAGGGAATATCGCAAGCTTTTCCCTGCACCACCGTCGAAGCACCGTCGTATCCAACTCCTCCACTCTCCCACTCCCTCAAGTGACAAGGGGGCCCAGTCAGATGAAGACAAGGAGGAAGACCCAGAAGAGCCGGAACACGTGACCGAGCATTCCGCCGCTTAGGCATTATTCGCTACTCGAATATGCCAGTTGTAACCCCTACGGTAGGATAGGTCGTGTAACCCCTATGCGCAGTCGAGTCCTTGTATGGTTCATATGAAACCATCTAGTGCTAGCTTTTGTTGTGTCTGGATGTATGTCGTAATCTTCCTTCGGGAATGTGTAAACGACTACATCACCCATCTGGATTTTTAATGAATGTGTTTTGGCCTTACGGCCATTGCATGATTTGATTTAGTGTCACACCCACCCCCTTACTAGGCACCCATCTATCTTGCTTTTCCGCTTCCAAGTCATGAGACCTTTTACTGCTCCAACAGGATGCCTGTTGTAACTCGTACTGGTACCTCTACCCAGCAGCCCGAAGCCGGAGCATCCTCTCAGCCAGAGGCAGACCGCGACCAAACCAACGACCAAGCTCCACCACCACCTCCTCCAAGCATGGACATGACTCAGCTTCTCCAAGCTTTCCGAGAGGAACGCCAAGCCAACACTGCGGCTCTTCAGCTGATTGCTCAAGCTGTCACCAACAACCGCCAGCCGGCGGGGAATGGCAATGGACGTTCCACGTTGGCAGAGTTCAAGAAGCATGCACCGCCAACCTTCATCGAGACTGCTGAACCCCTGGATGCTGATGACTGGGTCCGTTCCATTGAGGAGATTCTGGAACTAGTCGGATGCACCGAAGATCGCGAGAAGGTGGCTTATGCAGCCCACTGCCTCGGGGGAACCGCAAGAGCTTGGTGGGATGGATTCAAGGTCATGCATGCTGAACAAGACATCACTTGGGTTAACTTCAAGGCAGAATTCCGCAAGGCCCACATTCCTTCTGGAGTCATGGCTATCAAAAAGCGCGAGTTCCGAGCCCTGAAGCAAGGAAGTGGCACCGTCAAGGAGTACATGCAGAAGTTCAGTATTCTGTCAAGGTGTGCCCCTAAGGATGTTAGCACTGATGCTGCTAAAAGGGAGCGCTTCATGGAAGGCCTTAATCAGACTCTGCAATATTCGCTTGTCGTGTGCGACTGCCCGTCTTTCCCTGACCTGGTAAAAAGGCACTTATGCTTGAAGACAAGCGGCGTGCTTTGGAAGACACTTGCAAGCGCAAGTTGATCAGTAAGGGAAGTTCCAGCAACCAGAAGCCTCGTCCGTGGCAGTCAGCCCCGGCCAAGCCAACCTATCAGCAGCCAAGAGCTCCTGCACCTCGTGCCAATCCTCAGCCTCAGCAGTATGCCAACCCCAGGCCAGCTTTCAACCCCAATACCAATGGTAGCAACAAGATCAACACTCCAAATCAAGTCACTTGTTTTGGGTGTGGTCAGCCCGGACACATCTCCAGGGTGTGCCCCAACAAGAAGCCTGATGCCCCGCGCCCCAATGCGCAGAACCAGGGACAAGGCCGTGGAATGCCACCAAGGAACCCAGCTCCTCGCAATCCACCGAACTATGGGAAGGGGCGTCTGAATCACATCACTGCTGAAGAAGCCCAGGAAGACCCGGACGTCGTGCTGGGTACGTTCCTTGTCAACTCAGCACCTGCAACTGTCTTGTTTGATTCTGGAGCAACGCATTCATTTGTCACTCAAAGATTTGCATTAAAAAGTGGCATGACCCCTACACCCCTGAATAACCCTATGGTGGTACAAACCCCCGGAGCCGAGATGAGAGCCAAGATAGGCTGTAAAGGAGTCGGTATTACCATTAACGGTGTAGACTTCCTAGCAGACCTTATCATCCTGAGATCGCAAGGCTTGGATGTGATCTTAGGGATGGATTGGCTCAGTAAGCACCAAGGCTTGTTAGACTGTGCCAATCGGACAGTCACTGTGAACAATGACCAAGGAGTAGAAGTCAAGTTTGCCCCCAACTCCTCTTCCGCTCAAGCCGCAAAAGTCAACTGTCTGTCTGAAGTTGGGCTAGACCAAGTACCGGTGGTATGTGAGTATCCTGATGTCTTTCTGGATGAACTACCGGGAATGCCCCCTGACCGTGACATTGAGTTCATCATCGAGCTCATGCCCGGAGCAGGACCCATCTATAAGAAGCCTTATAGAATGGGAACGGAAGAACTAGCCGAGTTGAAGAAGCAGCTAGAAGAGCAGCTAAGGAAAGGATTTATCCGCCCGAGTGCCTCCCCTTGGGGATCTCCTGTTCTGTTTGTGGCAAAGAGGGATGGTACCATCCGCTTATGCATTGACTATCGTTCCCTCAATGAAGTTACAATCAAGAACAAGTACCCACTTCCCAAGATCGAAGATCTGTTTTATCAGCTCAGCGGAGCCAAGGTATTCTCCAAGATCGACCTCAGATCTGGATATTACCAGCTGAAGATCAGACCCCAAGATATTCCGAAGACGGCATTCGTGACCAGATATGGCCTGTACGAGTGCACGGTCATGTCTTTTGGGTTAACCAATGCCCCAGCTTACTTCATGTATCTCATGAATAAGGTCTTCATGGAATATTTGGACAAGTTCGTTGTTGTCTTCATTGATGACATCCTTGTGTTCTCGAAGTCGGAGGAAGAGCATGAGCAACACCTGAGAATGGTCCTAGACAAGCTTCGTGAGCACCAACTGTATGCCAAGTTCAGCAAGTGTGAGTTTTGGCTGCACAAAGTTGGATTCTTAGGTCATGTCTTGACCGAGGAAGGATTATCTGTTGATCCTGCAAAAATTGAAGCTGTGACCCAATGGCAATCTCCAACGACCGTCAAGGAAGTCAGAAGCTTCCTCGGATTGGCGGGCTATTACCACAAGTTCGTGGAAGGATTCTCTAGCATTGCACGACCAATGACTCAGCTCCTCAAGAAGGACAAGAATTTCGAGTGGACGCCAAAATGCGAAGAGAGCTTCCGAGAGCTCAAGAAGAGATTGACCACCGCCCCAGTTCTGGCAAAACCTGATATTCACAAGGAGTTCGTGATATATTGTGATGCCTCTCGAACCGGATTGGGAAGCGTTCTGATGCAAGAAGGCCGCGTCATAGCATACCTCTCCAGGCAGCTACGACCTCATGAGGAGAACTACGCTACTCACGATCTTGAGCTAGCGGCAGTAGTTCATGCCTTGAAGACATGGCGGCATTACCTCCTAGGGAAACGGTGTGAAATTTACACAGACCACAAAAGTCTGAAGTACATTTTCACCCAAAAAGAGTTGAACATGAGGCAGCGGAGATGGTTGGAACTCATCAAGGATTATGACCTCAGTGTTCAGTATCACCCTGGGAAGGCCAACGTGGTGGCCGATGCCTTAAGCAGGAAGGCCTGCTCTTTGAATGTCATTATTCAAGAAAGGCAGCTAGCCTTGTTTAAGGAGATCGAACAATTCAGTTTGGAATTGGTTACCCCTGGATTTATGGATCATTTGGAAGTCAGACCAACTCTGCTGGACGACGTCAAGAAGGCTCAAGATGGACACGCAAGCATTGAAGGTATCAAGAGGAAGATGAAGATGGACAAGGCCCCAGGATTCTCCGAAGACGAGCACGGGATTGTTTGGTACAAATGTCGTCTCTGCGTACCAAACAACACCGAGTTGAAGATGCTGATTCTGCAACAAGCCCACGACACCCCGTATTCCATCCACCCCGGAGGAACCAAGATGTACCAAGACTTGAAGGCACGATTCTGGTGGCACGGTATGAAGAGAGAGATTGCAACCTATGTTGCAAAGTGTGATGTGTGCCAAAAGGTCAAGGCTGAATATCAGCGACCCGCTGGATTGCTTCAACCACTCAAGGTTCCTGAGTGGAAGTGGGATAAAGTCGGAATGGACTTCATCACTGGATTACCAAGGTCGAATAGAGGACATGACTCTATCTGGGTCATAGTCGATCATTTGACCAAGGTGGCTCATTTCATTCCTGTCAAGACCACTTATGATGGCAACCGGCTGGCAGCTCTCTACATCGACCGAATCGTAAGTCTTCACGGTGTTCCCAAGGAGATTGTGTCAGATCGAGGAACCCAGTTCACCTCAAGGTTCTGGAAGAAGTTCCAAGAAGCCTTGGGAACCAAGTTGTCTTTCAGCACAGCTTTCCACCCACAGACCGGAGGTCAAACTGAGCGAGTCAATCAGATTCTCGAAGACATGCTCCGAGCCTGTGTCCTGGCATATGGAGCCAAGTGGGAAGACTGTCTCCCTTTTGCCGAGTTCTCCTATAACAACAGTTACCAGTCAAGCCTTCAGATGGCACCATTTGAGGTGTTGTACGGACGCAAGTGTCGCACACCCCTCAACTGGTTAGAGACTGGAGAAGGACTAGTTTTTGGACCGGATATTCTCCGCGCAGCTGAAGAGCAAGTCCATCTAGTCAGAGAGCGATTAAAGGCAGCCAAGTCAAGGCAGAAGAGTTATGCTGACACTCGACGCCGAGACATGAGTTTCCGTGTCGGAGACCATGTGTACCTGTGGGTAACCCCTCTGAAGGGAACCAAGCGTTTCCATGTCAAGGGGAAGCTCGCACCAAGGTTCATTGGACCCTTTGAGATCACTGCACGACGAGGAGAAGTGGCTTATCAGTTGGAACTACCACCTGAGCTATCCGATGTGCACAATGTATTTCATGTGTCACAACTCCGGAAATGTCTCCAGGTTCCAGACAAGCCCAGTCCCTACAAGGATGTGGATCACCAAGCCATTGATCTGCAGCCTGATTTGACCTACCGCGAGAAGCCCATTCGTATTCTGGACGAAGCAGAACGACGTACGCGGAGCCGTACCATCAAGTACTTCAAGGTCCAGTGGAGCAACCACACCGAAGCAGAAGCAACCTGGGAACGAGAAGACTATCTTAGATCCGAGTTCCCCGACCTCTTTTAAGCCCTAGTTTAGGAATCTCGGGGACGAGATTCTTGTAAGGGGGGTAGGTCTGTCACACCCTGCATTTTGTAACATGTTATTTGTAACTTTGAAGCATGAAAATTTGGACCAGCAAAAATTTTTAGCATCATTTGGCTTTTATTTGAGATTGAGTTTTCTTCATTTGCTTTTTCATGTGCTCATTAAAGTCAACTAAGATCTCTTGTAGATTTCATCTCCATACCCAAAACTTCTGCCCAATGATCATGCCAAGTGATGTATAACAGTATAGTATTTTCTTACAAAATTAATTTGGCCAAAAAGTATTTTTATAAAATTAGTTTTCCAAAAACCCCTGAATTGAGAATTGCACTTCAAGTACTTGATTAAGGGTGTGAAAATTATTTCCAAAGGTTTATTTGAGACCTAGTAGTCATAGGACTCCCAGAAACCACAAAGGTATAATTTTAAAAGTTATTTTCCTATTTTATTTAACAGCTTTTTCTTAAGGCCAGAAATGGTCTTTAATAGGGGAAAATTATTTAACTGTTTCAAAAATATTTGCCAAAATTCAGAGAGACTCATAGGACATATATTGTCCATATATGAGAGTTTCAACACTTGGTCATGTTCAAAATAATGGGCTAAACCCTCTAAAACCCTTCCTGGATATTTCAAGCTTTTGAAATATTTACAAAGGAATTTTTCTCCAAAAATTCCAGGGAAATTCTATCATATCATATATGACATATTTGATGATCTTGCCAAGTCCCATGCCTTGGGAAGCAAGAAAACCTCCTCAAACCCCTTCATAACCATTTTGTCCATATTTGAAGTTTGAGCAACTTTACATTGCCAAACTTGTCCAAATGCTCTCAAACTTGGTGCACATGCTAGAATGGCCTAATAAGGCACCTAGACCAAATGGCACAAGATTTGGAATAGAGCAACTTGATCAGATCACCTCAAAACCCTTTCTGTTCAAATGCAAATTTGAACAACTTTACATTACCAACTTTTTATCTGGAGCCTCAAACTTTGTGAGCATGATCAATACCCCAAATGATGATGCTACACCAAGTGGTGCATCAAGGGGAGATGATTAGCTTGACTCAATCAAGATGAAACTGTTTCTGTTGATTTCTACGGTTCACCAAAGTTACATTGGCTAGTTTCTTCAAATGAGCCCAAATTTGGTGAAGCACCCTATTTTCTCATGTCTTTCAACCCTGTTAAGTGCCATGTCAAGTGAACTTCATTTGCTTGATCAAACCATGATCAAACACCTTCTGCAGAAATGCTAAAACCCCCAACTTGATCACTTTTTCTTTTCTCCATGGCCCCAGCTTCTTACCACAGGCCCATTGAGTTACCAGCAACCTCCAGTAACTCCCCCAGCACCTCAGCTCCATGATTGAGGGGTGAAACCTCAGCTTTACCTTGCTGTACAGCCCACTTTCATCTTGTTACCATCCCTCTCCCTCTCTCTCTGCAACCCCAGAGCATCCAAGGCCTTAGGGCAATTCTTTACTACTCCCTCTACTCACCAGACACTGTTGGGCACGCTGGAACGGACCAAGCCGGCGAGAGCATGCTGATGCCAGCCATACGCGCGCTCCAGAGCGCGTGAACAGTGCTCCCGCACGCTGGCTCGGGCCAATCATCGATCCCCGACAGCCTCGGGCTCTCCCCTCGCGCCTCCCAACGCGCCTCGACGTCCGCAGCCTCCACCAGCACTGTCCCCCTCCTCCTGCGCCCTCCAGTGAGCGTCGCCGCACGCGCACCGGCCGCCCGCTTCGGCCACTCCTCTGCTCCACACGCGCGCGCCTCCCTGTTGCTCCCCCGCTCCTCCTCTTGCCTCAGCTGGGCGTAGGACTCATCCAGCAACTCCCCTGACTCACCCCCGTAGCCTCCCGTGCGCTGTAGCGACGAGCCGGAGCTCGCCGGCGCACTGGACCACGGGTCCTCGTCGGGGCCCTATATATAGACCTCCCCGAGCTCTTCCAACACCACCACCAGCCTCACAACTCTCCCCTGGTCCCTCCCGCATCACTAGTTCGACCCCGGAGCGCCCCAGTGCTCGGGATCGACCGGAGCTCCGCCGCGTCGGGCCGCCGGCGATCTCGAGGTACAGGCCTCCCCTGCCTCTCCCACCACCTGTTTCGGAACCACAGCACACCACTGAACATTTCCCCTCTTTTTCCCCCTCTGTTTGCAGTCGGAAACGGCCGCTGCAACTGACCTCCGACGAGCCTCCGCTGTCGCACCTCGTCGCCGGCGAACCAGGGCTCCCCGCCGTGCCACACTACCACCGTTGCAACCGCGACACGACGCTGAGTCCGTCCCTGGCCTCTGTTGCCGTCGCCGTGGCCGGTATCGTCGCCGGTGAGCTCGCCGCCGCCGTGACCGCGGGGTTAGAGATGACAGGCGGGCCCCGCCTGTCATCCCCCCACCTCTCTCCCCTCCTCTGAGCCGCTGACCCACGGGCCCCGCCCGTCAGGTTTGAAACCTGACGTGCGCGCGCGCTGGCACTGTACGGCTGGGCCAGCCCGTCTGGGCCATGCACTGTGGCCTCCTCTGGCCCAGTGCACATGACCCTTTTTCTCTTTTTCTTTTCTGTTAATGTTTTAAACATTTATGCAGAAAAGAATATTGATCCAAATTAAATATTTCCAACTCCTAAAATCTTGTAATATTCCAACCTATTTAATGGTACTACTTTCATTCAAATCCATGAAACTTTCCTGTACTGTTCAAATTTAAATTCAAATTTGAGCAGTATAACTCCTGTTCAAAAATCAATATATCCTATTCTGTAACTCCAAAACTCCAACTAAGATTTTTCCCCATCTTAGAAAACCCTCTAGTATTTTACAAAAATGAGTTGACATTTTTCTGAGCACTTTGGTTTTTCTGTTTTATTTGTATTCTTATTTTTTCCGTGGTTATTATGCGACGTATAGATCCCGTATTTGACGAAGTTGCTCTGGAAGAAGAAGGAGAAGGACTAGAAGACTTTGAAGACCAAGCCAATCCAGGCAAGCAGCCCTTTGACCATGATACACTTGTTCCTCGGAACCCGTTTGTTTCCGATACATGATGATAGGGTTACGATGGTAACCTAGATGAACCACCACATGATGCATGCCTTATTGTTGATCTTGCTATGTGCTAGATGACATGCAATAGTTGGTCTTGATGCTCATATGATGCATGTGTGATATGAACCCCCGTAGTTGAAAACTTTGCATGAACCCATCGGGTGCCCCTAATGCCCGAGGGTGATGAAGTGTTAGGTCATCACTTGAGAAAGAAGTGATGTGCCGGTAAAATCATGAGCATGGTGGAATGATGGATTAGATTTATGTGTGACTACCGTCCCAACCAAACATGTGCAACCAGACTACCCCTTATGGGACGGGGCTTTATTGATTACTTAGGTCGATACTAGCATGGTGCCCGCATTACTAGTGACGGGAGGACTTGAGGTCTTTCCCGGGACGGGGTCGTGCTTGGATAGGCGGCCATGACTGTTTTCACAGGGCACCGGACACACCGTTGGTCCCTTCGGGTACGCGTGAACATTGAAATTTGGGCAAGTTCCGTGATCTATTGTTTGTACCCGAGGGCCGTGTGCCAACGAGTGGACTCTATGTTAGTATCGTCTAAGGAAAGGTAATGATCGGGTGCTTACCCCGGGTACTTGAGGTACCGCGGGTCGTGGATGACACGGAAGTTCCCCGGATCTTGTGGGTAAAGTGCGCAACCTCTGCAGAGTGTAAAACTATTCGAATAGCCGTGTCCACGGTCATGGACAGTTGGGTGGTGCTACTTAAACTATGTCCAGAATTTTACTTCTTTGGTGATGCATTGTGTGCGATGAGTCAAGATGGTGACTTGACTCGGTGAGATGAATTATATTCATGTTGATGTCGGTAACCTGTCTTCAAGGTTACGCGAGGTTATTGATGCATAAGCTTGATGATAACATATTGTTCTAGCCTCCTGCTAGATTGTTCATTATTATTCTATTGCATTGTTACTTGAACCACATCATGGGTTGCTTGCGAGTACATTCAAAGTACTCATTGGCTTGCCACTGGTTATTTAATTGGCCAGGCATGGAAGAGCAGGATTATGAGGAAGAGTTCTTTGGAGACGACCATGCGAACTAGGACGCTATCCCAGTCAGAATGCCTGTAGGGTTAAGGCAGATGGCATGGGTTCTACCCGTTTTATCGAAGACTTCCGCTACTTGAGATATTTGCTATTTAGCCCGTGAGGCTCTATCTATGTAAGACTTGGCCATAATGGCCTTAATTCGTGTAAGACTACTTGTATGGATGTAAGACTCTTGTTATTTCAGCTTCTGTGTGTTCAGTGAGCATTGATCTCTGGGATCACTGTACACGTGCATTCGGTGATCTCGACTTCCAAGTCGGGGTCCCCACAGAGCACTCTATGGTTTGATAGGTTGGCCGCCTCCATTCTATATGTGTTCCTAGCACACCAAGCCACTGATTGATTTGT
Source organism: Secale cereale (assembly GCA_902687465.1). Lineage (NCBI taxonomy): Eukaryota > Viridiplantae > Streptophyta > Magnoliopsida > Poales > Poaceae > Secale > Secale cereale. Next base: position 149,222,903 of record LR738710.1, read on the forward strand.
TCAAGGAGAAGATGTTCCTTCTTAAGAGCAAGACTTATGCAAGGACCTCGATATCCTCAATGATGGTTCCCCACCTGAACTCGGTAGTGTTTTGTTTTAAGACTACCATGTGTTCATGCTTGTCTCGGACAGTGTGTTCATATGTGTGTAGCAGAACCAGCTCATGTTTTAGAGCTTGCAATCATAGTTCATATCTCGAGAATCTCGCAACGTCATCTCATCGGTTGTGTTGCAAACTTTCTTTCCAGACATGTTGTTTGAAATATCCTATTACCAATCAGATCTGAATCTCAGGCAGATATGATGGTTGGGACATTCCTGACATTTGCATTTTGCTCCCAGCTTGCACCGCCTTGTGCCAACTTTCCATGGGCTTCCCCTTCTCAGCAATTGCTGTTCAGGATCATCTTCAACAGTGGTCCTACCATGGGTCCCATCCATTTCCGATGATAAGAAAAATCAACCTTGCGTTGTCTTCAACAAGATAGTCCACATTATCCATTTTAGACGGAGTATGTCGTTCTCTTGAACTCCGTCAAACGATCGTTTGTGATTGCCTTAGGCTGGTATAGAGAATTTGAATGATCTCTATATCAAAAGTAATTCTTTTTGCCACTTAAGGGAATAACTCTACGGGTCACCTTCTCTAAGGTGCCCCGTCTGGTGACATCGATCACCATCTTCTTAGGTGTGGAGTTATTGCCTACCAAGTGAATCTTCATCATTTGTTTCACTCCATCCCTCTGGATGTGTGTTCAGTGTCTCAACTCAAGAGATGTTTCAATGTCTCACTCCATGAGTTGATCTTGAGTTGCTCAATCTTTCAGAAGATCAATTTTGTAGAGTTTCTTTCATTGTCACCGTCTTGGACAAAGATCTCGAAAGAAAGGATGTCAGGATCGACATGAGGCAAGCAATCAACATTCATATGAAGGACAGTTGGATCATGAAGATCATGTTAGCCTTTTGTCCCTCTGTTTTCTTACCTCACGTCTTGAATCTCGGGACGAGATTCTTGTTTAGTGGGGGTGAGTAGTCACAGCCCTAGATCAGTCCTTGTTTGTCTTTGCTTGATCATCATGTCATCATGTTTAAGTTTTTCAGAAACCTGAAATGGGGATGACAGAACCCCAGCACCCCTCTGTGGGGACCCCGACTTAAGAGTCGAGATCACCGAATGCACATGTACAGTGATCCCAGAGATCAATGCTCACTGAACACACAGAAGCTGAATAACAAGAGTCTTACATCCATACATACCGTCTTACACAAATTATGACCATTATGGCCAAGTCTTACATAGATAAAGCATCAAGGGTTGAATAGCAAATAACTCGAATAGCGGAATTCTTCGAAGATAAGTAGAACCCATGCCATCTGCCTTAACCCTACAGGCATTCTGACTGGGATAGCGTCCTAGTTCGCATGTTCGTCTCCATAGAATTCTTCTTCATAATCCTGCTACTCCATGCCTGTTCAATTAAATAACTAGTGGCAAGCCAATGAGTACTTTGAATGTACTCGCAAGCAACCCATGATTTGGTTCAAGGTAACAATGCAATATATAGCAACGAGCAACCTAGCTGCAAGCTAGAATAAGTATTCTTCCATCATGTAACATGCATCAATAAAACTTGGGTAACCTTGAAGACAGGTTACAGATATCAACATGAATAGGATTCAACTCAACGAGTCAAGTCACCACCTTGACTCATCACACAGACATACTTTCACCGATATAGTAAAATTCTGGACATAGTTTAAGTAGCACCACCCAACTTTCCATGACCGTGGACACGGCTATTCGAATAGTTTTACACTCTGCAGAGGTTGCGCAGTTTACCCACAAGATCCGGGAAGCATTCGTGTCACCCATGATCCCGTAGTACCTCAAGTACTCGGGGGAAGCACCCGGTCATTATCTTTCCCTAGACGACACTAGCATAGGGTCCACTCGTTGGTGCACGGCCCTCGAGTACAAACAATTGATCATGGGACTTGCCCTATTTTCAATGTCACGCGTACACGAAGGGACCAACGGTGTGTCCGGTGCCCTATAAAAACAGTCATGGTCGTCTATCCAAGCACGACCCCGTCCCGGGAGTGACCTCAGGTCTTTCCCGTCACTAGTAATGTGGGCACCATGCTAGTATCGTCCTAAGTAATCAATAATGCCCCGTCCCATAAGGGGTAGAGTGGTTGCACATGTTTGGTTGGGACGATAGTCACACATAAATCTAATCCATCATTTCACCCGCACACAAGATCTTTATTGGCACATCACTTCTTCCTCAAGTGATGACCTAACTCAACATCACCCTCGGGCATTAGGGGCACCCGATGGGTTTTTTGAAAAGAATGCAACCACGAAGGTTTCATGGCACACATGCATCACTAAGCATCACTACTAATCATTTGCATTGCATCTAAGCACATAGCAAGATCATGAGTAAAGCATGCATCATGTGGTGGTTCTCAACTAGGTCACCACCGTCACTCTTATCATCATGCATTCCGAAATAAATGGGTTCCGAAGAACACAAGGGTATCATGGTCAAAGGGCTGCTTGCCTGGATTGGCTTGGTCTTCAAAGTCTTCAAATCCTTCCCCCCCTTCTTCTTCAGCAACCTCGTCAAACAAGGTATCTAATCGTCGCAACAAACAACGAGAAAATAAGACCACAATAGAAACAGAAAAACCAAAGTGCTCAGAAAAATGTCAACTTATTTTTATCAAATACTAGAGGGAAAACTAAGATGGCAAAAATTCTTAGTTTGAGTTTTGGAGTGGCAGAATGGGGTACATGAATATTTGAACAGAGTTTTTAGTGTTCAAATATGAATTTAAATTTGAACAGAACAGAAAAGGTCCATGGATATGTGTGAAAGTGACATCATTAAATAGGTTGGATTTTTACAAGTTTTTAGGAACTGGAATTAATTCATTTGGATATATATTTAATTCTGTGGAATTATTTGAAAATCCACAGAAAAGAAAAAGAAAAAGGGCCCTGTGCCACTGGGCCAGAACGGCCACAGTGCAGCAGGCCCAGGGCGAAAACAGCCCACCGCACGGCGCCAGCGCGCGCCAGGGTTTTCAAACCTGACGGGCGAGGCCCGGCGTTAGTGAGAGGAGAGAGGAGCCAGGGCGAGGGGAGGCTGACAGGTGGGGCCCGCCTGTCATCCCTAACCCTCCTGCAGAGAGCCGGCGAGCTCACCGACGACGTTTTGGGGCACGGCGGGGCGAGCTAAGTGCAGGGATGGATTCAGCGGAGTGTCGCCGATCTGGTGGAGGTGGTGCGGGTCGCCGGAGTGGCCTGGGTCGCCGACGGCGAGGTCACGCGGCGGAGGAGCTTCGGGTGAGTGTTGCTCCGGTCGATTTCGGCAGCTGCAGAGAGGGAAAAGAGGGGGAAACGATTCAGTAAGGTGCCGTGGTGCCAGATCGGGTGAGAGGAGTGGCTGGAGCGGCCTGTACCAAGCGGACGACGGTGAGCCGCCGCGGCGGAGCTCGAGCTCGATCTCGAGCTCGGGCCTATCTTGAGTGGAGCGAGTGTCTCAGGGGGGAGATTGAGTGAGGGAGAGAGCGACTGGTGAGGAGAGGAGGTGCTCGTGGGGCCCTTTTATAGGCGAACGGCGAGGTGCCGTGGACATGTGCGCCAGCGAGCCTCTGCTTGTTGCCACTGGGCACGGGAGGCGCTGGGGAGGTGTCTGCGGGGTTGCTGGATGAGGTCCAGGGCAGGGGAGAGGAAGAGAGGGAGCGGGGGAAGCTTCCGTAGCTGCGCGCGTGTGAGGCCGAGGACTGGAGCTCGCGGGCGGCCGGCGCGCGTGCGAGGGCGTCCACTGGAGGGAGCAGGAGGAGGGGGACAGCGCCGGGGGGCGTTGCGGACGCCGAGACGCATCGAACTGCGCGAGGGGGAGCACGAGGTGGTCGGGGGCGGCTGATTGGGCGAGGCTGCAGTGCTGGCGTGCACTATAGCGTGCTCTGGAGCGTGCCTTTTGCATGCCAGGGCATGCCATTGGCTAGCTGGACGCGTCCACCGTGTCTGGGGGGTCAAGCATGGAGTAAACAAACGGGCTGAGGCCTTGGATGCCTTGGCTATCCAATGGAAGAGGAGGGAAGCTGAGAGGACGTAAGAACTGGGCTGTCCAGCAAGGTAAAATGGGGTTTTCACCCTTAAATTATTGAGCTCTGGTCATGGGAGAGTTACTGGAGGTAGAGGGTGACTAGGTGATGTTGTGGTAAAAAGTTGAGTCCAAGGTAAATAGTAAAAGGGAGCAAAACAGTGGTTTTGGTAAAATGGCAAAAGGTGTTTGATGATGTTTAGAGCAGTCAAATGACTTTCAATTGGCATGGCACTTAACAGGATTGAATGTCATATGGAAATAGGGTGTTTCACCAAGTTTGGGCTTGTTTGAAGAAACTTGCCAATGTAACTTTGGTGAACCCTGGAAATCATCAGAAATGGTTTCACCATGTTTAAGTCAAGCTAATCATCTCCCCTTGATGCACCACTTGGTGTAGTGTCATCATTTGGGGTTATGATCTTGCCCACAAAGTTTGAAGCCTCAAGTCAAAAGTTGGTAATGCAAAGTTGTTCAAATTTGAATTTGAACAGAATTGGTTTTGGGGTACTCTGATCAAGTTACCCTTCTCCAAAGCTTGTGCCATTTGGTCTAGATGCCTTATTAGACCATTCTAGCATGTGCACCAAGTTTGAGAGCATTTGGACAAGTTTGGCAATGTAAAGTTGGTCAAACTTCAGATATGGACAAGATGGTTTTGAGGGGTTTTGATGATGTTTTCTTGCTTCCCAAGGCATGGGGCTTGGCAAGATCATCAAATATGTCATATATGACATGATAGAATTTCCCTGGAATTTTTAGAGAATATTTCCTTTGTAAATATTTCAAAAGCTTGAAATATCAAGAAAGGGTTTCTGAGGGATTAGTCCAATATTTTGAACATGACCAAGTGTTGAAACTCTTATATATGGACAATATATGTCCTATGAGTCTCCCTGAATTTTGGCAAATATTTTCGAAAAAATTAAATAATTTTTCCCTATTAAAGACCATTTCTGGCATTAAGAAAAAGCTTTTAAATAAAATACGAAAATAACTTTTAAAATTATACTTTTGTGGTTTCTGGGAGTCCTATGCCTACTAGGTCTCAAATATACTTTTTGAAATAATTTTCTCACCCTAAATCAAGCACTTGCAGTGCAAACCTCAATTCAGGGGTTTTTGGAATACTAATTTTTGAAAATACATTTTGGCCAAATTAATTTTATAAGAAAATACTATACTGCTATAAACACTTGGTATGATCATTGGCCAGAAGTTTTGGGTAAGGAGATGAATTCTACAAGAGGGAGTAGTTGACTTAAATGAGCACTTGAAAAACACAGGAAGAAAAACTCAATTCCAAATAAAAGCCAAATGATGCCAAAAAAAATTGCTGGTCCAAATTTTCATGCTTTATTGATGCAAATGACATGTTACAAAATGCAGGGTGTGACAGACCTACCCCCCCTTACAAGAATCTCGTCCCCGAGATTCCTAAACTAGGTCTTAAAAGAGATCGGGATACTCGGGTCTAAGATAGTCGTCACGTTCCCAGGTTGCTTCTGCTTCCGTGTGGTTGCTCCACTGGACCTTGAAGTACTTGATGGTGCGACTTTGCGTCCGTCGTTCTGCTTCATCCAGAATGCGAATGGGCTTCTCGTGGTAAGTCAAATCGGGCTAAAGATCAATAGCTTGGTGATCAACATCCTTGTAGAGATTAGGCTTGTTTGGAACTTGGAGACACTTCCTGAGTTGTGACATGTGGAATACGTTGTGCACATCAGATAGCTCAGGTGGTAGTTCCAACTGGTAAGCCACTTCTCCTCGTCGTGCAATGATCTCAAAGGGTCCAATGAACCTTGGTGCGAGCTTCCCCTTAACGTGGAAACACTTGGTTCCCTTTAGAGGAGTTACTCGGAGGTACACATGGTCCCCGACATGGAAGCTCATACCCGGCGGTGAGTGTCAGCATAGCTCTTCTGCCTTGACTTGGCTGCCTGCAAACGCTCTCTGACTAGTTGGACTTGCTCTTCTGCTTCGCGGAGAATATCCGGTCCAAAGACTAGCCCTTCTCCAGTCTCTGACCAGTTGAGGGGTGTGCGACATCTGCGTCCGTACAACACCTCAAATGGTGCCATCTGAAGGCTCGACTGATAACTGTTGTTATAGGAGAACTCGGCGAAAGGAGGCAATCTTCCCACTTGGCTCCATATGCCAAGACACAGGCTCGAAGCATGTCTTCGAGAATTTGATTTACTCGTTCTGTCTGACCTCCGGTCTGTGGGTGGAAAGCCGTGCTGAAAGACAACTTGGTTCCCAAGGCTTCTTGGAACTTCTTCCAGAACCTTGAGGTGAACTGGGGTCCTCGATCTGACACAATCTCCTTGGGAATGCCATGAAGGATCACAATTCTGTCGATGTAGAGAGCTGCCAGCCGGTTGCCATCATAAGTAGTCTTGACAGGAATGAAATGGGCTACCTTGGTCAAATGGTCGACTATGACTCAGATGGAGTCATGTCCTCTATTCGACCTTGGTAATCCAGTGATGAAGTCCATTCGGACTTTATCCCACTTCCACTTAGGAACCTTGAGTGGTTGGAGCAATCCAGCAGGTCGCTGATATTCAGCCTTGACCCTTTGGCACACATCACACTTTGCAACATAGGTTGCAATCTCTCTTTTCATCCCGTGCCACCAGAATCTTTCCTTCAAGTCTTGATACATCTTGGTTCCTCCAGGGTGGATGGAATACGGAGTTTCGTGGGCTTCTTGCAGGATCAGGTTCTTCAGCTCCATCTTGTTTGGTACGCAGATGCGGCCTTTGTACCAAACATTCCCGTGCTCATCCTCGGAGAATCCTGGGGCCTTGCCTAGCTTCATCTTCTTCTTGATGCCTTCAATGCTTGCGTGCCCACCTTGCGCCTTCTTGACTTCGTCCACCAGGGTTGGTTTGACTTCCAGATGATCCAGAAATCCAGGGGTGACCAATTCCAAACTGAATTGTTCGAGCTCCTTAAACAGGGCTGGCTGCCTCTTTTGAATTATGGCATTCAGGGAGCAAGCCTTTCTGCTTAAGGCATCGGCCACCACGTTAGCCTTCCCGGGGTGATATTGAACACTGAGATCATAATCTTTGATGAGTTCCAACCATCTTCATTGCCTCATGTTCAATTCCTTTTGGGTGAAAATGTACTTCAGACTTTTGTGGTCTGTGTATATCTCACACCGTTTCCCTAGGAGGTAATGCCGCCATGTCTTCAAGGCATGAACCACTGCTACTAACTCAAGATCGTGAGTAGCGTAGTTCTCTTCATGAGGTCGTAGCTGCCTGGAGAGGTAAGATATGACTCGGCCTTCTTGCATCAGAACGCTTCCCAATCCGGTTCGAGAGGCATCACAATATATCACGAACTCCTTGTGAATATCAGGTGTTGCCAGAACTGGGGCGGTGGTCAATCTCTTCTTGAGCTCTTGCAAGCTCTCTTCGCATTTTGGCGTCCACTCGAACTTCTTGTCCTTCTTGAGGAGCTGAGTCATTGGCCGAGCAATGCTAGAGAATCCTTCCACGAATTTGCGGTAATAGCCCGCAAGTCCGAGGAAGCTTCTGACTTCCTTGATGGTCGTTGGAGATTGCCATTGGGTCACAGCTTCGATCTTTGTGGGGTCAACTGACAATCCTTCTTCGGTCAAGACATGACCTAGGAATCCAACTTTATGTAGCCAGAACTCACACTTGCTGAATTTGGCCTATAGTTGGTGCTCTCGAAGCTTGTCTAGGACCATCCTCAAATGTTGCTCGTGCTCTTCTTCCGTATTCGAGAAGACAAGAATGTCATCGATGAAGACAACAACAAACTTGTCCAAATATTCCATGAAGACTTTATTCATGAGATACATGAAGTAAGCTGGGGCATTGGTTAACCCAAAGGACATGACCGTCCACTCGTACAGGCCATATCTGGTTACAAATGTCGTCTTCGAAATATCTTGGGGTCTGATCTTCAGCTGGTAGTACCCAGATCGGAGGTCGATCTTGGAGAACACCTTGGCTCCGCTGAGCTGATCAAACAGATCTTCAATCTTGGGAAGTGGATATTTGTTCTTGATTGCTCATTGAGGGAACGATAGTCAATGCATAAGCGGATGGTACCGTCCCTCTTTGCCACAAACAGAACAGGTGATCCCCAAGGGGAGGCACTTGGGCGGATAAATCCCTTCCTCGGCTGCTCTTCCAGTTGCTTCTTCAACTCGGCTAATTCTTCCGTCCCCATTCTATAAGGCTTCTTATAGATGGGTACTGCCCCAGGCACGAGCTTGATGACGAACTCAATGTCACGGTCAGGGGCATTCCCGGTAGCTCATCCGGAAAGACATCGGGATACTCGCATACTACCGGTACTTGCTCCAGCCCAACTTCAGACAGACAGTTGACTTGAGCGGCTTGAGCGGAAGAGGAGTTGGAAGCAAACTTAACTTCGACTCCTTGGTCATTGGTCACAATGACAGTCCGATTGGCACAATCTAATAAGCCTTGGTGCTTGCTGAGCCAATTCATGCCTAGGATCACATCCAAGCCTTGTGATCTCAGGACGATAAGGTCTGCTAGGAAATCTACCCCGTTAATGGTAATACTGACTCCCTTACAGCCTATCTTGGCTCTCATCTCTGCTCCGGGGGTTTGTACCACCATGGGGTTATTCAGGGGTGTAGGGGTCATGCCACTTTTTAATGCAAATCTTTGAGTGACAAATGAATGCGTGGCTCCAGAATCAAACAAGACAGTTGTAGGTGCTGAGTTGACAAGGAACGTACCCAGCACGACGTCCGGGTCTTCCTGGGCTTCTTCTGCAGTGACGTGATTCACACGCCCCTTCTCTTGGTTTGGCGGGTTGCGAGGAGCTGGGTTCCTTGGTGGCATCCCGCGGCCTTGTCCTGGGTTCTGTGCATTGGGGCGCGGGGCATCAGGCTTCTTGTTGGGGCACACCCTTGAGATGTGTCCTGACTGACCACATCCAAAGCAAGTAACTTGGTTTGGATTATTGATCTTGTTGCCACCACTGTTATTGGGGTTGAATGCTGGCCTTGGGCTGGCATACTGCTGAGGCTGATAGTTGGTGCGAGGTGCAGGAGCTCTTGGTTGCTGGTAGGTTGGCTTGACCGGGGCTGACTGCAACGGGCGAGGATTCTGGTTGCTGGAACTTCCCTTGTTGACCATCTTGCGCTTGCGAGTGTCTTCCAGAGCATGCCGCTTGTCTTCAAGCATGAGTGCTTTGTTCACTAGGTCAGGGAAGGTTGGGCAGTCGCACACGACAAGCGAGTACTGCAGAGTCTGATTGAGGCCTTCCATGAAGCGCTCCCTTTTTGCAGCATCAGTGCTGACATCTTCAGGAGCATACCTTGACAGAACACTGAACTTCTGCATGTACTCCTTGACAGTGCCACTTCCTTGCTCCAAGGCTCGAAACTCACGCTTTTTGATAGCCATGATTCTGGAAGGAATATGGACCTTGCGGAATTCTGCCTTGAAGTTGACCCAAGTGATGTCTTGCCCAGCATGCATGACCTTGAATCCATCCCACCAAGCTCTAGCAGTCCCCCCGAGGCAGTGGGCAGCATAAGCCACCTTCTCGCGGTCTTCGGTGCATCCGACTAGTTCCAGCAAGTCCTCAATGGTGCGAACCCATTCGTCTGCATCCAGGGGTTCAGCAGTCTCGATGAAAGTTGGCGGTGCATGCTTCTTGAACTCTGCCAACATGGAACGTCCATTGCCATTCCCCGCCAGCTGGCGGTTGTTGGTGACACCTTGAGAAATCATTTGAAGGGCTGCGGTGTTGGCTTGGCGTTCCTCTCGGAAAGCTTGGAGAAGCCGAGCCATGTCCATGTTCGGAGGAGGTGGTGGTGGTGGATCTTGGTCGTTGGTTTGGTCGTGGACGGCCTCTGATTGAGCGAATGCTCTGGCTTCAGGCTGCTGGGTAGAGGTACCAGTACGAGTTACAACAGGCATCCTGTTGGAGCGGTAAAAGGTCTCATGATTTGGAAGAGGGAAAGCAATAAAGATGGGTGCCTAGTAAGGGGGTGGGTGTGACACTAATCAAATCATGCAAGGGCCGAAAGGGCCAAACACATTCATTAAAATTCAAATGGGGGATGTAGTCGTTTACATATTCCCGAAGGAAGAATGCGACATACATCCAAACACAACAAAAGCAAACACTAGATGGCTTCATATGAACCATACAAGGACTCGACTGCGCATAGGGGTTACACGACCTATCCTACCGTAGAGGTCACGAACTGGCATATCCGAGTTGCGAATAATGCCTAAGCGACAGAATGCTCAGTCGCGTATTCTGGCTCTTCTGGGTCTTCCTCCTTGTCTTCATCTGTCTGGGCCCCCTTGTCACTTGAGGGTGTGGGGGGGTGGAGGAGTTGGATACGGCGGTGTTTTGTCAGTGGTGCAGGGAAAAGCTTGCGATATTCCCTTGCCGTCATACGACGTCGCCGGGGTGGTTCTTCATCCTTGGAAGATACATCTCCTGAGGGCCTTCCGCCTCGGTATGCGATAGCGGACTGTCCGGGAGGCGCACCTTCCTTCTTGATCCTATCTGTCTTCTCTTGTGCTCGACGAAGAAGTGCCTTGGTCTTGTGAAGTTCTTCTCGGAGCTTCATCGATTCCGAGGCCAAATCTTGTGCCAAGCTGTCGGCACATAGGCTGAAGTAGGTTTGGAATCGAAGTGGAAGTCCTTCCTTCAGTGGAGGGGCTTGTGCGCTTCTTTCATCTTCACCTTCCTTCTGGTAAGGCAAGAAGCGGGTTGTCATCTTGGCTGCCATCTCCGGGAGAAGCTCGCGGAGACGGGTTAGTGCCTTGAGTGCAGCAGCCTCGACAGCGAGAGGTAGCGTTGCCATCTGGGGTCCCTCGAAGAACCAACTTGTGGGAGGATCGTTTGCCTTCACGATCACTTCCACATGGTACTCCACCTCGGTGTCGCTAACCTAATGCTCAAGGTAGGTGAGGATGGGTGCTCGGTGGAACTGGCACTCCTGGAGGCTATCCTCGAGAAGCAAGGGAAACCCAGTGGTCAGGTGCTCTTCAGGCACAACGGCCATCTACAAAGGTTGAATAGGAGAGGTTAATAAGCCGATGATATCTCAGGTTGGTAAGGTTTAGAAAAGAAGAGAGGTTTAGAAGGTTTTTTGAAAAGGGGTCTCATCTAACTAACGCCCATGCTAACTAAGGCTTCCTACAGTCAGGATGGCTCTGATACCAGCTCTGTGGGGACCCCGACTTAAGAGTCGAGATCAACGAATGCACGTGTACAGTGATCCCAGAGATCAATGCTCACTGAACACACAGAAACTGAATAATAAGAGTCTTACATCCATACATACCGTCTTACACAAATTATGACCATTATGGCCAAGTCTTACATAGATAAAGCCTCAAGGGCTGAATAGCAAATAACTCGAATAGCGGAAGTCTTCGAAGATAAGTAGAACCCATGCCATTGGCCTTAACCCTACAGGCATTCTGACTGGGATAGCGTCCTAGTTCGCATGTTCGTCTCCATAGAATTCTTCTTCATAATCCTGCTCCTCCATGCCTGGCCAATTAAATAACCAGTGGCAAGCCAATGAGTACTTTGAATGTACTCGCAAGCAACCCATGATTTGGTTCAAGGTAACAATGCAATATATAGCAACGAGCAACCTAGTTGCAAGCTAGAATAAGTATTCTTCCATCATGTAACATGCATCAATAAAAGTTGGGTTACCTTGAAGACAGGTTACAGATATCAACATGAATAGGATTCAACTCAACGAGTCAAGTCACCACCTTGACTCATCACACACACATACTTTCACCGATATAGTAAAATTCTGGACATAGTTTAAGTAGCACCACCCAACTGTCCATGACCATGGACATGGCTATTCGAATAGTTTTACACTCTGCAGAGGTTGCGCACTTTACCCACAAGATCCGGGAAGCTTTCGTGTCACCCACGATCCCGCAGTACCTCAAGTACTCGGGGGAAGCACCCGGTCATTATCTTTCCCTAGACAACACTAGCATAGGGTCCACTCGTTGGTGCACGGCCCTCGAGTACAACCAATAGATCATGGGACTTGCCCTATTTTTAATGTCACGCGTACACGAAGGGACCAACGGTGTGTCCGGTGCCCTGTAAAAACCGTCATGGTCGTCTATCCAAGCACGACCCCGTCCCGGGAGTGACCTCAAGTCCTTCCTGTCACTAGTAATGTGGGCACCATGCTAGTATCGGCCTAAGTAATCAATAATGCCCCGTCCCATAAGGGGTAGAGTGGTTGCACATGTTTGGTTGGGACGGTAGTCAGACATAAATCTAATCCATCATTTCACCCGCACACAAGATCTTTATTGGCACATCACTTCTTCCTCAAGTGATGACCTAACTCAACATCACCCTCGGGCATTAGAGGCACCCGATGTTTTTTTTGAAAAGAATGCAACCACGAAGGTTTCATGGCACACATGCATCACTAAGCATCACTACTAATCATTTGCATTGCATCTAAGCACATAGCAAGATCATGAGTAAAGCATGCATCATGTGGTGGTTCTCAACTAGGTCACCACCGTCACTCTTATCATCGTGCATTCGGAAATAAATGGGTTCCGAAGAACATAAGGGTATCATGGTCAAAGGACCGCTTGCCTAGATTGGCTTGGTCTTCAAAGTCTTCAAATCCTTCCCCTCCTTCTTCGTCAGCAACATCGTCAAACACGGTATCTAATCGTCGCAATAAACAACGGGAAAATAAGACCACAATAGAAACAGAAAAACCAAAGTGCTCAGAAAAATGTTAACTTATTTTTATCAAATACTAGAGGGAAAACTAAGATGGAAAAAATTCTTAGTTTGAGTTTTGGAGTGGCAGAATGGGGTACATGAATATTTGAACAGAGTTTTTAGTGTTCAAATATGAATTTAAATTTGAACAGAACAGAAAAGGTCCATGGATATGTGTGAAAGTGACATCATTAAATTGGTTGGATTTTTACAAGTTTTTAGGAACTGGAATTAATTCATTTGGATATATATTTAATTCTGTGGAATTATTTGAAAATCCACAGAAAAGAAAAAGAAAAAGGGCCCGGTGCCACTCGGCCAGAACGGCCACAGTGCAGCAGGCCCAGGGCGAAAACAGCCAACCGCATGGCGCCAGCACGCGCTAGGGTTTTCAAACCTGACAGGAGGGGCCCGGCGTCAGTGAGAGGAGAGAGGAGCGAGGGCGAGGGGAGGCTGACAGGCGGGGCCCGCCTGTCATCCCTAACCCTCCGGCAGAGAGTCGGCGAGCTCATCGGCGACGTTTCGGGGCACGGCGGGGCGAGCTAAGGGCAGGGATGGATTCATCGGAGTGTCGCCGATCTGGTGGAGGTGGTGCGGGTCGCTGGAGTGGCCTGGGTCGCCGACGGCGAGGTCACGCGACGGAGGAGCTTCGGGCGAGTGTTGCTCAAGTCGATTCCGGCAGCTGCAGAGAGGGAAAAGAGGGGGAAACAATTCAGTAAGGTGTCGTGGTGCCAGATCAAGTGAGAGGAGTGGCTGGGGCGGCCTGTATCGAGCGGACGACGATGAGCCGCCGCGGCGGAGCTCGAGCTCGACCTCGAGCTCGGGCCTGTCTGGAGTGGGGCGAGTGGCTCAGGGGGGAGATTGAGTGAGGGAGAGAGCGACTGGTGAGGAGAGGAGGTGCTCGAGGGGCCCTTTTATAGGCGAACGGCGAGGTGTCGTGGACCTGTGCGCCGGCGAGCCTCTACTCATTGCCACAAGGCACGGGAGGCGCTGGGAAGGTGTCTGCGGGGTTGCTGGACAAGGTCCATGGCAGGGGAGAGGAAGAGAGGGAGCGGGGGAAGCTTCCGGAGCTGCGTGCGTGTGAGGCCGGGGACTGGAGCTCGCGGGCGGCCGGCGTGCATGCGAGGGCGTCCACTGGAGGGAGAAGGAGGAGGGGGACAGTGTCGGGGGGTGTTGCGGATGCCGAGGCGCATCGAACGGCGCGAGGGGGGAGCACGAGGTGGTCGGGGGCGGCTGATTGGGCGAGGCTACAATGCGGGCGTGCACTGTAGCGTGCTCTGGAGCGTGCCTTTTGCATGCCAGGGCATGCCGTTGGCTAGTTGGGCGCGTCCACCGTGTCTGGGGGGGGGGTCAAGCATGGAGTAAACAAACGGGCTGAGGCCTTGGATGCCTTGGCTATCCAATGGAAGAGGAGGGAAGCTGAGAGGAGGTAAGAACTGGGCTGTCCAGCAAGGTAAAATGGGGTTTTCACCTTTCAATTATTGAGCTCTGGTCATGGGAGAGTTAGTGGAGGTAGAGGGTGACTAGGTGATGCTGTGGTAAAAAGTTGAGTCCAAGGTAAATAGTAAAAGGGAGCAAAACAGTGGTTTTGGTAAAATGGCAGAAGGTGTTTGATGATGTTTAGAGCAGTCAAATGACTTTCAATTGACATGGCACTTAACAGGATTGAATGTCATATGGAAATAGGGTGTTTCACCAAGTTTGGGCTTGTTTGAAGAAACTTGCCAATGTAACTTTGGTGAACCCTGGAAATCAACAGAAATGGTTTCACCATGTTTAAGTCAAGCTAATCATCTCCCCTTGATGCACCACTTGGTGTAGTGTCATCATTTGGGGTTATGATCATGCCCACAAAGTTTGAAGCCTCAAGTCAAAAGTTGGTAATGCAAAGTTGTTCAAATTTGAATTTGAACAGAATTGGTTTTGGGGTACTCTAATCAAGTTACCCTTCTCCAAAGCTTGTGCCATTTGGTCTAGATGCCTTATTAGACCATTCTAGCATGTGCACCAAGTTTGAGAGCATTTGGACAAGTTTGGCAATGTAAAGTTGCTCAAACTTCATATATGGACAGAATGGTTTTGAGGGGTTTTGATGATGTTTTCTTGCTTCCCAAGGCATGGGGCTTGGCAAGATCATCAAATATGTCATATATGACATGATAGAATTTCCCTGGAATTTTTAGAGGATATTTCCTTTGTAAGTATTTCAAAAGCTTGAAATATCCAGAAAGTGTTTCTGAGCGATTAGTCCAATATTTTGAACATGACCAAGTGTTGAAACTCTTATATATGGACAATATATGTCCTATGAGTGTCCCTGAATTTTGGCAAATATTTTTGAAATATTATATAATTTTTCCCTATTAAAGACCATTTCTGGCCTTAAGAAAAAGCTTTTAAATAAAATAGGAAAATAACTTTTAAAATTATACTTTTGTGGTTTCTGGGAGTCCTATGACTACTAGGTCTCAAATATACTTTTTGGAATAATTTTCTCACCCTAAATCAAGCACTTGCAGTGCAAACCTCAATTCAGGGGTTTTTGGAATACTAATTTTTGAAAATACATTTTGGCCAAATTAATTTTATAAGAAAATACTATACTGCTATAAACACTTGGTATGATCATTGGGCAGAAGTTTTGGGTAAGGATATGAATTCTACAAGAGGGAGTAGTTGACTTAAATGTGCACTTGAAAAACACAGGAAGAAAAACTCAATTCCAAATAAAAGCCAAATGATGCCAAAAAAATGTTGGTCCAAATTTTCATGCTTTATTGATGCAAATGACATGTTACAAAATGCAGGGTGTGACACCCTCTTAAATCAACTAGGGTTTACAAAAATCTTTTCCAATGTACCCAAAATGCCCTTCTGAAATGTTCATCGTCTTTGCCTTGGCCTTAAACCTCTGACAAAAATGGTGCACAATTTTCTAGGACATCCTAAGGTCACTGGATTAAATCATATGGTATTTGCATTTGGGCATTTAAATGCTATAAAATATCTTAAATGCCCAAATAATCATGAACCAAAATGTTCCCTGTTGGATATATTATATACAGTGGGCATGAGTAATTTCATGATTTATGAAAGTGCCTTAGCATTTTTAATAAAGCAACACAAGTACAAAAAAATAGAAAACAGAAAACAAAATAGAAAGAGAGAGAGAGAGAGAGAGAGAGAGAGAGAGAGAGAGAGAGAGAGAGAGAGAGAGAGAAAGGCCAGAGGCCACTCACCTGGCCGGCCCACCTGGCGGCCCAGCACTGTGCTGGCCCGCGCCAGGCAGCTGCTTTGTCCCCGCGAGGCAGGCAGGTGACGCCGGCGCTTGCCAGCTCGCCACCGTGGCAGCTGCTTGCCGCCTGGATGCCGTCTCGACGTCTCGCACGTCCTCCACATCGTCACCTCGACCGCCATGACACTACACTCCCCCCAGCTCTCTCCCTCGCCTCTGGAAGCCATGGCCGATGCTGCCGTAACCACGCCGTCGTGGAACACACAGCCACCGCCGCCTTCTCGTTGCCCCGTGCTGTCCACGAGCTCCGCCACCATCTCCTGTGCCTCTCCATTGACTCGCATGATGTCGGACGTCCTACATCACCCTCTACACCGCCGTCTTCGCCGCCTCTGCCCCGACATCGCCGGCGACCTCCCGTCGTCATCAGCCCCTCCCCGAGCTCGCCGACCAGCTCATCGTGTTCGCCGTGAGCCCCTGCCCCTTTCTCCTCTCTCCCCACGCTCGTTTGCGCCCTCTAACTGCCTCCCCCACCAGAGCCGAGACACTCTGCCGCAAGAGCTTGTCGCCGGCGTTGCTCCGGCGACCTTTTGGTCACGCCAAGGTGCCAAACAGGCTTGCCGCATCGCGTAGTGCCTCGCCCACGCTTTAGTTTGCGTGTTTGCTCGCTGCATCCGCGCCCCGGTGCACAGCCGAACTCCGACCGCGGCGGACGAGCTCGCCGCCGTCCAGCTAGGCCACCTCTGGCGAAACCAAGAGCACCAGAGGATGCGCGTGTGCCTCAGCTTTGTGTAGGGCCAAACCACAGTCGATTTGGTCTACAGTGGGCGTTTTCTGAGTCGCTCCGCCGTCTCTGTCGTCGCCGGCGTCGAGCTGCCAGCGAGCTGGCCTGGTCAGACCTGGGGTTTGACTCCCCTGGGTCTATGACAGGTGGGGCCAGGCCCCTGTTTAGTTAGGAGTTAGCTAATTAACTTAATTAATTTAGTTAGTTAGATGAGTCACTGACATGTGGGCCTAGCCTTGCTGACAGTTATGTTAGGATTAGTTTATTACTAACTAACTCAGTTAGTTAACTGAGTCACTGACCAGTGGGCCCCACTGGTCAGGTTCGACCTGGACGACCCAGTTGACCTGCTGTCGTCACCATGACGCAGTGCGGACGCAGTTAGTATTTTCTGGGATTTACAATAAATCAGAAATGATTTATTTATTTTCAGAAAATGCTCTAACTTCAAAAAGTCATATAAAATCAACGGTAGCTCAGATGAAAAAGATTTATATGTGAAAAATGATCAAAAAAATATGAAGAATCTGTTTCTGGCATTATCATGCATGTTTGAGCAACTATGACCCTGCTCAACTTATTAACCTCCCTTGTCCTCAGTATAGGAGTTGCAAGTAGTTTCTGGTGTTTGTAGTATGCTGGAGGCCGTGCGTAGCGCTGACCCAAGGGGTGGACTATGATGCGGTAGGCACGTGGCACAC
This sequence comes from Secale cereale, assembly GCA_902687465.1. NCBI lineage: Eukaryota > Viridiplantae > Streptophyta > Magnoliopsida > Poales > Poaceae > Secale > Secale cereale. Next base: position 149,240,522 of record LR738710.1, read on the forward strand.
TGTACCGGGACGCCTGTTTGGTGCCTCAGAAACCCTGTACACATCGTTCGGGGCCGTAAGTGGAAACCTCGGCCGGACTCCCTTCGAATGGAACCTGAGTAAGCGATAAACCTGGACTAGGGGCTTGTGTGGTTAGTCAGGTCCTGGTCTACACCCACGTCGGCTTTCGCTTGAAGTCTGCCGAGCACATGTCATGTGCAGACGCTAAGTGGTGGAAACATGTGTGAACAAGTACACCCCTGCAGGGTTACAAATGATCTATTCGAATAGCCGTGTCCGCAACAATAAGCCAAGGGGCACAGCCTAGGGGGACGTGCCCCTAGGGCTTGTGGCCCCCTCAGAGACCCCCTGACCCCCTTCCTTGGCCTATATATTCAGAAATATTCCAGAAACCCTAGAGGCATCCACAAAAATACTTTTCCACCACCGCAGGTCTCTGTTCCCATGAGATCCCATCTGGAGGCCTTTTCCAGTACTGTGCCGGAGGGGGACTCGATCACGGAGGGCTTCTACATCAACCTTGCTGCCCTTCCGGGTCCATAGCTAGTAGCAAGATGGCTTCTTCCCTCTCTTTGATCTTCAATACAATGTTCTCCTCGATGTTCTTGGAGATCTATTCGATGTAATCTTCTTTTGTGGTGTGTTTGTCGAGATCCAGTGAATAGTGGATTTATGATCAGATTATCTATGAATACTATTTGAATATTCTCTGAATTCTTATATGAATGATTTGATATCTTTGTATTTCTATTCGAATTATTGGTTTGGTTTGGCCAACTAGATTGGTAGTTCCTGCAATGGGAGAGGTGCTTAGTTTTGGGTTCAATCTTGCGGCGTCCTCACCCAGTGATAGAAGGGCGAGCAAGGCACGTATTGTATTGTTGCCATCAAGAATAAAAAGATGGGGTTTATATCATATTGCTTGAGTTTATCCCTCCACATCATGTCATCTTGCTTAAGGCGTTACTCTATTGTTATGAACTTAATACTCTAGATGCATGATGGATAACAGTCGATGTGTGGAGTAATAGTAGTAGATGCATAATTGTTTTGGTCTACTTGTCACGGTCATGATGCCTATATTCATTATCATTGCCTTAGATATCGTCATAACTTTGCGCTTTTCTATCAATTGCTCGACAGTAATTTGTTTACCCACCGTATGCTTTATTTAAGAGAGAAGCCTCTAGTGAAACCTATGGCCCCTAGGTCTATTTTACATCTATTATTTTCAGATATATAAAAACAAAAACCCAAAAATACCTTGCTGCAATTATATTTTTTTACTTTATTTTACCTTTTTTACTGTAGTTATAAATCTATATCTATCAGATCTCACTCTTGTTCATGACATTGAAGGGAACTACAACCCCTTTTCCGCGTTGTGTGCAAGTGCTTGTTTGTTTGTGCAGGCGCATATATTGGGGACTTGCTTGTACCTCCTACTGGATTGATACGTTGGTTCTCAAACAGAGGGAAATAATTATCTCTACTTTTCTTCATCACCCTTTCCTCTTCAAGGGAAAAATCAACACAAGCTCAAGAAGTAGCACACGCCACGTGAGCTAGTTGTTCGGCGTGAGCTTCACCGGTATGAGGTGCGCGAAGTAGAATGGCGACAGGGCTGCATCCTGATCCTCGTGGATAGATGGCATCTATGGTGGGGCGGATGCCCCATATGCTGGCGGGTAAAACCCCGAAGGCGCCGCACCAACAGGAACAAGCGAGGAGACCTCCATCTTCAATGGTGGCGGATAGGCTCCATAGCCCGGTTGTGGTGGCGAGTGTGCCCCGTAGGGCAGTGGCGGGTGTGCCCCATAGGGCTGCGGAGGAGCCCCATAGGGCTGCGATGGGTGCGCCTCATAGGGCGGCGGCAGGTGCGCTACATAGGGCGATGACGGTGCCCCGTAGGGCAGCGGCGGGGAGGGCACCATAGGATGAGGGCGCCGGATGTGCAGAGGGAGGTGCCCCATAGGGGGCCATCGGATCAGTGCCGGTGCAGCGGGGGCGACGAGCGAAGGCAGCGCAGATGGAGGCTCCATCGTGATCGGGGCTGGGGCCGCAGTGGCCGACCCGGAGTAGGCCCAGGCCAGCGGACCAGACGCCAGGAAGGGCGACTAGAAGGCAGTAGATGGTGGGGCGGCGGTGGTGGCAGTGATCGGATCAAAGGCGGCGGCAGCGGGAGACGTGAGACCGGCATGATCTGATACCATGTAAAACATGATAATTGGGAAACTGCTCGACACCCTAAACCGGGTGTGGCTATCTCATATATATAGACATACACCAAGGTGTATAGTACAGAGTACAAGTCATATACTGATGCTACGTATTATACAGTCCTCTTTTGTGGGGGTAAAAGTGTTTTATTCCATAGATGCAAAGTTACAGTCAGCTGGCGAAAGCTCAGCGTACAAGGTGGGCAATTGTGTAGCCAACAAGCCGTGCTACACTCCACTCTCCCATGGTTCGCCAGGCGACCTGTTACTCTATTTTGATATCTAGAAATTTTCATAGGAAAAACTCTCTACTAGCTAAGAGGTGCTTGATCTCCGTGACTAAATGACCATAAGCTAATCGTTCAAGAATATCTGAGGACAATGAAGAAAGTGTTGTCGAAGAGTCGAATTGGATTATCATGGGAAAGTCCGACCGCTCCAAAAATAGCGCTAGACCCTCGTCATCGTTGCAGAAAAAGAGGTGTTGATAAGCAACAACGACCAAGCTTCCATCTGGATTCCTGAGGCTCATCCCTGAACCCGTAGTCTCGTCTAAGGAGAATGAACCGTCAACCGAAAGGGTGACCCATCCTGTAGCAGGATCTGGCCATGGTCTGGCCGACCCAATTTCCTTGTTCTTGGGTTCTGACCGCCCCTCTCTCTCTACCATTTTACCTTTGACCATCTCCTCCATGTTGTACTTTCTTGCACGCCATAAATAGTTCAGATAGCTATTCAAAAATTCAAATGAGATTTTTACCAGAACTTTGTCCTTTCCATGCAATAAATCTGTTCGCGAATTCCATACTCTCCATATTAAAATCAACACCATGTCACGTACAATCTCAGTGCAGTTTGCAAGCACATTGAGCAGCCATTCCTCCCCAGTATTTACTAGACATTCATTGCTTGGGATTGGCCATATCCTCCTCATTTCTTCCCAGAGCTGCACCGCTTCCTTATATGCCACCAAAGTGTGGAAGGATTTATCATCTTCGACACCACACAGTGGGTAGGTTGCATACATTTGAAGGTGTCTATATTGCATGCACTTAAATGTAGCAAGGGCACCAGTCGCCGCCTCCCATGCCATCACTTTCATCTTTTGCGAGACAGTGTCTTTCCAGATAAGGTTCCAAATCGGTTGTGTGCCATCAGGTGGAGCACTAGAAGCACCATTACAAAAGGCTTCCTCATGGTTTTTCATAACTAGATGATAGGCACTTCTAATTATGAAGCATCCACTTTTCTCCGGATGCCAAGCAAGAAAATCGTCTTGCTGTCTCGGAGACATACAAATCTTACAAATTTGCAAGACTTACATAGGACAAAAGTTCTCATCAAGAAGTTGATTATTCCAAATACCATTGTAATCCGTGAAGTCCGAAACTCGGTTCAAACGGCAATTCCTCTTTGGAGTGATCAGTTTGAAGGAAGGACCACAAGGGATCCATGTTGGGGAATGTTGCATGGGAAACAAAAAAAATCCTACGCTCACCAAGATCAATCTAGGAGATGCACATCTATGATAAGAGAGTTGGATCCACATACCATTGTAGATCGCAAAGCGGAAGCGTTACTAGAACACGGTTGATGGAGTCGTACTTGCGGTGATTCAAATCGCGGATGATCCAGTCTAGCACCGAACGGATGGCGCCTGCACGTTCAACACACGTACAGCCCAGGGACGTCTCCTCCTTATTGATCCACCAAGGGGGAAGGAGAAGTTTATGTAGAACTTCGGCAACAAAACGGCGTGGTGGTGGAGCTTGTGGTTCTCTGGCAGGGCATCACCAAGCACACTGGAGGAGGAGGAGGAGGTGAAGGAGGGAGAGAGGGTTGCACCAGGGGAAACGGGATTGGTGTGTCCAGGCCCTCCCTCTCCCCCACTATATAAAGGAGGCAAGGGGAAGGGCTGGGGGCGCAGCCTTGGCCCCTCCTCCAAGGAGAGGTGTGGCCAGGGAGGAGTCCTTCCTCCCCAAGGCACCTAGGAGGGGCCTTCCCCTTATAGGACTCTTCCTCCTCCTCCCCTCTTGGCGCATGGGCCTCTTGGGGCTGGTGCCCCTGGCCCATATAGGCCAAGGCACACACCCCTACATCCCATGTGGCCCCTTGGGGCAGGTGGACCCCCGGACCCCTTTCGGCACTCTCGGTACAATACCGATAATACGCGAAACTTTTCCGGCGACCAAAACAGGACTTCCCTTATATAAATCTTCACTTCCGGACCATTCTGGAACTCCTCATGATGTCTGGGATCTCATCCGGGACTCCGAACAATTTTTGGTCCACCACATACAATTCCCATCACAACTCTAGCGTCACTCGGACCTTAAGTGTGTAGACCCTACGGGTTCGGGAACCATGACCGAGACACCTCTCCGGCCAATAACCAATAGCGAGATCTGGATACCCATATTGTCTCCCACATGTTCCACGATGATCTCATCGGATGAACCATGATGTCAAGGATTCAGAAAAACCCGTATGTAGTTCCCTTTGTCTATCGGTATGTTACTTGCCCGAGATTCGATCGTCGGTATCTCCATACCTAGTTCAATCTCGTTACCGGCAAGTGTCTTTACTCGTTTCTTAATACAATATCCCGCAACTAACTCCTTAGCCACATTGCTTGCAAGCTTCTTGTGATGTTGTATTACCAGATGGCCCAGAGATACCTCTCTGTCATACGGAGTGACAAATCCCAGTCTTGATCCATGCCAACTTAACAGATACCTTCGGAGATACCTGTAGAGAACCTTTATAGTCACCCAGTTACGTTGTGATGTTTGGTACACACAAGGTACTCCTCCGATGTCAGTGAGTTGCATGATCTCATGGTCATAGGAACATATACTTGACATGCAGAAAACTATAGCAATAAACTGACACGATCATATGCTACGTTCACAGTTTGGGTCTTGTCCATCACATCATTCTCCTAATGATGTGATCTCGTTATCAAATGACAACTCATGTATATGACCCGGAAACCATGACCATCTTAGATCAACGAGCTAGTCCAATAGAGGCTCACTAGGGACATGTTGTTTGTCTATGTATCCACACATGCATTTGAGTTTCCAATCAATACAATTATAGCATGGATAATAAACGATTATCATGAATAAGGAAATATAATAATAACCATTTTATTATTTCCTCTAGGGCATATTTCCAACAGTCTCCCACTTGCACTAGAGTCAATAATCTAGCATTTCATTGTAATGAATCTAACACCCATAGAGTTCTGGTGTTGATCATGTTTGGCCCGTGGAAGAGGTTTAGTCAATGGATCTGCAACATTCATATCCGTGTGTACTTTGCAAATGTTTATGTCCTCCTCCTTGATCGAATTGCGGATGGAATTGAAGTGTCGCTTTATGTGTCTGGTCCTCTTGTGAATCCTTGGTTCCTTGGCTAGATCAATGGCACCAGTGTTGTCACAAAAAAGAGTCATTGGGTCCAGTGCACTGGGCACAACTCCAAGATCTGTCATGAACTGCTTCATCCAGATAGCTTCCTTCGTTGCTTCCGAGGCAGCTATGTACTTCGCTTCGCATGTAGAATCAGCTACCACGCTTTGCTTGGAACTGCACCATCTTATCGCTCCCCCATTAAGAATATATACGTATCCGGTTTGAGACTTAGAATTATCCAGATCAGTGTCAAAGCTTGCATCGACGTAACCCTTTATGACGAGCTCTTGATCACCTCCATAAACGAGAAACATTTCCTTAGTCCTTTTCAAGTACTTAAGGATATTCTTGACTGTTGTCAAGTGTTCCATTCCAGGATTACTTTGAATTGTTCCGGCCATACTTATGGCAAGGCTGACATCCGGTCTTGTGCACAGCATCACATACATTATAGAGCCTATGGATAAAGCATAGGGGATGACACTCATCTTTTCTCTATCCTCAGTAGTTGATGGGCATTGAGTCTTACTCAGCTTCACACCTTGCAAAACAGGCAAGAACCCCTTCTTGGACTGATGCATTTTGAACTTCTTCAAAATATTATCAAGGTATGTGCTTTGTGAAAGTCCTATTAGGCGTCTCGATCAATCTCTATAGATTTTGATGCCTAATATGAAAGCAACTTCTCCTAGGTCCTTCATTGAAAAACTCTTGTTCAAATATCCCTTCACGTTTTCCAAAAGTTCTACATTGTTTCCAATCATCAATATGCCATCCACATATAATATTAGAAACGCTATAGAGCTCCCACTCACTTTCTTGTAAATACAAGCTTCTCCGAAAACTTGTATATGTTAGAGTTATATTAAGTGATGTCTTTTGATCTTTTGCATTCTAGTCTCTTGGCATCCTCTTGTAGCCTTTTGGCATCCTCATGTATGTGTATATATGTTGGCATTGGCCTCCTAATAATACAAGTTGCATATCTATATCATGGTATTAGAGCCTAGGTTTTTTTAGCACGTGCAACTCGTGCTTGATACGCTGCTACTCCATCGCCGTGATTTCTTTCTCTTCTCCGGCTGCTCTCTGCCCCAATTCATCCGGCTGCTTCGTCATCTGGTTCTCTGGATCGAGGTCGCGAGGCACGTCCGCCGCCAGCTCGGTGTCGCTGGGCGCCGCCGCCGGCTCGTGACGCAGGGCGTCGCCGCCGGCTCAGATCGCACGTCCGCCGTTGGGCCCGGGGTTACCGGGCACGTCCGCCGGCGGCTCGGATCGCCAGGCCGCGGAGTCGCGGCGCTCATCCGCCTGCTCGGGTCGCTGGGCTCGGGGTCGTGGCCGCCGGCTCGGGGTCGCTCATCCGCCGTCTGCTCGAGTCGCTGGGCTCGGGGTCGTGGGCCGCCGGCTCGGGGTCGCTGGGCGCCGCCACCGGCTCGTGACGCAGGGCGTCGCCGCCGGCTCGGATCGCCAGGCCGCGGAGTCGCGGCGCTCATCCGCCGTCTGCTTCTGTCGTGGGATTGAGGCGACCTTCCCTGTTTCGGCCACATGCCATGATCTGGTGATTCTGGATCGAGTCCATCGCTCCTTGTCTCTCACGGTCGTGGTGTGGTCGGTTGGTTCTCAGCCCGTTACCTGAAGTGGGCCTTGGGGTGGCCTTTGCTTAAAAAAATCATCTGGCTATGTCTTTGGCGTCATCTGGCTATGTTGCCATCCCGCGCTGCCGGTGATATTTGATGGGGCTAACTATGCTGAGTTCGTTGCCTTTATGCGCATTCACATGCGTGGCATTCGTCTCTGGGGCGTTCTTTCCGGTGAGGTCCCCTGTCCTCCGCGCCCAGTGCCTCCTGTGGTGCCTATCCCACCGCCGACGCCACCGGCTCTTGGTGTTGATGCTTCTGATGATGATAGGGCTGCAGCCATGGTTGCTGCTGATGATGCAGATGCCGCTTATGATCAGGAGGTCTTGGATTATTCAAATGCTCTTTCTGTTTATCGTGACGATCTGGCTGCTTACACTCAGTGGTGTGATGATGATGCTCGTGTTGCGACTGTTCTCACTTCCAGTGTTTTGCCTCAGTTTGCTTCTGAGTTTATAGGCCTCGGTACTGTCTTTGAGATGTGGACTCTTCTTCGTCAGCGCTATCAGCCCTCTGGTGATGCTCTCTACTTGTCTGTGGTACGTCAGGAGCATGCTGTTCAGCAGGGAGACTCCACTATTGATGAGTTCTACACTCAAAGTTCTGCTATCTGGCGCCAGGTTGACTCCCTTCGCACTACTGTTTGTGGCACTTGCATGTGTTGCCAGACTGTGAGGTCAGACTTGGAGTTTCAGTGCGTCTATGAGTTCTTGTCACGGCTCCGTGGGGAGTTTGAGCCTCGACGTGCTCACTTGTTTGCTCGTGGCCGTGTTCCTATTTCTGAGGTGCTTTCTGAGCTTCGTGCTGAGGAGACTCGCCTCCGTGGTGCTGGTTTGCTTCAGGTCCCCTCTGTGCTCGCTGCTCGAGGTGCTACTCCACTAGTATCTTCTTGCTCCAGTGCTCCGCCGCTACTACCCACTCCTCCGGGTAGTGAGGTCCGCTCTTGTGAAGGCCGCTCTCGTCCTCGTATTCATTGTGACTACTGCAATAGGGATGGTCACCCTGATTTTGACTGCTTCAAGAAGAAGCGTGATATGCGTAATAGGGAGCGCAGTTCTTCTTTTGGGACTCGTGCTTCTTCCTCGACGCCGTCTACTGTCTCCTTGACTGAGCAAGATATTGTGAAGCTCAAGCGTTTACTTGCTGCTTCAGGTTCTTCGACAGGTACTGCAGGCTCTGTGACTGGTGCTTCTAGTGCTGAGCAACCACTGTCGACACAGTCAGGTACATCCCCATGGGTTCTGGATTCTGGAGCTTCATTTCATATGTCCTCCGATTCTTCTATTTTATCCTCTCGTAGATCTCTCGATTTCCCAATTAATGTTCTTACTGCTGATGGTACTCCTCTTCCTGTTGCGAGTCGAGGCACTCTTGCCACTTCTTCCTTTTATGTTCCAGATGTTTCTCATGTGCCTCGCCTTACCATGAACCTATTTTCTGCGGGTCAGCTTACTGATTCTGGTTGTCGTGTCATTCTTGACGTTGATTCTTGCACTATCTAGGATCGTCACACGAAGGCTCTGGTTGGGGCTGGCCCGCGCCACCGTGATTCTCAGGGGATTTGGGAGTTGGACTGGCTTAATATTCCTTCCGCTATCACCACACTCGCCAGTCCATCCGCATTCGCCGCATCAGCTACCAGCTCCTTCCAGCAATGGCATCATCGACTTGGTCACCTTTGTGGTTCTCGGCTATCGTCTTTAGTTCGTCGTGGTCTTCTGGGGTCTGTCTAAGGAGATGTCTCCTTACAATGCCAGGGTTGTAGGCTTGGTAAACAAGTGCAGTTACCTTATCCTACTAGCGAGTCAGTGTCGCAACGCCCTTTTGATTTAGTACATTCAGATGTGTGGGGTCCGGCTCCCTTCTCTTCCAAAGGGGGGCATCGCTACTATATTATTTTTATAGATGATTTCTCTCGCTACACTTGGCTTTACTTCATGTCTTCTCGTAGCGAGGTTCTCTCTATTTATAAGCGTTTTGCTGCCATGGTCCACACTCAGTTCTCTACACATATTCGTGTGTTTCGTGCTGATTCTGCTGGCGAGTATATCTCCGAAATGTTGCGTGGTTTTCTTGCCGAGCAGGGTACTCTTGCTCAATATTCTTGTCCCGGTGCTCATGCTCAGAATGGCGTGGCTGAGCGCAAGAATTGTCACCTTCTTGAGACAGCTCGTGCGATGATGATTGTCGCCTCTCTTCCGCCTCATTTCTGGGCTGAGGCTGTCTCCACTGCCACATATCTCATAAACATTCAACCCTCATCTGCTCTACAGGGAGGTATTCCTCTAGAGCGTCTTTTTGATCATTCTCCTGATTATTCTGCTCTTCGGTTGTTTGGTTGTGTTTGTTATGTTCTCCTTGCCCCCCGAGAACGCACAAAACTAACTGCTCAGTCTGTTGAGTGTGTTTTTCTGGGCTACAGTGATGAACATAAGGGTTATCGGTGTTGGGATCCTGTCGGTCGACGGATGCGTATTTCTAGGGATGTGACTTTTGATGAGTCTCGTCCATTCTACCCACGACCATCCTCTTCGACCTTTTCTGTAGAGGATATCTCTTTTCTCACGTTTCCTGATACACCTCCCTCGATACCTCATATTCATACTCCTCCTTCTCGTCCCACTATTGCAGATCCGACACCATCTTCTCCTATTGTTTCTTCTCCCTCCTTATTGCATGACACTCCACCTTCATCACCAATTTCTTCTCCGTCTCCATCACCTCCGGTGGTTCCTTCTCATCCCACTTTTCCTTTTCATTATACTCGTCGTCGACGTGTTATGGATGAATCTACTGACATTCCATCTACTTCTGGTGCACCGTCTTCCTCGTCCCAGCCAACTTATGGTCTTCGGGCTCGACCTTGCCCTCCTCCTGACCGCTATTCTCCTAGCCAATATGGCCTTTCGGTTATACTTGAGCCTACCTCTTATCGTGATGTTGTTGTTCATCCTGAATGGCAGTTTGCGATGGCAGAGGAGATTGCCGCTCTTGAGCGCAACGGCACATGGGATTTGGTTTCTGTTCCTCCCCGTGTTCGTCCCATCACTTGTAAGTGGGTCTATAAGATTAAGACTCGCTCTGATGGTTCTCTTGAGCGTTATAAAGCTCGTCTTGTGGCTCGCGGCTTTCAGCAGGAGCATGGTCGTGATTATGATGAGACATTTGCTCCTGTGGCCCATATGACCACTGTTCGCACACTTCTCGCCATGGCCTCTGCTCGCCAGTGGTCCATCTCACAACTTGATGTTAAAAATGCCTTTCTTAATGGTGAGTTGCATGAGGAGGTTTATATGCAGCTACCACCTGGTTATTCAGTTCCTGATGGCATGGTTTGTCGTCTTCGTCGCTCTCTCTACGGTCTTAAGCAAGCCCCTCGCGCTTGGTTTGAGCGTTTTGCCTCTGTGGTCACAGCTGCTGGTTTTTCACCCAGTGATCATGATCCAGCGTTGTTTGTTCACCTTTCTGCTCGTGGTCGCACTCTTCTTCTTCTATATGTTGATGACATGATCATCACTGGTGACGATTCTGAGTACATTGCCTTTGTCAAGGCTCGTCTTAATGAGCAGTTCCTTATGTCTGATCTTGGTCCTCTTCGTTACTTTCTTGGGATTGAGGTTTCCTCCACCTCTGCTGGCTTTTTTATTTCCCAAGAAAAGTATATCCAGGATCTGCTTACTCGTGCAGCTCTTAGTGATGAGCGCACTGCAGAGACTCCTATGGAGCTCAATGTTCACCTTCGTGCTTCTGATGGTGAGCCCTTGTCTGATCCCACACGTTATCGTCATCTTGTTGGGAGTCTTGTGTATCTTGCTGTCACTCGTCCGGATATCTCATATCCTGTCCATATTCTGAGTCAGTTTGTTTCTACTCCCAGTTCAGTTCACTATAGTCACCTTCTTCGCGTTCTACGATATCTTCGTGGAACGATCTCTCATCGTCTCTTTTTCCCCCGTTCCAGCTCGTTACAGCTCCAGGCCTATTCAGATGCTACATGGGCTAGTGATCCTACAGATCGCCGTTCACTTTCTGCCTACTGTGTCTTTCTTGGTGGTTCCCTCATTTCCTGGAAGACGAAGAAACAGACCGCAGTTTCTCGTTCGAGTGCAGAGGCTGAGTTGCGAGCTATGGCTCTTCTGACGGCTGGGGTGACTTGGTTACGATGGTTACTGGAGGATTTTGGTGTTTCTGTTATTACACCTACCACCCTCCTATCAGACAGCACAGGTGCTATCAGTATTGCGCGGGACCCCGTGAAGCATGAGCTTACCAAACACATTGGTGTTGATGCTTCTTATGTGCGCGCTGCTGTGCAGGATCATGTTGTTGCTCTTCAGTATGTGCCTTCTGAGTTATAGCTAGCGGACTTCTTCACAAAGGCTCAGACAAGAGCGCAACATGGATTTCATCTCTCCAAACTCAGTGTTGTGGATCCACCATGAGTTTGAGGGGGGGTGTTAGAGTTATATTAAGTGATGTCTTTTGATCTTTTGCATTCTAGTCTCTTGGCATCCTCTTGTAGCCTTTTGGCATCCTCATGTATGTGTATATATGTTGGCATTGGCCTCCTAATAATACAAGTTGCATATATATATCAGTATAAACCCAAACGCTTTGATCACCTCATCAAAGCGAAGATTCCAACTCCGAGATGCTTGCACCAGTCCATAAATGGATCGTTGGAGTTTGCATACTTTGTCAGCATTCTCTGGATTGACAAAACCTTTTGGTTGCATCATATACAACTCTTCCTTTAGGAAACCATTAAGGAACGATGTTTTGACATCCATCTGTCAGATTTCATAATCGAAAAAGGCAACTATTGCTAACATGATTCTGACGGACTTAAGCATCGCTACGGGTGAGAAAGTCTCATCGTAGTCAACTCCTTGAACTTGTGAAAACCCCTTTGCCACAAGTTGAGCATTATGGATGGTGACATTATCGTCCGCGTTCGTCTGCTTCTTGATGATCCATTTATTCTGAATGGCCTTTCGCCCTTCAGGTAATACTTCCAAAGTCCACACTTTGTTTTCATACATGGATCCCATCTCGGTTTTCATGTCCTCTAACCATTTGTCAGAATCTGTGCCCACCATCGCTTCTCCATAGCTCATAGGTTCATCGTTGTCCAACAACATGACCTCTAAGACAGGGTTACCATACCACTCAGGAGCAGAACATATCCTTGTTGACCTACGAGGCTCGATAGTAACTTGATCCGAAAGCTCATGATCACCATCATTAGTTTCCTCTTCAACTGACGTAGGTGCCTCAGAAACTTCTTTCTGCATTGTGCTACTATCTGGTTGAAGTGAAGGTTCAACAACCTCATCAAGTTCTATCTTCCTCCCACTCAATTCTTTTGAGAGGAACTCTTTCTTGAGAAAGGACCCGTTATTAGCGACAAATGCATTGCCCTCGTATCTGAGATAGAAGGTATACCCAACCGTCTCCTTTGGGTATCCTATGAAGACGCATTTGTCCGCTTTAGGCTCGAGCTTTTCCAGCTGAAGACTTTTGACATGAGCATCGCAGCCCCAAACCTTTAGAAACGACATCTTAGGTTTCTTGCCAAACCATAGTTCATACGATGTCGTGTCTACGGACTTAGATGGTGCCCTATTTAAAGTGAATGCAGTTGTCTCTAATGCATAACCCCAAAACGATAGTGGCAGATGGGCTAGAGACATCATAGAGCGCACCATATCCAATAAGGTATGATTACGACATTCGGACACACCATTACACTGTGGTGTTCCAGGTGGTGTCAACTGTGAAACAATTCCACATTGTCTTAAGTGATTGCCAAACTCATAACTCAGATATTCTCCCCCTCGATTGGATCGTAGGAACTTAATCTTCTTGTTACGATGATTCTTGACTTCACTCTGAAATTGCTTGAACTTTTCAAACGTTTCAGACTTATGCTTCATCAAGTAAATATACCCATATCTACTCAAATCATCCGTGAAGGTGAGGAAATAACGATATCCACCGCGCGCATCAACGCTCATAGGACCACATACATCAGTATGTATGATTTCCAACAAGTCACTTGCCCACTCCATTGTTCCAGAAAACATGGTTTGGGTCATCTTGCCCATGAGGCATGGTTCGCATGTGTCAAGTGATTCAAAATCAAGAGACTCCAAAAGTCCATCAACATGGAGTTTCTTAATGCGCTTTACACCAATATGACCTAAGCGATAGTGCCACAAGAAAGTGGTACTATAATTATAAACTCTACATCTTTTGGCATCAATGTTATGAACATGTGTATCATCACTATCGAGATTCAACAAGAATAAACCCCTTCCAATGGGTGCATGACCATAAAAGATATTGCCCATATAAATAGAGCAACCATTATTCTCTGATTTGAATGAGTAACCATCTCGCATTAAACAAGATCCAGATATAATGTGCATCCTCAACGCAGGCACTAAATAACAATTATTCAGGTCTATCACTAATCCCGATGGTAATCGAAGACCGAGCGTGCCGACGGCGATCACATCAACCTTGGAACAATTTCCCAAGAGCATCGTCACTTCATCCTTGGCCAGCCTCCGTATATTCCGTAGCTCCTATTTAGAGTTGCAAATGTGAGCAACTGCACCGGTATCAAATACCCAGGCACTACAATGAGAGCTGGTTAGGTAGACATCAATAACATGTATATCATATATACCTTTGTTGGCCCCCTTCTTATCCGCCAGATACTTGGGGCAATTCCACTTCCAGTGGCCAATTCCCTTGCAATGGAAGCACTTAGTTTCTGGCTTGGGTCCAGCCTTGGGTTTCTTCATGGGAGGAGCAACTGCTTTGCCACCTTTCTTGAAGTTTCTCTTCTTTCCCTTGCTCTTCTTGAAACTAGTGGTTTTATTGACCATCAACACTTGATGCTCCTTCTGGATGTCTGACTCAGCGACTTTCAGCATTGCAAACAGCTCGGAGACTAACATATGCATCCCTTGCATGTTATAGTTCAACACAAAGCTCTTGTAGCTAGGTGGCAGCGATTGAAGAACTCTGTCAGTGATCGCCTCAGGCGGGAGCTCAATTCCCAACTCAGCCAGACGGTTGTAGTACCCAGACATTCTGAGTATATGCTCACTGACAGAAGTGTTCTCCTCCATTTTGCAGGTGTAGAACTTATCAGAGGTCTCATACCTGTCGATCCGGGCATTTCTCACAAAAATAAACTTCAACTCCTGGAACATCTCATATGCTCCATGAATTTCAAAACGCCTTTGAAGTCTTGGTTCTAAGCCATACAACATGGCGCATCGAACTATTGAGTAGTCATCAACACGCTACTGCCAGACGTTCATAACATCCACAGACGGGGGAGCAGGTGGCGTACCAAGCGGTGCATCAAGGACATAAACCATTTGGGCAGCCGTGAGGATAATCCTCAGATTATGGGCCCAGTACACAAAGTTACTTCCATCATCTTTCAGCTTAGCTTTCTCTAGGAATGCATTGAACTTTGGGGGGCTACTGCGCGAGCCATTGATCTACAACATAATTTGCAAAGACAACTTAGACTATTGTTCATGATAAAGAGTTCATCTAATCATATTACTAAAGAACTCCCACTCAAATCGACATCCCTCCAGTCGTCCGAGTGTAACATGATCCAAATTCACCAACCCAAGTCCGATCATCACGTGAGATGAATGGTTTCAATGGTGAACATCTCCATGTTGATCATATCCACTATATGACTCATGCTCGACCTTTCAGTCTCTTGTGTTCCGAGGCCATGTGTGTACATGCTAGGCTCATCAAGTTTAACCCAAGTGTTCCGCATGTGCAAAACTGGCTTGCACCCGTTGTATGTGAACGTACAGTCCATCACACCCGATCATCACGTGGTGCTTCGAAACAAAGAACTTTCGCAATGGTGCACACTTGGGGAGAACACAATTTTATCTTGAAATTTTAGTGAGGGATCACATTATAATGCTACCGTCGTCCTAAGCAAAATAAGATACATAAAAGGATTAACATCACATGCAAATCATAAGTGACATGATATGGCCATCATCTTGTGCTTTTGATCTCCATCTCCAAAGCACCGGCATGATCTCCATCGTCACTAGCATGACACCATGATCTCCATCATTGTGCTGCCATCGGGGTTGTCATGCCAACCATGCTTCTACTACTATTGCTACTGCTTAGCAATAAAGTACAACATTACAAAGCGTTTAATGATTGACACGCAGGTCATACAATGATTAAAGACAACCCTATGGCTCATGCTAGTTGCCGTATTCATCGACCTGCAAGTCATGACAATCTATACAAAACATGATCATCTCATACATCAAATATATCTCATCATGTCCTTGGCCATATCACATCACATCATACCCTGCAAAAGCAACTTACACGTCCTCTAATTGTTGTTGCATGTTTTACATGGCAGCTATGGGTATCTAGCAAGAACGATTCTTACCTACGCAAAGCCACAACGGTGATATGTAAATTGCTATTCAACCTTCTACGAGGACCGCTTTGTCAAATACAATTCAACTAATGTGGGAGAGACAGACACCTGCTAGCCATCTTTATGCAACAAGTTGCATGCGTGTCGATGGAACCGGTCTCATGTACGTGGACCTGTAAAGTTGGTCTGGGCCGTTCATCCCACAATACCGCCGAATCAAAATAAGACTAGGGAAGGAAGAAATTTGAATATCAACGCCCACAAACTCATTTGTGTTCTACTCGTGATGTCATCTACGCATAGACCTAGCTCATGATGCCACTGTTGGGGATCGTTGCATGGGAAATAAAAAAATTCTTACGCTCACCAAGATTAATCTAGTTAATGCACATCTACGAGAGGAGAGTTGGAACCGCATACCCTTGTAGATCGCAAAGCGGAAGCATTACTAGAACGCGGTTGATGGAGTCGTACTCGCGATGATTTAAATCGCGGAAGATCCGATCTAGCACCGAACGGACGGCGCCTCCGCGTTCAACACACGTACATCCCGTGGACGTCTCCTCCTTCTTGATCCAGCAAGGGGAGAGGAGAAGTTGAGGGAGAAATCTGGAAACACAACGGCGTGGTGGTGGATCTTGTGGTTCTCTGGCAGGGCTTCGCCAAGCACTACGGAGGAGGAGGAGGTGAAGGAGGGAGAGAGGGTTGCGCCAGGGGAAAGGGGATTGGTGTGTTTAGGCCCTTCCTCTCCCCCACTATATACAGGTGGCAAGGGAGAGGGATGGGGGCGCAGCCTTGGCCCCTCCTCCAAGGAGGGGTGCGGCCAGGGAGGAGTCCTTCCTCCCCAAGGCACCTAGGGGGTGCCTTCCCCTTATAGGACTCTTCCTCCTCCTCCCCTCTTGGCGCATGGGCCTCTTGGGGCTGGTTCCCCTCGCCCATATAGGCCAAGGCGCACACCCCTACATCCCATGTGCCCCCCCGAGGCAGGTGGACCCCGGACCCCTTTCGGCACTCCCGATACAATACTGATAATACGGGAAACTTTTACGGCGACCAAAACAGGACTTCCCATATATAAATCTTCACCTCCGGACCATTCCAGAACTCCTCGTGACATCCAGGATCTCATCCGGGACTCCGAACAACTTTCGGTCAACCACATACAATTCCCATCACAACTCTAGTGTCACCCGGACCTTAAGTGTGTAGACCCTACGGGTTCGGAAACCATGCAGATGACCGAGACACCTATCCGGCCAATAACCAATAGCGGGATCTGGATACCCATATTGGCTCCCACATGTTCCAAGATGATCTCATCAGATGAACCACGATGTCAAGGATTCAAACAATCTCGTATGTAGTTCCCTTTGTCTATCGGTATGTTACTTGCCCGAGATTCGATCGTCGGTATCTCCATACCTAGTTCAATCTCGTTACGGGAAAGTCTCTTTACTCATTCCATAATACAAGATCCTGCAACTAACTCCTTAGCCACA
Organism: Secale cereale; assembly: GCA_902687465.1. Classification (NCBI taxonomy): domain Eukaryota; kingdom Viridiplantae; phylum Streptophyta; class Magnoliopsida; order Poales; family Poaceae; genus Secale; species Secale cereale. The sequence continues at coordinate 149,257,757 of LR738710.1, forward strand.
TTGCTTGCAAGCTTCTTGTGATGTTGTATTACCGAGATGGCCCAACGATACCTCTCCGTCATACGGAGTGACAAATCCAAGTCTCGATCCATGCCAACTCAGCAGATACCTTCGGAGATACATGTAGAGAACCTTTATAGTCACCCAGTTACGTTGCGACGTTTGGTACACACAAGGTACTCCTCCTGTGTCAGTGAGTTGCATGATCTTATGGTCATAGGAACATATACTTGACATGCAGAAAACTATAGCAATAAACTGACACGATCATATTCTACGTTCACAGTTTGGGTCTTTTCCATCACATCATTCTCCTAATGATGTGATCTCGTTATCAAATGACAACTCATGTCTATTACCCGGAAACCATGGTGATCTTTGATCAACGAGATAGTCCAGTAGAGGCTAACTAGGGACATGTTGTCTGTCTATGTATCCACACATTCATTTGAGTTTCCAATCAATACAATTATAGCATGGATAATAAACGATTATCATGAATAACGAAATATAATTATAACCATTTTATTATTGCCTCTAGGGCATATTTCCAACAATCCATGGGTCTCGCCAAGTACGAATCTGAGTACCATTACCCACCCTCCAAATAATCAATTTTAAGCAATTAATACCATGCTCGATACCACGCCACATCGCAGAGACGTTGCCAGCAAAAACCGTGTCCATCAATTCCCATTGGGATAGTATTTTGCACATAGAAGTCGTGCACATAAACTTTCCGAAGACTCTAGAAGGCGCCAAGCCTGCTTGGCTAGCAAAGCTTGATTAAACGCGTGCATATCATGAAAGCCCATGACTCCTTTAGATTTGGCATGATCATTTTATCCCAACTTAGCCATGACATCTTCCTTTATCCTCTTTCAGCGCCCTACCAATATTGCCTCATGAAGCGAGTCATCTCATCACAAACAGAGGCCGATAATAGAAAGACACTCATTATGTATGTCGGAATTGCTTGGGCAACAACCTTACTTAGAATCTCTTTGCTTCCAGATTACATATATTGTTCACTCCAATCCACTAGTATTCTACTGTGACGGCCCCGATTTAACCGCACACTAATCATGCACGCAAATGTGTACGACCAAGATCAGCGATTCACGAGAAGATATCACAACACAACTCTAGACACAAATTAAAATAATACAAGCTTCATATTACAAGCCAGGGGCCTCGAGGGCTCGAATACAAAAGCTCGAAAGCAACAAAGTTAGCGGAAGAAACAATACCTGAGTACAGACATAAGTTAAACAAGTTTTGCCTTAAGAAGGCTACCACAAATATCAATGATCGAAGAGGCAAGGCCTCCTGCCTAGGACCTCCTAACTACTCCTGGTCGTCAGCTGTCTCCACGTAGTAGTAGGCTCCGTCGGGGTAGTAGTATTAGTCGACTAGGGTGGCGTCTGGCTCATGGGATCCGCCAACTGGTTGCAACAAACAGAAAGAAGAAGAAGGGGGAAAAAGGGGAGCAAAGAAACCGTACTCATCCAAAGTACTTGAAAGCATTAGATCTATACTATGTATGCATCAGTATCAAATGAATAAGTTGTATATGTGGAATGAACTGCAGAATGCCAGAAGAGGAGCGGAAAAGCCTAGCCTATCGAAGACTAGCATCTTCAAGCATCTTCTGTACCACCATCTTGCAGCAGTAGAAGGGAGTATAGAATAGCAGTTTATATTTAATAAATATGTTGTAGAATTAAAGGCCTAGAGATCCTTCCTCGACTCCCAGCGAGAAAGTAATCTCGCAGCCAACATATCCATCACATATCTCAAGTATCCATTTCTAGTTATAATAGATCAGGATATAAGACTGAACGTCCATTACCGTGGATACGGCTATTCGAATAGTTAACTTCCCTGCACGGGTGCACCACATTACCCTCACGCTTGATCGTCTCTGGTCCAACACATCTTTATGGGTCAATGCCCAGCCTCGAAAGATCAACACGTCGCAGCCCTACCTAGGCTCGGTAGAGAGGTCCCCTCCGGTCTACATCCTAAGCCCTCCGGGGTCATGGGCCATCGCCCGTTGCACTCTGGGTCATTGTGTGCAGGGTGGATACCAGCACCACCCGTGTAGTGGATGGTACGATCCTACCGTGCCACAATGCTGAAATGGATGTCTGACAAAGCTTCGGCTGATACAACGACGCCGAGGCCCATATCTATTCCCGCGTGGCGGTTAGTGCGTAAAGGCCAGAGGCCAACTCGGAAAAAAATATCCAAATTTATTAGTGCATTATTAAAAGAAGTGACGGCTGTCGGGACAAGTGCGGAGCTACCACCCCCTCCCGGTTGATACCGCTGAACAACCAGCCGCCACCGTAACAACTCCCAGGTGCTCTTCGAGCCCGCCCATCTTTCACATCAACTCGCGGGTACCCCTCCGGGCCGACTAGACTTCGACAGTGGTCTCAAGTAAATTCAAGGTAACTGTGTGTCCAAACATCAAGGGGCAAAACCCGAGGAATCACCCTCGGTGGATTCCACGCGATGTGTTCACCAAGGTGAACCTATGAGGAATCACCCTCGATGTTCACACTTGAGGTGTTGCACGATAGAGTCGTATCGAGAATGGTGAAAGAGGAATAACCCTCGATGACCATGACCAAATAGCTAGACTACAGAGTTATCATCATGAGTGTGTTACGAGGTATCACCCTCGGCCCTCAATAGTAACTATGCAGAGTCGTAAAACAAAAGGGGTGTGATGTGATGTGAGGTGTTGGGTCTGGTCGTCGATCACGTTGATCGAGTCGTCAATGATGAAGCAGGGGCAACAAGGACAAGGTGGGGGTCACTGATGGATCACTATCCAACCTATACTAAGCAGTTTAGCATAAGCATGTAGGTAACAATAGCAGATACAAAAGCATGCTATGCATCAAAATATGATCAATCAATAAAGTAGCAAAATCTAATGCAAGCATGAGAGAATGGAATGGGCGATATCGGGATGATCAAAAGGGGGGAGGGCTTGCCTGGAAGCTCCGCTGAAAAGGTCTGGTCGTTAGAGGCGTGGTCATACCCAATGACAGCGTCGGTCTCGGAGTCTATCGGAGAGAAGAGGGGAAGAAATAATAAATATATAGCAAACAAGTGCATGACATGGCAGTAAGCGGTGCCAGGAGGTGTTCTAACGTAGTGCTAGATGATACAGGCGAATGGGGATAACATCCGGGAATGCTTTCCCGGAGTTAGGCATTTACGGCCAAACGAACCGAAGGGGGAATTTTCCATGTTAGATATGCTAGGTGATGTGTAGTGGACAAATGGACCGCGTATTTGGATTCGTCTTGTCGTTCTGAGCAATTTTCATATCTAAAACTTTTTCATCCGAGTTACGGATTATTTTATATGTTTTTTCAAAGTTTTATTAATATTCTGCAATTTGTTATTAATTCAAAATTAAAAGCAAAAATGCTACGGGTACCCAACTCTGTGTACACAGAAGTGCACACAGAGGGTGACATGTGGGCCAGGGCGGTCCAGTTGACCAGTCAACATTTGACTGGTCAACAGGGGGAGGTGCCCCCTGTCATACACACATTTATCTAACTACATATTAATTAAACATAATTAGTTATTTAAACATGACTAATTAATTATTAAATTAAATGTATTATTTATTTATTATTATTTTTATTATTTTAAATGTCTTTTTTTTTAAACCAGGGGGACTGGCCCCGCCTGGCAGTGGCCCAAAGGCCACTAAGCGGGTTAGCGGGCGGAGCGGGGGTGCGATGACACTGGGCTTGGGCGCCCGGGTGCGGGGCGTGGCCGCCGGCCACGGCGGGCGGAGCCCCAGGCCACCGGCCGGTCGGGGCCGCAGTTGGCGGCGGCGACGAGGCCACAGCGGGGCGACGCTGGGGCGCGGCGCGGGCGAGCGCAGGGGGGGGGCGGTCATGGCAGTGGGGGCGGCGATGCGGCGACGGCAGTGGGGGAGGCGACGTGGTGAGCGGCGCAGGGGGCGGCGGCCAGGCGCGCGTAGCAGAGGCGGGGCCGGCGGCAGCGCGGGCGCGAGTCCTAGGCTGGCGCGGGGAGCATGGGGCACAGACCAGGGGGAGTGGGGCCGCAGCCGGGGGCTAGCGACGGCCCGAGGCGGGAGGGGGCTGAGCGGGAGCGTCGGGGCGCGCCGGCGGGCAGCGGCGGCAACAGGAACAGAGCAACAGGAATAGAGTTTGGTGCAATAATAAAATACATCCCACAGTTTTAATGTTTAAAAGTCTTTTAAACAACTGTTTAGCTCTTGTTTTAATCATTTTTGTGCAATTAATCCTTTCATAAAAATGTTGTTTCAACATGACAAATAACCAGAAATTATTTGCCACACTTCACACATTTTAGCTTTTATGTTTGAAAAACTTTTTTTGTTTAACTTGTTTTTGAATTTTGAATTTGAACGGGATTGAACCATCACGGGATTAACAATAGTAATCATCGTAAAGTGGCATCATTAACAAGGATTACTGTAGCTTAATTATTCGGGCGTTACAAATCTCCTCCAGTACAAGAAATCTCGTCTCGAGATTTTAGGAGGTAAAAGGAGACAAAATGGGGCATTCATGACGAAGACGATCCTCGAGTTCCCAACTGGCTTCATCTTTAGATTGATTTGATCACTGGATTTTAAGAATTTGATAGCCCTCTGATGGTGCGACGTTCAGCTTGATCGAGAACGCTGACTATATGCTCTCTGCAAGTGAGATCATCATGCGAAGGTTGAGCTTTATAAACCAAGTGGTTGATGTAATAAGACTAGCGACTCGGGGCATCGGCCATGGTATTAGTCTTGCCAGGGGTATAAGAAATACCATAGTCATAGTCTTTAATTGTTTCCATACATCGCTGCTTTCAGAGATCTAGATCTAGCTGAGTACACAGATACTTCAGACTTTGATCATCTGTAAAGATCTTGCAACGATTACCAGGAAGATAATGCTGCCACAACTTCAGTGCAATTTAACTGCAGCAAGTTCAAGGTCATGGACTAGGTAGCTCTTTTGGAAAGACATCTTGGAATTCACAAGCGATTGGAGCGTTTTCAATCCTCACAAGAGAAGCGTTTAACGTATTCAAGGAATAAAGTCATGCTTCGACATTTCGAACAAGATGAGCATGGTATCTCACTATCTAATTTGAAGGATGTAGTAGATGGACGGTTTTGGTGGCACAAATGATAAAAGCGGTATGTGTTTTCAACCATTTCATTCCCAGAATGAGGTCAATATTGGATGACTTCAAAACAATGGGGGAAACACATAATTCCAACCTTTCAATTTTAACCGGGACGTTGTGACTAACCATGGTGGTTCGAAACTGCCCCGCGGAATGCAGCTTGGAATTCGGACTAAGTGATGGCGGTTCCAAGAGGTATGTTATGACTGTGGTTGTACCACCATTGAGAAGCGGGGCCTTTGAGGTAATAAGTCATGAATGTGACATAGTTGGTAGGGGCTACATTAGTAGACTCCAAGTTGAAAGTGATGTCACTGAGCCAATTATCATCATCAAGTGGCTGAGTTGAGCTGTGGTAGATGGTTGGGTTTAGACGCGCAAAGTATTGCAAAGTCACTGGGGGTGGTTGTTTATTCAGTATTGGGGCGTGGAAATCGAGCCATGACTTTTTTCGATAAACTGGCGATTCAGCATCAAACTGTTGTATCATTCCGACAATGAATTTGGGCGATGGTGGATTGTCGCCACCATGACCATAACTAGTGGGTCTAACTATCGTGCTTAATGCAACAGGGGTAGTTTAGCAAGGGGTCGATCAAGTGTATGGAGACATTCACGATGTAACTAGAACATTGAGCAAAGGCGTAGTATGTTCAAGACCGTAGTCATTGAAGACATACAGATACATACAGATGGCTAATTACACGATGTTTGTATGGGTTCGAGCAAGAGAAACACCATAGACAAACTAGGCGGCACTTATGCACACGATGGAGGGATACAACAACGGGACATAGCAAAGGCCACATCAACGTCGGAGAAAATCACTGAAGCGAGGAATTAGCAAGTGACGACGCAGGGGCCCCTCAATAAGAGGATCATGCGGTCAGTGAAGATTGTGAAGCAGAACTTGGCCCTCGATTCAAGAAAGGCGTATTACAAGTCTACGGATGGATGTGATCACGAGATCCTAATGTTATAGTTAGCGAAAAACTTTAACCTGAATAGAAGAGAGATCAGAGTCCCAGAGTATAGACTAGGAGTAAAAGATCCTAATACCGCATACAATTGGCAACGTGGGCCCGTAAGCCACACAACAATGTTAGTAAATCAGTTTTTCAAAGACTAGACTCAACTTCGACCAAGGAGTTGCAATGGGGGATTCCTACAGGCAGTCGGCTCAGATACCAACTTGTGACGGCCCCGATTTGACCGTACACTAATCATGCATGCAAATGTGTACGACCAAGATCAGGGACTCACGGGAAGATATCAGAACACAACTTTAGACACAAATTAAAATAATACAAGCTTCATATTACAAGCCAGGATCCTCGAGGGCTCGAATACAAAAGCTCGAAAGCAACAGAGTCAGTGGAAGCAACAATATCTAAGTACAGACATAAGTTAAACAAGTTTTGCCTTAAGAAGGCTAGCACAAATATCAACGATCGAAGAGGCAAGGCCTCCTGCCTGGGACCTCCTAAATATTCCTGGTCGTCAGTTGTCTCCACGTAGTAGTAGGCTCCGCCGGGGTAGTAGTAGTAGTCGACTGGGGTGGCTTCTGGCTCGTGGGATCCACCATCTGGTTGCAACAACCAGAAATAAGAAGAAGGGGCAAAAGGGGGAGCAAAGCAACCGTGAGTACTCATCCAAAGTACTCGCAAGCATCAGATCTATACTAAGTGTGCATCGGTATCAAAGGAATAAGTTGTATATGTGGACTGAACTGCAAAATGCCAGAAGAGGAGGGGAAAAGCCTAGCCTATCAAAGACTACCATCTTCAAGCATCTTCTGGACCACCATCTTGCTGCAATAGAAGGGAGTATAGAATAGTAGTTTATATTTAACAAACATGTTGTAGAATTAACGGCCTAGAGATCCTTCCTCGACTCCGTGTGAGAAAGTAATCTCGCAGCCAACATATCCATCACATATCTCAAGTATCCATTTCTAGTTAAAATAGATTAGGATATAAGACTGAACGTCCGTTATCGTGGACACGGCTATTCGAATAGTTAACTTCCCTGCATGGGTGCACCATGTTACCCTCACGCTCGATCATCTCTGGTCGGACACACCTTTATGGGTCAATGCCCGGCCTCAGAATATCGACACGTCGTAGCCCTACCTAGGCTCGGGAGAGAGGTCCCCGTCGGTCTACATCCTAAGCACTCCGAGGTCATGGGCCATCACCCATTGCACTCCGGGTCGTTGTGTGCAGGGTGGATACCAGCACCACCCGTGAAGTGGATGGTGCGATCCCACCATGCCACAATGCTGAATTGGATGTCTGACAAAGCTTCGGCTGATACCACAACACCGAGGCCCATATCTATTCTGGCGTGGAGGTTAGTGCGTAAAGGCCAGAGACCAACTCAGAAAAATACCTAAATCTTTTAGTGTATTATTAAAAGAAGTGACGGCTGTCGGGACAAGTCCGGAGCTACCACCCCCTCCCGGGTGATACCGCTAAACAGCCCGCCGCCACCATAACAACTCCTGGGTGCTCTCTGGGCCCGCCCGTCTTTCACATCAACTCGCGGGTACCCCTCAGAGCCGACCCGACTTCAACAGTGGTCTCAAGTAAAGTCAATGTAACTGTGTGCCCAATCATCAAATGGGAAAACCCGAGGAATCGCACTCGATGGATTCCACTCGATGTGATCATCAAGGTGAACGTATGAGGAATCACCCTCGAGGTTCGCACTTGAGGTGTTGCACGACAGAGTCGTATCGGGAATGGTGAAAGAGGAATCACCCTCGATGACTATGACCGAATAGCTACACTACAGAGTTATCACCAGGAGTGCGTTATGAGGTATCACCCTCGGCACTCGATAGTAACTATGCAGAGTCGTACAACAAAAGGGGTGTGATGTGATGTGAGGTGTCGGGTCTGGTCATCGATCACGTTGATCGAGTCGTCGATGATGAAGCAGGAGAAACAAGGACAAGGTGGGGGTCACTGAGGGATCACTATCCAACCTATACTAAGTAGTTTAGCATAAGCATGGAGGTAACAATAGCAGGTACAAAAGCAGGCTATGCATCAGAATAGGATCAATCAATAACAGTAATAAAATCTAATGCAAGCATGAGAGAATGGAATGGGCGATATCGGGATGATCAAAGGGGGGTTGCCTGGAAGCTCCGCTGAAAAGGTCTGGTCGTCAGAGGCGTAGTCATACCCGGTAGCAGCGTCGGTCTCAGAGTCTACCGGAGAGAAGAGGGGGAAGAAACAATAAATACATAGCAAACAAGTGCATGACATGGCGGTAAGTGGTGCCAGGGGTGTTGTAACGTTGTGCTACACGATACAGGCGAAGGGGGGATAACATCCGGGAATGCTTTCTCGGAGTTAGGCATTTACGGACAGACGAACCGGAGGGGGAATGTTCCATGTTCGCTATGCTAGGGATGTGTGGCGGACAAACGGACCGCGTAATCGGATTCGTCTCGTCGTTCTGAGCAATTTTCATATATAATTGTTTTTCATCCGAGTTACGGATTATTTTATATGATTTTTCAAACTTTTATTAATATTCTGCAATTTATTATTAATTCGAAATTAAAAGAAAAAATGCTATGGGTACCCAGCTCTGTGTACACTTAAGTGCACACAGAGGTACACACAGAGGGTGACATGTGGGCTAGGGGGACTGAGTTGACCAGTCAACGTTTGACTGGTCAACAGGGTGTGGGACCCCCCTGTCATACACACATTTATCTAACTACATATTAATTAAACATAATTAGTTATTTAAACATGCTTAATTAATTTAATTTAATTAATTTTATTATTTATTTACTTATTTTAAATCTTTGTTTTTTAAAACAGGGGGGGCTGGGCCCCGCCTGGCAGTGGCCTTTGGGCCACTAAGCGGGTTAGTGGGCAAAACGGGACAAAGCGGGGGCGCGATGACACCGGGGGCGGGCGCCTGGTGCGGGGCGTGGCCGCCGGTCACGGCGGTTGGAGCCCTAGGCTGTCAGCCGGTCGGGACCGTAGTTGGCGATGGCAACGAGGCCACGGCGGTGCGACGCCGGGGTGCGGCACGGGCGACCGTAGGGGGGATGCCATGGCAGTGGGGGCGGCAACGATAGTGGTGAGGCGACGCGGTGAGTGGCGCAGGGGGCAGCGGCCGGGCGCGCGCAGCAGAGGCGGGGTCGGCGACAGCGCGGGCGCGAGGCCTAGGCTGGCGCGGGGAGCGCGGTGCACGGACCAGGGGGAGCGGGGCCGCAGCAGGGGGCTAGCGACGGCCCGAGGCGGGAGCGCCCGGGCGCGCTGGCGGGCAGCGGTGGCAACATGAACATAGCAGTATCAGCTACTGCGGTGCGGCACGCGTGTGCATACGGCCAAACGAGCCGGCGGACGGCCGTGCGAGCTAGCGCGCCGGGGTGCAATGGACACGTGATTGGGCGCGGTGCGCGAGGTGGCTGGGAGCAGCAGCAACAAGGAGCTCTAGCTCGAGCTCGAGCTCGAAACAGAGAAGGGTAGGGAACGAGATGCTCACCGGGCCCTGTAGGTGAGCTAAATAGGCTCGGGGAGGCACCGGAGTAGCAGGACGACGGCGAGGTAGTGGCGGGGCCGACGGGAAGAAGACGACGTGGTGGCGTTGATGCAGTCACGATCCAGCCTCGTAGACGACATAGGCTACGTAGTGGGACGCAGAGGAGCTCCTGGACTCGACGGCGGGGCACGGGGTGATCGGTGGCCGCGGGCGTCAGGGCGAGGAGGCGGCTCCGGTGCAGAGCGGATCTTGGCGAGGCGAGGGAGATAGTGGGGGGAGGAGCGAGGACGGATGCGGGAGAAATATCCGGGGGGAGGCCTCAGTCGAGGCCTTATCCTTCACCGACGGGGATGGCGAGAGGGTTCGGCGCGACCAGCGAGCACGGTCGCTCGGTCGCCCCACTGTAGGTGGGAGACGACATGGGGTCATTTGACTGGGCAGGTCCAGTGACCAAGGCCCAGGGGACAGTGGGGGGGGGGGCTTCTTTCCTTTTATATTTTTATTTAGTTTTGCCCTTTTATTTTATCTATTTTCTGCTTATTGTTTTCTATTTAAGTTTCAGTTTAGTTTATTTTTAAAAAATACAAAACAGCTCCTAAATTAGTACCGCTAAATAAACTAATTCCACAAAGAGTTTGGTGCAATAATAAAATACATCCCATAATTTTAATATTTAAAAGGTTTTTAAACAATTGTTTAGCTGTTGTTTTAATCATTTTTTTGCACTTAATCCTTTCATAAAAATGTTGTTTCAACATCACAAATAACCAGAGATTATTTGCCACACTTGTAACATTTTAGCTTTTATGTTTGAAAAACTTTTATTGGTTAACTTGATTTTGAATTTTAAATTTGAACAGGATTGAACCATCACGGGATTAACAACAGTAATCATGGTAAAGTGGCATCATTAACAGGGATTACTGTAGCTTAATTATCCATGTGTTACATCTACTAAGTCTCTCCAGAATAGATTCAAACGACCCTTGTGCATTCTTCCATCCGGGACGGGAAGCCCTAGATACTTTGGATCAAACACTTCCGGAGAAACTTGCAAAATTGTTTTCATGTCATCAATAACAGCCGTCGAGCATTTCTTAGGGAAAAGGATGGAACACTTAGAAGGGTTAATAAGTTGCCCCGTCGATGTCGCATATGTGTTCAACAAACCTCAACAATTGCCTTATTCACCAAGGCAAACAAGGCATCAACAACAAACAAAAATAGGAACGGGGAAAATGGATCACCTTGTCTAAGACCTCTAGATGGAGAGAAGGTTTCCAATAGCTTGCCATTGAACTTAATAGAAAATTTAACCGAGCGCACGCAAGCTATCACATGAGAAACCCACTGCTGAGAGAAGCCGTCTAACAAAATTTACATGTGTAACTAACTGGATACAAGTGTTTTTTGTCTGGAAACAAAACGGGCGGGTGGAGGTGTGTATTTTTGTTACAGGTGTATCCAAAGAAAAAATGGCAATCCAAACAGGGCCTTAAGGGTATTCCATACTTGTCACGAGCTCAGGCAGGGGCTTGAGTCTCGTAAGCCTCCCTTCTGCTACGTCCCCTGTGTTGCCGGGACACTAGAGATTTATCGTAGTAGACAACCTAGAACAATGTGAAACCTTTCTTATTCCCACTCGATCATTGGAATGACAATCAAAATATGGGTGATATAGTAAAGTAGGTACCGCAAAGTCCACAAGGCTGGAGATATTTTCTGGACCGAGGGATTGGGTTCAGTCAAATTAGCCGAATCTCCTGATGCTCCTGATGTTGTAGATAGTACGGAGCCTACTTGATGAATAAATTGTAATCTTTTTTCTTGAGAATCCTAGGTTAGTTTGGTGCCATTTGTTTCATTTATTTTAGATTTCCATCATGTAAGTAACTCATCTATGCTTGCATCCTACGAATGCCGATTTGTAGCAATCTCCATGCAAAATCTCACACTAGTCAGAATCATGTCGAGCAGCTTTGCGTTTTCTCAATCATGGCAGTTAAGAACCTTGTGGCTCATGGTATTCAGGGTAACAATACAATTAGTGGGATATTTATGATCAAGGGATGGTTCAACCTCGACTACCTTGACATCTCATCCTAGACCATGACGCGCTCCATCAAGGACTGGTGGCTCATCATGTCGGCCGCCAATATGCCAAACCGGAAGGCGATTGCCTCCCTCACTATGCTAATATGTTGTACCATATGGTGTGAGAGAAATGTAAGGGTGTTTCGTCACAAGCCGACGGTTCGGTCCATCTTGCTTTCAAACATACAGAGCGAGGCAAACCTTTGAGTAACGGTGGGCGCAAAGCACTTGGGTCAAATCATGCTGGAGAGTAGCGGCATTGTAATCTTTATTTTCGCTTTTCATTGTAAAAGCAACTCTGAACTCCTTAATTAATGGATGAGGCAAATATTTTGCCTTGTTTCGAAAAAAGGGCTCACTGTTATTTTTTGTTGCATGAAACGAGCACACAATTTCCAATTCAATGACCAGAGACCAAAAAACTTAAAATATAACATGAGAAAACTGATAAAAATTAACATGGAGTTTGTACCATCTGTGCAAACTGGTGGTTCTGAAACCAAGATGTGGAGAAGTTCAGCAACTGTTAAATAAGGGAAGCAACCATTAACATCAAGCGTGCAGTTATTTTTTAATGGATAAATCATTCAGTTATATATGTAGGCATGTGAGAGGCGAACGAGCAAACTGATTGCCTTTCATGTTAACTAGATCATTGATGGCGCGCGTTGCCGCGCCTGTCCTTCTTTACAATGAAAAGGTAGGCATTGCCACAATTGTGTAAATTGAGCCATAACATGGTACCCCCTCCGTTGCTAAATATTTATCTTTTTAGATGTTTCAACAAGTGACTACATATAAATCAAAATGAGTGAATCTACACTCTAAAATATGTCTAAATACATCCGTATGTTGTAGCCCATTTGAAATGACTAGAAAGACAAATATTTAGGAACAGAGGGAGTATTTGTTAATAAACAAAAGAATAGTTTTATTTGGTCTGTAGTGGTAGAGGGTCATATTAGTAATGAAATTGCATATCAGGATTGATAGGGGTTCCAGATTTTAGGATTGGAAGAAGTATTGAAAGATTGGTATTCAACTTGGAGCATGAACGCTGAGAGAAGGTTTAGAGTAGAATACCACTACCAAAATAATCATGGCTAACATAGATTGATTCAATACACGGTCCAGAAAACCAATCTTTTGCTCTTAACTAACCAAGAAAAACATATAGCCTTATTAATTGTAAACTTCTATGTTTTGTTCATAAAAATTATAAGAATATTGTCAAACACATAACTATAGCAAAATCATCAGAAAATAATAAAGAAATGATATGTTGAAAAAAAATAGGTGGCATTGCATGTAGTGTCTTATAAGTTGCCATGCGCAAGTCATGAAAGCCATATATTGTAAATTTGTAACACAAGAATTCTCCTACGCTTCTTACTTAGGATCAACATTCAACTTAAGACCATGTTTGTGGGGATATATATGAACAAAGCCTGACATACCACATACATGAGCATGCATGATTGACTTGTGAATTTCTAAGATTTTTGATGAGCTTCTTGCCAAAAGAATGTTTCTTGATAATATTCTACGTATGTAGAACTGCTCATCTTGGGCTAGGTATGAGAAAAGTCCTTGATACAGAAGCATACATGATTTGGGTCTTCGCATCAACCACCTTGTCTCCTTTATCCAACTTTTTCACAAGAACAACAAAAAAGAACCAAAAATATTTAAAACAATTACACAACTCACGAGCTCAATCCTTGCATATTTCATTCATTCTAATTATATTATTTAAAAAAATCTGCAAACCACTCACTTCTTGTTTTGGAATAGGCACACTACGACAATAAAATAACTATGTCGTCTTCTCTACTCAAGAAAGCCAAGCCATTCTGATGTTAAGTTCCATGAACAACTTTGGGCGTTGGCCTTACCTAAATGATACCTAGAAATAAACCACAAGGAAACAAAAGTGAATTCCGAAGTCCAAAGCCATAATCATATTTAAGAAAGGAGATGGCCGTATATGGCGGATCCTATCAATAAGTTATTATAGTTTTCAACACCCGATGATTAATGCTTAAAGATTTGAAACGCATAATGATTTCCAGATCATGACAAATGCAACTTACTGGTGAAAGGTAATGTGATGTGAGGAAAGGTATATCGGCAAACCTTTTGTCAGTTATTGCAGAATGAACAACGCCTTGTTTTGTTGCATTATAAACCTTGCTGCAAACTTTGTACCATCACAATATTATGCTACATAAATCAACAGTTAAATGCTTGCTCTATCTAGTCTGATATATATGCAGCAATATATTATGCTAAGTGTTAGCAGTCCTGACAAGAAAATGTTGCAACCATACAACCTTACTTTCAGAAGTGCGCATACAAATCCAATGTGAATAGGGGTAGTGCTAATACATAAAACAAACCAAAATCGTATTTCTAGAGAAGCGAAGAAATTTACTGATGTAGATACATACTTTCTCGTGTCTGGAGATTCCCTGTACCAGGAAAATAAAGGGTATGTGCGATTGTTGTAGTGCATTAATTAACACGGCCAGGCTTAGTTTTACATTACATACCATTTGGGTAAAGATTTAATTCGAGGGCAATAGATATCATATACATATCCAGTAGCATCAATCATGGGCGCACATGCTTGGATATTAAGATGATATTGTATATGTGAGAACATGGAAACTAACCTGGTCAACGGGACATTGCAAATCATGTGCTCTAGGATTCCAATACCTCAGCTCAGATCTGAGAGCACCTGCGGAAATTTTAACGAGTCGGAACCCAATGGTATGATTTTTTTTGCAAATCTGCCTTAGCCCTTAGATCCCCAAACCAACATACCAAAACCAACATCCTATGGCAGTTTGGAAGGGAAAAAGTAGTGTCAATAAGAAAGGATCTAACCATGGCCACCTGCCCACCCCATCACGACTCATGGCAGCCTCCACCGGCATGGGATCTTCCTGTCCCTCCCACATAACACCTTCTTCTCATCCACCTGGGATGTGACCGATTCACCAAATCTTCCACGACGAAGGCAAGGAAGGATGGGATGCCCGTAAAAAAGAGGATGTGACGGTCTAGCCATCACACCCTCCATCGTGGCTGAGCATTAATTAACACGGTCAGGCTTAGATTTACATTACATACCATTTGGGTGAGATTTAATTCGAGGGCAATAGATATCATATACATATCCGGTAGCATCAATCATGGGAGTACATGCTTGGATATTAAGATGATATTGTATATGTGAGAACATGGAAACTAACATGGTCAACGAGACATTGCAAATCGTGTGCTCTAGGATTCCAATACCTCAGCTGAGATCTGAGAGCACCTGCAGAAATTTTGAAGAGTCGGAACCCAATGGTATGATTTTTTTTGCAAATCTGCCTTAGCCCTTAGATCCCCAAACCAGCATCCTGTGGCAGATTGGAAGGCAAGAAACAGTCTCAATAAGAAAGGATCTAACCAGGGCCACCTGCCCATTGCTACTTCTCGAGCTTGCGTTGTATTCCTTCGAAGAGGAAAGGGAGATGCAGCACAGTAGCATAAGTATTTCCCTCTGTTTTAGAACCAAGGTATCAATCCAGTAGGAGACCACGTGCGAGTCCCTCGCACCTGCACAAACAAATAAGAACTTCGCTACCAACGCGATAAGGGGTTGTCAATCCCTTTACGGTCACTTACAAAAGTGAGATCTGACAGAGATGATAGTTTATATTTTTGGTATTTTTGTTTATAAGAACATAAAGTAAAAGCGGAAAAGTTAAAGTAGATGTAGATTGATATATTGAGAATAGACCAGGGGGGCATAGTGTTCTCTAGTGGCTTTTCTCATGATAGCGATATTCTACGGCGGGTAAACAAATTACTGTCGAGCAATTGATAGAAAAGCGAATAATTATGAGACTATCTAGGCATGATCATTGTATATAGGCATCACGTCCGAGACAAGTAGACCGACTCCTGCCTACATCTACTACTATTACTCCACACATCGACCGCTTTCCAGCATGCATCTAGTGTATTGAGTTCATAAGAACAAGGTAACGCCTTAAGCAAGATGACATGATGTAGAGGGATAAACTCAAGCAATACGATATAAACCCCATCTTTTTATCCTTGATGGCAACAATACAATACGTGCCTTGCTGCCCCTACTGTCACTGGGAAAGGACACCGCAAGATTGAACCCAAAGCCAAGCACTTCTCCCATTGCAAGAATTATAGATCTAGTAGGCCAAACCAAACCAATAAGTCGAAGAGACTTGCAAGGATATTATGAGCACACATAAAGAGTTCAGAAAAGAACCAAATATTTCTCATAGATAATCTTGATCATAAACTCACAATTCATCAGATCTCGACAAACACACCGCAAAAAGATATTACATCGAATAGATCTCCTCGAAGACCGAGGAGAACTTTGTATTGAGATCCGGAGAGAGAGAAGCCATCTAGATACTAACTATGGACCCAAAGGTCTGTGGTAAACTACTCACAACTCATGGTGAGGGCGATGATGATGATGTAGAAGCACTCCGTGATGGATCCCCCCTCCAGCGGAGCTCCGGAACAGGCTCCAAGATGGGATCTCACGGGAACAGAAGGTTACGGCGGTGGAATTAGGGTTTTCTCTCTGTTGCTGATGGTTTCGGGGTACGTAGGCTCATATAGGAGGAAGGAGGACACCAGGGGACTCATGAGGGGGCCACGAGGCATGGGGCGTGCCCTGGGAAGGGGGCGCACCCCCACCCTCATGGGCACCTCGTAGCCCCTCTGCCGTGGTTCTCAAGTCTCCTGTGCGTGATTTTCTCCAAAAATATCTCTCCCGAAGGTTTCATTCTGTTTGGACTCCGTTTGATATTCCTTTTCTGCAAACCCGTGAAACAGGCAAAAAAACAGCAATCTGGACTGGGCCTTTGGGTTAGTAGGTTAGTCCCAAAAATAATATAAAAGTGTATGACAAAGCCCATTAAACATCCAAAACATCGTAAATAATAGCATGGAACAATAAAAAATTATAGATACATTGGAGACGTATCAAGGATCCCCAAGGTTAATTCCTGCTCGTCCTCGAGTAGGTAAATGATAAGAATTGAAATTTTGATGTGGAATGCTAACCAACATAGTTTTTCAATGTAATTCTCTTAATTGTGGCATGAATGTTCAGATCTGAAAGATTCAAGATAAAAGTATATATTGACATAAGAAATAATAATACTTCAAGCATACTAACAAAGCAATCGTGTCT
This sequence comes from Secale cereale, assembly GCA_902687465.1. NCBI lineage: Eukaryota > Viridiplantae > Streptophyta > Magnoliopsida > Poales > Poaceae > Secale > Secale cereale. Next base: position 149,274,816 of record LR738710.1, read on the forward strand.
TCTCAGAATACTATGGCTAAAGAAAGTTATCCCTACAAAATCATATAGTCTGGCTATGCTCCCTCTTCATCACACAAATTATTCATATTATACACAACCTCGATTTCAGCCAAGCACTTATTTTCATACTCTATTCTTACAAACCTTTCAACTTTCACGCAATACATGAGCGTGAGTCATGGACATAGCACTATGGATGGAATAGAGAGGTGGTTGTGGAGAAGACAAAAGGAGGGAGATAGTCTCACATCAACTAGGCGTATCAACAGGCTATGGAGATGCCCATCAATAGATATCAATGTGAGTGAGTAGGGATTGCCATGCAACGGATGCACTAGAGCTAAATATGTATGAAAGCTCAACAAAAGAAACTAGTGGGTGTGCATCCAACTTGCTTGCTCACGAAGACCTGGGGCATTTGAGGAAGCCCATCGTTGGAATATACAAGCCAAGTTCTATAATGAAAATTTCCACTAGTATATGAAAGTGACTAAACATGAGACTCTCTATCATGAAGAACATGGTGCTACTTTGAAGCACAAGTGTGGAAAAAGATAGTAGCAATTGTCCCTTCTCTCTTTTCTCTCATTCTTTTGGAGGGGCTTTCTCTCTCCCTTTTTTATTAGCCCCTCTCTATTTTTTGGGCCATCTATTTTTTTATTGGCCTTTCCTCACATGGGACAATGCTCTAATAATGATGATCATCACACTTTCATTACATCTCGATACTACAACAAAGTATGACTCTATATGAATGCCTCCGGTGGTGTACCGGGATGTGCAATGAATCAAGAGTGACATGTATGAAACATTATGCATGGTGGCCTTACCACAAATACGATGCCAACTACATGATCATGCATGGCAATATGACAATATGATGCGTGTCATATAAATGGAATGGTGGAAAGTTGCATGGAAATATATCTCGGAATGGCTATGGAAATGCCATGATAGGTAGGTATGGTGGCTGTTTTGAGGAAAAATATGGTGGCTGTTTTGAGGAAGGATATATAGTGTTTATGGTACCGGCGAAAGTTGCGCGGTACAAGAGAGGCTAGCAATGGTGGAAGGATGAGAGTGCGTATAGTCCATGGACTCAACATTAGTCATAAGAACTCATATACTTATTGCAAAAATCTACGAGTTATCAAAACAAAGCAATAAACGCATGCTCCTAGGGGGGAGGTTGGTAGGAGTTAACCATCGCGCGCCCCCGACCTCCACACAAAGGTTGGCACTTTACAAATACCTCATGCTCTAACTTCGTCACATAGCGTTTCACCATACGTGCATGCTACGGGAATCACTATATTTAACACAAGCATTTCTCAATTTCACAATAACTCCACTAGAATGACTCTAATATCACCATCCTCATATCTCAAAACAATTATCAAGCATCCAACATCTCATCATATTCAATGCACTTAGTGTGAATTTTTTTACTACATTGATATTGGATGTCTATCATGTGAAGACTAGTTTTATAGCCTAAACACATTACCATGCTGTTTTAATAGACTCTCAAAAGGATATAAGTTAAGCATGAGAGTTCAACAATTTCTTCAAAATATTATCACCACTGTGCTCTAAAACATATAAGTGAAGCACTAGAGCAAAAACTATTCAACTCAAAAGATATAAGTGAAGCACATAGAGTGCTCTATCAATTCCTAGGACATATTTAACTCTCTCAAATAGGTGTGTCCAGAAAGGATAATTGTGGCAAACTAACAAGCAAAGACTCAAATTATACAAGACGCTCCAAGCAAAACACATATCATGTGGTGAATAAAAATATAGCTCCAAGTATAGTTACCGATGGATGAAGACGAAAGAGGGGATGCCTTTCCGGGGCATCCCCAAGATTAGGCTTTTGATTGTCCTTGAATTTTACTTGGGGTGCCTTGGGCAACCCCAACCTTAGGCCCTTGCTACTCTTTGTTCCATAGTCCATCAAAGCAATACTCAAAACTTGAAAACTTCACAACACAAAACTTAGACAAAAATTCTCGTGAGCTCTGTTAGTATAAGAAAACAAATCACTACCCAAAGGTACTGCAATGAATTCATTCTTTGTTTATATTGGTGTTAAACCTACTGTATTCCAACTTCTCTATGGTTCATACCTCACAATATTACTCATAGATGCATTGAAATAAGCAAACAACACACGAAAAACAGAATCTGTCCAAAACAGAACAATCTGTAGTAATCTGCAGGTTTCGCATACTTCTGTAACTCCAAAAAATTCAAACTAAATTGTTAAACGTGAGGAGTTTGTCTATTAATCATCTGCAAAAAGAATGAACTAAATAGCACGCTCCAGTAAAATCTGATGACCATTCTAGCGAGCGCTAACGATTCTGTTTTTCACAGCAAGATCACATAAACTTCACACAAGTCTTCCCAAAGGTTCTACTTGGCACAAACACTAAATAAAACACAAAACCACATCTAAATAGAAGCTAGATTCAATATTTATTTCCTAACAGCAGCAAAAACAAAAAATATAAAATTAGGTTGCCTCCCAACAAGATCTTGCTTTATAGCCATTAAGATTGGCTTGAGATTTCAATGATGCTCACATGAAAGATAAGAACTGAAGCACAAAGAGAGCATCTAATAGCATGTGAAAATCACATCTAAGTCTAACATACTTCCTATGCATAGGCATCTTATAGGGAAATAAATTACCAAGACAAGCAAGATCTAGCATATGCAAGGAAGGAGAAAGAAACAATAGCAATCTCAACATAACGAGAGGTAATTTAGTAACATGAAAATTTCTACAACCATATTTCCCTCTCTCATAATAATTGCATGTAGGGTGATGATCAAATTTAACAAAATAGATATCACATAACATATTCTCAACACGATCCACATGCATGCAAAGTTGACAATCTTCCAAAATAGTGGGATCAATATTAACCAAAGTCATGACCTCTCCAAACCCACTTTCAATATTATAGCAAACATTATTATCAATCTCATATTCATGATGGGGTTTAAATAAATTTTCAAGATCATAAGAAGAATCACCTTGATCATGATCATTATAACAAGTAGTAGACATAGCAAAACTAGCATCCCCAAGCTTAGGGTTTTGCATATTATTAGCACAATTGACATTAATAGAATTTATAATAACATTATTGCAATCATGCTTTTTACTCAAGGAGCTATCATGAATCAATTTATGTTTTTCTTTCAGTACTTCATCACAATTTTCAGATTCACAAATTTCAAGCAAAACCTCATAAAGATAATCTAGTGCACGCAGCTCACTAGCAATAGGTTCAACATAATTGGATCTCTTAAAGAGATTAGCAAGTGGATGAGGATCCATAATTTAGCAAGCCAAGATGCAAGCTAATAGAGGGCACATAGCAACACAAGCAAACAAGAGGCAAGCGAACGGTAAACACACGGCAGAAGAAGGGCAAATAAAATGGCAAGGGTGAAGTGGGGGAGAGGAAAACGAGAGGCAAAAAATGTAATGTGAAGGATAAGGGTTTATGATAGGTACTTGATATATGACTTTTGCGTAAGTATCCCCGGCAACGGCGCCATAAATTCTTCTTGCTACTTATCGAGCTTGCGTTGTATTCCCTTGAAGAGGAAAGGGAGATGCAACACAGTGGCGTAAGTATTTCCCTCGGTTTTTGAGAACCAAGGTATCAATCCAGTAGGAGACCACGCGCGAGTCCCTCGCACCTGCACAAACAAATAAGAACTTCTCTGCCAACGCGATAAGGGGTTGTCAATCCCTTTACGGTCACTTACGAAAGTGAGGTCTGATAGACATGATAGTTTATATTTTTGGTATTTTTGTTTATAAGAACAGAAAGTAAAAGCGGAAAAAGTAAAGTAGATGTAGATTGATATGTTGAGAATAGACCCGGGGGCCATAGTGTTCTCTAGTGGCTTCTCTCATGATAGCGATATTCTACGGCGGGTAAACAAATTACTGTCGAGCAATTGATAGAACAGTGAATAATTATGAGACTATCTAGGCATGATCATTGTATACAGGCATCACGTCCGAGACAAGTAGACCGACTCCTGCCTGCATCTACTACTATTACTCCACACATCGACCGCTATCCAGCATGCATCTAGTGTATTGAGTTCATAAGAACAGAGTAACGTCTTAAGTAAGATGACATGATGTAGAGGGATAAACTCAAGCAATATGATATAAACCCCATCTTTTTATCCTCGATGGCAACAATACAATATGTGCCTTGCTGCCCCTACTGTCACTGGGAAAGGACACCGCAAGATTGAACCCAAAGCCAAGCACTTCTCCCATTGCAAGAACTATAGATCTAGTAGGCCAAACCAAACCAATAATTCGAAGAGACTTGCAAGGATATTATGAGCAAACATAAAGAGTTCAGAAAAGAACCAAATATTTCTCATAGATAATCTTGATCATAAACTCACAATTCATCGGATCTCGACAAACACACCACAAAAAGAGATTACATCGAATAGATCTCCTCGAAGACCGAGGATAAATTTGTATTGAGATCCAGAGAGAGAGAAGAAGCCATCTAGATACTAGCTATGGACCCGAAGGTGTGTGGTAAACTACTCACAACTCATGGTGAGGGCGATGATGATGATGTAGAAGCACTCCGTGATGGATCCCCCCCTCCGGCAGAGCTCCGGAACAGGCTCCAAGATGGGATCTCACGGGAACAGAAGGTTACGGCGGTGGAATTAGGGTTTTCTCTCTGTTGTTGATGGTTTCGGGGTACGTAGGCTTATATAGGAGGAAGGAGGACACCGAGGAACTCACAAGGGGGCCACGAGGCAGGGGGCGCGCCTTGGGAAGGAGGGCGCGCCCCCACCCTCGTGGGCACCTCGTAGCCCCTCTACCATGGTTCTCAAGTCTCTCGTGCGTGATTTTCTCCAAAAATATCTCTCCCGAAGGTTTCATTCCGTTTGGACTCCGTTTGATATTCCTTTTCTGCAAACCCCTGAAACAGGCAAAAAACAGCAATCTGGACTAGGCCTTTGGGTTAGTAGGTTAGTCCCAAAAATAATATAAAAGTGTATGACAAAGCCCATTAAACATCCAAAACATCATAAATAATAGCATGGAACAATCAAAAATTATAGATACGTTGGAGACGTATCACCCACCTCATCACAACTCATGGCAGCCTCCATCGGCAAGGGATCTGCATGTCCCTCCCGCAAAACACCTTCTTCTCATCCACCTGGGATGTGACCGATTCACCAAATCTTCCACGCCGAAGGCAAGGAAGGATGTGATGCCCGTAAATAAGAGGATGTGATGGTCTGGCCATCACACCCTCCATCATGGCTGATTCGCATCACTGAGAGGGGTGTGGTTCGCCGTACCTCCGTCTTGGCTTGATCCGCATTGCTGGGAGGGGTGTGGTTTGCCATCGTCGCCGCTAACTTCCCCGTCACCGGTGGGGCTAGGTTATGGCTCGAGTGGAAAAGGAAGAGGCGTTGCGAGTGGTGCAGCGTGGAAAGCCTGTTCATGATGCTGAGATGGGCTGCCATTGAGGCCCAATCAACCACATGGCTCCGATTTTTCTTCCAGAGTAGCGTCAACTTTGGACAGTTGGCCCAGTAAGGAACATCGTGGTGCTCACAGCAGATTAGACGACCAAATAAGACCCAGGCACGTAATCGAACGGTTTAGAACGCTGATAGCCTGAGATTGCTCCGATAGTGCCCAGTTATAATATATCTAAATATCGATTCTTGCCTCAACTTCAAATTAACCATATCTATAATAATTTACACAATAACTGACATGCAAAGCAAAAAATATAGTGAGATTACGTAAGGAGTGCATTTAAAAATCCACAGTGATGGTAACAACCGCTCGATAGATCCAAAACTAATGATAGCAGACAAATGATAACTTTAGTTTAATAAAAAAGCACAGGTGGTGATTGCTTTACTGTTTGTTTTCCACCCAAGATGAACCACATAGTAGATAGCCTGGGATTCCTTCTCCCCCACCAGATCGGTGCTGCCACCCACCCATCTCCAGCCGGTGGGTCGGATTTCCCGCACCTCGAACAATCCCTGACCGAGTGGAAGTTCGCCACCACCCTCTCCCTCTCTCTCCTCCCGGCCCTAGGACAGTAGCCACTCCCCTCCTCTCTCTAGTCCCCCGCCCTGCCACCGACCTCGCCAAGTTGGAAGTCACCGTCTCGCTGATCTTGAGTCGCCCACGGCCCACCTCAACATCGTGAGCTACCCTTCTGGTTCACCGGGGTTTTGCCTGGCGCCTCTCTAGATCCATCTATGTGAAGTTTATCATCACTTGCATTACCTACAAGGTGCACACATACAGTGGCGAAGCTTCATGGGGTCAAAGGGGGCCATTGCCCCCTACTCTACGAAAATTCTTAAGTGTACCCCTAATATTACTGGCTTGAAAATCAAAGATTTCTTATAGTTCATGCATGACTTATCTTCTTCGCCCCTCAACACTTATTTACAATGTTGCCCTGTTTTAATGAATGCCCCCCTATATGAGCATAACTAATGCATGCATAACTACAACATTCTAGAGTAAGCTTTCTGAGCAACTGATTGCAGTTCCTGGGAACACGGAAAATCTTTTCTTCAATGATGCTCCTAATTTCCCAATGATATATAGTAGTTGATATAGGTCTGATCTTAACTTCCCATTTGCTGCATCTCTTGCAAAGGCGAGACTGTCTGTTAAGAAGATTGCTTGCTGAATTTGTATTTATGCAGCCAAAACTGCCACAATTACTGCTGAATTTGTCTGTGACTATCATTATGATGCTCATGCATGTTTCAGTGTCACTCTGTATGTCATGTCGTATTAGCAAAAATTATTGTACCATTTAATGATTAACTATCGAAATTAGCATCTTGCCCTTTGCTTCAGACATTCATATCCATGTTTTACTAACGATAATATACACTGTGTTATCTGAAACACAAAAACAAAGTTCTGATTTTTTAGATGTTCTTCTATATGCTCTACCTAATTTAATTCGGTTCCTAGTACCAACTCAATTTGCAGAATGCCTGTTTAACATGTCCATGTACAATCGTTCTAAATGTTGCAAATTAATTAACATTTCTTTACTGCCGCAGGCATGAAGATACCAGAAGTGGTTGCCCTTGCTTTTGTTGTTCTTACCAGAGTCTCTTGAATGTGATGGGAATTACACAATGCTCGAAGGCTACCATAAGAGCCTGGACGAGCTGTCTGCAGGGCTACCTAACGCGGTGTCCTCCTTCCCATATCTGTTTGGCGAAAAGGTTCTCTGTTCCTCGAGGAACTGGGTATATGGCCTGGGGTATTGTTGACCTAGTATAGATGCATCTACATGCAGGGCATGTCTCAGTGAAGCCTTCCAGGATACATGGGTCGTATGTCCATCAAGGAAGACGGTGTACATGTAGTACGAACTTTGTACCCTAGCATTCACCGACCAGGACATTCTATCTCACTCGACCTGGAACAAAGCTGCCATTAAGGTCAATGGTTCTAAGGTGCCTTCCCAGTGCAACAATGTATTCGACAAGGTTGTCTATGGATTGATCATATATTAGGCGAAGATGGCAGCATATTCCTCTCAAAGGTTTGCCACGGGGCAGAAACACTTAATTGGAGATCGATGCTTGCACAAAGTGGTAGAGCTTGATGAAGATTGTTGAGGGGGGGAGATAAGTTATGCATGAACTCTGAAAAATCTTTGATATTCAAGCCTAATAATTAGGGTACACTCAAGAGTTTTCCTAGAGTAGGAGGGGGGCATTGGCCCCCTTGCCTCCCATGAATATCCGCCACTCCTTGCACATACAACATATATGCGCTTGTCGAGTGTTTGCCAAACATATCAGCTGCCAACTGTACTGACTGACTAGAGGATTTGGCGGATGTACCTCTTCTTCTTGGCCATGAGAGCGAGTGGAGATCTACATTGATGTGCATCTACATGTTGGAGTCACGACCCTTCTTCAACGTTGGCAAGGGTGGGTTACCCACCCCCACAAGTAAAAAGGGTGAGTTGGTCACAATATATAGAACCGACTATTCCTCTTTTTGTTATATACCCTCTCTGTTCGGAAGTAGTTGATGCTCAAATGGATGTATCTAGACGTATTTTAGTGCTAGATACATCCGTTTGAGCGTCAACTAAAACTAGGCGGAGGAAGTATAACCTTCTTTGACTAATGGGTGAAGTATATGCAGAGAAGATTGTGGTGAGAAGTGTTGCGGGCGCACTGATAATATTATCGGTTCTACGTAGCATGGTGGAGACTGTTGGTATGGCTTCTTCTGTCCCCTCCTTTGTAGTAGGTTTGAGGAATGGTAGGAAGACACACAATGTTTGCGGAATTAAGCCATTGGAGGTTTGCCACATGAGGTAGCCAAAGAGGGGGAAGGTGTGCAATACACATTATTAGTAGAATTCAATTTAGCCCCAAATAGGCAAGCACTTGTTATATCACAACATGCACCAAGTTATTTAAAAACTGAAGGGCCAATCCATGTAAGAAAATGCTAAGCATTAGTCGATCGGGAACAAAGCCTCAATTTTGTAAAACATAGACAAAAAATGCAAGAAAAAGCTAGCCATGTCCATACTAAAGAAAGATAACTTCTAGTTTATGAACCAAAAAGTCTTTTCAGCCAAACTGCACAAAAACCATGTTTGAAGCTGAACACCCATTGGAAAAATATGTGTTTTTATCTGATGTATTTTACTTTGCTTAAAGATTCAATATATATATTATTTATGGGAAATATATCACTTACCAAATAAAGAGATTACGTGGAAATCCGTTTGCCATACTCCCACGATCTATTTTTTTACGTCTTCTACCCACGATTGACCCATCAGAGGCCCACGCAGGAGTGGCGTAGCCCGCATCCCCGGAGCCCCCTGATCCAGTATGGGCTGGCCCAGTTGCGGTTTATTCCCCACCGATTTTAGGAAGGTTCTAGAACTCCCAAAACCGTTTTTTATGTTTTCTCTACCAGATTTTTCTTTCTTTTTCCGTTTTTCTTTCCTTTTCTAATTTCATATTATTCCATTTTGTTTTTTTCATTCTTATTTTCCTTTTTCCTTTTCTTTTATGTCCGCATTTTCCGTTTTCTATTTTTTATTCTTTACATTTTCACCTGTTAAGCATTTTTCCCTTTTCAAATTCGTGGGCATTTTTTTTGTTCATCGAATAGAAAAAAAATTAATCATATATAAAATGTTCATCCAATTCAATTTTTTGTTCTTCAGATTTAAAATATGTTCATCAAAATTCAAAATTTGTCCATCGAACTAAAAATAATATTCATCAAATTATATTTTTGCTTATTCTTTTAAAAATGTTCATTAAATTCAAATTTTGTTCATTGAATTGAAAATGTGTTCATAATTGTTTTCATCAAGTTCCAAAAATGTTCATAGAATTTAAAACTTGTTGATCAAATACCAAAAATTGTTCATCATTGTTAAAAAATGATCATGAAAAATTGATAATCGAAATAAAATATTTTTAATTGACATAAAAAATGTTAATTCTTTTTTAAACTGCTAACGTTTTTTAAATTCAAGAACTCTTTTTAACAATTCACAAGTTTTAGAAAATTTAGATTTTTATAATTTGGAAGTATTTTATAATTGAGTAAAACAAAAGAATAAAATAAAAAACGAATTAAAATATATTCATCAAAAATCAATTTTTTTTCATCAAACTAAAAATAATGTTCATCAAATTATATTTTTGCTTATTATTTTAAAAATGTTAATTAAATTCAAATTTTATTGATTGAATTGAAAATATGTTCGTAATTTTTTTCATCAAGTTCCAAAAATGTTCATAGAATTAAAAACTTGTTGATCAATTACCAAAAATTGTTCATCATTGTTAAAAAATGATCATGAAAAATTGATAATCGAAATAAAATTTGTTAACTAAAATAAAAATGTTAATTAATTTTTAAACTGCTAACATTTTTAAAATTCAAGAACTCGTTTTAACAATTCGCAAGTTTTAGAACATTTAGAATTTTCTATAATCCGGAAGTCTTTTACAATTGAGTAAAACAAAAGAATAAAATAAAAAACGAAAAAAATAGAGCCCGGCCCGCACGTGGGCTAGCCCAACAAGGTGCACCTGGGGACTGGAGGGTGCGCAGTGTCATGACGGGCGGCGATTCCTATATAACGCTCGTTCACCTAAAAAAAATAACGCTTGTTAGGAGAGGTCCTATTGGACGTTCGCGAGCGGCAAACAGAAGAGCCTTCGCTGAAGAGCGCTTAAAACGGGCCGGCCCATTTGCAAGCGCTGAATGTAAAAACTCACTAGAATTAAGCAGGGGCGCTTGTCTCAATAAAATACAGAAAATAAGCAGGGGCGCTGAATGTAAAAAACACACAAGAATTTAGCAGTGGCCTGGATTCTAACTCCCGCCCGCGTGAAATTACAGTTGGTAACCGCTTGAGCTAGCCATTCTGCTTAGCCCAAATGTAGCACAAACACTTAAGTAATAGCAACAGAGGCGGACCACTCGCATGAACAAATTTCTTCAAAAATGCTATTTATTTTTTCAAAATTCAAGCAATTTCTAAAACACGAACAATTTTGAAAAAGGTGAAAAAATATGAAAACATGAACAAATTTTTAATGTACATTGAACATTTATGTAATATAAGCCGAACAATTTGTAAGAACACATTGAACAATCTCTTAATATACGATGAACAAGTATTCAAAATACATAATGAACATTTTATAGTATATGTTGAACAATCTCTTAATATACGACGAACAAGTTTTCAAAATACACAATGAACATTTTGTAGTATACGTTGAACAATCTCATAATATACGATGAACAAGTTAAAAGTACAAGGTGAACAATTTCTTAATATACAATGAACATTTTTGTAATACACAGAGGACCTTTTATATACTACAAAATGAAAAACAGAGAAAAGAAACAGCAAAAAAGAAAAGAAAAGAAATAAGCAGAGAAAAGGAAAAAATGAAATAAAAAATAGAATAAAACCTGGTTTAAAAAGGGAAAACCCGGTTCAGGGAACCTTCTAGAAGGTTCCCAAAATAGGCCAGGAACCTTCCAGAAGATTCCCAAAACCGAAACATTTCCCCAAAGATACCGCAACGAAGAAATAGGAGGGAGTCGAGGGGATGCGCTGGCTTCTGGGGCCGCCCAGATCGGCCGGTCCAGCCACGGAAGCCACAGCCTTTTTTTTTCTCTGTTCTCTGTTTACATTTTTTACTATATTTTTGTACTTTTCTTTAGACTTTCTAATATTATACATATATAAATGTATATATTACAAAAAAAACACTCTTCAAAACACATTTGCAGAATTTTTGAATAAAAATTGAAAAATGTTGAACAATTCTTTGAAAATGTGGAGAAAGTACTCGAAAAATGTTCAATAGTTATTAAAAATAATATGAAATGAGTATATAAAAATGGTGAATAAGTATTTGAAAATTTTCAACAGGATTTTGAAAAAATATTTGAAAATGTTGAATAATTATTAAAAATGTTGAACAAGTATTTGAAACATGTTGATTGGGTATTAAAAATGTTGAATGAGTATATCAAAAAATTTAAAGAAGTGTTTTTAATTTTTTTAATAACTATTCAAAATGTCGAGCAAGTATTTGAAAAATAGGTTGAACGATTATTTAAAAAATGTTAATAACTAGTAAAATATTGAACAATTATCTAAAAAATATTGAATAAGCATTCGGACAATGTTGAACGTGTGTACAAAAATGTTGACCACTCGTTATGAAAATGTAGAATGAAAACGAAAAACAAACATAAGAAAACACCGAAGAAAAACAAAAAATAGGGAATAAAAAACAGAAATATACAAAAATGGAGGAAACAAACAAGAAATGGAGAAGAAAAAAGAAACCAAAGAAACAAACGAATGAAAATAAACCAATAAAAACTGAAAACAAAAAAATAAACAAAATAAACCAAAGAAAAAGGAAAATGAAACAACTGAAGAAACTAGATAAAAAACATGGAGAATAAAATAAAGATAAAAGATAAAAAGTAAAGATAAAGATTAAAAACGGAGAACGAAAAAGAAATGAAAACGAGAAAAGAAAAAAAGGAAAAAAATGACACTTCTTGCTTCAAGTAGATCGCGCCCCTACTTTTTACAAACTAGTTGGCTTGCACAGTGACTAGTCATGCTGCATGTGTCCCTGACGACCAGGGATCGAACCCTACTAATCCCTCCTTTCCCCTCTATTTTTCAAGCGCGATAATGGGCCAGCCCAACAGAGAAACTCTCGGCGCGAGACTATTTTGAGGGATCGCTTAATGCGACAAATAGTTCTCGCGGTGTCATGACTCGGGGTGCCTCGCGCGCCAAATAGGGGCTCCCGCCCACACACGCCCGTCTCTCTCACTCCCGTACGTCTTCCTAGCCGCAACCGCATATCCCAAGCCGAAGTCGCCGATCTCCTCTCCCAATTCTGTTCTCCCCCCATGCCGCCGTAAGATTAGCTCTCCCACTTTCGCTCCCCTTGCTACGGCGCCGAGCTCCTCCACACTATCGCGCCAACACCGGACACAAGAAACCAACACCTCCTCCTCGACGCCGTCGCCGCTGCCGCCCGTTCGCTGGTGGCAGCGCAACACCTGCTCGGTTGCTCCCGATGCTGTTGCGGCACTGGTGGTTTATGTTGCCGATAGGTTCGCGTACACGGCTTGCTGCTGATGGGTACGCGTACAGGGTCTTCGCCGGTGTGTTGCCAATGAGAGCCAGTGCGCCCACCTAGACGAAAGGCGGATGATCCGGCATGCGCCGACTTTCACCTCCAACGACACGGCCTCCGTGACTGTGCGGTGACGACTCGATCTCTTCTCACCAGGTGGTAGGATAAAGTCCCTTCCTCTCCTGCTTCTCTGAGTGATTTGGTTCAAATTTTTTCCTGGCATGGGCGATCCTTTCCCCCTTTTGTTACTTAACAAATGGTCCAGCCCATGTATAAAATGGGGTAAGACATAGGTATAGATTTCTGTACGGTCCCTTTTTACATTAACTGTGATCAATGTTCTATATAATTTTCTATAGATAGAACAATGATCTACATGGGACTTCTTTGATAGTCAATTTTTCACATGGATACACCACTTATGTATGATTGTTATATGGCATACTAATGAATCTTGTGATTGTGATATCATGTTGTGTTAGTGAAATGCGAGCAACAGTCGGTACACATTTTCCAGTAAAATCCACCAAGCAACCAGGTGCCTCATAGCCAATTGGGTTTGATGTCCAGTATACTTGGATCTGATTGTTTTTTCTTCTTATTTCGACATGCAGTTGCAATGGATGAATTCTTTTGTAGGTTGATCTAAGTCACTTGGTCTGTGTTGATGCATAACCTGTGGAAGACGAGGTGTGTGGCAGTTGGAGTTCATTTGTTGGGCTTTAGTTTGGATGGTACAAATCGTGTACTAATATACACCCATGCAAAATTACACTGCACCAAAGGCTTTGGTCTGGTGAGTGCTTAAACAAAACAACTACTACTTTGTTTCATCATACATAAGTTGTTAGTGCGAATCGTTCTGTACTGATGTTCGCTGACCAATGATTAACCATGTGATATCATACATATGGGTGAGAAATTACCATTAAATATGGTTGTACCGGATTATCACAAGTAGTGTTATTTGTTAACAAAAGGAAATGCAATTTTTTGCAACTCTTCTACCCAAATATAACTTTTGTTTCTCTCTGTTGCATTTATGCATTGACATTCGTACAGAAAAATATGATGAGAGTTGGTCCAAGTGGTAACATACAAGTCTATAACATTTTCAACCTGTGAGTCTAGCTCCTTCCAAAGTGAAATGGGTTTTTTCAAAGAAAAAAATGCCATGAGAGAAAAAGGTTGGTACCGCGTTCAGCCATGCTGAATTGTAGAATAAATGACCACCGAGTTAGTCATGGTCATGTTAATTGAAGCAAGTGTACCTAAGATGATACATGTACCATGTTCTGCCATTTGTATAGAGTTACTAGTGGCTGGTGGCGCCTCTTGTGCAGGAGTGTGCGCACTAATCATACTATCGTATTTGAGACAGGATTGTGGGCACTAATTAAATTGTCATATTTGTTAACTTGTTGACAGTGAATTCGGTCACATGATCTTTTCAACCATGTGAACAATTCCAAACCTCAACCAGATAGATGCTCGTTACACCCTCATAAATGTTTGTCTGACAGTAACCTAGAAGTACTATATGCCAACAGAGTTGTTCCCGAGTATGAAATCTCAGACACTTTTTCACAAATAAACAAAATGTAAATCCACAGAAAGCTAATAGGAGGAAGTAACTAAAATTGTGTGATAATAAGTTCCGGAAGAAGAAATTTGATCCTGCATGCATAAAAAGAAATTACAATCTTAGAGGACAATGTAAGAGGCAATTTCAATATTGATATACAAGTTTTAGCTTAACACGCCTACAAACAATCAAATTTAAAATTGGCTGATTATAACTCTATATGTTCTCTTTAATTCGGTACTTCTCTTCGGAGATCATTATTAATTTTGCTAATCACGAGTAAGCAAAGGCATCAACGCCGTTGATCAATTTCTTAGTTAAAAACCATGAAAGGGAAAGGGTTACTTTGCTCCCGCCAAGAAACATCATATTTTAAACCATGTTCACACACACACCATCTAAACATATGTGATGCCTCTTGGTTCAGTTTTGATGACGTGTGTACAGAGAAGAAAATAGTGAAGATTAACTTGGGAATAACCTAATGCCATCGTGTAACGTTTCTTGCTAGATCACACCTTGATCTAAACTCAACTAAGTTATTCAAACATATCTGAACTAACATAATGAATCATAGATGAATGCTTCGCTAATATCACCACCATAATGCGGCAGTGATGTCAACCAAATGAGAAGCAATCTTTGTGACGAACAAACAATCAGTAAAACTATGTATGCATTCGTATGGTGAAAACCAGATAGTGAATTAGCGACAACTATTTCCATATGAGAATAAAATCAAACAAGACTAACTATGTATTGAAGCGAAAAAGGTTCAGGAAATTCACATTGAAAGTTAGGTTGACAGCGAAAATATTTATTTGCAAACAAAGATGAAAGAGAAAGAGAAGAGAAAATGATCAGCTGCCCTTAATGTAAAATATGGACACCAGATGGAAGTTAATTTCCATAATAGATTGTAACTGGATATTTACTTTCGGTAATGTAATTTTCAGAGAAAAGGGGGAGAATTCAAAGTAGGGCCACTCACAATGGGCTCAAACAACTCACAATGGGCTCAAACTGATCGGCTGCCAGGTTGGTCTCGAGATTCCTTAGCACCAGCAAGTTATACACCACTAGACCATACTGAATCATTATTCAGAGAAAATAATGAATGAACAAAGCAAAATTAACTGGGATGCGCACGCAAGTATGCAACAGTTTAGCCATTAAAACGACCATTTGTTCACTTAGAGGTACTCCTATAATTTCGAGTAGTTTATAGATACCGAGTAAGAAACCGAAAAACAGTATATATCAAGCGTAGAAAGAATCCCATTCAATAATAGTATGTACATGGAAAACATGTACATGGAAAGACAAATCATTATCTAATTGATATCTTCTGAAACTATTTTCTCCAAAATAAACACCGACAATCCTTATCTGGGTGTGCATACAATTCAGAGATGCAAGCAAAGCTTATTATGGTTATAAAAACTGACGGGCCGAATAGAGACAACTATTTCCACATTCAAATCTCCTCTCAGTGATGTTATGAAGCAGTCCGCATCAAATATATCTTGGAACTCACTGCTGATGAAGCAACATAAAAGTATAAAACAAAGTCAAGCCTCCATTGGATTATTAGAAATTGTGGTGCAGACCCAAACTGAAGTTCTCTAACTGAAATAAACAAATCTAAAAAAATGGCAAGCTGCACTAAACCAGTCAAGCAAGTGATTTCCTTACCTTTTAGAAATCGTGGTACAGACCCAATTTTTTTTTCTAATTGGACTAACAAATCTCAACAAAATGGCAAGCTGCACTGAACCCAAGAAACTTTAATACATGTATATGACATAAGCAAGAAAGCAACACTCGAATGAGGTTCAATCCTTGCCGTGGAAGCGAATACAGAGAAGCGCACGGATGAATATCTAATGTCTTGTTTTATTATCAAACCATGGGCTGCTCATGGAAGCTTTAGACTCGACAAATTAGATGAATCACTCCACAATATTTGTTTTGCTTGTGCTGGAAATGTAAGCTCTACGTATGGGAGCAGCCCATTTCACGGTCCACATTCATATCCGAAGGACATCAACAATTCAGCTAGCAGCTCTACATATGGGAGCAGCCCATTTCACGGTCCACATTCATATCCGAAGGGCATCAGCAATTCAGCTAGCCAGGCTCAACACCTCAAATGGAGGCTAGCTGATGGCTTTCATCGTCTAGAGGACACGAATCCGTGATACACAAGTTATCAAACTGGTCACATGGCCCAGTTGGAATTAAGAGAAAGAATGAGCAAAGTGAAGTTTGCATAGTTGAAAAATAGGGAACAATGAGAAACCACCAATTACCAGAATTAACAGTCATAAAAAGTTCATACGACTAACTGGGAACACAGCTTGAATGACATGGGCACTAACTTTTGCGACAGCATGAGCAGCAAAAACTTTCTGTAGAATGAACAAAAAATAAATACTCATGGGGCAAAAAGGAACAACACAGTATATGCAGCTATAAGTCACATGTAGCATCATAATTGACACTTAGAATATGTTACTTCCATTTCACTGAACAATGATACGAAGTAAATATGTCACACCAAATTGACACACAGCGTGAAAATTCACATGCAGCAGACTCTGTTACCAGGTTTAGCGAAGGAATGAAATTGGACGTCTTAATTTTACATGACTGAGCCTGCTGGTAATACTATCAAATGTGGATTCGGGTAAACTTTGAATGCTGATCAGCGATTGCAACATAATGGTAACCTGGCATTTTCTACGAGTTTCACTAGATTGCACGAAATCATCAACAATAACGACATGTCGCCCTTCAGAATAGTAGCAGCACAAGAATTCATGACATGGTTGGAATTAGCAGGATAGGGGTTGCATATTGTCACTCAACCTTTGCTTGGCCCTCTTCGAGTGACATTGGTAAACTGTATCTAGTTCCTTGCGTGTTATGCCATTTAAACGAGATAGATTAATGACAGGAACCTCGAAAAGAATAAATGAACCTCTCGTAACAGGATGTCTAAGGATAACAGTAAAATATTAGTGAAAACATATACCGGAAAAGGCTGTACCTCAACATCTCCTACTTCTCAAACTAATACTTCATCAGATATTTCCGCAATAAATTTTGTGCAAAGTACATTTGCTGAATGGCCAATATCAATTTCCTGCAACACCTCCTGATTAGCATAACTCCAAATGTTTACCTACAGAACACGTATTGATGTAGGGTTAAAATGTGTCGCCATCGAGTTCTCCCGCCTTTTCAGTCCAATAGGTGCAAGCAAGCACAAGATATGACCAAATTGTAACGGGAAGACAGAGCAGACTACAATAAATCAGCAAGAAACAACATATGCATAAGGGGAGAGGGGAGATGGCTGCGTACCTGGGCTGGGTGAGCACACGGAGGTGGAGGGGGGCGTCGCCTTCTTACCGCCGACGGCCAGATCTGCTCTTAAGGGCTCTCCGTCTCCATCTCCCTCCTCTCTTCATATCGCCCTCCCTTGCCTTCTGTGCCTGACAACGACGGTGTGGACGGTAATATCCATGGCCGAGCTGCTCCGGCCGCCGCTCACCTCAACACGACAAAGTCGCTCTGCACCTCCTCGGCGTTGTGAGGACGACGACGAGGAACGGACGGATACGCGGGATGAAGGGTGGTCCTGGGGTGGGGTCGCCTCGCCGGCGGCGGCGGCGAGGGCGGTGACCACGGCAACGTGACGCGAGGCAGCGCGTCGCCGGCGTGGGCAGGCTAGCCCTGAGCGGTGTATCTGGCAGAAGGATAGGCGGCGGCGGCAGCGAAGCAACAGTGAAGGGGACGTGGGGCGTGGGGCGGAGGAGATGAAACGAGCGAGAGAGAGGTCGCGTGCGTGGGTTCTCCACCGACGCACGTTAACGAGCAGAAAAGCATTTTCACCTTTTTTTTCTTCCTATCGCCACAGTAAAAATCTACGTGGACAGAACGAGAGATCGCTCCTTGCGCAACTCTTAAAGGGTTTAATGGATGTGCTTTGTTCTTGTGTTAGTAGTTCGGTGAGTGTAGTCCCTTTTCTCGGACAAACTTAAACCCCCAAAAATATTTATTGGGTATCTGTTTTAGGGTGAGTCAGAGAGCGAGTGTGAAGAAGGCACCAAAGTTTGTCGTGACTAGCTCGATGCATGTCTTTGTGAAATTGATTGACGTTTTAAACAGTAACATGTGACGTCTATTGCATAGTTGAGAACTAATCAAGAACATCCGTAATTATTTTCCTAATGTTATTCATTAATTCTAGTGTGCCCTCGACACTACTGTGTATGGCGCATTTGACCAATTATGTGAACTTTTTTCTTTCAAATCGGTAACATCATGTTGTAGCGATCAATATTCTCATCCACCGCCAAAGTTCCCCAAATTTTTTATGTTGTTCTTTTCATTTGTTAATCAATATTTTTATGGCAATGCTTTGTGCTAACAGTTTTCATTAATGACCTGTTAAGTGGATCCATGTTGTAATTGATCGCTAGAATGGCTGTTATTTCATTGACATCATGTAATTGTGATGTCATCAATAGTTTCCCATTTTTGCTAATTACTCCCCTTCCATTATTCTGTGTGGTATCAATCATAATACTCAACAAGAATAGCTGAATGTTGGTTTATTCAGATTTGCTTGATCGAAGCCTTACGGTATGAGCATCTCGTACCATGAGAATAGATGGTGTTTGTGCGGTCAATGTCTGGCCTGCAGGAGCGCAATAGAAGACACCACATGGTAGTCTGCAACGGCTTCACAAGTGACCCGGATGTATGGTGGCTAGCAAGTATAAATGTTGTCTAGTATGCATGTAATCCAAATTCTCTTTTAGACCTCGAGTTCCAATGTTCTACAGTGCATTTGTGAAATATTTATAGTAGGATATCTGATATTGTTATTTTCAAAATTTTCGGATATGAATTAGCTAGTGTCATGTGAAATTGGAATTATACATGTCTTAGTTTCAACTAGCAAACATGCCCGTGCATTCCAATGGGATAAAAAAACCTTTATACACACACTAGACGATATCAGCAAATCCCTTGAAATGTTCACACAACAAACAACATGATAAGTGGTATTGCGGATAAACATAATGGTTGGATTATTTTTGAAGTGTACTCAAGTTGTTTCCAAAAATCTGTATGGGCATAATTTCAAAAAATATGGAGATCAACATTAAGCCACTTGGTTACATAAAGCATGTATCAACAGTTTTGTGTGCATCATTGTATATCGGTTTGTTACATTGTTCACAATGGAAAATAGGATGACTATGTACCTATTGTAACCTTTAGCATATGGTAGGTAGTAGGAATCAACATCCCTTGTAATATCTTTTGTGAGAGCATCAAACCATCGTATCTACTCAAGTTAAATGGGGTAGGAAACATACGTAATAGGAATTTCAAAAATACCCCATATAAAGAAGGTATTAATTAAGGTTGCACCATAGACTTAATTTTAGAAGTGATTAACATGCAAGATAATATCATATTTAAAATCTACACATTTTTCTGAGGGATTTTCATGTATAACTTGTGAGGTTTGGAGTTAGGTTTTGAAAGGTATGAATATTTTAAAAATCATTTGAATATACACAAAAAAGAGATGGAAAAAGGAAAAGGAGAGCGATGGGAAATATGATGACTATGTTTAGCGTATCGTAGTTGGTAGGAATCAACATCTCTTATATTATCTTTTGTGAGAGCATCAAACTATCATATCTACTCAAGTTAATTTGGGTAGGAAACATATGTAATATGCATTTAAAAAATACCTCATATTGAGAAGATATTAATTAAGGTTTCACCATATACTTAATTTTAGAAATGATTAACATACAAAATAATAGCATGTTTAAAATGTACACATTTTTTCCAAGGAATTATATAACTTGTTAGATTTTAAGTTAGGATTTGAAAGATATGAATATTTTAAAAAGCATTTTATATAAACCTAAGGAAACGGCCCATGTAGCAAAACGAATAGCTTTTCCACTTACGGATGGCATAGTGGGTAATTCTCACCAACTTCGAGGATAATTTAGATGGAGGTGAGCAGGTAGAAGCGATCTGTGCTTTATTATTAGGTAAAGATTTGATACACCAACCGACAGTAGCATATCTGTAGCATATCTTATAATGACACTGGAAAGATTGTTGTACATTTAACATTATACGATC
Source organism: Secale cereale (assembly GCA_902687465.1). NCBI lineage: Eukaryota > Viridiplantae > Streptophyta > Magnoliopsida > Poales > Poaceae > Secale > Secale cereale. Next base: position 149,295,349 of record LR738710.1, read on the forward strand.
ATATAGCTTTCTTAAGAACATTCTCAACTCTAAGATATGGAAAATACTGCCATTTGATACGAGCGGTCTTAAATATGGTCGCTCCTCTCTCAAACATAAATCTGTTGGTCAGGGGGTATAGAGATAGAAGTAAATAAAATCAATGTTGGTCGCAACATGTTGATGTCTCACTCGATGTTGTTTCAAATTGGGTTTATATATGTTTCTATTGCTATATCCCTACTTCTTTAGGCATATTATGGCTGATGTGTCCATCAGTGGATGACAATGAAAATCACGGAAGGTTCCTTGAGTTGGAGAAAATTGTGATACATGACGGTGGAGTACAAAAAGGGAGGAAGAATACATATTCTTTTCTTGCTAAGTGCTCACAAAAGATGTTTTACTACAAAGAAGGGATTTTAGAGGTACAATGTGGTCGCAGTCTGGCAGAGAGTAGGAATCATGAGGGAATAGCATCATCTTTCATGACGAAGTTCACTCAAATGACCATGTAATGAATAGCACTATATATCCTTTCTATTATTCTGTAGCCATCGAAAATGACAAAGATGGTGGCTTGATCTGACTGGTCTTTCAGAAGTTGGATCTGAGAAAGAACTAACGACCCCCTATTGTGATATGTCATTTTTAGACCCAATTTAAAGTATGGTTAAGAAGAGTGGTTTAGTGGGTTTGCCATATTGACACACAACAGAGTGCCTTGATTGGTTTGAAAACGGAGGTGAATTTCATCACCGCTACTTTCAATACTCATAAAGAATATCCCACTTGTCATTTCCTTCTGCACCTCGTTGGGTTCGATGCTCTTACTTATCGAAAGGACCGTGATTGATCCCCTATACTTGTGGGTCATCAAGACTCTTTTCTGGCACCATTGCCAGGGAGTGATGCATCTTTGGTAAGGAAACATTTTTATTACGTGCTGAAATTTATTGTACTTGTCACTATGAAAAGTAGTCCTTTGAGGGGCTTGCTCGGGGTATCTTCACCTCGACTGGAAGCAATGACAGTTGCTCCTCAACCTACTGAAAATATTTACTTTGATATTCCTTGGGGTAATTTAGAGAGACTGCTAGCTAATCCTTATGCAGGAGATGGAACCATGCATCTTGATATGCAGCTAATCTATATCGACGAAGTTTGTGAATTGTTTAAGATTGCAGTTTATTTGAGGATGGAGTTACTAAAAGTATTCCGTTTATCTTTGGGGGAAAAGCATTGTATTGGTACATGCTATTGGATGATATTGGAACATGGGATTGGAACCAATTGAAGCGAGAATTCCACCATAAATTTTATCCCATGCACTTGGTTAATCATGATCAGAATTATGTTGGGAACAAAGCATGAAAATCAAAAACATCCTGCGAAACACCCACGAATCAATCTAGGAGATGCATAGCTACGAGAGGGGAGTGTGTCTACATAACCTTGTAGACCAAAAGCGTTAGCATCGTAACGCAGTTGATGTAGTCGTACTCTTCACGATCCAATCGTGATCCAATCTGATCTAGTGCCGAATGGGCGGCACCTCTGAGATTAATACACGTTCAACTCGATGGCGTCCTCTCTTTCTTGATCCAGCAAGTGATGGAGAGGAGGTAGATGAGGTCGGAACCAACACAACGGTATGGTGGTAGTGGCAGCAGCAGAATTCCGGCAGGGCTTCGCCAAGCACGTACCGAAAGGTCATGGGACGAATTAGGAGCGGGAACGGGCCAAAGTCAAGGGGTGGCCGCCCCCATGCGCCTCACTCATCTATATATAGGCTAGGGGGTAGGGGAGGGTGTCCAAAAACCCATCTAGGGACAGCCACAAGGTCGAAATCCTTTTAAACTTGGAGATAACATCTTATCTCTAGATTCAACCCTTTAAATTTAGAGATAAGACCTTATCTCTAGATTTAAACATGTGCTTTGGGGAATGGGGTAGCCAGCCTATCTTGGATGTAGCCCACCCCTTGGTCCATGTGGGCCCTTCATAGGTCGTTGGGCCCCATGATGGAACCCCCGAAACCTTCTAGACCTTCCCGGTACAATACCGAAAAAACCGAACTTTTTCCGGAACCCAAAATATGACTTCCCATATATAAATCTTTACCTTTGGAATTCCTCGTGATACCCCGGATCCCATCCGGGACTCCGAAAAACCTTCGGATTTTCCACTATTAATATCTCAATACTACGCTAGCGCTACCGAACGTTAAGCGTGCTACCCTACGGGTTCGAGAATCATGTAGACATGACCGAGACTCCTCTTCGGCCAATAACCAATAGCGGGACCTGGATGCCCATATTGGTTCTCACATATTCCACGAAGGTCTTTATCGGTTGAACGACGATGTCAAGGATTCAGTAAACCCCGTATGTAATTCCCTTTGTCCGGCGATATGTTACTTGCCTGAGATTCGATTGTTCATATCTCAATAACTAGTTCAATCTCGTTACCAGCAAGTCTCTTTACTCGTTCCGTAATACAAGATCCCTTGACTAACTCATTAGGCACATTGCTTGCAAGATCTTTACGATGTTGTATTACTGAGTGTCGCGGGATATCCGCGGCCACCTGTGGGACCAGGAGGCCCCTTGCTGGTTCGGCAAGGGGACGTGGCATTGCACAAAGAGCAGACCAGCGCGCGGTAGTGCGGCGGGGAGCACACAAGCAATTTACATAGGTTCGGGCCGCCGCGAGGCGTAAAACTCTACTCCTGCTTTGGTGGATTGATGGTGGAATGGAGGTGGTGGAGCGTAGTACACTCGCCCAACAAGGGTTGCCTTAGGGTAGCAGTGACTACACGCGTACGGGGGTGTGGGTTCATCTATTTTCCAACCCTTTCTACGATTGCCATGGACCTCCTTTTATAGATCAAGGGGCGGCTACAGTGGCAAATTAGTCATTATGCACTAATATGATAGCAAACAATGATATCATACCTAACTCTGCGGGCTGACAGGGTGCATTAAATGCACCACTTAGTGTCAAATCACTGGTTGCCCGACAAGGCATGACGGGCTATCTTGCCAGCTCCGCGCATGTCTTCTTGACACGTCGTAGGACGGATGTCATCTACGGGTTCCTCCTGTAGGAACTGGCTGCCATGTGGCTAATGGCTGCCACTTAATCATCTTACGGCTTGACACCGCATTGATTGGCGACATGGGTCATGCTTGAGTGTTCAGTGAGGTGGTTTTTGCCTCCGCTAGCCCCCGGCAGGCCCTACCGGGGTGTTTTTGTTATCTGCTTCTGGGGTGGCATCGCCCCTTGCCGGGCTCGCCTGCCTGGCAAGGGAGGCCCTTTTCTTGGTGATGTCTTGCTTCTTTGGCTTGGCCTTGGTCTCTTTGATCTGAGCTGGTACTCTGAATCTCTTGGTTTCTCGTACATCTTGGCCTGACCTTGGCTTTTCCGTGCACGAGTCAGGGGAAAACACATACCCCTGTATATTTCCCCGACATAAGCCCTTGGGACTAAGCCACAAGTGTCGCTAGGCACGTTGGGTTAGGCCCCAAACAGTGCGCGAACATGTGGTAGGAGAGAGCTGAGTGTGCCAGTTTCGTCATGATGACCTGCCACCCCAACGTCCAATTTCCGCAATTACTGTGCGTCGTGGGATCGTGGGGCTGCTGCAGTTAAGGTAAAAATGGTAACTTTCTGAAGCGTCGCGCCTCTTTTCCGCTTTTCTCCCCCTTAAGAGAAGGAAAAGCCAATCGGCGCGACCCATCTGCCTCCTGCCCCACTCCCCATCTCCTTCTTCCGTAAGCCAAGCAACAACTCCTCCTTTCGCGTTCCCTCCTGTCGCCCCCCCCCCTCATCGAATCTCCTTCACTTTCGCGTCGCCGCCGCCGGGATGGGGAAGAAACCATCGGAGAAGAAGAAGCAGAAGGCCATGGTAACGGAGGCAGCCGCCGAGGGAAGTAAGAGGGCGGCAGAGCTGAACAAGAAGCAGAGCGAAGACATCGTCTTCATTCCGTCGAATCTTAGCGGCCCCGTCCTCCAAGCAAGGTATGGATATCTGTGGGGGAGAGCCGTTGATAAGGGGCATGGAGCGCCCGTAGTTTATGCGGGGAAGGACAATCCGCAAAACTCTTATCATTTCTTTTGTGCTTAGTTCATCTGTGGCCTCTGTCCCCCCTTCTCTGAATTCTTCAAGGCGATCATGAACATCTATGGGTTCCACCTCCTTGACTTCACGCGAAATGCAATGGCGACCATGGCCATTTTTGCGCACTTGTGCGAGAACTTTGTCGGAGGCAAGACCAATGTGGATCTAGTCCGGCATTATTTTGTCTCGCGTGTGGAGAGCAAAGTCAACCGCTCCGGGATCATTAGCTGGATGCCTCATGCGGTGAGGAAAGTTTGGGATTACATCCCTGGATTCCAGCGTGAGAGGTGGGAAGAATGGAGAGGAGATTGGTGCTGGATTCAGGATAAGGATCTCCCCGAGTTTTGTGAAGTACGGAAGGAGTGTGTCGAGCGCAGCAAGGCATGGAGCGCCAAAGGCCTCACCGAGGATAGGATGTGCCGGCAATCAACATGATCACTCATCTAGCGACTGCCGGGCTAACCGTTGAGCATGTGGGGGCAGATTTTCTTCTCCGCCGCATCTCACCATTGCAGGAAAGGGATAAGCATGCATGGTTGTATGGAGACTTGGCAGACATGATGAGCTTGCTACCGGGGCTGGCCAACAACTTGTCAATTCATGGCCACGGCTGGTTGTGCGACCAGCTGTTCGGCCGCTTTGAACTATTCAAGCTCCCGGCAACTATCGTCCCTCTGAACATCAACTCTGCCCGGGATCAGATACTGAAGTGGATGCCGGAATGCAATGTTGAGGGAGTATCGAGCAGTTGGTAGCTACCCACCCTGGACGAAAAGCTTGAATGGCCGAATACCCTAGTGGAGAAGGCCACCAGGGTTGAAACTGGAATGTACAAGCACACCTCGACTGTGGAGGTGGCGTACATTTTAAAGAGAGTCATGGAAGACAAGGACATCTGCCTCGTGGAGGCAGAGAAGGCCGCAAAAGCTGGGAAGGGCAAGGGGAAAGCTATGGACAGGAGCTCTTCCCCCAGCGGCAGCGACGTGCAAACCACGGAAAGGGTTGCCGAGGAAGGGCGTGTCGGGGATATCTTTGCCGAGCTAGATGCTCTGGCCACGACAACAAAGGATCTTCAGGAGGAGGAAAAAGAGTAAGAAGAGGAGGAGATCGGTGAGGCGGCCGGGCTCAAGGAGTGGCTAGCGGCTGGGCCGCAAGCCCCCGAGCCGGACCTTGAATAGCGCACCCGCAGGCGTGCTACTGCTCGAGGGGCAGCGACCTCCAACCCTCCTACTAAGAAGGTAAAGAAGGCCACCACCAAAGCTACCAAGGCTGAGGCGCCGTGTCGCCAATCTCCTCATCTGGCTCAGGCCAAGGGCCGCTCCACCAAGCGCTCGACGGACGTGGAGGTGGAGTCCAACTCCCACTCAGGCTCAAGCTCCTCGCAGAGCTCGTCTTCTCCAGAGCCCCCGATGCCACGACAAGCACCAAAGCTGCCGGAGAGTCCTGCTTTCCCACCACCGAAGAGAGGACGGGAGTCTCCACCTCCCGTGGAGTTCAATTTGAACTCCATGCTCGTCGCTGAAGAGTAAGGAGGATTTTCCCCTTTCCATGTGTAGCTTGCATATCTAATTTATTTTTGCTGACTGACCTCTTGTCCTTGTTGCCGGCAGGGAAGTGGAGGACGACACAAAAAACCTTGTCCACCGCCCCCGGAAGAGGCTCCGGCACCTTGGGTCATTGAGGGGCACTGAGAGCTTGGTCTTGGTGGGAGACGACGTGGACGACCCCATACTGAGCCCCCAGCTCGAGAGCGGTGACATGGTCCTTCCTGCCAGAGGTAATGGGGATGACGTCCATGTCTCCCCTGGCAGAGGGAGAGGTGAGACGTCCCAAGACGAGCCTCCCCCGCCGCTGAATCCGAAGAGGCCCCTGTGGGACTGCCTGTGGACGAGGTCGTGCAGAAGGTGGCCGAGACGACCACGACAGAGGCTGAAGTCCATGGACCGACACCAACCGCTACTGGGGAAATAGAGGTTCCCGCCAAGCAGACTCTCCCAGGTACTTTGCTTATTCTCCTCTTTTCTTTTCCTCTCTCTTTCTCTTTTTTATTGGTCGTTCCATATGCAACTTCCCAAGCCGAAGAATCAGACCCACTGGAGTTGGCGGTTGATATAGGAAGGGCTACCGCACACGAGGCTGCGGGGCTTGCTGCTGCCGAGGGGCAGGAACTTGCTGCTGGGGATGCCCAGGGTCCCTTGGCGGTAATGTTGCACTCCTCGGAGGATGCCCTAGCAGGGGGGGGTTGTCGAGATGAAGATCCCACTCCAGACCATGGGTCCATCCCCCATCACTGGGGTCACTGCTGTGACATTGCCATCCTCTTCGAGCACGCTAGCCATGGTGCCATCGTCACCTAGAGCCGAAGCCCCCGTCCTGTCCCTGATAACGGATGCTGAGCTTGATGAAGAGCTTCAGCTCCTCCTGGCCCCACTTGACCAGGGGGTGGAAGAGGCTGATGACTCTGTAGCCGTCGCCATGGACTCAACTTTCATGGAATCCATGATGGCGGGTGTGAAGGAGATGCAGGCCCGGCACCACCAGAGGTGGCAGGCGCTCAAGGAGCGGCGCGAATCTGCCGCCAAGGTGGATCAAAAGCTGAAGTATAAGTGCCTAAAGCTACACGGGTGGAACAACAAACAACTCAAGGTGATCATGAGGCAGCGGGAGATGCTTCAGATGGCGGGAGAAGATTTCACGGCCCGCAAGGTGCACCTGGCGGACCACAAGGCATCCCTAGACGCCAGAGAGTGAGATCTCTCTCTCCGGGAGGAAAAACTTGAGGCCACTCTCTCCGCCAAGGATGAAATCCTGCAAGCTCTTATGCAGCAACGTATCAAGGAACTGGAGGATAGGCACGAAACTGCGCTGGATGCTCTTGCTACTGACTATGCTGCCCAATTGAAGAAGGTTACTGATGATCAGGCTGTTGCATCTGCCGCCAAGGATGACCTTGACAAGCAGGTGGCCAGACTGAATGAGGACCTCGCTAGGAGTGCCAAAGAGGTTGAGGTGCTCAAAGAGAAAGCTCAGTAGGCTGAGACCCTCTTGGTCGACGTACAGTCGCAGCTCTCCTCCAAGACCTAGAGCCTCGAAATTGCCAATGGTAACATCTCGGATTTGAAGGCGAGGATCGACACGCTGGAGCATTCGGCGGAATCACTTGAGTCCCGCCAGTAGTTGTTGTCCAAGGATTTGGAGGCCGCCCAACGTCTCCGGCAACATGCAGAGGACAGGCTGAAGAATCATGCTGACACGGTCAAACTCTGGACCAAGAGCTTGATCGACGTGGCCAAGCGCCTTGGTGCCCAGGCTAAGGTGATGGGCATGGACGGCCTAGTATTCTCGATCGGTAGGCATGAGGTCCCCAGCGCCAAGCTGGGACTCTTCTTCAACGAGTTGATTGAGAAGTTCAAAGTGCACCAAGAGGGGAGGGCAGAGCGCTTTGCGACTGAGTCTCGGAGGCTTGCCCGCGATGCCCTCTTCATGGTGATGAGCAATTTCGCCTGTCGTCATCTGGACCTCGACCTTGACGATGGATTCAGGGCGCCACCAGCGGGTGCTGATGTCGCGGTCGCTAAGGAGAAGGCTACGCCCCGGGCCGACAGGGTTCTTCAAGTTTGAACTGCTCCGCCGGGCCACCAGTCCAATTATCGGGCCGATGTTGCCCTATAATGAATCATAAAATATATTTTGCGTTTAGTTACTCTACCTCTCATGTTTGCGTGGAACTGACATCTCTAGTTGGATTCTGAATGCGTGTTTATCCCTTTGAGCTCTATATGTTTGCCTTCGTATGATCGATCCCTATGTATGCTCCGGATGCCTGCGAGTATCATCTTGCCACGATAGTCGTAAGGGTCCATCCCTTATCAGTCATCTTGGCATGGATGCGTCCCAATAGGTTTTTCCCGAGTAGTTCTCGATGCAGCCTCTCGTCCCACGAGCATGGCTCTGGACAGAACGATGGTGCGATCAAAGAAACTAACCTAGGTTCCGTCGCACGAGGGTAGTCACGATATGAACGCTCACTAGAGTTAAGGGATAAACAACCGCAAAATTCTGAAAAGTAACAATAGGATGAGGTATCGTAAACTTAGCTTTCATCTTGAACTCTTTTTCCTCTGCCGGGTCGCATGCGCCTAGTACGCTCGCAGCGCCCGAAGGCGCTGGATGTAACCAAATGGTCTCTTTGTTCCCAGCAGGGAGTCATATGTATTTCTTGTGGCTGGCAGTGCACCGGGGCACATCGTCGGGCTTCTCTGGTCCTCCTCCCTCTTTCTCCTTCTCCTTCGAGTCAGCGTGGCGGCTGCCATTGCATGGGTCGTGCTGATGAAGCCAGCTTTGCCGAGGTACATTTGCTGGGGTATATGTCGACGGACTCATACCAGCATTCCGCTCGGGATTACCCACGATATGGGAAATACTCAACCGAGCGATGCGCAGTAATCGTCGACGTCGATGACTTCGGGGCTAAAGCGACTTGACTGCTGTCGAAGGGAAGGGACGGGGAGGAGGGAGCTCGCGCCCGCACACTTCGTGTCTCCTCTCCGAACGGTGCCTAAATGGTAGGTACGTCATTTGGACCACAAGGACGGGGCAATTGCTTCTAATGGAGATCTTAGCCGCACCCGCGTGCACGGCGAGGCGCGATGGCCGTCGATGGGGTACGGGGGCAACCCCGCTTAATCTCCGCGTCTTTGTGGGCGCCATGGCCGATGGCGCCGTAGAGGATAAATATGGCGATGATGATGACACGCTGCGCACGCTTTCAGGTTCGCGCAAGTGAGCCCCCTACCTGGCGCACCAAAGATGTCGCGGGATATCCGCGGCCACCTATGGGACCAGGAGGCGCCTTCTGGTTCGGCAGGGGGACGTCGTGTTGCACAAAGAGCAGACCAGCGCGTGGCAACGCGGCGGGGAGCACACAAGCAATTTACCCAGGTTCGGGCCGCCCGAGGCGTAAAACCCTACTCCTGCTTTGGTGGATTGATGGTGGAATGGAGGTGGTGGAGCATAGTACACACGCCCGGCAAGGGTTTCCTTAGGGCAGCAGCGACTACGTGCGTACGGGGGTGTGGGTTCGTCTATTTTCCAACCCTTTCTATGATTGCCATGGGTCTTCTCTTATAGATCAAGGGGCGACCACATTGGCAAAGTAGTAATTATGCACTAATATGATAGCGAACAGTGCTATCATACCTAACTCTGCGGGCTGACAGGGTGCATTTGATGGGCCTCGAACCCCTTGTTGGTTACCCCAAGTGGAAGGTGTAAGATGCAGTAAGTAGAAGTGTTTTCCCCTAGCAAAGATGCCAAGGATCGAATCCCCAGAGACTCCTAGGTTCAACAAGTAGGTGTCAACTGCTAATGGCGCAATTAGCAATCAACATGGACCTGCACACAGATACAAATAACTTTGCTCCCAACGAGTACAGAGAGGTTGTCAATCCCTCCGGCCTTGTAGTTCACAAAGGGTTAAAAGCAATGATAGTAGTGATAGATAGTTTTTGCAATAGTAAGTAAATAGCGAAAAGTAAATGGTGTATTTGATCAATGATGGTAATATGGACCGGAGTCTCATGATGTTCACTAGTGATTTCTCTCTCCCAAAAGACGATAAAACAGCTATGTGAGGTAACAAATTACAGCTGGGCAATTGACAGGACCACAAACGCAAACCAATGCTGACTACATTGCAAGAAAGGTTGAGGTTCAAAGCATGGGCGGTACGCCAAAGTAAGTAGACCGAAATCCATCAATATCTACTACTAATCATCCGCCTTGAGATATCTATCCAGAACATCTCGCTGGTATTAAGTTGCAAGGCCCACCCATAGTGTAAACTCAATGCAACAGACAACTGCATTAAAAGAACTTTGCGTAAAGTAAACAATCCTTGCACCCGCGGGCACAAGCACCGTTGGTTTCCCCCTTGTGGCAATAGCACATCCCCTAGACTCATGTTTCTGTCACTCAAGCTAGTCATCGAGGGGCATGAACCCACAATCGAGCATATCGTTCCCTCTTGGAGTCACTACCTATTACTCGGCCAAAGCAATAAATAACAACGGAGAACATGCAAGAATTACTTATGAACTAAAATATAAAAGAGGTGAATCAAATATATTACTCAAGATCAATCTGAACATAATCTCATAATCCATCAGATCCCAGCAAACTCAACATAGCAACAACATAAGGATTACATAGGTGCCTCGATCATGTAGGGCAGCTCACGATGACTAATTAGTGAAGCACAAGAACGGGAGGAGAACATCACATAGCTACTGGTCATGGACTCATGGTCCAAGGGAGACTACTCACGAGTCATCCGGGAGGCGTCCATGGTGGTGGAGAAGCTCCCGGTGGTGATCCTCCCCTCCGGCAGGGTGCCGGGAAGAGTTCTCCTGGTGCTCCCGATCTTGGAAGCGGCAGCGGCGGCGGAACAGAGATGGGATCGCGAAAAGAAGTCCTGTTCTGAGGGTTTCGGAGAGTCCTTTAAATATATGCCAAAGTAGGGCATCGGGGGAGCCTCGGGGGGCCCAGGCGCCCCCCCCCCCCCCGGCGCGGCCCGGGCGGGCGCGCCCACAGGGCGCCTGGAGCCCCTGTGCCCCCCCCAGGTTGCCCTTCGGACGCAGTGTTGTTTTCGTATCGCTGATTTTTTATATAATTTTTCTGGATTTTTCTGGGCAGTTCTCGAAACGTGAAAACCTGAAATACAAAAACAGCCGAAAACAGAAACTGGCACTGGGGTGCACTGGATTAGTAAGTTAGTCCAAATATGATCAAAAGTGTATGGAAGTGTATGAATATCATAGCAATATCACCCAAAAGTGGCATGGAGCAAGCAGAAATTATAGATACGTTTTGGACGTATCAACATCCCCAAGCTTAATTCCTGCTCGTCCTCGAGTAGGTAAATGATAACAAGAATAATTTCTGTGGTGACATGCTATTAACCATATAGTACTTTTTCATAGTCATATGACAAAAGCTTACTGAGACAATGATTCTATAGTAATTAAGTTGTCTCAAGAGAAAATCACAAATGACTGAAAGTTTTACAACATGAAACTGAAACATCAAAAAGATTTGCAATGAACATGATGTGCAAATATGATCAAGTGATATCTAGCTTGCCCCCTTTAGTGATGCAAAACATAAGTGCAGGGGCACCTTCAAGGTTTAAGTGATGACTAGATACAATCATTTCAGAATAAATGATATCACAATCATGCAAAAGACAATGCTACTTTGGGACAATGCACATTACACTCAGAATGACAATCATGCTCTCAGTAGTTGGTGCTTCAATCATAAAGGTAAAAGAAATGGTTAAGTGCTAGAGCTTTTTATTTTGAAAACATGGAAGCAATTGTGTCAACGGTAGTAGTACTTCATATCTGTCATGCATAAAACATCCTATAAGTTGCAAGCCTCATGCATCGAATACCAATAGTGCTCGCTCCTTGTCCTAATTAGCTCGGATCCCCATGGGTTATCATTGCATTGCATATGTTTTAACCAAGTGTCACAAAGGGGTACCTCTATGCCACCTGTACAAAGGTCCAAGGAGATAAATCGCATTTGATTTCTCGTTTTTGATAGATCTCAACTTGAGGACATCCATACCGGGACAACATAGAAAATAGATGATGGACTCCTCTTTAATGCATAAGCATATTCTCATGAGAGATTGAGGATTAAGGTCCAAGTTAAAACTTCCACCATGATGCATGGCTTTGGTTGGCGGCCCAATGTTCTTCTCTAAAAATATGCATATTAATTCAAACCACGGTAAATCACCCTTACTTCAGATAAGACGAACATGCATAACAACTCACATGATATTCAACAAAAGTGTGACAGTTGATGGCGTCCCCAGAAACATGGTTACCGCTCAGCAAGCAACTCATAAGAAATAAGATACATAGGCAACATATTCTTTACCACAATAGTTTTTAGGCTACTTTCCCATGAGCTATGTATTGCATGGTTAGTTTGCTTAGTGCAGGTGGAGGTTAGCAAAAGACTGGGAGCGACCAACTAAGAGAGCAATGACGGTCATAATCATGCAGAGCGACAAAGCAATATTGAATCAGGCATGGTAGTTATATCGCTACTTAGAAATAAAAGATCATCAAGGCTTGACAGACTTTCTTTACAGTCTTAAATATGCGTGAGCATACGCCAAGTCAATCAAAATAAATTCTCGAAGGAAGATATTAGTAGACCATACCATATCATAGGCAAACAAACCAAGTTGGTATTTCAATAACACATTGGGAACCCCCCAGCTATCTGAGATTAACCAAAAGAAAACCTGAACTACTAAGCACCATCATGAAAGTAGCATCTTTATCATAGACACATTAACCCATGCAACGGAAGCAAACTCTCTTAATAAGGTGAGCATGGTAATTAAAGAGAGTTCAAGCAACCAACTAAATAAAAGCTCTTGAAAAGATAAGCATGAATACTAAGAGCAGAGTATGATAGTAGCTATTTAAAAGACAAAGAACACACACAGCATAGATAGACATGAAAATTCTATGTAATGTTCTAGGTAGAAGTGGAGCGTGTTTCTCTCCCACATAAAGGAATGCTGGGTTCCGACTCGTTATGAAAAACTAAAAAGAAAACTAAAAGCAAGACGCTCCAAGCATAGCACATAACACATGAAGTGATAAAAATATAGCGGAACGAAAGACGAACTGATAATGATGATGGAGAAGGGGATGCACGGGGGCATCCCCAAGCTTAGAGACTTGAGTCTCCTTGAATATTTCTTGGGGGTGCACGGGGGCATCCCCAAGCTTGAGCGCTTGACACTCCTGAATCTTTTTATCATCTTCCCTCGCACACTTGAAAACTCCCTTCATACACAACTCATCATAATCTGATTAGCGAGGTTAGTACCCTTAATAAAATAATTATACCTTGCTGGAAATAAGGATATTCTTGAAGTTCTACTGTTTCTCAAGATTTCCAAAAGATTTTTGCAAAGAAAAAGCAAGTTCTCAATTTGCAAAGTGAAGGTAAGGCAAAACAGGACAGAATCTGTGAAAAATAGAACAGCAGGCAGTAATTGACCTGTTCGGGATACTTCTGCAACTCAAATCAAAAAACTCAGAACTGACGCACGAAAGACAATTATATAGAGAACGCTGTCGAAAAAATTCAGACCTAAAAGATGATCTGTTGATTTTATACGAATTTTTCTATCCAAGGACAGAATCTGTTTCATGGACAGCACCTCACAACTTTTGAACTTTCTAGCAATCAGAGGCTATACTTGGCACAAATATGAAAAGTAAAGAGACAATGATGATGATACAGCAGTAAACAACATGAAGACACAACAAAAGCAAAAAATTTATTCATGTGGGCTGCCTCCCAAAAGCGCTTTCTTTTATGCGTTTAAGCTAGGCATAATGCATAGATCAAGTTTTATCAAGAGTAAAAGAGTAGCTAGCCCGTATAACGGACTCAAAAGGTAACTTGACCTTCTTACGAGGGAAGTGTTCCATCCCTTTCTTGAGAGGAAACTGAAATTTTATATTACCCTCTTTCATGTCAATGACAGCACCAACGGTGCGTAAAAAGGGACGTCCCAAAATAATTGGACATGAAGGATCACATTCAATATCCATGATAGTGAAATCAACGGGAACATAATTATCATTGACAACAATAAGAACATCGTCGATCCTCCCCAAAGGTTTCTTCATGGAAGAATCAACGAGAGCATCACCAAAAGAACAAGAATCAAAAGATTTCAATTTAAGCATATCATATAGTCTTTTGGGCATAATAGAAGTACTAGCTACAATATCACATAAAGCAAAGCATGAGAAGTTATTTATCTTAGTTTTAATCATAGAATCCCAACCATCTTCTAGCTTTCTAGGTATGGAGGCTTCTACTCTAAGTTTTTCCTCCCTAGCTTTGATGAGAGCATTAGTGACATGCTCTGTGAAGGCAAGATTAAGCGTGCTAGTGTTGGGATCCTTAGCCATTCCTTGTAGAATGGTGACAACTTCTGAAATACTACAATTATCAAAATCAATTTTATCATTAGTGGGCAGAATTGTAGTGTCATCCTCTTTGTTTAATTCGCCCTCTATTATAAGAGTTTGGACATCTTCCCAAGTTTGGGGAAGCTTAGGAGCAAGTTTAAACTGAGGCTCATACTTTTTTCCTGGAAGACCATGCCATGGGCATAACTCTCCGTCATAACTAGTGTAATCACAAGGTTTATTTTTTTTGTAAATCCCGTCAGATATAAGTGGGGCAATGGAAGTAGGGGTGCACTCCTCCCATTTAGTGTTTTTGGTAGAACCCATAGTAGCAAGCAAGCAAGATAACTGTTTTTGTGATTTTCGATAAAAGGAACTAAAGCAAAAAATGAAAGGTAAACTAACAAGACTAAAAAGCAAAGGTAAAAGATAGCATGCAACTCCCCTATCCTGAAGAGTGGAGTCCCCGGCAACGGCGCCAGAAAATACTCCTTGATGGGCCTCGAACCCCTCGTTGGTTACCCCAAGTGGAAGGTGTAAGATGCAGTAAGTAGAAGTGTTTTCCCCTAGCAAAGATGCCAAGGATCGAATCCCCAGAGACTCCTAGGTTCAACAAGTAGGTGTCAACTGCTAACGGCGCAATTAGCAATCAACGTGGACCTGCACACAGATACAAATAACTTTGCTCCCAACGAGTACAGAGAGGTTGTCAATCCCTCCGGCCTTGTAGTTCACAAAGGGTTAAAAGCAATGATAGTAGTGATAGATAGTTTTTGCAATAGTAAGTAAATAGCAAAAAGTAAATAGTGGATGTGATCAATGATGGTAATATGGACCGGAGTCTCATGATGTTCACTAGTGATGTCTCTCTCCCAAAAGACGATAAAACAGCTATGTGAGGTAACAAATTACAGCTGGGCAATTGACAGGACCACGAACGCAAACCAATGCTGACTACATTGCAAGAAAGGTTGAGGTTCAAAGCATGGGCGGTACGCCAAAATAAGTAGACCGAAATCCATCAATATCTACTACTAATCATCCACCTTGAGATATCTATCCAGAACATCTCGCTGGTATTAAGTTGCGAGTCCCACCCATAGTGTAAACTCAATGCAACAGACAACTGCATTAAAAGAACTTTGCGTAAAGTAAACAATCCTTGCACCCGCGGGCACAAGCACCGTTGTTTTCCCCCTTGTGGCAACAGCACATCCCCTAGACTCATGTTTCTGTCACTCAAGCTAGTCATCGAGGGGCATGAACCCACAATCGAGCATAACGTTCCCTCTTGGAGTCACTACCTATTACTCGGCCAAAGCAATAAATAACAACGGAGAACATGCAAGAATTACTTATGAACTAAAATATAAAAGAGGTGAATCAAATATATTACTCAAGATCAATCTGAACATAATCTCATAATCCATCAGATCCTAGCAAACTCAACATAGCAACAGCATAAGGATTACATAGGTGCCTCGATCATGTAGGGCAGCTCACGAGGACTAATTAGTGAAGCACAAGAATGGGAGGAGAACATCACATAGCTACTGGTCATGGACTCATGGTCCAAGGGAGACTACTCACGAGTCATCCGGGAGGCGTCCATGGTGGTGGAGAAGCTCCCGGTGATGATCCTCCCCTCCGGCAGGGTGCCGGGAAGAGTTCTCCTGGTGCTCCCGATCTTGGAAGCGGCGGCGGCGGCGGAACAGAGATGAGATCGCGAAAAGAAGTCCTGTTCTGAGGGTTTCGAAGAGTCCTTTAAATATATGCCAAAGTAGGGCACCGGGGGAGCCTCGGGGGGCCCAGGCGCCCCCCCCGGCGCGGCCCAGGGGGGGGGGGCGCCCACAGGGCGCCTGGAGCCCCTGTGGCCCCCCCAGGTTGCCCTTCGGACGCAGTGTTGTTTCTATATCGCTGATTTTTTATATAATTTTTCTGGATTTTTCTGGGCAGTTCTCGAAACGTGAAAACCTGAAATACAAAAACAGCCGAAAACAGAAACTGGCACTGGGGTGCACTGGATTAGTAAGTTAGTCCAAATATGATCAAAAGTGTATGGAAGTGTATGAATATCATAGCAATATCACCCAAAAGTGGCATGTAGCAAGCAGAAATTATAGATACGTTTTGGACGTATCGGCATTAAATGCACCGCTTGGTGTCACATCACTGGTTGCCCGACAAGGCTTGCCGGGCTATCTCGCCAGCTCCGCGCCTGTCTTCTTGACATGTCGTAGGACGGGTGTCATCTACGGGTTCCTCCTATAGGAACTGGCTGCCATGTGGCTAATGGTTGCCACTTAATCATCTTGTGGCTTGACACCGCATTGATTGGCGACGTGGGTCATGCTTGAGTGTTCGGTGAGGTGGTTTTTTCCTCTGCCAGCCCCCGGCAGGCCCTGCCGGGGTGCTTCTATTATCGGCTTCAGGGGGTGGCCTCGCCCCTTGCCGGGCTCGCCTGCCCGGCAAGGGAGGCCCTTTTCTTGGTGATGTCTTTCTTCTCCGGCTCGACCTTGGTCTCTTTGATCTGAGCTGGTACTCCGAATCTGTTGTTTTCTCGTACATCTTGGCCAGGCCTTGGCTTGTCCGTGCACGAGTCAAGGGGAAAACACATACCCTTGTATATTTTCCCCGATACCGAGAGGGCCCAGAGATATCTCTCTGTCACACGGAGTGACAAATCCCAGTCTCGATCCAGGCAACCTAACAGACACCTTCAGAGATACCTGTAGAGCATCTTTATGATCACCCAGTTATGAAGTGACATTTGATAGCACACAAGGTATTTCTCTGGTGTCCGGGAGTTGCATGATATCATGGTCGAAGGAATAGATACTTGACATGAAGAAACCTATCGCGAATAACTAAAATGATCTGATGCTAAGCTTACGATTGGGTCTAGTCCATCACATCATTCTCCTAATGATGTGATCCCGTTATCAAATGACAACTCATGCATGTGGTTAGGAAACCTTAACCATCTTTGATCAATGAGCTAGTGTAGTAGAGGCTCACTAGGGACATGGTATTTTTTTATGTATTCACACATTTAAGTTTCCGGTCAATTCAATTCTAGCATGAATAATAAACCTTTATCATGAACAAGGAAATATGATAATAACCAATTTATTGTTGCCTATAGGGCATATTCCAACAGTCTCCCACTTGGACTAGAGTCAATAATCTAGTTTACATAATTATGAATCTAACACCCATGGAGTCTTGGTGCTGATCATGTTTTTTTTCCGTGGAAGAGGTTTAGCCAATGATACGTCTCCAACGTATCTATAATTTTTGATTGTTCACTGTTGTTATATTATCATTCTTGGATGTTTTACAATCATTTCGTAGCAACTTTATATCATTTTTGGAACTAACCTATTGACATAGTTGATACGTCCATTTTGCATCATGTTTTCTTGCTGTTATTTATGTTGTTATTATGCATAATAATGCTTTTTGGAGTAATTCTAATGCCTTTTCTCTCATAATTTGGAAGGTATACACCAAGATGGAGAATTCCAGCAGTTGGAAATCTGGACCTGAAAAAGCTACGTCAGGCCACCTATTATGCACAACTCCAAACAAGCTGAAACTTCACGGATATTTTTTATGGATTATTTAAGAAATACTGGAGCTGATAACCACCTGAGGGGGCCCACCAGGTGGGCACAACCCACTTGGGCGCGCCAGGGCCCCCAGGCGCGCCCTGGTGGGTTGTGCTCACCCCGGCCCACCTCCGGTGCCCCTCTTCTGGTATATAAGTCATTTTGACCTAGAAAAATTAAGGGGAGGACTTTCGGGATGGAACGCCACCGTCTCGAGGCGGAACTTGGGCATGAGCACTTTTGCCCTCCGGCAGAGCGATTCCGCCGGGGGAACTTCCCTCCCGGAGGGGGAAATCATCGTCATCATCATCACCAACAACTCTCCCATCTGGGGGAGGGCTATCTTCATCAACATCTCCACCAGCACCATCTCATCTCAAACCCTAGTTCATCTCTTGTGATCAATCTTGTTACCGGAACTATAGATTGTTGCTTGTGGGTTACTAGTAGTGTTGATTACATCTTGTAATTGATTACTATACGGTTTATTTGGTGAAAGATTATATGTTCAGATCCATTATGCTATATATTACCTCTATGATCTTGAGCATGTTCAACACTCGTGAGTAGTTACCTTTGTTCTTGAGGTCACCGGAGAAATCATGTTGCAAGTAATCATGTGAATTTGATATGTGTTCGATATTTTGATAGTATGTATGTTGTGATCCCCTTAGTGGTGTCATGTGAACATCGACTACATGACACTTCACCATATTTGGGCCTAAGGGAATGCACTGTGGAGTAGTAACTAGATGGTGGGTTGCGAGAGTGACAGAAGCTTAAACCCTAGTTTATGCACTATTCTGTAGGGGACCGATTGGATCCAAACGTTTAATGCTATGGTTAAAATTTACTCTTTATACTTTTCTCGTAGTTGAGAATGCTTGCGGGAGGGTTAATCATAAGTAGGAGGTTTTTTCAAGTAAGAACAACACCTAAGCACCGATCCACCCACATATCAAATTATCAAAGTAGCGAACATGAATTAAACCAACATGATTGTGATAGCCTGGCTTATTAGGGATGATAGACTACTCATATCAATAAGGAATTCCTTCTTTTCCGGGAGCTCATTTGGAAAGAACTCCAAAGTTAAGCGTGCTCAGCTTGGAGTAGTTTCAGGATGGGTGACAGACCGGGAAGTTACTCCCGGGTGCACAAGAGTGAGGACAAAGTGCGCATAAAAGACTAGTATTGATATGTGGGGCCAGTCTAGATCCCGCTAGGAGTAACGACCACCGGCGGGTGTGTCCGGGGTGTTACAAGTTGGTATCAGATCTGACCCTCGTGGTTACACGGATGTTTGTGAATAGGTGTGCGGTCATGTTATTCATGACGTTTGTGACCCGTCCTGGCACACGACATGCCACATGTACTGGACTGGATGCATAGACGTATGTGCCAAGAGGGAACGTTCCTGTGGCCTGACGAGGACGTCGGTTCCTGTGAGTGGGGGTGTATGTGATAGCCTGGCTTATTAGGGATGATAGACTACTCATATCAATAAGGAATTCCTTCTTTTTCGGGAGCCCATTTGGAAAGAACTCCAAAGTTAAGCGTGCTCAGCTTGGAGTAGTTTCAGGATGGGTCACCAACCGGGAAGTTGCTCCCCGATGCTCACGAGTGAGGACAAAGTGCACAGAAAAGACTAGTATCAATATGTGGGGCCAGTCTAGATCCCGCTAGGAGTAACGACCACTGGCGGGTGTGTCCGGGGTGTTACAATGATGAAAGTGACTAGATGAAATCCCGTGTACCCTCAAGAATGCTTTGCTTATTATAAGAGACCGTTTTGGCCTATCCTTTTCCTAAAAAGGATTGTGATATCTTGCTGCATACTTTCTACTATTATTGTTACTTGCTCGTTACAAAATTATCTTGCTATCAAACTACTCTGCTACTTATAATTTCAGCACTTGCAGACACTACCTTACCGAGAAACACTTGTCGGTTCCTTCTGCTCCTCGTTGGGTTCGACACTCTTACTTATGGAAAAGAGCTACAATTGATCCCCTATACTTGTGGGTCATCAAGGCAATTTTCTGGTGCCGTTGCCGGGGAGTGAAGCTCTTCTAGTAAGTGGAAATTGGTAAGGAAACATTCATATAGTGTGCTGAATTTATTGTCACTTGTTACTACGGAGAACAATCCTTTGAGGGGTTTGTTCGGGGTATCTTTACCTCGACCGGAACCACAATTAGCTACCCCTCAACCCACTTCACCTACTGAAAATATTGAATATGAAATCCCTTCGGGTATGATAGAACAACTGCTAGCTAATCCTTATGCAGGAGGTGGAACCGAACATCCTGATATGCACTTGATATATGTAGAACAAATTTGTGGATTGTTTAAGCTTGCAGGTCTACCCAGGGATCAAGTTATGAAGAAGGTTTTTCCTTTATCTTTTAAGGAAAAAGAATTAGCATGGTATAGGCTATGCGATGATATTGGATCTTGGAACTGGAACCGATTGTAAATGGAGTTTCACCAAAAAAAATATCCTATGCATCTAGTTCATCGTGATCGGAATTATATATATAATATTTGGCCTCATGAAGGAGAAAGTATCACTCAAGCTTGGGGGAGGCTTAATTCAATGTTATATTCATGCCCCAATCATGAGCTCTCAAGAGAAATTTTTATTCAGAATTTTTATGCTCGGCTTTCCCATAATGATTGTGTTGGGGAACGTAGTATTTTAAAATTTTCCTACGATCACGCAAGATCTATCTACCAGATGCATAGCAACGAGAGGGAAGAGTGTGTCTACGTACCCTCGTAGACCGGAAGCGGAAGCGTCAAGTGACGCGGTTGATGTAGTCGAACTTCTTCGCGATTCAACCAATCAAGCACCGAATGTACGACACCTCCGCGTTCAGCACACGTTCAGCTTGATGACGTCCCACGAGCTCTTGATCCAGTTGAGCTTCACGGGAGAGTTTCGTCAGCACGACGGCGTGGTGACGGATATGATGTATATACCGGCGCAGGGCTTCGCCTAAGTACTGCGACGGTATGACCGAGGTGTGTTTCTGTGGAGGGGGGGCACCGCACACGGCTGGAACAATTCAACTTGTGTGTGTTTGGGTGCCCCCCTGCCCCCGTATATAAAGGAGCAAGGGAGGAGGGCCGGCCGGCCTCCTATGGTGCGGCTAGGGCAATCCTACTAGGAATAGGATTGCAATCCTATTCCTAGTTGGAGTCCACCAAGAAGGAAGAGAGGGAAAGGAAAAAGGAGGGAGAGGTGGCGCCCCCCAATCCTAGTCCAACTAGGATCCCCTGGTGGGGCACCGGCCAGCCTCTGTGGACTGCCTCTCTCCTTTCCTCAAGGCCCACTATGGACCATCCCCCCTCGTAGGGGGTTCCGGTAACCCCCTCCGACAATCCAGTTAAATCCGAAACTTTTCCGGAAAACTTCCGGTGTCCGAATATAGTCGTCCAATATATCAATCTTTATGTCTCGGACATTCCGAGACTCCTTTTCATGTCCGTGATCTCATCCGGGACTCCGAACTACCTTCGGTACATCAATACTCATAAACTCATAATACCGATCATCATCAAACGTTAAGCGTGCGGACCCTACGGGTTCGAGAACTATGTAGACATGACCGAGACTCATCTCCGGTCAATAACCAATAGCGGAACCTGGATGCTCATATTGGCTCCTACATATTCTACGAAGATCTTTATCGGTCAAACCGCATAACAACATACGTTGTTCCTTTTGTCATCGGTATGTTACTTGCCCGAGATTCGATCGTCGGTATCTCTATACCTAGTTCAATCTCGTTACCGGCAAGTCTCTTTACTCGTTCCGTAACACATCAGCTCGTGACTAACTCATTAGTCTTTTGCTTGCAAGGCTTATTATGATGTGTGTTACCGAGAGGGCCCAGAGATACCTCTCCGACACTTCGGAGTGACAAATCCTAATCTTGATCTATGCCAACACCACGAATACTTTCAGAGACACCTGTAGAGCATCTTTATGATCACCCAGTTACGTTGTGACGTTTGATAGCACACAAGGTCTTCCTACGGTATTCGGGAGTTGCATAATCTCATAGTCATAGGAACATGTATAAGTCATGAAGAAAGCAATAGCAGTAAAACTAAACGATCAAAGTGCTATGCTAACGGATGGGTCTAGTCCATCACATCATTCTCCTAATGATGTGATCCCGTTGATCTAATGACAACTCATGTCTATGGTTAGGAAACATAACCATCTTTAATCAATGAGCTAGTCTAGTAGAGGCATACTAGGGACACTCTGTTTTGTCTATGTATTCACACATGTACTAAGTTTCCGGTTAATACAATTCTAGCATGAATAATAAACATTTATCATGATATAAGGAAATATAAATAACAACTTTATTATTGCCTCTAGGGCATATTTCCTTCAGTCTCCCACTTGCACTAGAGTCAATAATCTAGCTGACATCGCCATGTGATTTAATACCGATAGTTCACATCGTTATGTGAATAACACCCATAGTTCACATCGCCATGTGACCAACACCCAAAGGGTTTACTAGAGTCAATAATCTAGTTCACATCGCTATGTGATTAATACCCAAGAGTAATAAGGTGTGATCATGTTTTGCTTGTGAGAGAAGTTTAGTCAATGGGTCTGTCACATTCAGATCCGTATGTATTTCGCAAATTTCTATGTCTACAATGCTCTGCATAGAGCTACTCTAGCTAATTGCTCCCACTTTCAATATGCATCCAGATTGATACTTAGAGTCATCTGGATTTAGTGTCAAAGCTTGCATCGGCGTAACCCTTTACGACGAACTCTTTATCACCTCCATAATCGAGAAACATTTCCTTAGTCATCCAGTTACTAAGGATAATTTTGACCGCTGTACAGTGATCTACTCCTGGATCACTATTGTACCCTCTTGACAAACTCATGTCAAGGTACACAACATGTTTGGTACACAGCATGGCATACTTTATAGAACCTATGGCTGAGGCATAGGGAATGACTTACATTCTCTCTATATTTTTCTGCCGTGGTCTGGCTTTGAGTCTTACTCAACTTCACACCTTACAAGTCAGGCAAGAACTCCTTCTTTGACTGATCCAATTTGAACTACTTCAAAATCTTATCAAGGTATGTACTCATCAAAAGTCTTATCAAGCGTCTTGATCTATCTCTATAGATCTTGATGCCCAATATGTAAGCAGCTTCACCAAGGTCTTTCTTTGAAAAACTCCTTTCAAACACTCCTTTATGCTTTCCAGAAAATTCTACATCATTTCCGATCGACAATATGTCATTCACATATACTTGTCAGAAAGGTTGTAGTGCTCCCACTCACTTCTTGTAAATACAGGCTTCACCGCAAGTCTGTATAAATCTATATGCTTTGATCAACTTATCAAAGCGTATATTCCAACTCCGAGATGCTTGCACCAGTCCATAGATGGATCGCTGGAGCTTGCACATTTTGTTAGCACCTTTAGGATTGACAAAACCTTCTGGTTGCATCATATACAAGTCTTCTTTAATAAATCCATTAAAGAATGCAGTTTTGTTATCCATTTGCCAGATTTCATAAAATGCGGCAATTACTAACATGATTCGGGCATACTTAAGCATCGCTACGGGTGAGAAAGTCTCATCGCAGTCAACTCCTTGAACTTGTCGAAACCCTTTCGCAACAAGTCTAGCTTTGTAAACAGTAACATTACCGTTTGCGTCGGTCTTCCTCTTGAAGATCCATTTATTTTCGATGGCTTGCCGATCATCGGGCAAGTCAACCAAAGTCCATACTTTGTTCTAATACATGGATCCCATCTCAGATTTCATGGTCTCAAGCCATTTTGCGGAATCTGGGCTCATCATCGCTTCCTCATAGTTCGTAGGTTCATCATGGTCTAGTAACATGACTTCCAGAACTGGGTTGCCGTACCACTCTGGTGCGGAACGAACTCTGGTTGATCTACGAAGTTCAGCAGTAACTTGATCTGAAGTTTCATGATCATCATCATTAGCTTCCTCACTAATTGGTGTAGGAATCACTGGAACGAGTTTCTGTGATGTACTACCTTCCAATTCGGGAGAAGGTACAATTACCTCATCAAGTTCTACTTTCCCCCCACTCACTTCTTTCGAGAGAAACTCCTTCTCTAGAAAGGATCCACTCTTAGCAACAAAGACCTTGCCTTAGGATCTGTGATAGAAGGTGTACCCAACAGTTTCTTTTTGGGTATCCTATGAAGATTTACTTCTCTGATTTGGGTTCGAGCTTATCATGTTGAAACTTTTTCACATAAGCATCGCAGTCCCAAACTTAAAGAAATGACAGCTTAGGTCTCTCGTCCAACCACAGTTCATACGGTGTCATCTCCACGGATTTAGATGGTGCCCTATTTAACGTGAATGTAGCTGTCCCTAATGCATAACCCCAAAAGCGATAGTGGTAGATCGGTAAGAGACATCATCAATCGCACCATATCTAATAAAGTACGGTTATGACGTTCGGACACACCATTACACGGTGGTGTTCCAGGTGGCGTGAGTAGTGAAACTATTTCACATTGTTTTTATTGAAGGCCAAACTCGCTAACTCAAATATTTTACCTCTACGATCATATCGTAGAAACTCTTATTTTCTTGTTACGATGATTCTCCACTTCACTCTGAAATTCTTTGAACTTTTCAAATGTTTCAGACTTGTGCTCCATTAAGTAGATATACCCATATCTGCTCAAATCATTAGTGAAGGTCAGAAAATAACGATACCTGCCGCGAGCTTCAACACTCATTGGTGCGCATACATCAGTATGTATGATTTCCAACAACTCTGTTGCTCGCTCCACGGTTCTGGAGAACGGAGTTTTAGTCATCTTGCCCATGAGGCATGGTTCGCAAGCACCAAGTGATTCATAATCAAGTGATTCCAAAAGTCCATCACTATGGAGTTTCTTCATGCGCTTTACACCAATATGACCTAAACGGCAGTGCCACAAATAAGTTGCACTATCATTATTAACCTTGCATCTTTTGGCTTCAATATTATGAATATGTGTATCACACGATCGAGATCCAACAAACCATTTTCATTGGGTGTATGACCATAGAAGGTTTTATTCATGTAAACAGAACAACAATTATTCTCTAACTTACATGAATAACCGTATTGCAATAAACATGATCAAATCATATTCATGCTCAATACAAACACCAAATAACACTTATTTAGGTTCAACACTAATCCCGAAAGTATAGGGAGTGTGCGATGATGATCATATCAATCTTGGAACTACTTCCAATACACATCGTCACTTCATCCTTTAACTAGTTTCTGTTCATTATGCAACTCCCATTTCGAGTTACTAATTTTAGCAACTGAACCGGTATCAAATACCCAGGGATTGCTATGAACACTAGTAAAGTACACATCAATAATATGTATATCAAAATATACCTTTGTTCACTTTGCCATCCTTCTTATCCGCCAAGTATCTAGGGCAGTTCCACTTCCAGTGACCATTTCCTTTGCAGTAGAAGCACTTAGTTTCAGGCTTGAGTTTTAGCTTTGGGTTTCTTCACGGGAGTGACAACTTGCTTGTCATTCTTCTTGAAGTTCCCCTTCTATCCCTTTGCCCTTTACTTGAAACAAGTGGTCTTGTTAACCATCAACACTTGATGCTTTTTCATGATTTCTACCTTCGCCGACTTCAGCATTGCGAAGAGCTCGGGAATTCCTTTCATCATCCCTTGCATATTATAGTTCATCACGAAGTTCTACTAACTTGGTGATAGTGACTAGAGAACTTTGTCAATTACTATCTTATCTGGAAGATTAACTCCCACTTGATTCAAGTAATTGTAGTACCCAGACAATCTGAGCACATGCTCACTGGTTGAGCTATTCTCCTCCATCTTGTAGGCAAAGTACTGTCAGAAGTCTTATACCTCTCGACACGGGCATGAGTATGAAATACTAATTTCAACTCTTGGAACATCTTATATGCTCTGTGGCGTTCAAAATGTTTTTGAAGTCCCGGTTCTAAGCCATAAAGCATGGTGCACTTAAACTATCAAGTAGTCATCATACCGAGCTTTTGTCAAAACATTCATAACGTCTACATCTGCTCCTGCAATAGGTATGTCACCTAGCGGTGCATCAAGGACATAATTCTCTGTGCAGCAATGAGGATAATCCTCAGATCACGGAACAATTCCGCATCATTGCTACTAACATCTTTCAACTTAGTTTTCTCTAGGAACATATAAAAAATAAACGGGGAGCAACATCGCGAGCTATTGATCTACAACATAGATATGCTAATACTACAAGGACTAAGTTCATGATAAATTAAAGTTCAATTTAATCATATTACTTAAGAACTCCCACTTAGATAGACAACCCTCTAGTCATCTAAATGATCACGTCATCCAAATCAACTAAACCATGTCCGATCATCATGTGAGATGGAGTAGTTTCAATGGTGAACATCTTATGTTGATCATATCTACTATATGATTCATGCTCAACCTTTCGGTCTCCAGTGTTCCGAGGCCATATCTGCATATGCTAGGCTCGTCAAGTTTAACCCGAGTATTCTGCGTGTGCAAAACTGGCTTACACCCGTTGTATTTGAACGTAGAGCTTATCACACCCGATCATCACATGGTGTCTCGGCACGACGAACTTTTGCAACGGTGCATACTCAGGGAGAACACTTATACCTTGAAATTTAGTAAGGGATCATCTTATAATGCTACCGTCGAACTAAGCAAAATAAGAAGCATAATAAGATAAACATCACATGCAATCAAAATATGTGACATGATATGGCCATCATCATCTTGTGCTTTTGATCTCCATCTCCAAAGCACCGTCATGATCACCTTCGTCACCGGCGCGACACCTTGATCTCCATCGTAGCATCGTTGTCGTCTCGCCAACTATTGCTTCTACGACTATCGCCACCGCTTAGTGATAAAGTAAAGCAATTACATGGCGATTGCATTTCATGCAATAAAGCGACAACCATATGGCTCCTGCCAGTTGCCGATAACTTTACAAAACATGATCATTTCATACAAAACCGTATAACTCATCATGTCTTGACCATATCACATCACAACATGCCCTGCAAAAACAAGTTAGACGTCCTCTAATTTGTTGTTGCAAGTTTTACGTGGCTGCTACGGGCTTAGCAAGAACCGTTCTTACCTACGCATACAAAACCACAACGATATTTCGTCAAGTATGTGCTGTTTTAACCTTCACAAGGACCGGGCGTAGCCACACTTGATTCAACTAAAGTTGGAGAAACTGACACCCGCCAGCCACCTGTGTGCGAAGCACGTCGGTAGAACCAGTCTCGCGTAAGCGTACGCGTAATGTCGGTCCGGGCCGCTTCATCCAACAATACCGCCGAATCAAAGTATGACATGCTGGTAAGCAGTATGACTAGTATTGTCCACAACTCACTTGTGTTCTACTCGTGCATATCATCTAAGCATAGACCTGGCTCATGATGCCACTGTTGGGGAACGTAGTATTTTAAAATTTTCCTACGATCACGCAAGATCTATCTACCAGATGCATATCAACGAGAGGGAAGAGTGTGTCTACGTACCCTCGTAGACCGGAAGCGGAAGCGTCAAGTGACGCGGTTGATGTAGTCGAACTTCTTTGCGATTCAACCGATCAAGCACCGAATGTACGGCACCTCCGCGTTCAGCACACGTTCAGCTTGATGACGTCCCACGAGCTCTTGATCCAGTTGAGCTTCACGGGAGAGTTTCGTCAGCACGACGGCATGGTGACGGATATGATGTACCTACCGGCGCAGGGCTTCGCGTAAGCACTGCGACGGTATGACCGAGGTGTGTTTCTGTGGAGGGGGGCACCGCACACGGCTGGAACAATTCAACTTGTGTGTCTTTGGGTGCCCCCCTGCCCCCGTATATAAAGGAGCAAGGGAGGAGGGCCGGCCGGCCTCCTATGGTGCGGCTAGGGCAATCCTACTAGGAATAGGATTGCAATCCTATTCCTAGTTGGAGTCCACCAAGAAGGAAGAGAGGGAAAGGAAAAAGGAGGGAGAGGTGGCGCCCCCCAATCCTAGTCCAACTAGGATCCCCTGGTGGGGCGCCGGCCAGCCTCTGT
This sequence comes from Secale cereale, assembly GCA_902687465.1. Taxonomy (NCBI): domain Eukaryota; kingdom Viridiplantae; phylum Streptophyta; class Magnoliopsida; order Poales; family Poaceae; genus Secale; species Secale cereale. The sequence goes on from LR738710.1 coordinate 149,323,229, forward strand.
GGACTGCCTCTCTCCTTTCCTCAAGGCCCACTATGGACCATCCCCCCTCGTAGGGGGTTCCGGTAACCCCCTCCGGCAATCTAGTTAAATCCGAAACTTTTCCGGAACACTTCCGGTGTCCGAATATAGTCGTCCAATATATCAATCTTTATGTCTCGGACATTCCGAGACTCCTCGTCATGTCCGTGATCTCATCCGAGACTCCGAACTACCTTCGGTACATCAATACTCATAAACTCATAATACCGATCGTCATCAAACGTTAAGCGTGCGGACCCTACGGGTTCGAGAACTATGTAGACATGACCGAGACTCATCTCCGGTCAATAACCAATAGCGGAACCTGGATGCTCATATTGGCTCCTACATATTCTACGAAGATCTTTATCGGTCAAACCGCATAACAACATACGTTGTTCCTTTTGTCATCGGTATGTTACTTGCCCGAGATTCGATCGTCGGTATCTCTATACCTAGTTCAATCTCGTTACGGGCAAGTCTCTTTACTCGTTCCGTAACACATCATCTCGTGACTAACTCATTAGTCTTTTTGCTTGCAAGGCGTATTATGATGTATGTTACCGAGAGGGCCCAGAGATACCTCTCCGACACTTCGGAGTGACAAATCCTAATCTTGATCTATGCCAACACCACGAATACTTTCAGAGACACCTGTAGAGCATCTTTATGATCACCCAGTTATGTTGTGACGTTTGATAGCACACAAGGTGTTCCTACAGTATTCGGGAGTTGCATAATCTCATAGTCATAGGAACATTTATAAGTCATGAAGAAAGTAATAGCAGTAAAACTAAACGATCAAAGTGCTATGCTAACGGATGGGTCTAGTCCATCACATCATTCTCCTAATGATGTGATCCCGTTGATCAAATGACAACTCATGTCTATGGTTAGGAAACATAACCATCTTTGATCAATGAGCTAGTCTAGTAGAGGCATACTAGGGACACTCTGTTTTGTCTATGTATTCACACATGTACTAAGTTTCCGGTTAATACAATTCTAGCATGAATAATAAACATTTATCATGATATAAGGAAATATAAATAACAACTTTATTATTGCCTCTAGGGCATATTTCCTTCAGATTGATCCATGCTTGATACTTCTTGTGTTGGTTCATTTATGAATAAAACTATTGAATTCCAGTGGGATCTTTTAGAAAGAGTTAAACGCAACTCTGAATATTGGGAACTCGACGAAGGTAAAGAGTCAGGTATTAAGCTTAAGTATGATTGTGTTAAATCTTTTATAAATACTGATGCCTTTTCAAAGTTTGGCACTAAATATGGACTTGACTCTGAGATAGTAGCCTCCTTTTGTGAATCTTTTGCTGCTCATGTTGATCTCTCCAAAGAGAAGTGGTTCAAATATCACCCACCTGTTAAAGAAGAAATTAAAGAACCGATACCAGTTAAAGAACAAACTATACTTTATAATGTCGATCCAGTTGTTCCTACTGCTTACATTCTAAAACCACCTTTCCCTGTTGGGATAAAGGAACATGCTAAAGTTTCAACTATGGTTAACAAAAGCTAAATTAGAGCACCTAAACCTGATGAACAAATTAAAGTAGAGCCTAATATTGCTATGGTCAAGGATCTCTTGGAAGAAAATGTAGATGGGCATGTTATTTGCTTTAATGAAGAAGCTGCCAGAATTGCCAAACCTGGTAAAAAGGATAAACATAGACCTATTGTTGGCATGGCCGTTGTCTCGGTTAAAATAGGAGATCATTGCGATCATGGCTTATGTGACATAGGTGCTAGTGTAAGTGCTATTCCCTACTCTTTATACCAAGAAATTATGAATGACATAGCACCTGCAGAAATAGAAGACATTGATGTCACTATTAAACTGGCTAATAGAGATACTATATCACCAATTGGGATTGTTAGAGATGTTGAAGTCTTGTGTGGGAAAATAAAATACCCTACTAATTTTCTTGTTCTTCGTTCCCCACGAGATGACTTCTGTCCCATTATCTTTGGTAGACACTTCTTGAACACCGTTAATGCTCAAATAGATTGTCAGAAACAAACTATCGGTGTTAGTTTTGGTAATGAATCTCATGAATTTAATTTCTCCAAGTTTAATAGAAAGCTTCATGTAAAATAATTACCTAGTAAGGATGAAATTATTGGTCTTGCTTCTATTTCTGAGCCTCCTACTAATCCTCTAGAACAATATTTTCTATACCATGAGAATGATTTACATATGCATGAAAGAAATGAAATAGATAATATTTTCTTTGAGCAACGTCCTCTACTTAAACACAATTTACCTATTGAAACTCTAGGACGTCCTCCTCCACCTAAAGGTGATCCTGTGTTTGAATTAAAACAGTTGCCTGACACTTTGAAATATGCTTATCTTGATGAAAGGAAGATATATCCTGTCATTATTAGTGCTAACCTTTCAGAACATGAAGAAGAAAGATTATTGAAAGTTCTAAGGAAGCACCGAGCTACTATTGGATATACTCTTGATGATTTAAAGGGCATTAGTCCCACTCTATGTCAGCATAAGATTAATATGGAACCTGATGCTAAACCTGTTGTCGATCATCAACGTCGGTTAAACCCAAAGATGAAAGAAGTAGTAAGAACGAAAATATTAAAACTTCTGGAAGCAGGTATAATCTACCATATAGCTGATAGTAGATGGGCAAGTCCTGTTCATTGTGTTCCTAAGAAGGGAGGTATTACTATTGTTCCTAATGATAAGAATGAACTTATTCCACAATGAATAGTTACATGCTATAGAATGGTTATTGATTTTAGAAAATTAAATAAAGCCACTAGAAAAGATCATTATCCTCTACCTTTTATTGATTAAATGCTAGAAAGTTATCAAATCACACACACTTTTGCTTCCTTGATGGATACTCTGGCTTTTCACAAATACCACTTTCTCAACCTGATCAAGAAAAGACTATTTTTACTTGTCCCTTTGGAACTTATGCTTATAGATGTATGCCTTTTGGTTTATGCAATGCACCTGCTACCTTTCAAAGATGTATGAGTGCTATATTCTCTGACTTTTGTGAAAAGATTGTAGAGGTTTTCATGGATGATTTCCCCGTTTATGGGAAGTCATTTGATGATTGTTTAAGCAATCTTGATCGAGTTTCCCAGAGATGTGAACAAACAAGTCTTGTCTTGAATTGGGAGAAATGTCACTTTATGGTTAATGAAGGTATTTTTTTGGGTCATAAGATTTCTAAAAAAGGTATTGAAGTGGACAAAGCTAAGGTTGATGCAATTGAGAAAATGCCATGTCCCAAGGATATCAAAGGTATTCATAGTTTCTTAGGTCATGCTGGTTTCTATAGGAGATTTATCAAAGAATTTTCTAAAATTTCTAGACCTCTCACTAATCTTTTACAACAGGATGTTCCTTTTGTCTTTGATGATGATTGCTTTGAGGCCTTTGAAACACTTAAGAAAGCTTTAATTTCTGCACCTATAGTTCAACCACCTGATTGGAACTTACCTTTTGAAATTATGTGTGATGCTAGTGATTATGATGTTGGTGCTGTTCTAGGACAAAGAGTTGATAAGAAACTGAATGTTATTCATTATGCTAGTAAAACTCTAGACAGTGCTCAAAAGAACTATGCAACCACTGAAAAAGAATTCTTAGCAGTCGTGTTTGCTTATGACAAATTTCAATCTTACATTGTTGATTCAAAAGTAACTGTTCACAGTGACCATGCTGCTATTAAATATCTTATGGAAAAGAAAGATGCCAAACCTAGACTTATTCGGTGGGTTCTCTTGATACAAGAATTTGACTTGCATATCACTGATAGAAAATGAGCTGAGAACCCCGTAGCGGATAACTTGTCTAGACTTGAAAATGTGCTTGATGACCCACTACCTATTGATGATAGTTTTCCTGATGAGCAGTTAGCTGCAATAAATGTTACTAATAGTACTCCTTGGTATGCTGACTATGCTAATTACATCGTTGTAAAATATTTACCACCTAGTTTCACTCATTGACAAAAGAAAAAAAATTCTTTTATGATTTAAGACATTACTTTTGGGATGACCCACATCTTTATAAAGAAGGAGTAGATGGTATTATTAGACGTTGTGTACCTGAGCATGAACAGGGACAAATCCTTCGGAAGTGTCACTCCGAAGCATATGGAGGACATCATGCTGGAGATAGAACTGCTCACAAGGTATTGCAGTCTGGATTTTATTGGCCTACTCTCTTCAAAGATGCTCGTAAGTTCGTCTCATCCTGTGATGAATGTTAATGGATAGGTAATATTGGTAAACGTCAAGAAATGCCTATGAATTATTCACTTGCTGTTGAACCATTTGATGTTTGGGGATTTGATTACATGGGACCTTTTCCTTCCTCTAATGGGTATACACATATTTTGGTTGCTGTTGATTATGTTACTAAATGGGTAGAAGCTATTCCAACCAGTAGTGCTGATCACAACACCTCTATTAAAATGCTTAAGGAAGTTATTTTCCCAAGGTTTGGAGTTCCCAGATATTTATGACTGATAGTGCTTCACACTTTATTCATGGTGCTTTCCATAAAATGCTTGCTAAATATGATGTTAACCATAGAATTGCATCACCTTATCATCCTCAGTCTAGTGGTCAAGTTAAGCTTAGTAATAGAGAAATAAAATTAATTTTGCAAAAGACTGTTAATAGATCCAGGAAGAATTGGTCTAAGAAATTAGATGATGCACTTTGGGCTTATAGAATAGCTTATAAAAATCCTATGGGTATGTCTCCTTATAAAATGGTTTATGGTAAAGCTTGTCATTTGCCTCTTGAGTTAGAACATAAAGCTTTTTGGGCAATCAAGGAACTCAATTATGATTTCAAACTTGATGGTGAAAAGAGGTTATTTGATATTAGCTCATTAGATGAATGGAGAAGCCAAGCTTATGAAAATGCCAAGTTATTTAAAGAAAAAGTAAAAAAATGGCATGATAAAAGAATCCAAAAGCGTAAGTTCAAAGTCGGAGAATATGTTCTTTTGTACAACTCTCGTTTCAGGTTCTTTGCAGGCAAACTCCTCTCTAAATGGGAAGGCCCATATGTTATCGAGGAGGTTTATCGGTCTTGTCGTGGAGTTGTCATGGCAGATGTCCTAAGAGAAGGACTTAATTGCGGAGCCATAGCGATGTGGTTAGCTTAAAGGGGTTAAAGCGGGACAAGAGACACGGGAAGTTTATACTGGTTCGGCCCCTTGCGGTGAGGGTAAAACCTAATCCAGTTTGAGGTGGAATTGCTAGGGTGTCGATTGCTAGGGAGAGAATACGCTTGCCTGGCTCTCGATCTGTTGTTTCCTTTTTCTAAGCCGTTGCCAGGTCGTCCCCTTATATACACGGGTTGACGCCCTGCGGCCTACAGAGTCCCGGCCGGCTCATACAATCGTGTCTGGCCCGGTGACTCTTTGTTACATGCCTTACAATACAAGTTATCATACATGGCGGTTTATCCTTACAGGCCTTAAGCCGCTCTGAGCCTTGGGCCCTTTATGAATTACTCTCATTAAACCGCCATCTGCAACATGCTTCTGGGCTTGGCCCATGAACCGCCATTGGGTAACTTGACACCTTCTGGGCGGGTCATATCAAATACTTATATCCCCAACATTAGGCCCCAGGTTGATTTGAACTTGTTCATGTCAATCTTTCTTCATCTTTCCACGAGAAATTATAACCCGCCATGACATCAGCCCTTGAAATGGTGGTAACCCGCCATGATGTCACTTGCCACTTATTTTTGAATTGTCCAGATCTTAAAAAATCTCTGTATTTATTGGGATTCCGATAATCGAGGCGCCTGCACTGTTACTTATCTGTTTTTCCGTCTCCTCAATTCTGGCGCGTGACCTGTATCCACTCGGCTTATAAATAGGGCCAGGAGTTCCTTTCCATTCTCTCCCCTTGTCTCTTCTTCTTCATCTCCTTCCTCGCGACGCTCCTGCATTCGAGCTCCGCCAACGATGTCGTCTTCTGCCCTTTCCTCAACAGCAGCCACCGCATCAACCTGACGCGACCAGACTTCTTCCGCGCGCCACCGTCGTACACTCGCCCAGGTGCGTTCTTCTCTTTCTCCCCCCCTTAGGTCCATTAGTGTTACCGCAAAACTCGTCGGAGTTCGTCTCCTTCTTCTTCTTCTGTAACTATGTTTTTCCTCTCGAACTTGATATTCCTCCGCACGGTAGTGTTGATAGTATCTCTTTAGTAAATACTATAATGCCTCATCTATGCAAAAAGACTGATTCATCTCCATGAACTGCATCATACTAATCTTAGGTCTGCCTATTCATCGTTTTTAGCTTTATTTTTTGAACTGCTGTAGATCCAAAGTTACAGCTTTAATCTGTGAAAACTGTTTGTCCCCACACTTAGTAAAATCTGCTTTCCTAAGTATCCGCACTTGTCATGGCGGCTTAACTCTCCGGCTTATAACCACTCTGATGCCATTAGGCCCCATTTAAGCTGCCATGCCAAACTTATATTGTAATCTGAATATTCGGTTTAATGAATTTGAACCGGAATAAATTTTCTTTCCTCGGGCTTCTTTGTTCACAATGCCACCGAAGGCAGTCACCACATGCAACTGGGTCCCTTTTGTTGTCACTGAAGCTACTCTTGCTGACTTTGTCAAAGCTGGATACTTGCCGAAAAAATCAGGTATGCATTACCGCGCCCCTAAGCCGGGTGAAGAGAAACCTCATCCCAAAGACGATGAAGTTATTATTTTTTCTGATCACATGAACCGGGGTTTTTCACCACCCGGCTCTAAGTTCTTCCGGGATGTTATGCACTTTTTCCAACTCCATTCACAAGACATTGGACCCAACTCCGTGTCAAATATCTGCAACTTCCAGGTCTTCTGTGAAGTGTATCTTCAAGAGGAACCCAGCCTCGAGCTCTTCAGAGAGTTTTTTTTATTTAAACCGCTAGAATGAGTACACCAACGGACCCAGTTTGGAACTTGGAGCCGTCTCAATTCAAAGAAGAAGAGATTCTATTTTCCCTTATGCCTGTCTGCCGAGTCACCCCAAGGACTGGAATCAAACCTGGTTTCACTGTAAAGACACCTCCCCAGCTGATGAGAATCCATTGCCGGGTTATCGTGTCCAGCGTTTAGACACCAAGCATCCTCTTGCTGAAAAACTTACTGCCGCAAAACGCAAGAAAGTTGCTCCCACTCTTGCAAAGGTGAAAGCCCTACTGGGAAATGGGCTAACCGGAATTGATTTGGTCCGGTGCTGGGTTGCTTGGCGGATCATTCCCTTGAGCCGTAGGACCGGCTTAATGTGCAAATATACCGGTGAAACCACAGATCCATTACATCACAGCCCTGAGGACTTGGAGGAGGATGTAATCACATATATGACCAAGACCCTCTTAAACGAGAGCTTGGGAGACTGCAGCAAAGTAGGCCCGAGCCCTTTCTGCAAACTTGACCCGGCACCAGAGGTGAGTCTTAAACTTAAGTGTCCTTTCTTTCTCATTCCGACTCTCCTATCAACTCAAAATTGCTGCTCCTCAGAGGCTAAGTCAGCTTTCTGGAAGAAAGCCTACGACCACGAAGCTGCTAAAAAGGCCAAAGCTGTCAAGAAAGCCACCAAAAAGGCTGTAAAAAAGACAAAGAAGAAAACCGACCCTTCTGAACTATTTGAACTAAACTACAGTTCTGAGTCGGATGTAACCATTGACTCTCTTGGCTCATTTTTCAATTATCTTATTGACACTGATTACTGTCAGGACGACACGGAGGCTAGCCAGGCCATTGATGAAGAAGTAATTACTACTTCCTCCGGCTCAGAATCCTTGCCAAGACAAAAGGTTCGACGGGTAATCCGGAAAGTAAGATTTTCACACCCTTCAACTCATTTAGATCCTCACTTTCTTTTGAAGCAACAGCAACACGAGATCCGGCGTCAGACTTGGAACACCGGGGAAGAAGAACTGTCCTCCGGTTTACCGAATACTCCAACTCGACGGAAGCGTCGAAATGAGGTCTTTCCACACTTAAACTCTCTTTACCCACTGGCGGGACTTATTCGTCAACCACTGAACTCTTCCGATTCAAACTACCAGGAGGTCTCTCGCTCTTCCTCTGGTGATTCATCTCAAAGTCAGCTACCGGCTTTCAAGACTGCCCCTGGGTAACAATTTCTTCCTGCTCATCTTTTCCTTGAACCTTTATAACTTTGTACTGACTCACTTTAACCCGTGTAGTGGCCAAGCCAAGCCTATTAAGAGGGCCAAGGCGAGAAAACCGACGGCTGATCTAAAAGTCATTGGGCCGGAGCAGCGAGTTTTAGCAACATTTGTTCAGAAGCCAACAGAGGAAGATACTCATGATGCTCCTCCTGAAATTCCTATCTCCTCTCTTGGTCCTGCCAACGTCAACTCTGCAATTGCTGAACCGCTGGCCCCGTCTGAACCGGTAGAGAACCAAACTGGAGATGTTACAATTACTAGTACTGCTTTTAGAGAGCTGGGCAATCCAACCGTTCTGGCCAAACACACTGCCAAGCAAGAACTTGTTGAGAAACAGAGAGTAAGGTTCGACATGGCTCAATATGCACAGTTGAGCAGCGGTGAAGTGCTTTCTGGATATCTCAGTCAAGTCCACATCAGCCGTGACCTTGAGATTTACATGGTGAAGCAGATGCATAAGAAGTTTGAGGTAAGACTCTTGACCAAATTATATACATCCTTCCATCCCCCAAGTCTATTGGATATGATAGAAGTGAATATGTTGTAGACTTAGAATAATATGTATAATAATTGACTCCTTTATGAATCGGCACACATCTTTATAGGAAATCTGTCTTTGATGAACGTTGCATGTGTAGCCCCCAAGGGCCGGCTTAATCAGCATGAATGAGTCGGTCCTATTCTTCATTGTATAGAACTTGCCTGTATACCCCTCATTAGCCGGCGGTCAGTGATTATTTTGCCATCGGGTTAGCATAAATGAATGATAATAAAGAAGCAATATGCATTAGCCCCCAAGTGCCAAGTACTCTTGGTTGCAAAGTGCTTGGGACTTTATTGATATGAACCGGGACATAAAAAGCACTTCAACATCCATTAGCCCCCAAGTGCCAAGTGTTGTTGCTTGCAAAAGGCTTGGGACTTCAACTCTTGTAAACCGGAAAATAATTTGTTTTATAACCCTTTGTTTATATAGGATACCACTGCTGAATTGCAAGTGCAATTAAATGATGCCAAGAGCCAGCTTAAGCATCAAGAATCTGAGACCCAGAAGGCTGAATCAAAATTTCAATTTAGTCTGACTGAAACAAATAAGCTGAAGGCTGAATTTGAGACGGAGAAGTCTGCTTGGACTAAACAGAGAACCACCTTGATGCAGAGAGCTGAAAAAGCAGAAGCTACCCTTGAAAAGGTGACAACTGAAATCACCGGGTTAAAGCATCGTGTCTCTGAAATGACTTCAGCTATCTTCGGTAAGCCGCCATGTTGCAAATTGAAATTTTCTTTAGGTAACATAAACCGCCCCTGACCAATTTGTGACTCATGTAGGTAGCAGGAGCAGTAATCTTGGCAGAGAGCCGCTTGTAAAACTTAAAGCCATTTACACCCTTGTGGAGCAGTTATATACTGGACCTCTGCGCGCATTAGCTACTGTCTCTCCGTCCAACCAGGCACCAAGGTTTTTTGTAGACATTTTAAGGAGACTTTCTGTTCTACCTGCTAGAATTGATGAAATGAAGCGGTCGTCTGCGAGAGACGGTGCCGTGACAGCTTTGAGCTGGGCTAAGGCATGGCTTCCAGAGCTAGACCCAACCGACTTAGCCACTGGCTATCCAAGCTTAAAAGAAGACGGCACAACTTTTGATCATAAGGACTTTGCTGCCTGCGTCAAGAATATCCGCCCTTTGGCCAGCTTAATTGTTAATGAAACAGACCTGTCTAAATATCTGCCAGCTTACAGTATTGGAAATCAGAAGGTGCCCACTTCGTCTTACAAAGTGATGGAGCTAATCCCTCTAATCAGTAAGCATACTTTCGCCCCTGAAATTGATCCATCTGAACTTATTGATGAAGAGGCTGAATTTGAAGCTTTGGCTGGCTTCAATTGGTTGGCACAGAACTTTCAGACAGAGGAGGACGAAGAACCGGAGAAGGGTAATCCGAAGACTCCAGCGCAGCAAGGTCAAGAAGAGTAAATCGTCTTGGCGATTTACATACTTGGTCCCATAGAGAAACACTTATTTTGATTGGATCATGGAGTCCTGTAATAGGGAAGTTGAACTTGAATCTGGCGTGCCATCGTGCACAGCTCTACCTTTGCGAAATATTATTGATCCGCCAAGTGCCAAAATACCACTTTATGCTTGGGACAGTACTGACTTATGTAGATCAATATAAACCTTATCCTGCACATAAACAGAGAACAAATGCCATGGCGGTTTACTGCCGGGCGGGTCATTATGCCCAATCGGTGCCTCTGGGGACAGGTGTCCATAACCAGGGCCGGCTTATATTACTATGGAAAATACTCATACCTAGAAGATACGATTTAGACTGCTGGCTTTACCAGTCTTCATTTAGTTATAACCATGTAGAGTTATCGTTCCAGAAGTGAGATTGTTACTTTCTAGCGGCTTAGAGCCGTTCATTGGGTTGGGTTGTCAGAGACCCGGAAAGGCTTCAAATATGAGCCATAAGTAGAGGCAGCTTGGATGAACTTGCAAAGAACATAGCTCAAACGAAAAACTCACAAAAAGCAAAAGAACCAGAGAAAAGAGATCAAAAAACATCCGAGGATTTTGCAGGCCACCAAGCCAAAGGTTCTTCTTGAATGAAACTAGCCTTGTTGGCCATTGGAAGGTACGTGCGTGCCGTGAGCCGGCTCTCACAGTACCCAATTGACATTTGAACCTAGACAAGTACATGTCTTTGTTTTAAAGATACACTTGTCTAGAGTACGTGTGGTCAGAGTTGCATCTTGCATCACATGACGAATTATCCAAGCTTCAAGGAAGGCGGAATTTTGAGCCTGGATCTATCCTGACTATCTCTAAGCCGTGCTCTCGCATGACAGCCGGCGTTTGAACCTCGGCAAGCTCAGGTCTTGGTCGAATACGCCATATAAGACTGATTGCCAAGAGTTCGCCGGGTCAATCAGGATGACCTGATGGAGTCGAAGCAGCTGGGTAAAGGTAGGATGACCCACAGGTTATGCCCTCTTTGGTCGAATACGCCTATGTTTGAACATAACCCGGTCAAATGGGTAGTAATGCTGTGTCTCTTTGGTTGAATACGCCTATGTTTGAACAGGAAGCCCCCAAGTGACATACTTACAAATTATTCTCATCAAAGGCCTATGCTTGAGCTGTGCTATGCATCCAACTCTCTTTGTTCCCTGCAATTTGGGCATCAAGCCTCTTGAGTAAATATGTAGGAGGATGACAAGGACTCAGCTTTGAGGAAGTGAAAACGACAGAGGCCCCGAATTATCAGGAATGCCGGCTGAAATAATGACCCACCGACATTGCCGGGTAATGAGGTGTTGGGCGGTTTTGATTTGCATACAGAGAACCTGTCATACGCTGTTGAAACGACCCTCTGGCCCTAGGCAATTCAGCCGCCCGGTTCGCCCCCGGCGGGTTACTGCCCCCCGCTCCAGCTGTGTTGAAAAGATTCCTTGGCTCATAAACAAAAGGCAGACGACTCCATTGCTTCCTCCTCATGACCTCATTAGCAGCGTTCTAATCCACCGAGAGCCGATAAGAATCCGCTGAGCCTGGGCGTCCAAAACAGCCTGTTCTGCAGTCATCCTGGCGGCACTACTTTTGCTTGCGCTATCTCCTGTCGCAGCTTATCCACATCTGCCTTGTGTTGGTCCTGGTTCTTTGGGGTTACCTCCGTCCCATCAGGGTCGCCAGAGCCTCCACCAGATATTTCAAGACTTGAGTCGGTGGGCGCGTTGATCCGCCCACGCCTGCCTCGGTCACCGTCGCCCCGGGTGTTATAGCCCCGGCGACTGTCGAGCCAAGAGCCGGCTGGATGCTAGTCATGAAAATTGCCGCCCTGCTCGGCGGCTCACAGGGGTCTGGAATACTGCTACCACCAGACCAGCTCCCAAGCCGTCCGCTCTGCATCTGATACATTGAGTTAGTCTCACCTATGTACGACTCACCGTCGGAGAGAACGGCCGTCTCACCACGAGATCGAGAACCTCCAATGCCGTGGATGTATCCAACAAAGGCATGCTTCACGGCGGGTTGAACCCGGGCTGGTCGTGCACGCTGAGCCGTCTCGATGATGTTGGTGCAGGTGTTTGGCTCAGGGCCCGGTTCATCGATCTTGCCGATGAAGACGTGGATTCCACCGAAGGGGACCCGGTACCCATACTCAATTGAGCCGGCCTCGGGACCCTAGCCTGCATCGTCGATATAGAGCTTGCCGCGATGACTCTTGGTCATCTGGCCCACAGCGTATCCCTTGAGCCCCTCGAAGTTGCCCTTCAAGAACTTGAAACCGCCGTGTGCAGGCCCCATGGTGGGCGCCAACTGTCGTGGAGTTGTCACGGCAGATGTCCTAAGAGAAGGACTTAATTGCAGAGCCATAGCGACGTGGTTAGCTTAAAGGGGTTAAAACGGGACAAGAGACACAGGAAGTTTATACTGGTTCGGCCCCTTGCGGTGAGGGTGAAACCTAATCCAGTTTGAGGTGGAATTGCTGGGGTGTCGATTGCTAGGGAGCGAATACACTTGCCTGGCTCTCGATCTGTTGTTTCCTTTTTCAAAGCCGATGCTGGGTCGTCCCCTTATATACACAGGATGAAGCCCTGCAGCCTACGGAGTCCCGGTCGGCTCATACAATCGTGTCCGGCCCGGTGACTCTTTGTTACATGCATTACAATACAAGTTATCATACATGGCGGTTTATCCTTATAGGCCTTAAGCCGCTCTGAGCTTTGGGCCCTTTATGAATTAGTCTCATTAAACCACCATGTTCAACATGCTTCTGGGCTTGGCCCATGAACCGCCATTGGGTAACCCGGCCCCTCCTGGGCGGGTCATATCAAATACTTATATCCCCAACAGGTCTGGAGCCATCAAGATAAATAATTCCAAAGGAACTAACCCGAAGGTTGTTAACGTGGAACGAATAAAGCATTACATCTCAGGTATGCCCATTAATGTTGAAAGCAATATTATCCAAACTTTGACACCGGAGGAACACATAAAAGAGTCAGAATTGTCAAAATAAGGAGGTACGTGATACGATAAGTAAACAAACTCCGAAAATTTTGCAAAAATATTTTTATCAGTTTTGGAATATTTACAAAAATAGGAAAATAAGAAGCTACCGGGAAGCGCACTCTGATGGGCACAAGACACCATGGCGCGCTAGGCATACCTGGCGCACCCAGGTGGGTTGTGCCCACCTCGGGTACCTTCCGGACTCCATTTTTCTACAGTGTGCTTGTTTCCCAAGATAAAAATTATATATGTACTCCCCGAACTTGTTGACCACCGTTTCGCAAAGAAATCTTTTGTTTTATTTTCTTGCTGTTTTCTGGCAGATTCCATCTATCATGGCTACCCCAAGATCCTCCAAGGACAAGTTCTTCAAGAACGTCATCAACCCATATCTGCGGGAGGTGGTGCAGCACCCCCAGGTCATCCAAATGCATGAGGGGTTGCTGCACATCCGCGATGAGGAAGGACCCAAGGGGACGGGAACCGTGGAAGCTAGGCTGGAGGCTATGGAGCAAGAAGTCTTCCGGTGTAAGAAGATGGTGGAGCGTGGACTCAACGCCAATCACCTAATGATTACAGACATATCCCGTGATCTCAAGGTGGATGGCAAGTCCATGAAGGATATCATCTTCACCCTCAACGAGCAAATCCACTACCTCCAAAGCCAGATCTATGATCTTCAGAACCAAGTCTTTGAATATGAGGCAAGGTTCAAAGGTATGAGTTTGGCTGCCAGTTGTAGGACCCGTGAGACTCATTCTTCCTCTTTCGATGGTGGACCTCTGTCATGGAAACCCGAGGACAAGATCGCATCTACTTCAGCACCACCATCTTCTTCATCGCCAAAAGAAAACTGAGTATCGGGTATGGGCACTCCCCTTGGCTTTCGCCAAGCTTGGGGGAGGTGCCCCGGTATCGTATCATCCCTACTATCCTTTTGCATTTACTAATCTTAGTTCAATCTTTTTGCTTTAGAATAAATGAAATTTTAGTTCGATCCTTTCTCGTTGAGTTTGCTTAGTGATCTATCTATGTAATCGTGTGCGAGATATATAATAAAGTTAGTTTCGAGTTTTTACTTTCTTGCCCCAATAAAAATAAAAAGTTAAAATTGAATGAATAAAAATAAAGGAAATAAATTAAGATGAACATATGCTAATCTTATGGTACGTGATGGCACCACATAAGGAAAAGTATAAGTAGAAAATTTTATTAGAGATTGACAAACATAGCATTGGACAATGATGCAACTCATGAAAGAATTAATAAGGGAAGAGAAGATTCACATGTAAATATACTATCCTAGAAATCTTTTGTGATTGTGAGCCCCCATCAAAATATTATATGCCAAAATTGTTGACGTTGGACAAGGAAGACAACATAATGATTCATGTTTGTTCATATTCACATAGAAGTCATATTGTCTTAGATCCTTTAACATGTGGTGCTTGACCAATATTTTTTCTAGCCAAAAATTCCGCACTAAGTAGAGATACTACTTGTGCATCCAAAAACCCTTAAACCCAGACCTTTTTCGAGAGTCCATCATACCTACCTATGGATTGAGTAAGATCCTTCAAGTAAATCGTCATTAGTGCAATAAGGCAATAAAAATGCTTCTAAAAGTGTGAGATCATTTAGTGTAAGAGAAAATTGAGCGTTGCATGAACTTGTGATGGCAAAGGATAAAAGCGACAAACTGCATAATAAAGGTTGCTATCACAAGGGGCAATGTAACGTGACGTTCTTTTACACTAAGGGATTGAGCATAGAAACAAATAAGCGCATGGAAACCTCTGCTTCGCTCTTCAAAGGGCCTATCTTTTACTTTTATGCAAAGAGTCAAAGTTTTCCCTCTCTTCCCTTTTATTTTTATCCTTTGGAAAGCATCATGTGGTGAGGAAAGATCTAGGCACATATGTCTAGTTGAATATGGGTGACATGAGTCATTATTGTTGACATCACCCTTGAGGTGAGTATGTTGGGAGGCGAAGCTATAAGCCCCTATCTTTCTATGTGTCCGGTTGAAACATTTTGCTCATGTGTATGTGGTGAGTGTTAGCAATCATAGAAGACTATATGATGGTTGAGTATGTGGAATTGTCTAAAGGCTCCGATACGCGACCCTTCCTGAAAAGATGATGAATTGTAGTTGCAAAAGTTGACTGAAAATATAGTTTGTTGGTTTCTAATAGAGTTTATGCTTTATACTTCAGTTGTGTGATGAACTGTTACTTATTCATGAGAAGTCTATGATACAAGTTCTATGATAAAAGTATTATGTTTATTTTTTTGATGTTATAATAATCAATAGTGCCTAGTGTTAGTTGCTGTTTTTTGCTTGTTTTTACTTCATAGAAAATCAATACCAAAAGGAGT
The DNA here is from genome assembly GCA_902687465.1 of Secale cereale. NCBI lineage: Eukaryota > Viridiplantae > Streptophyta > Magnoliopsida > Poales > Poaceae > Secale > Secale cereale. Next base: position 149,338,877 of record LR738710.1, read on the forward strand.
CCAAACGCGGCGAAACTTTTTGGAGATTTTTTCTGGATGAGATGACATACGATGGGCCAAAGAAGCACCAGAGGGGAGGCCCGAGGTGGGCACAACCCACCAGGGCGTGCCCAGGAGCCCAGACGCGCCCTGGGTGGTTGTGCTCCCCTCGATGACCCCCCCGCACCTCCTCTTTGTCCTATAAATCACTAATTATTCGAGAAACCCTAGGGGAGTCGACGAAAAACAATTGCAGCCACCGCAAGTTCCAGAACCACGAAATCCAATCTAGACACCATCATGGAGGGGTTCATCATCCTCATTGGTGCCTCTCTGATGATGTGTGAGTAGTTCACCATAGACCTACAGGTCCGTAGGCAGTAGCTAGATGGCTTTTTCTCTCGTTTTGATTCTCAATACAATGGTCTCTTGGAGATCTATTTGATGTAACTCTTTTACGGTGTGTTTGTTGGGATCTGATAAATTTTGAGTTTATGATCAGATCTATATCCATGAAAGTTATTTGAGTATTCTTTGATATCTTATATGCATGATTACTTATAGCATCGTATTTCTTCTTTGAATCTTTGATTTAGTTAGGCCAACTAGATCGATTTTTCTTGCCATGGGAAGAAGTGCTTTGTGATGGGTTCGATCTTGCGGTGTTCTTTCCTAGTAACAAACGGGACAACAAGTGTCGGGGGAAACTGTCCTCCCACGAACACCTATGGGACCGGAGCCCCTTCTACGTTGCGGTAAGGGAGCGGAGGGAGCACGAAGAGCAGACCGAGGGGCGCACGCGGGCAGTTTTACCCAGGTTCGGGCCGCGCGGACGCGTAAAACCCTACTCCTGCTTAGGTTATATTGAGTTCTTGAGCTCGGGAGCTTGAAGAGCTATAGTACTAGCTACACCGAGCGAGAGAGTTGTCTAGGTTTCGTACCCGAACCCCCTCTACGTTGTGCATGGGCCTCCTTTTATAGCTCAAAGGGGTCATCGACAGGTGTCAACGTAGAGGAGGGTAAAAGTGTAAATTTGGTGGTAGTTGTAATAGTGCCTGAACAGTATATGAACAGTGGTCTTCACCTAACTTTGACAGTGGGGGACAAGGGCATTAAATGCCCGTCACCGTCGACCCCAAAAGCGTCCGTCCATGCTTCTTCGTTCGCCACGGCGGTAGCCTCATCACCGTGGCTTGCCACCGTGTGCCCCAGGCTGCACAGCCGTCCGCCACGCGTCCCTGGAAGGGCCCCAGGGCGACGCGTGGGCAGACGAGCTGGAGCATGGGCACACAGCGTAGGTTTCCCCGGCAAGCACCTTGCCGGGGTCATGATCTTGCCGGGCCCGGAAGCTTGTCGCTCCCCGGGTCCTGCCGGGGCGCATGATGCGCAGAGGCATCTCTTGAGGTGTGTATTCTTTAGTCTTCCTCGCAAGCTCCTCTCGCCAGGGGCTTGTGCTAAAGTGATAACCTTGAGCCTGGCGCGGCCTTCCCGGCAAGCTCCTCTTGCAGGGGCCTTGATCTTCTGACTTGTATACTTTGTTCTTGAATGGCTTCATAGGGACCAGAAAGGTTCCCGACGAGCACGTGGTAAGCCCTGCCACGGGAAGCTGCTACTGCCCGTGCGCAAGTTGGGGTACTTAGTACACCGACAAGAGCCCCCGGGCCTGGGCCACACACGGTGCCGAGCGCTGTTGGGCTAGGCCCAAAATAGTGCACGGGCACACGCGGCCCACGACAAGCCGTATCCCTTTCCGTATCCGCCGCATCCCTCCCTAACGGCACGCGTCGATTGCGGCGTCGTGGGAGAGGTCGTGGCCTGTTCTTTAATGGGAAATGCGGAACGTCCCCCACTTCCCCCTTAAAAGCAGAGGAAGCAGGGGCGGTTCCCTCCATCGTCTTCATTGCGTCTTGATTATCCAGAAACCCCCGTCGCCCTCCGCCTCCCCAAGGTCGACAGAGAGCCCAGCTCCACTCCCTCCTCCGCCGCCTCCCGCATCCGCGGCACCGTCGAGCTCCTCGCCTCCTTCCTTGCCGCTCCCGCCATGGCTCCGAAGAGCGACAAGGCGAAAGCAGACAAGGCCAAGAAGGAGAAGTTCGAGTAGGCGGCGAAGCTGGCTGCCCTGCGGAAGAAGTGCGTGGTCTTCGCGCCAAGGCGCAGTCCGAGGGAGCTGCGGGACAAATATTATTTGTTCTGGGCGAGGGAGACCAAAGCTCATGTAATGCCCAGGATGGGACTATACCTCCTACGTGTCGAGGCACGACTTAAAGGTATAAGCCCATCCTAGAATGATCTCAAGTTTGGTATCTTTGCACGACTCATGTAAAAGAGGGATTAAAATGCAAAAGGAGATAGTTGGCTTACACTCGCCACTTCACACAATACAATAAATAAACAAATCATCATACAAAACATCACAACCCGACTACGGGTGAAGAACCAACGAAAGATACCAAAACAACATAAAGCCACAGGTCAGGATCGAATCCTAGTAGAAACCACTACTGAACAACGAAACGTCACAAGCAAACGGTCACTCTCTTCAACGAACTCCTGGTGAAGAACTGGTCCAACTCCTGCATCAAACTCGGCTGAACCTGCAACTGGTCTGGTGGAGTAACTGTGAGCCACAGAGGACTCAGCAATCCCGTACCCGGGTAACAAGACTATTTAAGCCTTGGGTGAGGACAAGGCTGAAGAAAGAACGAGAGGTGAAGGAACAATCAAGAGTCTGCAGCAGCAACTAGCACTAACTTACGCAAAAGAGAGCGAGGAGAGAAGTGCATCGGTCGAAAGATGATCACGAAGTGATCCTAACTAAAGCCGGTCAAACATAACCCCACCGTGTTCAACTCCCGAATCCCTATTCGGAAATTGACAGTCACGGTACACACGCTGGTAGTGTATTAGAAACATTGTGTCAAGTTATCTACAACCGGAATTAACAAGCTCCCATCTGCCACATAACCGCGGGCACGGCTTTCGAAAGTTCAAACCCTGCAGGGGTGTTCCAACTTGGCCCATCACAAGCCCACGATCCGCGGAGTCGCAACTCCATAGTTGGGAAGACCCGAGTATTCTCGGAATCCCGTGCTCGAGTTAAACCGAACTAAGGTAAGGCTAATCCAGCAAATCCTCCCGGCGTGTCGACACCCTGATAGTAGCCGCGCGTATCTAGGTCTCAGGACACGACCGGATGGGCGAAGCTACAGGACCCAAACCTCGAGTTGCCTCGTGGTGGTTCCCGCAGGCTCCCCGTTTGGGACCAACACCATCGGCACTGGCCCCCCCTGCTATGTAGAAATAAAGGATCCTTGAGGGAGCGACCCTCTATGCAAATTTAATTAATTAATTAAGTTGTTATTATGAGGCAAATAGTACCAAATGTTGGGACTTGCTGGAAAAGACTTAGCACTTAGCGGTTTATCAAGGGGGTCCCATACACCCCAACCGTGTTAGGAACGCATAATCAAGGAACATAACACCGGCTTATACGGATCCTAACGGCATGAGTGGAACAAAACACCAAGCAAAAGGCTTAGCCTTCCACCCTGCCAGTATATAGGTGATTTCATTATTTTAAGCATTTATATAGTGTGATATAACCCAACCAAACTTCAACATGAAGCAATCATCTTCAATCTTCACCTGCAACTAACAATGCTATAAGAGGGGCTGAGCAAGCCTACGTATAGCCAAGCAACGGTTTGCGTAGGTAGGGTGGTTAAACATGGCAATTGGTTACAAGTAGGAGGCTGACAAGAAAGACATGGCATCGAGGCAAAACTATAGATCGAGACTACTAGCAATAGGCAAAGATAGTAATGGTATCCGGGTTCGGTCATCTTGCCTGGAATCCACAAGGGAGAAGAACGGAACCAAGAAGAAGACGGAGCAACAGTCGAGAGGATCCTCACAACTCCGGAACGAAACCGAAGCTATCAAGAGAAGCAAACCGGAAAGAAAGAAACAACACGGTAAACACACATATCATAAACATGGCATACAATGCACAAGCAAGCATGATGCATGTCCGGTTTAAATATGCATGGCATGGCAAAGTGCACAAACAAATACTACAAGTTAAGTGGAGATCAATATGCAACGAGTTGCATATTGACGAAACACCACATTGATTATTTAGTTGACTCTCATTATTTACAAGACAAGATTAAATGTTTTAGCATGGCAAGAGGTGAAGCATAATAAAACTATACTAACTAGGCAATTTAAATGAGGCCGGAAGTAACAACAACATATCCGGAAAATCCCCATGAGCATGTTTAATAATTATAAGCAAACAACAATTAAGCATTCTCATGTTGTTATCATGATGCGGATGACATGATCAAGTTTATGCAAGTTTTATTAAAAGGTTGTCAAGAAGAAGATAAGAAGCATTTGTCACCGTGGTGGAACAAAAGGGTGCCACGGCAACGATCCGAAATGAGGCAATGGCATCATATCGGTACCGGTAACTCGGTGAGGGACCGGTGCAAAACAAAAGGTGGAGTGAACGAGTTGAACAAGATGATGGGGTGATCCCGTTGCCGGGTTCCCACGAGTCGGTGACGAGGCAACCGAGGAACATGACAAAAGGTGGAACGGGCACGAGCACACACAAGGGAGACATTTCATACAACCACAACAAGCATGCACGGGTCATCCACGGGGTCGTTTCGTTATACCTTCGAAGCGTGCGTTTCGGGGCGGTTCGAGACGTAGAGGAAGAAGGCGTAGTTGTACACGGCCGTAGAGGAAGAAGTCGTTCTCGCGAGTCATGGTACACGTGTCGTAGAGGGAAGTAGTCGTTCACGGGGTGTCGTGGTACTTGGCGAATTCCTCGTTTCCGGGCGACGGTAGTGGTACACGGCGACGGTAGTCGTTCGGGTCATCGATGTCGGGGTACTTGTCGCGTCGGCGTTCGTAGTGGTACTTGGGGGATCCCGTTTGCGACGGTAGTGGAAGTAGGTCGTTTTCCGGGCGTCGGTAGTTGTTCACGTCATCGGTAGTCGTTGTACTCGCGACGTCGGGGTACTTGTCGAAGATGTTTCGTAGGGGTACACGGGTCTCCTGTCAAACATTACAGCACAGGCAACAAAACAAACAAAACAAAACTACAGGAGCTAAACACAAGGGGCTGCACGGCGCCGCGGGAAGGACCACGAGGTCACAGCAACAGCACGGCGAGGCAGGGCCGCGAGATCCGCGCGGAGGCAGGGCAGAGGCGGCCCAGCGCTGGAGAAGTTCGGAGGAAGGCGCTCG
>LR738710.1:149348632-149389220 GCA_902687465.1 Secale cereale
TACTTGATGAACCCACCTATAGATTTCCGAAAGTTTCCAGTTATGCAATCAGGTGTTGGGGATACACGGGAAGCACCGCGCAATCAACTCTAAACCTACATCCAGGTGTATCCATCCTTCAACACATAACCAGTCTTTCTCGGAAACTGTTTACCTCGGACCTTCGAAAAGCATCCACTATAACAAGCTATGGCAATACTCTCGAACTACCTCCCCAGTACTGGGTGATGTCGGGGTTATCTTGCCACTGGCCGTATAGGAGAGATTTTCGATGTCGGCCGTCTTAAGTATTTAGTACTGCCGCGATATGCTTGTGTCAATGATACCCCGAAGCTCAACTCCTCGGTAACAGGAGGCATCGAGAACAATATCCTTGTCACAAGAACATCGGAACAATCCCAGAATACTCGCGGGATCCTAAAAAAAATTTGGTGCAATTTTTGAAAGTAGAAGAGGCAAGAGTAGACGTCAGGAGTCCTCACGAGAGAGAAAGGGGATGAGAAGCAAAGAAATCCTACTCTCCGATATAATATAGGACTCAAAAAGTTTTCAGTGTGTGCCTAGACTCAACCGTCAACGATTCGATCAATCAGTGGGGGCTTCTAGGTCGGAGAAGGCTCTGAATACCAACTTGTAATGCCCAGGATGGGACTATACCTCCTACGTGTCGAGGCACGACTTAAAGGTATAAGCCCATCCTAGAATGATCTCAAGTTTGGTATCTTTGCACGACTCATGTAAAAGAGGGATTAAAATGCAAAAGGAGATAGTTGGCTTACACTCGCCACTTCACACAATACAATAAATAAACAAATCATCATACAAAACATCACAACCCGACTACGGGTGAAGAACCAACGAAAGATACCAAAACAACATAAAGCCACAGGTCAGGATCGAATCCTAGTAGAAACCACTACTGAACAACGAAACGTCACAAGCAAACGGTCACTCTCTTCAACGAACTCCTGGTGAAGAACTGGTCCAACTCCTGCATCAAACTCGGCTGAACCTGCAACTGGTGTGGTGGAGTAACTGTGAGCCACAGAGGACTCAGCAATCCCGTTCCCGGGTAACAAGACTATTTAAGCCTTGGGTGAGGACAAGGCTGAAGAAAGAACGAGAGGTGAAGGAACAATCAAGAGTCTGCAGCAGCAACTAGCACTAACTTACGCAAAAGAGAGCGAGGAGAGAAGTGCATCGGTCGAAAGATGATCACGAAGTGATCCTAACTAAAGCCGGTCAAACATAACCCCACCGTGTTCAACTCCCGAATCCCTATTCGGAAATTGACAGTCACGGTACACACGCTGGTAGTGTATTAGAAACATTGTGTCAAGTTATCTACAACCGGAATTAACAAGCTCCCATCTGCCACATAACCGCGGGCACGGCTTTCGAAAGTTCAAACCCTGCAGGGGTGTTCCAACTTGGCCCATCACAAGCCCACGATCCGCGGAGTCGCAACTCCATAGTTGGGAAGACCCGAGTATTCTCGGAATCCCGTGCTCGAGTTAAACCGAACTAAGGTAAGGCTAATCTAGCAAATCCTCCCGGCGTGTCGACACCCTGATAGTAGCCGCGCGTATCTAGGTCTCAGGACACGACCGGATGGGCGAAGCTACAGGACCCAAACCTCGAGTTGCCTCGTGGTGGTTCCCGCAGGCTCCCCGTTTGGGACCAACACCATCGGCACTGGCCCCCCCTGCTATGTAGAAATAAAGGATCCTCGAGGGAGCGACCCTCTATGCAAATTTAATTAATTAATTAAGTTGTTATTATGAGGCAAATAGTACCAAATGTTGGGACTTGCTGGAAAAGACTTAGCACTTAGCGGTTTATCAAGGGGGTCCCATACACCCCAACCGTGTTAGGAACGCATAATCAAGGAACATAACACCGGCTTATACGGATCCTAACGGCATGAGTGGAACAAAACACCAAGCAAAAGGCTTAGCCTTCCACCCTGCCAGTATATAGGTGATTTCATTATTTTAAGCATTTATATAGTGTGATATAACCCAACCAAACTTCAACATGAAGCAAGCATCTTCAATCTTCACCTGCAACTAACAATGCTATAAGAGGGGCTGAGCAAGCCTACGTATAGCCAAGCAACGGTTTGCGTAGGTAGGGTGGTTAAACATGGCAATTGGTTACAAGTAGGAGGCTGACAAGAAAGACATGGCATCGAGGCAAAACTATAGATCGAGACTACTAGCAATAGGCAAAGATAGTAATGGTATCCGGGTTCGGTCATCTTGCCTGGAATCCACAAGGGAGAAGAACGGAACCAAGAAGAAGACGGAGCAACAGTCGAGAGGATCCTCACAACTCCGGAACGAAACCGAAGCTATCAAGAGAAGCAAACCGGAAAGAAAGAAACAACACGGTAAACACACATATCATAAACATGGCATACAATGCACAAGCAAGCATGATGCATGTCCGGTTTAAATATGCATGGCATGGCAAAGTGCACAAACAAATACTACAAGTTAAGTGGAGATCAATATGCAACGAGTTGCATATTGACGAAACACCACATTGATTATTTAGTTGACTCTCATTATTTACAAGACAAGATTAAATGTTTTAGCATGGCAAGAGGTGAAGCATAATAAAACTATACTAACTAGGCAATTTAAATGAGGCCGGAAGTAACAACAACATATCCGGAAAATCCCCATGAGCATGTTTAATAATTATAAGCAAACAACAATTAAGCATTCTCATGTTGTTATCATGATGCGGATGACATGATCAAGTTTATGCAAGTTTTATTAAAAGGTTGTCAAGAAGAAGATAAGAAGCATTTGTCACCGTGGTGGAACAAAAGGGTGCCACGGCAACGATCCGAAATGAGGCAATGGCATCATATCGGTACCGGTAACTCGGTGAGGGACCGGTGCAAAACAAAAGGTGGAGTGAACGAGTTGAACAAGATGATGGGGTGATCCCGTTGCCGGGTTCCCACGAGTCGGTGACGAGGCAACCGAGGAACATGACAAAAGGTGGAACGGGCACGAGCACACACAAGGGAGACATTTCATACAACCACAACAAGCATGCACGGGTCATCCACGGGGTCGTTTCGTTATACCTTCGAAGCGTGCGTTTCGGGGCGGTTCGAGACGTAGAGGAAGAAGGCGTAGTTGTACACGGCCGTAGAGGAAGAAGTCGTTCTCGCGAGTCGTGGTACACGTGACGTAGAGGGAAGTAGTCGTTCACGGGGTGTCGTGGTACTTGGCGAATTCCTCGTTTCCGGGCGACGGTAGTGGTACACGGCGACGGTAGTCGTTCGGGTCATCGATGTCGGGGTACTTGTCGCGTCGGCGTTCGTAGTGGTACTTGGGGGATCCCGTTTGCGACGGTAGTGGAAGTAGGTCGTTTTCCGGGCGTCGGTAGTTGTTCACGTCATCGGTAGTCGTTGTACTCGCGACGTCGGGGTACTTGTCGAAGATGTTTCGTAGGGGTACACGGGTCTCCTGTCAAACATTACAGCACAGGCAACAAAACAAACAAAACAAAACTACAGGAGCTAAACACAAGGGGCTGCACGGCGCCGCGGGAAGGACCACGAGGTCACAGCAACAGCACGGCGAGGCAGGGCCGCGAGATCCGCGCGGAGGCAGGGCAGAGGCGGCCCAACGCTGGAGAAGTTCGGAGGAAGGCGCTCGGGGCGCGCAGGAGGAGGTCGGGGCGCGTCGGGCGCCGGTGTCGGCTGGCAGTGGCCCTGGCTGGCCGGAGGGAGGCCGCAGGCCACGGCGGAGGGACGGGCGCTGGAGGTGAGGTGCTGCACGGAGGGACGACGGCGCTCGCCTGGAGAGGAGGGAGCCGCAGGAGGACGGGCAGAGGCCTTGGCGAGGCACGGTCGGGGTGCTGGACGGAGGGAAGGGGCGAAGCGGGGCGCTCGGGCCGGCCCTGGACGGGGAGGAGACCGAACCGGCGCGGAGGAGGCGGCCGCGAGGCGCTGGACGGCGACGCGCCGCGGGATCCGGCCGGCAGCCTAGAGGCGACGGCGGTAAGGTCGCGGGGACTCGCGCGGTCGCTGGGCTCGAGGAAGAGGCCGCCATGGCGCGGCGGCGGCAAGGAGAATGGAGGGGCCGCGGGACTCCTGGCGAGGAAGCTGCGAGGGAAACGGCTGAGGGCGACAGAGAGGGGAGAGATTGAGCGGAGGGTCGGGGTGAAGGAGAAGAAACGGACGAGAGGGTGCGGCGCACTGAGGGAGAAAACGAGAGCGAGCGAGCGCTGCTCGGTCGGCTAGGGTTCTGTGAGGGATCGGGCCAGGAGATGGAAGTGGGCCGCAGGGAGGATGGGCCTGATGCCCATATGGCCTAGAAGAGGGAAAAAAAATGACTGGGTTCTCTCCTAATAAAAGAGAGAAAGAAAAGAATAGAGAAGAAGAAAAAAAATAAAGAGGGGGGGTTAGGAGCAGAAATTGGACAAGGGAATATTTTCCCGGGCTCGTAAAAATGAGCACGACCGGAGAAAATACAAAAGGCCAAGACGGAAATTAATTCAAACATATTTGAATTTTTAATTCAAATAGTTTGAACTAAGACTTGATTATTGAAGTGTCCAAAAATGTTCAAAATTTTGGAGGAACCTCGAAACAACGGAAAAGAATTATTGGCAAGATTTTGAAGGTGAAACTCGAAGTGAAAAGACAATGGGGAAATTATGCAAGTGTGTTACGGTGAATTCCAACAAATGGAATATTTTAATATAGCTCCATACTATTTGGAGGATATGTTATAAAGAGAAGTCATTCTTCCCTCGATTTAAATGGACCGAAGGTCCACACGATTTATTTAGGTTGAGATGCAAAAATTAAAATGACATGATGGCATGATGACATGATGCAATGCAAAAAATAAATAACACAAGCACAAAGAACCACACGGGCAACCCTGAACATCCGGAATCTTCTGGAAGCTTCTGGAATCTTCTGGAATCTTTTGGGACGTCGGTCTCGGGCGTCACAGCTCATCCCCGCACCCAAGTCTTCCCCGCCATCGCCAAAGATATGTTCCCCGGCGGGTACTTTTTCTTCGCTGCGTTCTTCCATTGTGGCCTGTGCCCTCCGTTCTCGGAGTTCTTCTGTGATATTATGAACACATATGGCCTCCATCTCCTAGATTTCACCCCCAACGCCATCCTTACGATGGCTGTTTTCGCACATCTGTGCGAAAACTATGTTGGGGTTCATCCAAATGTAGCCCTTTTCCGCCACTTCTTTATGCCTAGAGTAGAGTCAGGTGCCCCCCTCTCCGGCGGCATCTCCTGGATCTTTAGGCTGAACAAGAAGGACTCGTACCTGAAGGGTGAGCTTCGCGGAAAGTGGGAGGAATGGAGGGCCGATTGGTGCTGGGTGGTGGAAGATAAGCCTGAGCCCTTTACCTCGCCGCGCCAGACTGCCATAGTGCTTGGCAGAGATTGGAGTGAATTGGCCCCGGAAGACAACAAGCTCAGCATTGCCCTCATTAGGATCATTCGTCTCCGGGTCGCCAATTTGACTATTGGAGAAGTTGGGGCGGATTTCCTCCGCCGCCGCATCGCCCCTTTACAAGAAAGGAAGAGGTCCGCTTGGGAATTCGGCAATGCGGTAGATATCATGAGGCTGCGCCCTGGATTGAACTACAAATTTACTGCCTTGGAGTTGAAGGGGATGGTCCGGGAGCTCTTCAAGCATGACCCGGCCCACCCGGAGTGGTTCAGACCTTCCCGGGGAGTGGTGCCGCTGTGCAACAACACTGCCCGCGATTCTCTACGAGCGATGATGCCCGCGTGCGACTCCCACGGCGTCGTCCCCACTTGGATAGAGCCTCCGCCGGATACCGTGCTGACCTTCTTCGACAACTTGGTCGAGACGCCCCGCAACGCCGAGGAGAACAAGGGCCTCACCCGGGCCACTACCGACCGGGATATAGCCTACATCGCCTCCAGGATGGAGGAGGCCGCCGCAGCTGCGGCTGCAGGCGACTTTGGATACAATGTGGACGAGGCGCAGGCCGCGGACGCAGTGAGCCAAGCAGAGGAGGCGGAGATCCTCAAGCTGCTGAAGCTTGCGCTCGAGGAGTTTGCCGGGGAGCCTTCCCTGAGGTTTGCCGGGACGAGCGAGGTTGCCGGGGGGAGCGAGGCCGCCGGGCACGGCGCTGAGTCCAGCGGGCCTGCCGAGGAGGAGGAGGACGCCGAGGCTGATGAAGACTCTGGTGGATCTCTGAATCTCGATGACGACGCCTCCTCATCCTCAGAGAACTCCCCGCCTCCGGCAAGTCCCACGCAGCAACCGAAGAAGCGCCTCCGCAAGGCAGCTGAGACGGCGAGGCCGCAGGCGCCTCGACAGCAGCCAGCGCGCCGTGCAACGCGCGCCACCAGGACAAGCGAAGTCATCAAGGAAGCGCCCTGTGCTCGAGCGCCAAGCGGAGGGGGATCTTCCCGGAGCGGAACGGGTGCTCCTTCTGCCCCTCGGTCCTCGGCGACGACGGGGGCTGGGTCTTCGCAGCCCACAGCCCCGGAGACCGCCAAGCGGCCGAGGGAGCCTTCTCCTCCGGCTCCTCGCGCAGGAGCACCCCAGGCGGAGTTTGACTTCTCCGCCCTCAGCTCCGACGAAGAGGAAGAGGAGTAAGTACTTGCAATTCTTTAGTTTCTTCGATTTTGTCTTGATTTTCCTTGTTGATTCTGATCTTGTTTTTGTTTTGCTCTCAGGACCCTGACCCAGCGGATGGCGAAGAGGGCCAAGATCCCTGTGGTCGAGATTGAAGACGACTCGCCCGCCACGGCGACGGGAGACGTGCCAGCGGCAAACTTGCCGGATCAACCTACTGCTCCGAGGAGCAGCCCCCAGCGCAGCCCCCAGCGTAAGTCTGGTCTTTATCTTTCTGCTTGATGGGCGCGCTCAAGGTTGTTGCTTGCGCTGATGTCTTGTCGTCTTGTGCAGAAGTGGAGCCGCAGCCGCAGGAGCGCCCGGAGGTCGCCCCCGAAGAGCTACTTGCTCCACCCTCCCCGCCAAGGAGAAGCTCCCCGGCGAGGGAGAACGCTCCGCCAAGGACGGGTACTCCGCCAAGGGCGAGTACCCCGCCAAGGGTGAGCAGCCCGACAAGGGTGAGCACCCCGCCAAGGGAGGGCGCGGGCGGCCCTCCGCCGGCAGGGGCCTCCACTCCGCCGCCAAGGGAGAATTCCCCGGCGAGGGAGCCTGTCGTTGAAGAAGTCCGCGAAGGTGAGTCTTGTAATTTCTTCTTCCCGGATTCGTCTTTTTTTTTGGATATTTGCTTGATCCTTTCTTTTCTTCTTCTTCTGCTAGATCCTCCTGCCCCGGAGCGGATGGAGACGGAGACCACCGGCGAGGAGGGTGTGCACGGCGACGGCGGCAACGCCACTGCTGCTGACGAGCCAGCCGCCGAAGAGACCGCCCCGACCGCCGACGCCGCGGCGGGGGAAGAGGCCGGCGACCACACTGCTGGCCCGGAGGCCGCAGGAGCGTCGGACGCTGCACCGGCCGCCGACCCCTCCGCCTCCACGGAGCGGTTGGGCGTCTACTTGGAGGCCGCCAACGGGGTCTTTATTCAAGTCCCATGGGCGTCCTCGTCTCGAGCACCCGTGGAGGGAGAGACCTTTGATGGAGAGGTCCTCGCCTCCGCTGGGTTGAAGGTTGTTGAAGCGCCCGGCGGCAGCGACGAGCCTGAAGAGGAGAAGCTCCTTCGTCGGCTCCTGGCCTTGTACCGGGCCAGGCAGGCGAAGTTGGAGTCTCGGGAGGCTCTTGCCGCCAAGGCTGGAGCTGATCTGGAGAAGCGCGCCGTGGAGCTCCGCGCCGACAACCAGGCGGCCCTCCGCAACTTGGCGGAGGAGCGTGAAGAGCTTGCCGGGGCGCAGCAAGCCTTCCTCCTTGAGAAAGCTGAGGCCGAGGAGCAGCAGCGGCTGGCCGCCGAAGAGCTGTCCTGGCGAGAAGGAGTACTCAACCAGCGGAAGGTCGACCTCGACGCCCACGAGGACGACCTCACTGCCCGGGTGCAAGCTATCGGCGGGGCCCTGAAGGAGGCCAAGGACGCCGCAGCCGCCGCGGAGACCGCCAAGAAGGATCTGGAGGCCAAGGTGCAGCAGCTGGAGTTGTTCCTGAAGGCAAGCGAGGACAGAGTCACTGCGCTCAATGTGGAGCGGGAGAAAGATGCCCACACCAACTCTGAGCTGCAGGTACGTCTCTCCAAGAAAGGCGACGAACTCACTGCCGCCAAGGATTCCATTGCTGACTTAGAGTTGAAGGTCTCCACTCTGACTGAATCGCTCGACGCCGCCCGGGACCGCGAGACGAAGCTGAAGGACGAACTCCGCAAGGAAAGGAACTTGGTGGAGAGCGCCGCCGTCTCAGCGAACAACTTCAGCCGGGCAGTGGAGCAGTGGACTGATGAGCTGGTCACCTCCGCTGCCAAGATTGACATGGAGATGATGGCGCTGAAGGCGGAGCATCTCGTGTACTCTCCGGACGAGAATCTCCCCCACAGCGCCAAGTTGAGTCTGTTCTTCCGGGGGATTGCGCCGGCGCTTGCGCAGCTGCGGGAGAAGATCCCCGTGCAGCTGGCCGACGAGGCGCGTCGGCTCTGCATGGGCACCATGGAGCGGGTCTTGTCGAAGATCGTCTACCGCAACCCCGACATCAACCTCGTCAACGTCCTCCGCACCTTGCCGCCCGAAGCTGATAAGGAGGCGTTGAAGGCGCAGGTTGCCCACATCGTCGCCAAGGTGGGCAAGATCACGAGGCGTGAAGGCGACCGCGTAGATTAGGTCTCTTTCTTTCTGCTTCCTTTGCCGCTGCAAGGCATGTCATGGACAAGAATCTATTAGTGTCGCGGCAAGTTATCTTTGTAATATACAATCTTATTTCGAGCTATCAATGCAGTGCTATCTCCCTTGCTTTGGTCCCTTCGCTTTGTATGCATTCTACCCTACGCTTTCAGGGAACTTGCCGGCAAAAGGACCCTTGCCGCGAGCGCTGAGTGCTGGACTCTTAGCAGCCTACCGGCAAAGGCCTTGCCGGCAAGAAACCTTGCCGTAGCTAGTCGCAGCACACTTAGCTTGCTGAGCAAACTCAAAAACGAAGTAAGGGCGCGACACTAGTCGCAGCTCACTTAAGCCGTTGATCGTGCTCGAAACAAAGTAAGGGCGCGGCTAGCCACAGGTAGGTTCCTCCGCGCACAGGTTTTCCATACAAAGTGTGGTTGTTCAAGGAAGACAACTAAAATTTTAAGAATTTGAACTGCTCAAATTCTGGTAACTTAGCTTTCATAGATTGTTTGTCCCCCGGCAAGTCTTCTCTTTCTTGAACAACACTTGGCTCATGCCTCCATCTCCTTCCCCCCCGGCAAACTTGTGCGCGAGGAATATCCCTTCTGCTCAAGAGGGAAAGAAAAAGAGGAGGAAAAACAAGTATAGGGCCTCACGGCTTGGTAGTGCTTACCGGGGATGTGCGTTGCACAAAGTGTCAGATGATGCATGCAAATAACGAAGAAAAGCACGGAAATGACAAATAATGCGAAGCACAAAAGCTTTACTGATGCACGGGATCTGCGCCCGGCTTTGTACAAAGGTTTACATGCAACAGCGGCAAGACTTGTACAAAAGGTGGTTGCCGGAACGGACCACGGCAACCGCTCCTTATGGGTGAAACTTGCGAAGATGCTCTATGTTCCAGGAGTTGCTCACCGGTAAGCCTTCTTCGGTCTCAAGGCGGACAGCGCCGAGCCTTGTGACTTGTCTCACCCGATAAGGGCCTTCCCACTTTGGCGTCAACTTGTTGGAATTCTTGGCGGACTGAACACGCCGAAGAACAAGGTCGCCTTCCTCGAGACTCCTGGCCTTGACCTTGCGGCTATGATAGCGACGCAAGGCTTGCTGGTATCGAGCAGCTCGTACAGCAGCCTGGAGACGTTCCTCCTCAAGGAGCAATGCGTCATCTTGTCGCAGTTGCTCTTGCTCGAGCTCATCATAAGCGAGCACTCGAGGAGATCCGTATACGAGTTCCGTGGGGAGAACTGCCTCTGCTCCATAGACAAGAGCAAAGGGTGTCTGTCCGGTTGCTCGATTTGGTGTCGTCCTGATTGACCAAAGAGCCACCGGCAACTCCTCTATCCAGTTTCTTCCGCACCTGTGCAGCCTGTCGAAGGTTCTTGTCTTGAGTCCGCGCAGCACTTCAGCATTGGCCCTCTCCGCTTGACCATTGCTCCTCGGGTGAGCAATAGAAGCGAAGCAGACCTTGGCGACAAGGTCTTGGACGTACTGCATGAAGGTGCGACTTGTAAATTGTGTGCCGTTGTCGGTGTTGATCCTGTTAGGGATCCCGAAACGGCAAACAATTGATCTAAAGAACCTGACTACTGACTGTGCTGTCACCTTTCTCACTGGTTCCACTTCTGGCCACTTTGTGAACTTGTCGATTGCAACGTACAAGTACTCAAAGCTCCCGACTGCGCGGGGAAAGGGGCCGAGGATATCGAGCCCCCAGACCGAGAAGGGCCAGGACAAAGGGATTGTCTGGAGAGCTTGAGCTGGCTGGTGAATTTGCTTGGCATGGAACTGGCACGCTTCACACTTGGTTACTTGTGCAGTTGCATCTTGGAGGGCTTCTGGCCAGAAGAACCCTTGCCGGAACGCCTTCCCGGCAAGTGCCCTTGCGCCAATGTGGTGGCCAGATATGCCTCCATGTATCTCTGCCAACAGCTTCTGTCCATCTTCCCTGGAAATGCACTTCAACCTGACACCATTGAGTCTTCTTCTGTACAGTTCATTGCCAACGAACTGGTACATACTTGACTGCCTGGTTATATTCTCTATCTCTTCTGGCTCGTCGGGAAGCTCTCCAGTTTGCAGAAAATGGACAATCTGCTGTGCCCATGCTGGAGCCTGGGGCTCAACAGCAAGGACTAAAGGCATTAGGGCTGCTGCGGGAACCTCATCTTCTACGGCAGGAACCTGCGGCTCTGCCGGAGCTGATGGTCCCCCGGCAAGCCTGCCGGGGCAAGGCTTGTCGGGAACGCCTGCTTCAACTGTACAGATTCTTGGATCTGCAGGAGCAAACTGTTCCTCAGCATCTTGGCTGTTGATCTTGGGGACCTTAGCGGCGGCTTCTGGAAGATCCGCCGGCAAGTACTCGCCGGAGACCAACTTTCTCTTCTTGTTTTGTCCAACTGATGGTGTAACGGATGGCTGAGTTAACTTGAGCACGAAGGTCCCTGGTTCCACAGGTAACTTCATCGCAGCACACTTTGAGAGACCATCTGCAATATCATTTTGAGCTCTTGGGACGTGCTCCATTTGCAGACCCTCAAAGTGTTCTTCAAGCTTCCTCACTTCATCAACATAAGCTTCCATCAAAGGGCTCTGGTAACTCTTATTCACTTGTCGGACCACCAACTGTGAATCTCCCCGCACAATCAACTTCTTGATCCCAAGCTCGGCCGCAATCCTGAGGCCGGCAAGCAAACCTTCATACTCAGCAGTATTGTTTGTCGCTTGTTCCTTGGGAAAGTGCATCTGGACAACATACTTGAGGTGCTCTCCGGTGGGCGCTATGAGTACCACGCCGGCACCGGCGCCTTGCAGCGAGAAGGCACCATCAAAGTACATTATCCATTCGCTGCTCACTTCTTGGACGGGGACGCTTGTCTCTGGGATTTCCTCATCTGGCGTTGGGGTCCACTCTGCTATGAATTCTGCCAAAGCTCTGCTCTGTATGGTTGAGGTACTCTCAAACTTGAGACCAAAGCTCGACAGCTCTAGTGCCCACTCGACGATCCTGCCTGTTGCTTCGGGATTCTGCAATATCCTCTTCAACGGAAAGCGAGTGACCACTGTAATCTCGTGTGCTTGGATGTAATGGCGCAGCTTTCTTGAGGCCATGAGGAGGCCGAACAGCAACTTCTGCACCCCAGAGTATCTTGATCTAGCCCCCTGCAAGAGGGAACTTACAAAATACACTGGGCGCTGCACCATCTTCTTTCGCACTTCACCTTGTTCCTGCGCAGATTTGTCCTTGTCGGGGCCAGAGCTTGTCGGGGAAGCCCCCTGCTTGTCGCTGGATTCGCTTGCCGGGGATGTGGGTTCCTCATCCGCCTCCCTTTCCGCTACCAGCGCAGCACTAACCACTTGATTGGTTGCCGCTAGGTACAGCAGCAACTTCTCTTGTGGCCTAGGTGCGACAAGTATTGGAGTGGAGGACAGGTATCCTTTCAAGTCTTGCAGCGCTGCCTCCGCTTCCGGAGTCCATTTCATAGGACTTGCCTTTTTCAAGATCTTGAAGAAAGGCAGGGCGCGCTCTGCAGACTTTGAAATGAACCTGCTGAGGGCAGCCACACAACCAGCAAGTCTCCTTACGTCCTTGACGCGCTTCAGGGCTTCAATCTGCTCGATGGCTTTTATCTTGTCGGAATTGGCTTCAATCCCCCTCTGGGACACAAAGAACCCGAGAAGCTTGCCGGAGGGGACTCCGAAGACGCACTTCTCGGGGTTCAACTTGAGCTGTATCTTGCGCAGATTCTCAAAGGTTTCTTCTAAGTCTTGGATCAGGGTATCTTTGCTCTTGCTCTTAACCACTATATCATCCATGTAAGCTTCTACATTTCTGTGGACCTGTGGCTCAAAAGCAGTGTGCACCACCCTCGCAAATGTCAAACCTACATTCTTCAATCCAAAGGGCATGCGTATGAAGCAATATGTGCCACATGGAGTAATGAATGCAGTCTTCTCTTCGTCTTCCTTGGCCATGAATATCCGGTGATAACCTGAGTATGCATCAAGGAAGGAAAGCAGCTTACATCCGGCGGTGGAGTCAACAATCTGGTCAATACGCGGCAAGGGAAATAGATCCTTGGGACATGCTTTATTCACATCAGTGAAGTCTATACAAAGTCTCCACTTCCCATTAGCCTTGCGCACGACAACTGGATTTGCTAACCACGTAGGATGATTCACGCCTCTAACCAGGCCTGCTGCTTCCAACTTCTTTATCTCCTCGGCGATGAATTCTTGGCGCTCCACGGCTTGCTTCCTGACCTTCTGCTTGACGGGCCGGCATGAGGGCAAACAGCAAGCTTGTGCTCAATTACCTTCCTGGGAACGCCGGGGATGTCAGATGGTTGCCATGCAAACACATCGACATTCGCCCGCAGGAAGGCAATGAGCGCGCTTTCCTATTTGTTGTCGAGCGTAGCACTGATGGTGAAGGTACCACCAGTGCCGTCCTCCTTAGCGGACACCTTCTTGGTTGCCGGTGGAGCTGCCATTCCTTTCTTGCACTTGTCGGTGGAGCTCGATGGTGCGTCCTCGACGGCAGCGCAGCACTCCGAGGAGGTGCATTTGCCGGAGTGGGCCCCAGAGCTCTTGCCGGACTTGTTCTTGGTCTTCCCCCCGGGAGCTTCAGCAGCAAGTGTGTTGCTCTCTGCTGCGGCTGCTGCATCCCGGTAGATCTTGTCGGCGCAGATAAGCGCGTCCTTCTTGTCGCCAGGGACGGAGATGACGCTTATCGGCCCCGGCATCTTGAGTATGTTGTAGGCATAGTGGGAAGCTGCCATGAACTTGGCGAGGGCAGGACGGCCAAGTATCCCATTGTATGGCAATGGGATATCGGCAACGTCAAAGGTTATCCTCTCCATCCTGAAGTTGAGCTCCCCGCCAAAGGTCACGGGCAGCGTAATCTTCCCCTTCGGCTTGCTCCTTCCCGGGTAGATCCCTTGGAACGACCCGGTTTCCTCGAGCTCGCTGTCTGGGATCTGTAGCTTCTTGATCACAGCCGAGGAGATCAAGTTCAGGCCGGCCCCGCCATCAACCAACATCTTGGTGACCTTGAGGTTGCGGATAGTTGATGAGACCAACATCGGCAAGCACCCGACCGCAGTTGTGCGGTCAGGGTGGTCCTCAAGGTCAAAGATGATGGGCGTGCCGGACCACTTCAGCAGCCTGCGTGACTCGACAGGCGGCTCAGGTGCGTTCACTTCTCGCACCCACTGCTTGAGCTGGCGGTGGGAAGTGTGCAGAGAGGCACCTCCGTCGACACACAGGACCTCTGTGGCCTTCTGGAACTCCTGCTCGCTGTTGTCTCCTTCTTCCATGTCGTCGTCGTCGTCTTCTTCCTCATCCTTGTCGCGGCCCCGGGGAGGTCTGTCACCTTGCCGCTGCTTGGCCTTGCCGCGGCGTCCTCCCCGGCAATTGAACGGCCGCTTCTTGCTGGGCTCTCCTCCGCCTCCTTGGGCCTTCTCCTTGTCGCGACGCTCGTATTCAGCCTTCTGCTGCTCTACGAGGTACTCGACTCTTTTGCAGTTCTGAAGATCGTGGCCCTTGGTGCGGTAGATCTTGCAGTACTGCTTGTCGGAGCCGTCCTGCTTGTCGGCTGCCGCTACAGGGGCGGGTTCCTTGCCGGAACCGCCAGCCTGTGCCTTCTTGGCGGGAGCCTCCTTGCCGGACTGCTCGACAACCAATACCTCCTTGCTCTTCTTCTTTCTGTTATTCCGCCGCCGGCTCTTCTTTGCCGGGGCGGCATCTTCGCTGTCGCTTCCTCCTGCGCCAGTATCCTCTCCGGGGAGTCTCCTCCCCTCTTCGGTGCGCGCGCACTTGTCAGCCAGAGCGTAGAGCTCGCTGACATCCCGGATCTTGGTCATGGCCATCTCTTCCCTCATGCGGCGGTTACGCACGTTCTGGTGGAACGCACTGATAACCGCGGCAGGGTGGACGTCGGGAATGTTGTGTTGCACGCGGCTGAATCTCTGGATATACTTGCGCAGGGACTCTCCCTCCTTCTGGGCGAGGATGTGGAGATCGCTCTCCTGGCCGTGGGGTTTGTGGCCGCCCGTGAAGGCGCCAACAAACTGGTGGCACAAATCCGCCCAAGAAGAGATGGAGTTCTCCGGCAAGTGCATAAGCCAAGATCGGACGTTTGGCTTAAGCACTAGCGGGAAATAGTTGGCTGGTATCTTCTCGTCGCGTCCCCCGGCAGCCTGCACCGCGATGGTGTAGATGCTGAGGAACTCCGAGGGGTGTGTCTTGCCTTCGTACTTCTCGGGTATGTCGGGCTTGAAGTTCTTCATGCTGGGCCACTGGACTTGCCGCAGCTCACGGGTGAACGCAGGGCAGCCTGCCGCGTACGGCAAGTCGCCTGGTTCACCGGGCGCGTGCGCGTCGACGGCGGTCCCAGCGCGCTGATCTGATTGTCTTCGGGCTTCTCGTCGACGCTCGATGCGGGTTCGAGCGTCCTCTTACCGCCTGTCGTCGAGGACCTGGCGCTGGTCACGACGAGCCCGCGGATCCGACGACGCCGTGGAGTCGTCGTCGACGTTAATCCGGCGGGGTGGCATCTTCTGCTTCCGCGGCGGGGAATGCACGGTGGTTGCACCCCCAGCGGTCTTGTCGCCATCGGCCTTCGCTTGATCGACTTGCCGTGGCCGTGAGGTTGCCGGCTGCTGCGGCGTGTCGTTGTTGGCGAAGGCGATGAGGCTTTGGATCGTCGCCCTCCAGTCTTCGGCCTTGTCTGCCGCTGGAGGGAAATCGAGGAGCAGCTGTGCTCTTTCTAGAGCTTCTGCTGGAGAGGAGGGGAGCGGTGGCGAGCGGTGCGAGGAGCGAGATATGCTCAGACTTCTAACAAGGTTAGAAGGAGCAGTTTCTCGCCCCGGCGACCGCGCCTTGCTCGTGCCAGCGCGCTGGCCTTGAGCATCCCGCGATTCCCTGGCTTGGCCACGCCCCAGCAAGCGTATGGTACCTCCAGTACCACGCCGCTGCGGGTCTTGTACTTCCCGAGAGGGACGTGGGGCGTCTACTAACACCGAGGCTTTGGAGTTAGCCCGGTCATCGGTCTTGTCCTTGGACTTGGTGGCGCCGTGAGTTTCCTCGCCGGCGACCACCCTTCCGCCGGCGTCTCCTCCACGAACCGTTGGTTCTGGTGGCGGCGGAATCGACGCAGACGGGCCTCCGACCTCCGAAGTCTTCTTCTTCGGAGGCATGCTGATGTAGCTGATGAAGTTGGAGAGGTTGATGAAGAATGCGCCCGCGTGAGCACCGGATCAGGTTCACACAACCTCGACGCCCCTACCTGGCGCGCCAAGGATGTCGGGGGAAACTGTCCTCCCACGAACACCTATGGGACCGGAGCCCCTTCTACGTTGCGGTAAGGGAGCGGAGGGAGCACGAAGAGCAGATCGAGGGGCGCACGCGGACAGTTTTACCCAGGTTAGGGCCGCGCGGACGCGTAAAACCCTACTCCTGCTTAGGTTATATTGAGTTCTTGAGCTCGGGAGCTTGAAGAGCTATAGTACTAGCTACACCGAGCGAGAGAGTTGTCTAGGTTTCGTACCCGAACCCCCTCTACGTTGTGCATGGGCCTCCTTTTATAGCTCAAAGGGGTCACCGACAGGTGTCAACGTAGAGGAGGGTAAAAGTGTAAATTTGGTGGTAGTTGTAATAGTGCCTGAACAGTATATGAACAGTGGTCTTCACCTAACTTTGACAGTGGGGGACAAGGGCATTAAATGCCCATCACCGTCGACCCCAAAAGCGTCCGTCCATGCTTCTTCGTTCGCCACGGCGGGAGCCTCGTCACCGTGGCTTGCCACCGTGTGCCCCAGGCTGCACAGCCGTCCGCCACGCGTCCCTGGAAGGGCCCCAGGGCAACGCGTGGGCAGACGAGCTGGAGCGTGGGCACACAACGTAGGTTTCCCCGGCAAGCACCTTGCCGGGGTCATGATCTTGCCGGGCCCGGAAGCTTGTCGCTCCCCGGGTCCTGCCGGGGCGCATGATGCGCCGAGGCATCTCTTGAGGTGTGTATTCTTTAGTCTTCCTGGCAAGCTCCTCTCGCCAGGGGCTTGTGCTAAAGTGATAACCTTGAGCCTGGCGCGGCCTTCCCGGCAAGCTCCTCTTGCCGGGGCCTTGATCTTCTGACTTGTATACTTTGTTCTTGAATGGCTTCATAGGGACCAGAAAGGTTCCCGACGAGCACGTGGTAAGCCCTGCCACGGGAAGCTGCTACTGCCCGTGCACAAGTTGGGGTACTTAGTACACCGACAACAAGACACGCATGTATCATTGCTATTAAGGATAACAAAATGGGGGCTATTCCTACATGAATAGATCTTATCTACATCATGTCATCGTTCTTATTGCATTACTCTATATCTCCATGAACTTAATACACTAGATGCATGCTGGATAGCGGTCCATGTGTGGAGTAATAGTACTAGATGCAGGCAGGAGTCGGTCTACTACTCTTGGACGTGATGCCTATATAATGATCATTTCCTGGATATTGTCATAACTATTGGATTTCTTATCAATTGCCCAATAGTAATTTGTTTACCCACCATGCGCTATTTCTTGAGAGAAGCCACTAGTGAAACATACGGCCCCCGGGTCTATTCTTTATCATATTTGCTTTCCGATCTATTATTTGCCTCTGACATCTATTTTTATTTGCTTTTATTTTTAGATCTATATTATCAAAAACCAAAAATACCTCGCTGAATTTTATTTGCCGTTATTCTATTTGCATCTATCAATCTATGTATTTACCAAACTTTTACCCGAGACGGATTGACAACCCCTCTTACGCGTCCAGTTGCAAGTATTTGTTCTTTATGTGCAGGTACCGTTTACATAGTGTTGCTTGGTTCTCCTACTGGTTTGATAACCTTGGTCTCATCACTGAGGGAAATTGATGTCTACACACGCTTCTACTCTTGTAGACTATGTTGGGCCTCCAAGCGCAGAGGTTTGTAGGACAGTAGCAATTTCCCTCAAGTGGATGACCTAAGGTCTATCGAACTCAGGGAAGTAGAGGTTGAAGATGGTCTCTCTCAAGCAACCCTGCAACTAATATACAAGAAGTCTCTTGTGTCCCCAACACACCTAATACACTTGTCAGATGTATAGGTGCACTAGTTCGG
The DNA here is from genome assembly GCA_902687465.1 of Secale cereale. Classification (NCBI taxonomy): domain Eukaryota; kingdom Viridiplantae; phylum Streptophyta; class Magnoliopsida; order Poales; family Poaceae; genus Secale; species Secale cereale. The sequence continues at coordinate 149,366,548 of LR738710.1, forward strand.
CGAAGAGATGTTAAATGGCAAGTGATATGGATGGCAAAACAAAGTAATATAAATTTGTAATAAAAAGTGCAGCAAGCAAACAAGTGGTAAACGTGAGCACAAATGGTATTGCAATGGTGGAAACAAGGCCTAGGGTTCATACTTTCACTAGTGGCAACTCCCAACAGCATTAACATAATCGAATCACATGATATTTCCCATAAAACATGCAAAGGGGACACACTCGGAGGTCATTCCTTCGTGGTCAAGAGAGGACGAGAATTATGTAGGGCTACAAAAGCACACCTCAAAGTTCGTAGTTCTCAATCTAAGGATTTCCCAATGTCACCGCGGCCATCCCAAGAGAGTCCCACAATCACCACAACATATCTAAAGGATAGTCAAAGACAAGCACCAAGAGACTCTCAATCTTCAATCAACACACAAGAGAGGAAATCACTCATGAAAATATTGTTCTAATCCATGTCCAATAGACCGCTGTCACCTTGGTCTCGGGGATTATACTAGATAAAGACAAGTGAGTACATCAATCCAATACATAGAGGAAGGGGAAATATCTTAGATTAACATAGCCTATGATCACAACGAAGATCACATCATGGGAGAGAGAATTGACCACATAGCTACTGGTAAGAACCTCAGCCTCGAGGAGGAACTACTCCCGCATCATGGAGGGAGGAAGCAACGTCGATGGAGATGAATCCGGGGGCACTTCCCCGTCCCGGCAGGGTGCCGGCGCGGGAATTCTGGTCCCCTGAAGCTTGATGGCGATGGCGGCGGAGATCGGAATCGCGTCTGGAGAAAAGGGGTCCGGAATCAGGGTTTTCTCGACGGACCTTAAATATATGCCAAAGGGGAGCACCAGACGGGGCTCGGGGGGCCCAGGCGCCCCCCCGTCGCGGCCCAGGGGGGGGGGGGCGCCACCAGGGCGCCTGGAGCCCTGGTGGCCCCCCCGGCTGTCCTTCGGCCGCACGGTAGCTCCTGGAACGCTGATTTTTTATATATTTTTTTCTGGATTTTTCCTGGCAGTTCTCGTAATGTGAAAACCTGAAATACAAAAACATCCCAAAACAAAAACTGGCACTGGGGTGCACTGAGTTAATAGGTTAGTCCAAATATGATCAAAAGTGTATGGAAGTGTATAAATATCATAGTAATATCACCCAAAAGAGGCATGGAGCAAGTAGAAATTATAGATACGTTTTGGACGTATCAACATCCCCAAGCTTAATTCCTGCTCGTCCTCGAGTAGGTAAATGATAACAAGAATAATTTCTGTGGTGACATGCTATTAACCATATAGGACTTATTCATAGTCATATGACAAAAGCTTACTGAGACAATGAATCTGTAGTAATTAAGTTGCCTCATGAGAAAATCAAACTGAAAGTTTTACAATATGATACTGAAACATCAAATAGATTTGCAATGCACATGATGTGCAAATATGATAAAGTGATATCTAGCTTGCCCCCTTTAGTGAAGCAAAACATAAATGCAGGGGCACCTTCAAGGTTTAAGTGATGACTAGATACAATGATTTCAGAATAAACGATATCACAATCATGCAAAAGACAATGCTACTTTGGGACAATGCACATTACACTCAGAATGACAATCATGCTCTCAGTAGTTGGTGCTTTAAAAGAAGGTGGAGAATCAACATAAAAGTAAAAGAATGGCCCTTCGCAGAGGGAAGCAGGGATTACTCATGTGCTAGAGTTTTTTTTATTTTGAAAACATAGAAGCAATTTTGTCAACGGTAGTAATACTTCATATGTGTTATGCATAAGACATCCTATAAGTTGCAAGCCTCATGCATCGAATACCAATAGTGCTCGCACCTTGTCCTAATTAGCTCGGATTTCCATGGGTTATCATTGCATTACATATGTTTCAACCAAGTGTCACAAAGGGGTACCTCTATGCCACCTGTACAAAGGTCCAAGGAGATAAATCGCATTTGATTTCTCGTTTTTGATAGATCTCAACTTGAGGACATCCATACTGGGACAACATAGAAAATAGATAATGGACTCCTCTTTAATGCTTAAGCATTCATAAGAGGTTGAGGATTAATGTCCAAGCTAAAACTTCCACCATGATACATGGCTTTGGTTGGCGGCCCAATGTTCTTCTCTAACAATATGCATACTCAAACCATTCAACTCATGGCAAATCACCCTTACTTCGGACAAGACGAACATGCATAGCAACTCACATGATATTCAACAAAAGTGTAATAGTTGATGGCGTCCCCAGAAACATGGATACCGCTCAGCAAGCAACTTATAAGAAATAAGATACATAAGCGACATATTCTTTACCACAATAGTTTTTAAGCTACTTTCCCATGAGCTATGTATTGCAAAAATGAAGGTTTTAAAGGTAGCACATGTAAATTTACTTGGAGTGGCGGCGAAATACTACATATAGGTAGGCATGGTGGACTCATATGGCATAACTGGATTAAAGGAATGTGGATGCACAAGCAGTCAGTCCGCTTAGTACAGGTGGAGGTTAGCAAAAGACTGGGAGCGACCAACTAAAAGAGCAATGACGGTCATAATCATGCAGAGCGACAAAGCAACATTGAATCAGGCATGGTAGTTATATCGCTACTCAGAAACAAAAGATCATCAAGGCTTGACAGACTTTCTTTACAGTCTTAAATATGCGTGAGCATACGCCAAGTCAATCAAAATAAATTCTTGAAGGAAGATATTACTAAACCATACCAAATCATAGGCAGACAAATCAAGTTGGTACTCCAATAACACATTGGGAATCCCCCAGCTATTTGAGACTAACCACAAGAAAACATGAACTACTAAGCGCCATTATGCACGTGGCATCTTTATCATAGACATATCAACCAATGCAACGGAAGCAAACTCTCTTAATAAGGTGAGCATGATAACTAAAGAGAGTTCAAGCAACCAACTAAACAAAAGCTCTTTGAAAAGATAAGCATGAATACTAAGAGCAGAACATGATAGTAGCTATTGAAAGACAAAGAACACACACAACAAAGATAGACATGAAAATTCTATGTTATGTTCTAGGTAGAAGTGGAGCGTGTTTCTCTCCCACATAAAGAAAGCTGAGTTCCGACTCGTTATGAAAAGCTAAAGAAAACTAAAAATAAGACGCTCCAAGCATAGCACATAACACATGAAGTGATTAAAATATAGTGGAACGAAAGACGAACTGATAATGTTGATGGAGAAGGGGATGCACCGGGGCATCCCCAAGCTTAGACGCTTGAGTCTCCTTGAATATTTCTTGGGGGTGCATGGGAGCATCCCCAAGCTTGAGCGTTTGACACTCCTGGATCTTTTTATCATCTTCCCTCGCACACTTGAAAACTCCCTTCATACATAACTCATCATAATCTGATTAGTGAGGTTAGTACCCATAATAAAATAATTGTACCTTGTTGGAAATAAAGATATTCTTGAAGGTCTGCTGTTTCTCAAGATTACCAAAAAGTTTTTGCAAAGAAAAAGCAAGCTCTTGGTTTGCAAAATGAAGGAAAGGCAAAACAGGACAGAATCTGTGAAAAACAGAACAGCAGGTAGTAAATGATTTGTTCGGGGCACTTCTGCAACTCTAATCAAAAAACTCAGAACAGACGCACGAAATAAAATTATATAGAGCACGCTGTCAAAAAAATTCAGATCAAAAAGATGATCTGGTGATTTTATACGAATTTTTCAATCCAAGGACAGAATCTGTTTCCTGGACAGCACGTCACAACTTTTGAACTTTCTTGCAATCAGAGGCTACACTTGGCACAAAGTTGAAAAGTAAAGATACAATGATGTTGCTACAGTAGTAACAAACATCAAGACCACTAAAACTGAAAGTAAACATAACAAGGGTAGTCTCCCTAGAGCTCTTTCTTTATAGCCATAAAGATAGGCTTAAGACTTTAATGATGCTCTCGTAGGAATAAGAGCTGAAGAACAAAAGAGAGCATCAAGAAGCAAATACCAAACACATTTAAGCCTAACATGCTTCCTATGCATAGGAATATTGCAATAGAATAATTCATTGAAGCACAAGGCAACTAGCATAGGAAGGCAAAACAAGCATAACTTCAAAATATTCACCATAAAGAGAGGAAACTTCTTATTATTAAGATATTTAGAACCAAGTCTCCCTCTCTCATTATAAATTTCAGTGGCATCATGGATGAACTCAACAATATAAGCATCACATAAAGCATTGTTACCATGATCCACATGCAAAAAGGTACTCTTACTCTCCACATAAGCATAATCTTTCTCATTGGTAATAGTGGGAGTAGGACTATCATAAACAACTTGAACACTATAGATTAATTGTGTATTAGGAGGGTGGTGTTCAACAAGGGAGTAATTCCCTCCATGATTATGACAAGTTTCATAAGGATAATTTCTCCTTATGTCATAGGTACCTTTATAATCACTATAGGTTGGAGTTATGACATCATCATGGTAGAGAAGAGCATTATCATTGCTAGCAACTATGTTTGTAAACATGTTGTCTTTATTCTTACTAGCAAGAGAATTATCAATTATCACATCACTAGTGGGGATAGGATTTGCAATCCTATCATCCCCAAGCTTAGAGCTTCCCATATCTTCACTTTCAGAGTTGGTACCAAAAAGATTTTCAAGATCATAAGCAGCATTATCATCATTTTCCCAATCACAATAAGTAACATGCATATCATAATCAAAATCATCTTCAATAGTACCTACGGACGTATCATCAAGATGATAATTAAGGCAATAAACTTCACCTTCTTCTTTAAACTTACAACCGTTAGGATAAAAGTTGATAGGAGGAATATGCTCAGGCCAGGTTGATACCCATTCTTCTTCCTTCTTGCTCCTCCTCCTCCTCCTCTTCTTTTTCTTCTTCTTCACCTTAGGAGGGGGTGGTTGGAGATGAAGCTTCTCCACATATCCTGGTTTATCATTAGAAACAATAGGGGAAACTTGGAAGAAACTCTCCTTTTTATTAGCAGAAATATAAGAGACATTTTTATACTTTGGTAAAGTTCCCTCCTTTCTAATCTTACTTATGTAATCATTTTCATGGCAATTAACAACACAATAGAGATGGCAATTTTGCAAAGTGTTTTTTATTCCTATGGCATTATCATCCAGCCAAGAAGTCTTTTCTGATAACTCTTCACACATCAAAAATAACATAAGCTCATCATAAAGATCAGAGGTGATCATGTTATCACACAACCGGTTAACAGTTATGTTTTGAAAGTTCATGCATTGAAAATTAAAGTGACCCTCTATACGGCAAAGTTCACAAGTAAAAGGATAAAGGTCACACAATTATCTAGCAATTTCATTTAAATCTCTGACCCAAGTGATTGTTCTTTCATGCTTATGTTGCTTACAATACTTCTCTTCTTCAATCATAGGCCTTTCACAAGGTCTATCCACTCCACAAAAATTAACAAGCTTATATAAAACTTCATTTTTAGGAATTGGATCATGCATGTTGAAATCATCATGAACAATTTCATTTTCTTTGCAAGTCTCTTTAAAAGGTTTATGATGCTTGATCCAATCCTCCTTAGGCATATTAAGATGTGAAGCAAAAGATTTGAGGAAATCAACAAGGAGTTGAGAATCAAGCCCAAACTTAGCACTAAACTTATTAAAACTTGTAGTTTCAAGAAAGGACTTAAAGCAATCATACTCATAAATTATACCTGACTCTTTACCTTTGTCGATCTCCCAATCTTCAGTGTTGCGTTGAATTCTTTCAAGGAGTTCCCATTTAGCATCAATCTTTTCGTTTGTGAAAGAACCCATAGAGGAAGCATCGAGCAAATCTTTATCCTGTCGAGAGAGCCTCACATAGAAGTTAGTAATAATAATATCTTTGGGGAGCCCATGGTTAGGACATTTTAGCATTAACGTTTTCAGTCTCCCCCAAGCTTGAGCTAAGCTATGCTCTCTCCGTCATGAGGATAAAAATTATAAACATAATTCCTATTCTCATGGACTTCATGAAGAGGATAAAACTTGGAGTAAAAGAGAGACCGGATCTCTTCCCACTCCAGCAGGTGAGAGTCATTTAGTAGCCTATACCATTCCAATGCTTTTCCTTTCAGTGACAAGGCAAATAATTTCCTCATGACAAACTCCCTCGATACACCTACAAGCTTAAATAATGAACAAAGTTGTGACAGATATAGCAAGTGTTCACCGGGATGTCTGTCTCCTGTATAACGATTAGCCAAAACATAATCGATAATACCAGCCGGTATTTTATAGGGCACAATTTCAGTAGGAGGAGGAGCAACCACCACAGGTGTGGGGCGTCCTCCCGCAAGCAACGATCCAATAGCAAGGTTTTCCATAAACATAACTAGTGAAATAAAAACAAGAAACAAAAAGATTTAATTGCAAGATCTAAAGATATACCTTCAAGCGCTCACCTCCCCGGCAACGGCGCCAGAAATAGCTTGATGTCTACACACGCTTCTACTCTTGTAGACTATGTTGGGCCTCCAAGCGCAGAGGTTTGTAGGACAGTAGCAATTTCCCTCAAGTGGATGACCTAAGGTTTATCGAACTCAGGGAAGTAGAGGTTGAAGATGGTCTCTCTCAAGCAACCCTGCAACTAAGATACAAGAAGTCTCTTGTGTCCCCAACACACCTAATACACTTGTCAGATGTATAGGTGCACTAGTTCGGCGAAGAGATGTTAAATGGCAAGTGATATGGATGGCAAAACAAAGTAATATAAATTTGTAATAAAAAGTGCAGCAAGCAAACAAGTGGTAAACGTGAGCACAAATGGTATTGCAATGGTGGAAACAAGGCCTAGGGTTCATACTTTCGCTAGTGGCAACTCCCAACAACATTAACATAATCGAATCACATGATATTTCCCATAAAACATGAAAAGGGGACACACTCGGAGGTCATTCCTTTGTGGTCAAGAGAGGACGAGAATTATGTAGGGCTACAAAAGCACACCTCAAAGTTCATAGTTCTCAATCTAAGGATTTCCCAATGTCACCGCGGCCATCCCAAGAGAGTCCCACAATCACCACAACATATCTAAAGGATAGTCAAAGACAAGCACCAAGAGACTCTCAATCTTCAATCAACACACAAGAGAGGAAATCACTCATGAAAATATTGTTCTAATCCATGTCCAATAGACCGCTGTCACCTTGGTCTCGGGGATTATACTAGATAAAAGACAAGTGAGTACATCAATCCAATACATAGAGGAAGGGGAAATATCTTAGATTAACATAGCCTATGATCACAACGAAGATCACATCATGGGAGAGAGAATTGACCACATAGCTACTGGTAAGAACCTCAGCCCCGAGGAGGAAGTACTCCCGCATCATGGAGGGAGGAAGCAACGTCGATGGAGATGAATCCGGGGGCACTTCCCTGTCTCGGCAGGGTGCCGGCGCAGGAATTCTGGTCCCCCGAAGCTTGATGGCGATGGCGGCGGAGATCGGAATCGCGTCTGGAGAAAAGGGGTCCGGAATCAGGGTTTTCTCGACGGACCTTAAATATATGCCAAAGGGGGGCACCAGACGGGGCTCGGGGGGCCCAGGCGCCCCCCGGCGCGGCCAAGGGGGGGGGGGGGGGCGCGCCACCAGGGCGCCTGGAGCCCTGGTAGCCCCCCCGGCTGTCCTTCGGCCGCACGGTAGCTCCTGGAACGCTGATTTTTTATATATTTTTTTCTAGTTTTTTCCTGGCAGTTCTTGTAATGTGAAAACCTGAAATACAAAAACAGCCGAAAACAGAAACTGGCACTGGGGTGCACTGAGTTAATAGGTTAGTCCAAATATGATCAAAAGTGTATGGAAGTGTATAAATATCATAGCAATATCACCCAAAAGAGGCATGGAGCAAGCAGAAATTATAGATACGTTTTGGACGTATCAGAAATACCTACTGTAACTATGTTGCATCATCCCTTCCCCTTTGGATAAATACCGACCTAGTTCAAGCAACGTCAAAAGGAATTTCTGGCGCCGTTGCAGGGGAGACATCATCAACATCTATCAGATTCCTAATCACAAATCTCATCTCCTTGCATTTTACATTATTTTCCATTTGCCTCTCGTTTTCATCTCCCCCACTTCTAAGATGTTTTTGCAAAAATCACAAAAAATTACTTTTTATTTGCCTTCTTTATGTTTGCCTTTTTTGTTTGCTCTTATGTCTTACTTGGTTTGTTTGGTATCTTTGTATGTTTATTGAAAATCAGAAAAGAAAAAGCTTATGGATCGCCATCCACTTGCTAATCTTTTTAAAAGGTCCAATTATGATGAACCAATTGCTAGTGAGTTGAGTGCACTAGATTATCTTTACGAAGTTTTGCTTGAGATTCATGAATCTAAAAATTATGATGAAGTGTTAAAATAAGAAATTTATAAAGTGATTCATGATAGCTCTTTGAATGAAAAGCATGATTGCAATGATGTTATTATAAATTCTATTAATGCCAATTGTGCTAATAATATGCAAAACCCCAAGCTTGGGGATGCTAATTTTGCTCTGTCTACTACTTATTGCAATGATCATGACCGGGGTGATTCTTCTTATGATCTTAAAAAACATTTAAGCCTCATGATGAATATGATATTGATAATAGTGTTTGCAACAATATTGAAAGTGGGTTTGGAAGAGTGTCAACTTTAAGTAATAATGATCCCACTACCTTGGAGAGTAATCAATCTTATGAATTTTTTGATAAAAGTGGGCTTGGAGAGGTCATGACTTTATTTGATGATAATCCCACTATTCTAGAAAAGTGTCAACTTTGCATGGATGTAGACCATGAAAAGAATATGTTATGTGATAGCTATATTGTTGAATTTTAGTACGATCCTACATGCAATTAGTATATGAGAGGAAAATATGGTTGTAGAAATCATCATGTCACAAAATTACCTCTCTTCTTGTTGAGATTGTCAATGTTTTATTCTCCTTCTTTGCATATGGTGATTTTTGGTTGCCTTGATAATTTGTTTGCTTATAAAATGCCTATGCATAGGAAGTCTTGATGACCCACAAGTATAGGGGATCAATCATAGTACTTTCGTTAAGTAAGAGTGTCGAAGCCAACGAGGAGCAAAGGAAATGACAAGTGTTTTTTTTAGCAAGGTAAGGTCCGCAAGCACTGAAATTGTCGGTAACAGCTAGTTGAATAGCAAGATAATTTGTAACAAGCAAGTAGCGGTAACGGTAAATTGTATGCATCAAGGTAGTCCAATCCTTTTGTGGCAGAAGACATGCCAAACCGGTTTCTTATAATAAGCAAAGCGTTCTTGAGGAGACACGGGAATTTCACCTAGTCACTTTCATCATGTTGGTTCGATTTGTGTTCGCTACTTTGATAATTTGATATGTGGGTGGATCAGTGCTTAGGTGTTGTTCTTACTTGAACAAACCTCCTACTAATGATTAACCCCCTCGCAAGCATCCGCAACTATGAGAAAAGTATTAAGATAAAATCTAACCATATCATTAAACATTTGGATCCAAATCGGTCCCTTACGAAATAGCGCATAAACTAGGGCTTAAGCTTCTGTCACTCTAGCAACCCATCATCTAATAACTACTCCATAATGCATTCCCTTAGGCCCAAATATGGTGAAGTGTCATGTAGTCGACGTTGATAACCCACAAGTGTAGGGGATCGTTTGTAGCCTTTTTCGATAAGTAAGAGTGTCGAACCCAACGAGGAGCTAAAGGTAGAACAAATATTCCCTCAAGTTCTGTCGACCACCGATACAACTCTACGCACACTTATCGTTTGCTTTACCTAAAACAAGTACGAAACTAGGAGTGCTCTGTAGGTGTAGTAGGATAGTTTTGCAAGATAATAAAAGTGGATAGCTTTTGTTAACAAGAAAGTCATTTGTGCCTAGGTAATCGATAACAAGTACCGGTAATCATTCTTGTAATTTTATATGAGGGAGATGCATGAGCTAACATACTTTCTCTACCTGGATCATATGCATTTTCGATTGGACCCCTAGCAAACATCTGCAACTACTAAAGATCATTAAGGCCGTGAATCCCAACCATAACATTAAGTATCAAGTCCTCTTTACTCCCATACGTCATACCCCACTTACTCGGGTTTATGTTTCTGTCACTCTCTCAACCCACCATAAGCGAACCATGAACATATTGCAACATCCTACATCGGGGGCCCCTCATGTTTGCGCGAGAATGGAGGGCACTGTAGGACTGCGCCAAAATAAAATATACAATCATACCAACCAAGGTCATGATTAACCCACATGACAAAACGTATCTACTCAAACATCATATGAAAACCACATATCATTGGAAAATAATATGTGGAGTTGAGAACCATTTTTAAGTAGAGAATTACAGCAGGAATAGAGAGGTTACACCGCTGCATAAAGGGGGAGAAAGTTGGTGTTGACGGTAGCAAGATTGTTGATGTAGATCACTGTCCCGATCGTTGCCCCGGTGGCACTCCGGCGCCACCGGAAGCGAGGGGGAGAGAGCCCCCCTCCTTCTTCTTCTTCCTTGGCCTCCTTCGTAGGTGGTAGGAGGGTTCCCCCTCTGGTCCTTGGCTTCCATGGAATGGGAGGGGCGAGAGCCCCTTCGAGATTGGATCCGTCTCTCTGTCCTCTTCTGTTTCGCGTTCCCCAGATATGTCCCTTCACCGTTTCTTAAATTCCCGGAGATCCGTAACTCCGGTTGCGCTGAGATTTTAAGACGATTTTTTCCATAAATTATCTTTCTTTAGCCAGAAGAAGGGCTCCAACCGACGTTCGAGGAGGGCACAACCCACCACCACGTGCCGGGGGCTTCTAGCGCGCCCTGGTGTCTTGTGGGCAGTGCGGGCCTCCGTTTGTGATGATTCCAACTCCCAAAAATCACATATATTCCAAAATAATTCTCCGTGAAGTTTTATTGCATTTGGACTTTGTTTGATATGGATTTCCTGCGATACAAGAAACATGCAAAAAACAGGAACTGGCACTGGGCACTGGATCCGTAAGTTAGTCCATATAAATTGTTGCCAAAAGTATGTAAAAGTTGAATAATATTGGCATGAAACAATCAAAAATTATAGATACGACGGAGACGTATCAGCATCCCCAAGCTTAGTTCCTGCTCGTCCTCGAGTAGGTAAATGATAAAAAGATAATTTTTGATGTGGAATGCTACCTAGAATAAAGTTGATCATATATCTAATCATGTCATGAATATTAAGACATGAGTGATTCAAAGGAATAGTCTATAATTTGACATAACGACATCAATACTCGGGCATCCCAACAAACAATCATGTCTTTCAGAATATCAAATGCTAAAGAACGTTATCCCTACAAAAACATAGTCTTGTCATGCCGTGTCTTCCCAGCACAAAGTATAAATCATGTACTACCTCGGTGTCAGCCAAGCAATTGGTTCATACTTTTTAATGCGCTTCAGCATTTTCAACTCTCATGCAATACATGAGCGCAAGCCATGGATATAGCAATATAGGTGGAATAGAATGCGGTGGTAGTAGACAAAAGAAGGGAAGAAAGTCTCACATCAACTAGGCAAACTAATGGACTATGGAGATGTCCATCAATCGATATCAATGTGAGGAGTAGGGATTGCCATGCAACGGATGCAATAAGACTATAAGTGTATGAAAGCTCAATATGAAACTAAGTGGGTATGCATCAGACTCTACTATGGAAAATTCCCACTAGTATATGAAAGTGACAACATAGGAGACTCTCTCTAGGAAAAACATGGTACTACTTTGAAGCACAAGTGTGGTATTTGCATGCCCCTTCTAATTTTTCTTCATTCATTTTTTTTTCTTTTTGTTTTTTTTTCTAATTGTCTGGAGTCTCATCTTGACTTGTGGGGGAATCATTGTCTCCATCATCCTATCATCATTGGGACATGATCTAATAATGGATAATGATGATCATCACACTTCTATTTACTTATAACTCAAAAGAAATAAAAATTACAACTCAATACCTATGACATAGTATGAATCTAAATGAATGCCTCTGGCAGTGTACCATGATGTGCAATGATCTAGCATAGAAAAGATATAAAAAAAATAGGCAAGCCATGGAAATATCATGCTAGCTGTCTTATGATCATGCAAAGCAATATGAAAATGAATGCTCAAGTCAACTATATGATGGAAGTGCATGGCAATATATCTCGGAATGGCTATGGAAATGCCATAATAGATAGGTATGGTGGATGTTTTGAGGAAGGTATAATAAAGTTTATGCATCGGCGAAAGTTGCGCGGCACGAGAGAGGCTAGCAATTATGAAAGGGTGAGAGTGCGTATAATCCATGGACTCACATTAGTCATAAAGAACTCACATACTTATTGCAAAAGTTTATTAGCCCTCGGAGCAAAGTAATACTACGCATGCTCCTAGGGGGGAGGTTGGTAGGAGTTAACCATCACGCGCCCCCGACCTTCACACAAAGATAGGACAATCAAGGATAAATTATGCTCCAACTTCCCGGCATAACAAGAGACTATACGTGCATGCTTCAGGAATCACAAACCTTAACACCAATATCTTACTAAACACAATCATCTACTAGTACCTCCCACATATTTTCATCTCTATATCGCAAAACTATTGCAAGGAATCAAACATATCATATTCAGCGATCCATAAGTTTTATGTAGGATTTTATGACTAACCATGCAGTTGACCAATTCCATTTGACTCTCTAAATAGATATAAGTGAAGCATGAGAGTTTAATTCTTTCTACAAAATATGATGCTGTAACAAATATAAGTGAAGCACGAGAGCATTCTACGAACATCGGTTTTCTATGTGAAGAGAAACAGGCAATCCAAAATTCAAATGATATGAGTGAAGCACATGAAGCATTCTATAAGGTCATACTCAAAAGATATAAGTGAAGTGCAAAGAGCATTCTACAAATTTGCCAAGGAATATCTCATACCAGCATGGTGCATTATTAAAATAAGAATAAAAAGGCACACGACGCTCCAAGAATTTACGCATATCATGTGAATGAAACAAATCAAAAAACATACCGATAGTTGTTGAAGAAAGATGGGATGCCTTCTGGGGCATCCCCAAGCTTAGACGCTTGAGTCTCCTTGCATATTTACTTGGGGGTGCCTTGGGCATCCCCAAGCTTGAGCTCTTTCCTCTCCTCCTTCTCCTCACATCGAGACCTCCTCAATCTTCGAACACTTCATTCACACAAAACTTAATCGCACTTTTAGTGGCGGGGTTAGTGCATATGATCAATGCAATCTCATCATGTACTACTCTAACATTATTGTATAATTATAAACAAACATTAACCACAGTATGATATCACATTCTATGGCCCCAAGTCAAGGAGGCTTCAACAAGAATTCGAACATAAGGAAATAATGAAGCTATAACAGCAATATGTGAAAACAGGACAATCTGTAAAGATTTGAACATCCACCATATTTTTGCAACTCTAAAAATTCTGAAACAATTAGGAAAAATAAAACTTTTGTACAACAAGACTGTGCAAAAAGTTTCAGAACCTTTAGACGTTCCAGTAAAAACTGTAAAATCACGCACTGTAGCCAAAGTTTCTGTTTTTGCACCGCACAAACCAACAAGCAATTTAATCACCCTAAAGGAAACTCTTGGCACATTATTTTTATAATACAATGGAATTGTACAAGGGAATAATTATTTTTGTTGAAAAGTTTCTATAATTCAAGATTCACAAAGTTTCCATGGGCATGAACAAAGTTCAAGGCATGCTCCCGCTTCCACTGTGCTCGTCTATCTCACTTTCACTTTTCTTTTTGTGAAGTTTTAGGTTCCCCTCTATATATTTTTTGTTTTTAAACTTTATAAAAGCACTCAATAGAAATAAATGACTCCTTTTTTAAAACTTCCGGGTTTTCTCCTTGGTAGTGCTTTATTTAAAGCCATTAAGCTAGGCATATAGCGCTCAAGTAATGAATCCACCCGAATCCCAAGGTATATGAAAGCCAATCTTAATTAGCAATGATTTGGCATTTATTAGTGAGCACAAAGCAACATATATCAAGCAATGACGAATTCTAACTCTCTTCCTATGCATCGGCATGTCATAAAAGAACAATTCATGCACATCAAGTAAAGGTCAATACATAGCATAAGAAGTGTCTTGCAATTCTATCGTGTTGGAAGCATAGAGAGGCGGAGATGTAGTTCCTCTCTCATAATAATTGCAAGTAGGAGCAGCAAGCATGTGCATATTACATTCATCAAAATTATCATGTGCAACCGTAAAAGGCAACCCATCAATATAATCCTTAATAAGTGCAAACTTCTCTGATATAGTGTAGTTGGGAGAATTCAAAAAGATAACTGGACTATCATGTGTGGGTGCAATAGCAACAATTTCATGTTCAACATAAGTAACTATAGCAAGTTCATCTCCATAAGCATAATTCATACTAGCATCTTGGCCACAAGCAAAGCAAGCATCATCAAAAAATGATATTTCAAACGAATCAACTGGCTCATAGCAATCATCATAGCATTCATCCTTTGGTAAACTAGAAGGGAAATTAAACAATGTATGGGATAAAGAGTTACTCTCAGCAAAAGGTGGGCACGGGTAGCTAATCCGTTCTTCCTCCTTTTGTTCTTTGCTCTGCTCATCATCATTTTCATCCAATGAGCTCATAGTTTTATCAATTTCTTCTTCCATAGACTCCTGCAAAATATTAGTCTCTTCTTGGATAGCAGAGAAGTGCTCAATATACGGTTTAATATAAGCATTGGAAGCATAGTTATCATAGCAATATTTAAGTATGTCAAAATTTTCAGATTTCTAAAGAGTGGCATCATACTTTTCAATCAAAGAAGCAATTTCATAAGCACCCTTAAAGGCAACAAATTCTTCAATTTGTTGAACATCAAAGTAATTATAAACACCCATGGCATAAGAAGATACGATTCCATTATCACTAAACTCACATTGGTAAGGAAGGTGTTTCTTAGGGTCCATAGAACAACAAGTAAAATCATATATTTCACATAAATTCCAAGCATAACATTGCAAACGATGAATTTGATCCAGTAAAAGTTTCCCTTTTTCAGACAAGCGGTGTCTCACATAACAAGCATGCTTATCTAAAGATTTTCCCTCAACTAAGCTAATTGGGGTTTTAGCACGAGCACATAGGGATCGAAGATGATCCAAGTAAAAAGTTTCAGTAGTGTGATAGATTTTGGGTGGTTCTTCAACCATTGGTTCATCAAGTACCACTATTTTTTTTGGTATTTTGCGTTTTCTACCCATAACTAAAGATAGAAAACAACTTATAACAATAAATAAAAACTACTTAGTGATAAAGCAAACAAGCACACACGAGAATATTCACCCCATGCTATTACTCCCCGGCAATAGCGCCAAAAAAAGGTCTTGATAACCCACATGTGTAGGGGATCGTTTGTAGCCTTTTTCGATAAGTAAGAGTGTCGAACCCAATGAGGAGCTAAAGGTAGAACAAATATTCCCTCCCGTTCTGTCGACCACCGATACAACTCTACGCACACTTAACATTTGCTTTACCTAAAACAAGTATGAAACTAGGAGTGCTCTGTAGGTGTGGTAGGATAGTTTTGCAAGATAATAAAAGTGGATAGCTTTTGTTAACAAGAAAGTCATTTGCCCCTAGGTAATCGATAACAAGTACCGGCAATCATTCTTGTAATTTTATATGAGGGAGAGGCATGAGCTAACATACTTTCTCTACTTGGATCATATGGACTTATGATTGGACCCCTAGCAAGCATCCGCAACTACTAAAGATCATTAAGGTCGTGAAACCCAACCATAGCATTACGTATCAAGTCCTCTTTACTCCCATACGTCATACCCCACTTACTCGTGTTTAAGTTTCTATCACTCTCGCAACCCACCATAAGCGAACCATGAACATATTGCAACACCCTACAACGGGGGCCCCTCACGTTTGCGCGAGAATGGAGGGCACCGTAGGACATCACCAAAATAAAATATACAATCATACCAACCAAGATCACGATTAACCCGTAGGACAAAATGGATCTACTCAAACATCATAGGATAACCACATATCATTGGAAAATAACATATGGAGTTGAGCACCATGTTTAAGTAGAGAATTACAGCGGGAATAGAGATGTTACACCATTGCATAAAGGGGGAGAAATTTGGTGTTGACGGTAGCAAGATTGTTGATGTAGATCGCCGTCCTGATCGTTGCCCCGGCGGCACTCCGGCGCCACCGGAAGCGAGGGGGGGAGAGCCCCCTCCTACCTAGGTGGGAGGAGGGTTCCCCCTATGGTACTTGGCTTCCATGGCATGGGAGGGGCAAGAGCCGCCCCTCCGAGATTGGATTTGTCTCTCTGTCCTCTTCTGTTTCGCGTTCCCCAGATCTGGCTCTTCACCATTTCTTAAATTCCCGGAGATCTGTAACTCCGATTGCGCTGAGATTTTAACACGATTTTTTTCCATAAATTATCTTTCTTGCGCCAGAAGAAGGGCTCCAACCGACGTCCGAGGAGGACACAACCCACCACCACGCGCCAGTGGCCTCTAGCGCGCCCTGGTGTCTTGTGGGCTGTGTGGGCCTCCGTTTGCGGTGATTCCAATTCCCAAAAATCACATATATTCCAAAAATAATGCTCCATGAAATTTTATTGCATTTGGACTTTGTTTGATATGGATTTTCTGCGATACAAAAAACATGCAAAAAATAGGAACTGGCACTGGGCACTGGATCAGTAAGTTAGTCCAAATAAATCATATAAATTGTTGCCAAAAGTATGTGAAAGTTGAATAATATTGGCATGAAACAATCAAAAATTATAGATACGACAGAGACGTATCAGACGTTTACATGACACCACTAAGGGAATCAAAACATACATATCATCAAAATATCAAACACGTATCAAGTTCACATGATTACTTACAACAAGATTTCTCCCATGACCTCAAGAACAAAAGTAACTACTCACAAATAATAAACATGCTCAAGATCAGAGGAGTATTAAATAGCATAATGGATCTGAACATATAATCTTCCACCAAATAAACCATATAATAATCAATTACAAGATGTAATCAACACTACTAGTCACCTACATGTACCAATCGGAGGTTCCGGTACAAAGATTGAACACAAGAGATGAACTAGGGTTTGAGAGGAGATGGTGTTGTTGAAGATGTTGATGGAGATTGGCCTCCCAAAGATGAGAGGGTAGTTGGTGATGACGATGACAATGATTTCCCCCTTCGGGAGGGAAGTTCCCCCGACGGAATCGCTCCGATGGAGGGCAAAAGTGCTCCTTCCCAATTTCCGCCTCGAGACGGAGACGCTCCATCTCGAAAGTCCTCTCCTTATTTTTTCTAGGTCAAAATGACTTATATACCAGAAGAGGGGCACCCGAGGTGGGCCGAGGAGGGCACAACCCACCAGGGCGTGCCTGGGCTCCCTAGCATGCCAAGGTGGGTTGGGCCCACCTGGTGGGCCCCATCAGTAGTTATTTGCTCCAATAATTCTTAAATCATCCATAAAAAATCTCCATGAAGTTTCAACTCATTTGGAGTTGTGCAGAATAGGTGGCCTGACGTAGCTTTTCCAGCTCCGGAATTCTAGCTGATGGTATTCTCCCTCTTTGTGTAAACCTTGCATTTTATGCGAGAATAGGCATTAGAATTACTCCATAAAGCATTATTATGCATACAAACATTATAAACAGCAAGAAAACATGATGCGAAATGGACGTATCAACTCCCCCAGGCTTAGACCTTGCTTGTCCTCAATCGAAAAACTAAAATCGAAAAACATGTCCACATGCTTCGAGAGAGAGAGAGAGAGGTGTCGATAAACACAAAATACGGACATAGAAGCATCATGTATATTATTGTAACATCAACAAACTTTATTATAAAACATTAACACATAGTTTTAGCTTATAACTTCTTAGGCACAAGTAACAAATCATCACAATATTGAAGTAGAAGCATAAACTCTATTGAAAACCAACAAACTATGTTCTCAGTCAACTTTGCAACTACAATTCATCATCTTTTAAGGAAGGGTCTCGTATCGGAGCCTTCAGGCAAGTCCACATACTCAACCATCTTATAGCTAGTCTGCTATGATTGCTAACACTCACCGCATACCCATGAACAAAAAGTATCAACCGGACACAAAGAAAGATAGGGGCATAGTTTTGCCTCCCAACATATTCACCTGAAGGGTGATGTCAACAATAATAACTCATGATCATCTATATCCAACTAGACATATGTGCCTAGATCTTTCCTCGCCGCATGATGCTTGCAAAAGGAGAAAATAAAAAGGAATAGGGAAGAATACTTTGACTCTTGCATAAAAATAGATACATAAAAGTAAAAGATAGGCCCTTCACAGAGGGAAGCAGAGGTTGTCATGGACTTTTTGGTTTGCATGCTCAATCTCTTGGTGCAAAGGAATGTTACGTTATATTGCCCCTTGTGATAGCAACCTTTATTATGCAGTCTGTCACTTTTATTATTTTACCATCACAATTTCGTACAATGCTCAATTTTCAATTTTCAATTACACTAAATGATACAACATATTTAGAAGCAATTTTTATTGCCTTAATGCACATATGACAACTTACTTGAAGGATCTTACTCAATCCATAGGTATGTATGGTGGACTCTCGAAAAAGATTTTGGGTTTAAGGGTTTTTGGATGCACATGTAGTATCTCTACTTAGTGCGGAATTTTTGACTAGAAAAGATATTGAGAAAGCACAACATGTTAAAGGATATATGAAAATATAACTTCTATGTGGATACGAACAAGCATAAATCATTAAGGTGTCTTCCTTGTCCAACATCAACAATTTTGGCATCTAATATTTGGTGGGGGATCACAATCATAAAAGATGTCTAAGATAGTGTATTTGCATGTGAATCTTCTCTTCCCTTATTAAATCTTTCATGAATTACATCATTGACCAATGCTATGTTTATCAATCTCCAATCATTTTTACTACTTATACTTTTCTTTATGTGATGTCATTACCTAACATAAGATTAGCATATGATCTTTTTCATTTATTTTGATTGGAACATAAAAGTAAAGAAAGCAAAACTTGAACTAAGCTTTATTATATATCTAGCACACAATTGCATATATAGGTAAATAGATCACTAAACAAACTCTTGAAGAAAGATTGAACTAAACTTTTATTCAACTAATGCAAATGATATCTAAAGATCGAACTAATATAAATAAAGGCAAAAGAGGTGGTGTGATATGATACCGGTGCACCTCCCCCAAGCTTGGCACAAGCCAAGGGGAGTGCCCATACCTGATACTCAATTCCCCTTTGGTGGTGAAGAAAGTGATGGTGGTGGTGATGAGGTAGTAGGTTTATCCGTCGGCTTCCATGGTAGTGGCTCACCAACATAAGAAGAAGTATGGGTCTCACGAGTCCTGCAACTGGCAGCCAAACTCATACGTTTAAATCTTGCCTCATATTCAAAGACTTGATTTTGGAGATCGTAGATCTGGCTTTGTAGGAAGTTGATTTGCTCGTTGAGGGTGAATATGACGTCTTTCATAGACCGACCATCCACCTTTTGATCACGGGTGAAGTCTGTAATCATGAGGTGGTTGGCGTTGAGTCCGCGCTCCACCATCCCCATACAGTTGAAGACCTCTTGCTCCATGGCTTCGATCCTAGCCTCCATGGTTCCCTTCCCCTTGGGCCCTTGAATGTATCTGATGTGGAGCACCCCCTCACGCATCTCAATGTCTTGAGGGTGCTTAATCACCTCCGACAAGTAGGGGTTGATTACCCTCTCGAAGAACTTGTCTTTGGAGGAGCTCGGAGCGCCCATAGCGATCTAGATCTGTCAGAAAACAGCAAGAAAGAATAACAAAAGATTTCTCCATGATAAGGTGGTCAATAGGTTCGGTAAATATATTTTTATCTTGGGAAACAAGCAAACGAGAGAAAAACGGAGTCCGGAAGGTACCTGTCGTGGAAGTGTCACGGCAGATGTCCTAAGGTAAGGACTTGATTGCGGAGCCATAGCGACATGGTTAGCTTAAAGGGGTTAAAAACAAGACAAAGGACACAGGGAGTTTATACTGGTTCGGCCCCTTGCGGTGAGGGTAAGACCTAATCCAGTTTGAGGTGGAATTGCTGGGGTGTCGATTGCTAGGGTACGGATGCGCTTGCCTAGCCCTCGATCAGTTGTTTCTTGCCCTAAGCCGCTGCCGGGTCATCCCCTTATATACATGGGTTGACGCCCTTTGGCCTACAGAGTCCCGGCCGGCTCATCCAATCGTGTCCGGCCCGGTGAGTCTTATTACATGCCTTACACCACAAGTCACATATATGGCGGTTGATACTTACAGGCTTTAAGCCGCCGCAAGCCTTGGGCCCTTAACTAAACCGCCATCTTTAACGTGCTTCTGGGCTGGGCCCATGAACCACCATTGGGTAACCTGGCCCCTCTTGGGTGGGTCATATGAAATACTTATATCCCCAACAGTACCCGAGGTGGGCACAACTCACCTGGGCGCGCCAGGCAAGGCAGGCGGGCCCTGGTGTCTTGTGCCCACCATGGCTGCCTTCCTGGTTGTTTCTTACTTTCCTAATTTTTTAATATTCCAAAACTGATACAAAATATTTTTGCGGATTTTTCGGGGTCCATTTACTTACCGTATCACGTAGCTCCCTTTTTTCACGATTCTGGAATGTTCCGGAAGGTTTCTTTTATGTGTTCCTCCGTGTCATGGTTTGGACAACATTGCTTTCAACATTAATAGGTGTACCTGAGATATAATGTTTAATTCTTTGACCATTGATCACCTTCGGATTAGTACGTTATGCATTAATTATTTTGATAGCTCTAGAACGATAAACGTCTTCGATAATATATGGTCCTTCCCATTTGGAGAGAAGTTTTCCTGCAAAGAATCTAAAAAGAGAGTTGTACAAAAAAACATATTCACCCACTTTGAATTCCTGCTTTTCGATTCTTTTATCATGCCATCTTTTAACTTTTTCATTGAATAATTTGGCATTTTCATAATCCTGGGTTCTCCATTCATCCAAGGGATATTTAAATTAGTGCCCCTGGTTCCTTAGTTGTGCTCACTTTTCCCCACACTCCAAACTTTTGCTCACTTTCCCCCTCTTCCTTAGCTGAAACTCTCACAAATGCTCATAGCGGGTGTTTGCCGTCTTGACCGTCCATTGACCGTTAATTGCTGACGAGTGGGTGCTAGGCTTCTCGCCCCTCGTTGGTTACCCCAAGTGGAAGGTGTGAGATGTAGTGTTGCAGAAGTTTTTCCCTTGGCAAAGATACCAAGGATCGAATCCCCAGAGACTCCTAGGTTCAACAAGAAGGTGTCAACTGCTATGGCGCCAGATATTAGCAATCAACGTGGACCTGCACACAGATACAAATAACTTTGCTCCCAACGAGTACAGAGAGGTTGTCAATCCCTCCGGCCTTGTAGTTCACAAAGGATTTAACGCAAGTGATAGTAGTGATAGATATAATTGCAATAGTAAATAAAAGCGAAAAGTAAATAGCGGATGTGATCAATGATGGTAATATGGGCCGGAGTCTCATGATGTTCACTAGTGATGTCTCTCTCCTAAAAGACGGTAAAACAGCTATGTGAGGTAAACGAATTACAGCTGGGCAATTGACAGGACCATGTGCGCAAACCAATGCTGACTACATTGCAAGAAAGGTTGAGGTTCAAAGCATGGGCGGTACGCCAAAGTAAGTAGACCGAAATCCATCAATATCTACTACTAATCATCCACCTTGGGATATCTATCCAGAACATCTCGCTGGTATTAAGTTGCAAGTCCCACCCATAGTGTAAACTCAATGCAACAGACAACTGCATTAAAAGAACTTTGCGTAAAGTAAACAATCCTTGCACCCGCGGGCACAAGCACCGTTGTTTTCCCCCTTGTGGCAACAGCACATCCCCTAGACTCATGTTTCTGTCACTCAAACTAGTCATCGAGGGGCACGAACCCACAATCAAGCATAACGTTCCCTCTTGGAGTCACTACCTACTACTTGGCCAAAGCAATAAATAACAATGGAGAACATGCAAGAATTACTTACGAACATAAATATAAAAGAGGTAGATCAAATATATTACTCAAGCACAATCTGAACATAATCTCATAATCCATCGGATCCCAGCAAACTCATCATAGCAACAGCATAAGGATTACATATGTGCCTCGATCATGTAGGGCAGCTCACGAGGACTAATTAGTGAAGCACAAGAACGGGAGGAGAACATCACATAGCTACTGGTCATGGACTCCTGGTCCAAGGGAGACTACTCACAACTCATCCGGGAGGCGTCCATGGTGGTGGAGAGGCTCCTGGTGGTGATCCTCCCCTCCGGCAGGGTGCCGGGAAGACTTCTCCTAGTGCTCCCGATCTTGGAAGTGGCGGCGGCGGCGGAACAGAGATGGGATCGCGAAAAGAGTTCCTCCCTCAAGGGTTTCGGGAGACGCTTTAAATATATGGCAAAGGGGGGCATCGGAGGAGCCTCGGGGGGCCCAGGCGCCCCCCCGACGCGGCCCGGGGGGG
>LR738710.1:149389257-149621273 GCA_902687465.1 Secale cereale
GGGGGGGGGGGGGGGCGCCGCCAGGGCGCCTGGAGCCCTGGTGCCCCCCCGGCTGTCCTTCGGGCGCACGGTAGTTTCTGGAACGCTGATTTTTTATATAATTTTTCTGGATTTTTCCTGGCAGTTCTCGTAATGTGAAAACCTGAAATACAAAAACAGCCGAAAACAGAAACTGGCACTGGGGTGCACTGAGTTAATAGGTTAGTCCAAATATGATCAAAAGTGTATGCAAGTGTATAAATATCATAGCAATATCACCCAAAAGAGGCTTGGAGCAAGTAGAAATTATAGATACGTTTTGGACGTATCAACATCCCCAAGCTTAATTCCTGCTCGTTCTCGAGTAGGTAAATGATAACAAGAATAATTTCTGTGGTGACATGCTATTAACCATATAGGACTTTTTCATAGTCATATGACAAAAGCTTACTGAGACAATGAATCTATAGTAATTAAGTTGCCTCAAGAGAAAATCACAAAGGACTGAAAGTTTTACAATATGATACTGAAACATCAAATAGATTTGCCATGAACATGATGTGCAAATATGATAAAGTGATATCTAGCTTGCCCCTTTAGTGAAGCAAAACATAAATGCAGGGGCACCTCCAAGGTTTAAGTGATGACTAGATACAATGATTTCAGAATAAACGATATCACAATCATGCAAAAGACAATGCTACTTTGGGACAATGCACATTACACTCAGAATGACAATCATGCTCTCAGTAGTTGGTGCTTTTAAAAGAAGGTGGAGACTCTCGAACCGTGGCTTTTGTTGGCAAGGTTGAAAACCCGTAGTCGGAAACAAAGACAAAACATGTACCAGAGCTCTTGGCTTTAAAACAGAGGTAATAATTTATTTAGATCATGCATGTTTCGTCAACGAATGCTAGCAGACAACTCAATCACTTTTCGAGATGGACAAGTTTCGAGGAACGGCTCCCGAATGAGGACGATCACATCCTCTTAATCTCCTTTGTTTATCACTGTCAAAGTTTTCTGATTTCTCATGAACAAAGCGTGAAGGAGGGTTTGTTTGTTATATTATCTTATTGAGCCGGGCGCACTCAATGCCAGTTCCTTCTCGTATTATGGGTTTGCACATTATACATGCAATCCCGGGGTGAAGCTTGTCCAACTTAAAAAGGTCATGAATTAACCACTACTTCCTCATGAACTTACAACAGAGGCACAAAATAAGAATGCTTTTTCTTTGAATAATTTCAAGATGGCACATGCAAGTCTCCGTTAGGAATGGCAGGTAAATACCATGTAGGAAGGTATGGTGGACTCATCTGGCATAACTGGATTAAAGGATGTGGATGCACAAGCAGTCAGTCCGCTTAGTACAGGCGAAGGTTAGCAAAAGACTGGGAGCGACCAACTAAGAGAGCAATGACGGTCATAATCATGCAGAGCGACAAAGCAACATTGAATCAGGCATGGTAGTTATATCGCTACTCAGAAACAAAAGATCATCAAGGCCTGACAGACTTTCTTTACAGTCTTAAATATGCGTGAGCATACGCCAAGTCAATCAAAATAAATTCTCGAAGGAAGATATTACTAAACCATACCACATCATAGGCAAACAAATCATGTTGGTATTCCAATAACACATTGGGAACCCCCCAGCTATTTGAGACTAACCATAAGAAAACATGAACTACTAAGCGCCATCATGCACGTAGCATCTTTATCATAGACATATCAACCAATGCAACGGAAGCAAACTCTCTTAATAAGGTGAGCATGGTAATTAAAGAGAGTTCAAGCAACCAACTAAACAAAAGCTCTTGAAAAGATAAGCATGAAAGCTAAGAGCTGAACATGATAGTAGCTATTAAAAGACAAAGAACACACACAGCAAGGATAGACATGAAAATTCTATGTTATGTTCTAGGTAGAAGTGGAGCGTTTTTCTCTCCCACATAAAGAAAGCGGAGTTCCGACTCGTTAAGAAAAACTAAAGAAAACTAAAAAGCAAGACGCTTCAAGCATAGCACATAACACATGAAGTGATTAAAATATAGTGGAACGAAATACGAACTGATAATGTTGATGGAGAAGGGGATGCACGGGGGCATACCCAAGCTTAGACGCTTGAGTCTCCTTGAATATTTCTTGGGGGTGCATGGGGGCATCCCCAAGCTTGGGCGCTTGACACTCCTGAATCTTTTTATCATCTTCCCTCGCACACTTGAAAACTCCCTTCATACATAACTCATCATAATCTGATTAGCGAGGTTAGTACCCATAATAAAATAATTGTACCTTACTGGAAATAAAGATATTCTTGAAGGTCTACTGTTTCTCAAGATTGCCAAAAGGTTTTTGCAAAGAAAAAGCAAGCTCTCGGTTTGCAAAATGAAGGAAAAGCAAAACAGGACAGAATCTGTGAAAAACAGAACAACAGGTAGTAATTGATTTGTTCGGGGCTCTTCTGCAACTCTAATCAAAAAACTCAAAACAGACGCACGAAAGACAATTATATAGAGCACGCTGTCGAAAAAATTCAGACTAAAAAGATGACCTGTGATTTTATACGAATTTTTCTATCCAAGGACAGAATCTGTTTCCTGGACAGCACCTCACAACTTTTGAACTTTCTAGCAATCAGAGGCTACACTTGGCACATAATTGAAAAGCAAAGATACAATGATGATGCTACAGTAGTAACAACATCAAGACACAACAAAAGCAAAATAAATTTATTCATGTGGGCTGCCTCCCAAAAGCGCTTTCTTTTATGCCTTTAAGCTAGGCATAATGCATATAGATCAAGTTTTATCAAGAGTAAAAGAATAGCTAGCCCGTACAACGGACTCAAAAGGTAACTTGATCTTCTTTCGAGGGAAGTGTTCCATCCCTTTCTTGAGAGGAAACTGAAATTTTATATTCCCCTCTTTCATGTCAATGATAGCACCAACGGTGCGTAAAAAGGGACGTCCCAAAATAATTGGACAAGAAGCATCACATTCAATATACATAATAGTAAAATCAACGGGAACATAATTATCATTGACAATGATAAGAACATCGTCGATCCTCCCCAAAGGTTTCTTTATGGAAGAATCAACGAGATGAACACCAAAAGAACAAGAATCATAAGGTTTCAATTTAAGCATATCATATATTCTTTTGGGCATAACAGAGGTACTAGCTCCAACATCACATAATGCATAGCAAGAGAAATCATTCAATTTAATTTTTATCATAGGATCCCAACCATCTTCTAGCTTTCTAGGTATGGATGCTTCTACTCTAAGTTTCTCCTCCCTAGCTTTGATGAGAGCATTAGTGATATGCTCTATGAAGGCAAGGTTAAGCGTGCTAGTGCGGGGATCTCTAGACATCTTGTGAAGGAAATCAATAACTTCGGTAAGAGTGCAATTATCAAAATCAAGGTCACTAGCATCAAGTAAAGTGGTAGTGGTGTCCTTTAGGTTCACATGTTTGGTAGTTTCTGTAGTCATAGCATCACCATTAATAGGTCCAATGGGACCAGGAGTACATTGGGTGCTAAGAGTTTGGATATCCTCAACAACTTGGATAGTAGCAACAGTGTGGTGGGTAGGAAGGCTCTTAATTCTATCCTCTTCCTCCCTTTCTCTAGCCCATCTTTCTTTAAGTTTAGCCATCATCCTAATATTTTCATTAATTTGCACTTGAGTAGCATTAATAGGAGTGACCTTCCTCTCCTCAAGAGGAGAAGTTTTAATTTTAAGCAATTCTATCTCATTGGCTAAATGGTCTACCTTCAAAGAGAGATCATCTAGTTTATGTAGTTTTTCTTCTACACTCTTATTAAAGGCTTTTTGGGTAGTGATGAAATCTCTAGTTCGATAGTGGAGTTCTTGGTACTAGGATAAGCACTGTTGTTCCCATAAGAATTAGAGGGGAACGGTCTAGGATTGCTACCAAAATTACTCCTATAAGCATTGTTATTAAAATTGTTTCTAGAGATAAAGTTCACATCTACTTGTTCTTGAGCAATCAAAGAATTTAAAGGAACATCACGAGGATCAACAGAGGATTGCTTCGAAAGTAGAGACATGATCAAGTCAACTTTTTCATTAAGGGAGGAAATTTCCTTGACAGAGTTTACCTTCCTACCTGTTGGAGCGCGTTCAGTGTGCCATTGGGAATAGTTGGTCATCATCTCATTGAGAAGCTTCGTGGCAGCACCAAGTGTAGTTGACATAAAGGTTCCTCCCGCGGCCGAATCTAACAAGTTCCGCGAGGTAAAGTTCAAGCCTGCATTAAAAGTTTGGATAACCATCCAAGTAGTCAAACCATGAGTAGGGCAGTTCTTGATAAGAGATTTCATACGTTCCCAAGCTTGGGCAACGTGTTCATTATCCAATTGTTTAAAATTCATTATGTTACTTCTCAGTTGGATAATTTTAGCAGGTGGATAGTATTTTCCAATAAAAGCATCTTTGCACTTGTCCCATGAATCTATGCTATTTCTAGGCAAAGACTGAAACCAAATTTTAGCTCCTCCTCTCAAGGAGAAAGGAAAAAGCTTAAGCTTAACAATATTACCATCTATTTCTCGGTACTTTTGCATATCACAAAGTTCAACAAAGTTGTTCAAGTGTAAAGCAGCATCATCTCCAGCACCGGAGAATTGATCTTTCATAACTAGATTCAGTAAAGCAGGTTTAATTTCATATGAAGGTGCTGAAGTGGCAGGTGTAGTGATAGGTGTGCTGATAAAGTCATCGTTGTTGTGACTAGTGAAGTCACACAACTTGGTGTTCTCGGTGGAACCCATTGTAGCAAGCAAGGAAGATAACTATTTTTGTGATTTTCGATAAAAGATGCTAAAGCAAAAACTGAAAGGTAAACTAACAAGACTAAAAGCAAAGGTAAAAGATAGCGTGCAACTCCCCTATCTTGAAGAGTGGAGTCCCCGGCAACGACGCCAGAAAAACTCTTGCTAGGCTTCTCGCCCCTCGTTGGTTACCCCAAGTGGAAGGTGTGAGATGTAGTGTTGCGGAAGTTTTTCCCTTGGCAACGAATCCCCAGAGACTCCTAGGTTCAACAAGAAGGTGTCAACTGCTACGGCGCCAGATATTAGAAATCAACGTGGACCTACACACAGATACAAATAACTTTGCTCCCAACGAGTACAGAGAGGTTGTCAATCCCTCCGGCCTTGTAGTTCACAAAGGATTAAACGCAAGTGATAGTAGTGATAGATATAATTGCAATAGTAAATAAAAGCGAAAAGTAAATAGCGGATGTGATCAATGATGGTAATATGGGCCGGAGTCTCATGATGTTCACTAGTGATGTCTCTCTCCCAAAAGACGGTAAAACAGCTATGTGAGGTAAACGAATTACAGCTGGGCAATTGACAGGACCATGTGCGCAAACCAATGCTGACTACATTGCAAGAAAGGTTGAGGTTCAAAGCATGGGCGGTATGCCAAAGTAAGTAGACCGAAATACATCAATATCTACTACTAATCATCCACCTTGAGATATCTATCCAGAACATCTCGCTGGTATTAAGTTGCAAGTCCCACCCATAGTGTAAACTCAATGCAACAGACAACTGCATTAAAAGAACTTTGCGTAAAGTAAACAGTCCTTGCACCCGCGGGCACAAGCACCGTTGTTTTCCCCCTTGTGGCAACAACACATCCCCTAGACTCATGTTTCTGTCACTCAAACTAGTCATCGAGGGGCATGAACCCACAATCAAGCATAACGTTCCCTCTTGGAGTCACTACCTACTACTTGGCCAAAGCAATAAATAACAACGGAGAACATGCAAGAATTACTTACGAACATAAATATAAAAGAGGTAGATCAAATATATTACTCAAGCACAATCTGAACATACTCTCATAATCCATCGGATCCCAGCAAACTCATCATAGCAACAGCATAAGGATTACATATGTGCCTCGATCATGTAGGGCAGCTCACGAGGACTAATTAGTGAAGCACAAGAACGGGAGGAGAACATCACATAGCTACTGGTCATGGACTCATGGTCCAAGGGAGACTACTCACAACTCATCCGGGAGGCGTCCATGGTGGTGGAGAGGCTCCCGGTGGTGATCCTCCCCTCCGGCAGGGTGCCGGGAAGAGTTCTCCTGGTGCTCCCGATCTTGGAAGCGGCGGCGGCGGCGGAACAGAGATGGGATCGCGAAAAGAGTTCCTCCCTCAAGGGTTTCGAGAGACGCTTTAAATATATGCCAAAGGAGGGCATCGGAGGTGCCTCGGGGGGCCCAGGCGCCCCCCCGGCGCAGCCCAGGGGGGGGGGGGCGCCGCCAGGGCGCCTGGAGCCCTGGTGGCCCCCCCGGCTGTCCTTCGGGCGCAAGGTAGTTTCTGGAACGCTGATTTTTTATATAATTTTTCTGGATTTTTCCTGGCAGTTCTCGTAATGTGAAAACCTGAAATACAAAAACAGCCGAAAACAGAAACTGGCACTGGGGTGCACTGAGTTAATAGGTTAGTCCAAATATGATCAAAAGTGTATGGAAGTGTATAAATATCATAGCAATATCACCCAAAAGAGGCATGGAGCAAGCAGAAATTATAGATACATTTTGGACGTATCAGTGGGGCCGAGTCTTTGTCTGACCGTTGCTTGCTGACGGGTGGGACCGCAAGGAGACACGTATTGAGCAGCTTGTCTGAATCTGAAGCAGATCTAGACAGGCCGCACCGCACCACGGCGCCCCGCCCCCTCCACCGGTGTTGTGCCGCATCCACTGCAGTTGTTTCCTCCACCCTATGCCCCTATTCCGTTCGTCGGCGACGCCGCGTCTCCGCCAGATATAGCCCACCTCCCCATCTGGGATTACATAGGGATGTTGAGTGAGGATGCCCGGAAGGCAGTCGACCGTGGAGAGGATTGGGTCGAATCCGCGGTAGATAATTCATGGATTAAACCTGGGTAAGCATTGTTTCCTCTCGAATTGACGTTCTAAGTCGTATTGTAAGTTGTATTTGACTTCTTTTTGCTTGAATCCTTCGAATTTGTGCTCGATTTTACCTGGCTAACTGAAGCCTTTGTTTCAACAAAATAGGATTGATCCCGCGCTGGATTTCCGGCTGGCGATTAGAATGGAAACTAGTGTGCTGCGTGGTACTAAACGGCATTTGATTTCATCATTTTTCTATCCCAAAGTGGTAGAAACCAGCATATCTTTCAAAGATTTGCGAGCTGAGCTGCGAAACACATATCCCTGGAGTGATGCCGATGCTATTGAACTGAATTATTTCAGCTGTGACGAGCAAAGATTTCTCCCACTAACTTGCGACGATCATATGCCGTTGCTTTTTGCTGGGATTGCTGGCTGCCGATTCGGTAAACTCCAAATCGATGTGCTTCAGCCATGCGCAGAATGGGCGAAGGGGAAGGGAGTTCAGACATCATCTGTCTGTGCTAATAGCCAGCACCCCGGCACTCCTTGTAGGTCGACACCAAGTAAAGCAAGTGGTTCATGGAGCCACAACATGCCTGCTGCCAATTCTGGTTCCGATTCAGGTGCTGCTTCTCGTGTACCTTCTGCAGTTGGTGTAGAAGAAGATGTAGAACCTGACGAGGCAGTGCCTACAAATGATGATGAAGACGAGATGATGTTTCCTGAACTGGTCGATGTAGCCAGTCAGCAGGCAGTGGATGATGAATATATGGAGGAGCCCATCAGCCAAGCTAGGTTTGATGACACTGATGATGAAGAGAAGGTGGAGAACATGGACAGCTTAATCGAGGATGAATACGATGGTGATGACATGCCAACAATTGAGTGGAACAGGGAAAAACCTGTGCTTAGTGTAGGTACCATTTTCCAATCAATGGTAGACTGTCGGAATGCAGTGACAACATGGTGCATTATATCTGAAAACACCTATAAGATTAAAATGAGTGAGCCAGCAAGGTTCATAGTTTTTTGTCCATATCCTAGGTGTAGGTGGAAATTGCATGCATCTCATATGATAAAGAGCAAATATATTCAGGTAATCCAAGTTCAGTTAGTAATTTAGTTTCGGATCATTGAGTAAGGTTTCTTAACTGTTTTTACCCTTTTATTTTGTTTTAGATAAAGAAAAACCCACAGAAGCACACATGTCCACCTGGAGGGGGAGGGGGGAAGGCCAAAACCAAGCTAGCAAAAACTAGGTGGGTGGCGGATGCTATATTGGATTGGCTGAGAGAAGAACCTGGACTTTGTCCAACATCACTCCATGGGAAGATTTTTGAGAAGTACAAGATAGAAATTCCTTACATGAGAATTTTCAGTGCTAGGGAAAAGGCTCTTGACAGAATTAATGGTCAATGGAATGACAATTTTCAGCTACTTTACACTTTCAAAGCTGAAGTGGAGATGGCAAGTCTAGGGAGTGTTGTAGAGATTGACAAGCATGCAGTTCCATTCAAAATAAAAGGGAAGTCATTTGAGAAGGAGTGCTTCAGAAGGGCTTTTGTTTGTTTCAAGGCTTGCTGGCAGGGGTTTCTAGATGGTTGCAGGCCCTATTTGGCTGTAGATGCTACACATTTGACTGGAAGATGGAGATGACAGCTAGTAGTAGCTTTTGCAGTTGATGGACACAACTGGCTATTCCCAGTTGCATTTGGTGTGGTGGAGGCAGAGTCTGAGGAAAGTTGGGTCTGGTTTCTGCAGCTGTTGCGCAACATTATAGGCACACCCCCAGGTTTAGCTATACACATAGATGCTTGCAAGGGTTTAGAGAGTGCAGTAGAAATTGTATTCCCTGGAGTGGAGCATAGGGAACGTATGCGACACCTAGCGCATAATTTCAAAAAGAAGTTCAAAGGTAAATTTTATGATGAGAACTTATGGCCAGCATCATACACATGCATCAAAAGGAAGCATGCACACCATTTGAGAGTGTTGTATGCTCAAAATCCTCTTGTGAAGGAGTACATGGATGCACATCATGGCAAGGTGTGGTCAAGAATCAAATTCAACGAAATCTGCAAAGTAGATTATGTGACCAGTAACCTTGCAGAATGCTTCAATTCAAAGTTCAAGTCAGTGAAAGGGCTCTTGTTGTGGCAAGCATTTGACAAGATGAGGCAGCCGATCATGATAAAGATGGCTCTTCGCAAAAGAATTGCAGAAACACAATATGTTGGTCATCAAATGCTCCCATCAGTGATTAAGGCACTGCACTTGAAGGCAAGAGGACTAAAGATGAAATGTATTCGATCTGGTACATATGAGGGAGAGGTTACCTATATTGGCACTAAAAATAGGGTATGGAGGTATCCTGTGAACCTAAGTACTAGAGAATGTACTTGTGGGCAATGGCAGATCCGTGGGAAGCCATGCATACATGCGCTACATCTGATGACCGTTATCGGGGGTGCAGATGGTGAAGTTGATCAATATTGCTCTGAGTATTTCTCTGTTGCCAAATTTATGGCTGCTTATGCTGACAATGTGCCTGCACTCTTGGGGAAAGATCAATGGAACATAGTAGATCCAGGGTTCAAACTCCACGCTCCTGCCATTACTAGACCACCAGGAAGACCAAGGAACCAGAGGATTAGAGCAGGTGAGGAGGGTTGTCTACCAAAGAAGCGTGCTTGCAAAAAATGTGGAGTTCTGGGGCATATTGCTAGGCTTTGTACCAATGCAGTGGATGCATCATTTGGAGAGGAGGAAAGATGGACATCAGCCAATGCTGAGGAGAATGCAACAGCAATGGAGACTGAAGATGCAGTGGAGAATGCAACAGCAATGGAGACTGAAGATGCAATGGAGAATGCAGCAGCAAATGAAGCATCTTGGTATGTGTTTGCATATGTAGAATGCAGCTACCCTTTTGTTTGCATTTGTTCTCTCTTTTTTCCCTATGGCTTATAATTTTATTTACCAGCTCTAGGGAGAAAAGGCCAAGAGATGAAGAAGCAGAAGATTTTGAAACCATGGCCTTTGATGGTTTTGAAGCTATAAGAGAGGGAGAGGAGGGGGTAATTTTTCCAATTGTGCCTTTAAAGATTACTGAACCCATAGATGACCGTCAAATGGTCGTCAAGTGCTCGGCGAGTGGAACTACTCCATCAGCACCTCCACGGCGAAAACCCCAAGTAAAGATCAAAAGGAACAAGAGTCTGAAAGAAAAGAGCATCTCAACTAGGGAAACCAAAAGCAAGACGATGAAGCCAGCTGCAAACACAAGGAGCAAGTCGAAAATTTGAATTAAGTTGTTGGGAAATGTTTGTGTTGTCAATTTGAGGGCGAGTCGATTGCTTAAAACTTGGTAGATTTGTATTAAGATGTTGGCATCTTAAAACTTGGTAGATTTGAGCTACTGTGAAAACTTATCAGTTGTAATAATGTTGCTTCTACTTTGGTTTCTTATTTGAGTCAGAATTCAAATTTCCATCAAAATTTGAATTTAAATCAATATTTGAATTTGGGCCAAAATTTGGATTCGAGCCAAAGTTGAAGTTTAACATTGGAGGTTCATTGCTTTGTGCTGTGTATTTGATCGAGCATTTGAAGTCCAATATTCGTAGGTGAACAGTCCAAATGAGAAATGTGTTAGAAACAAGCTCGAAAGCTAGGGTAAACAACCCTATTTGAAATCAAGTTTTTTTGACCTTGTCTAAATGAGGCATATATATTTTTATTAACACTTGTTCCATATATAGAGGGTAAAAACGAAGTCTCACTATTTATTGATTAATATTCATATTACTACATTTTTTTTGAAAAAATATGCTTTTAATTCGAAACCGTCAAATAACACGTTTTAGATATGAAAATGGAAAAGTAAGTTCAGATCCTTCTTATTCACTCCAAAATGAAGCTATGGAGATTTTTCTGTTTTTTTGACTTATTTTGATTTTTTTTCAAACCCTAAACCCTCTCTCCCTATTCTACGAACTCTGAACATGTTCATAGGTGATAGCTCATTTGTGTGAAGCCTTTTTTTCATGAAAATGACCTACACCAAGTTTATATTTTCTCTCATAACCTTGTCACATATGACGGCTATGTGCGCAAGAATTACAACATTTTGATTTTTTTTTATTTTTTAAAAACATTTGAACTTGATTTCGACAGATCACTTCAAAAAATGATTTTTTGAAAAAAGCCCCTATACAGAGTTTATATTTTTGATGGTAACTAGGTCTCATAAACGGACGAACTACGATTTTTTTATATTTTTGCGATTCTTTCTAATTTAGTTATGGCCATTTGAAATCTAGCCAAACCCTAATAACCCCGTTAACTGGCCCATAACCCCGCAGAAATGCTCCAAACCCTAGCGTCGAACGTCCGCCGTCGGATCCTACCAAGCGCCAAACACCACCCGTCAGATGTGGGGTCCAGGCATGCACGATCCGCGTGACGCTGGTTTTGCATCCTGATTGGCTACTGCACTGTTCTTCTCGGGTTTTTACAATATGCCCCACTTTACATATGAAATTGTATTTTTCGCACATGACCACCACATGTCAGTGTTGAGAGTTGGTTCAACTATTCAAACTGCAAAATACAATGTGGCAAACCGTCAATATAGCTCCCCCTTCTCCTCTTCTCCATCTGACAGACAAAGGCATCGAGGAGTTCCTCTGTTTCTTTCCCCATCTTCTCATTCTTCTTCCTCTCGAGCAATTCCTCTGCTTCTTCCTCTCTGGCGATATGTCGACCTCCTCGTCAGCCCCCCGTTCCACGTGGCCGGTGTATGGTCCAGTGCCGATGACTTGATGCACTGACTGCCCACGGACTGCGCCACTAAAGCGGTTAACTTCGAAGGAGGAGAAGAATGGGAACTTTGGGCGCGAGTTCGTCAAATGTGAGAGCAAGCCGGAGGGGCAGGTTAGATCTGAGTTTTCCTCGCATCCTTTATCTATAATTTCTCAAAAAATCTGTCAGATTTGGGATTTAGGTTACGTGATTTCGTTTTCAGATCGGGAAGAAATGCCACCATTTCGAGTGGATGGATGATTACATCCAGAGGCTTCAAGGGTTGGGCTTGCTGGATACGAGAGGGAATGCAATCCGCGAGTTCAATCTGCCCCATGACAGTGCCGCTCCGGCAGCAGCAGCGCGTCCGGAATACCCGACGGTGGTAGATGTCGAACTGAAAACGGAATTGAAGAAGATGAACAAGAACTTCAAGCAGTTGATTGAGTTGAAGAAGCAATCCAATCTGATAGCTTTAGGAATACTTGCTCTAGGAATTTTTTACTTGATGGCCATCTCTCGTTAGAGATGTTTGTCTACTGTTGTTGCCACTGTTTAGCAATCCAAGCCTGTTTATCTCAAATGAAACTATGTAAGCTGTCGATCTCTGAATGTATGCAGTTTACTGTTATGTTTTTAGTGCAACTGTCGATCTCTGAATGTATGCAGTTTACTGTTATGTTTCGACACTTTCAGTTTCGATAGAAGACAACTACCAGTTGAGTGATAGGATTATTTTGTTAGCTAATAACCTCGAGTGTTGGATCATACCCTAGCTCGTCAGATGACAGTAAGCAGTACTTGAGCAGCACAAGGGATATACATCAAGTTCATCTCTTCTCTCTCGCACTTGCCAAACTTTTGTCCTCGAGTTCGTCAGTTCTGCTAGAATAGAAACCTAGTTCGCGGGCCCAAAGAGAATCAAGCTGCGATAGGCCCACAAAGGATAAATGAGGCCCAGAAACAAGCGATGTTTCTTTTATTGTTTAGGAACGATTGCTTTGTTCTTTTTCTGTTTCTGATTGATTTTTTCATTATTTTGATTGCCCAATCTCTTCTGTTTCATTGAGGATTTTTTTGGCTTTCCTTTATGGGTCCCTTCATTTTTTATTTGATTTCTCTTCACCGTATGTGCTTTTGTTTTGCTTGCTCACAACCTGACTTAGTTTGGCGGTGTAGTAATTTTAGAATCAAATTATTTGCACCGCAGTATTATTATGCCTAGCGAACCAATACTTCAGTATTGGAGAAAGAGGTCCAATCCTCTTTTTTATATATACTTCAAAAATAGTGTAGTTTTCTACTTATTAAAGTATATAAAACTACACTTTTGACTAAAGCCAAACATCTCAAAGTATTTGATACTTCAATATTTCTGGAAAGCAAAGTATTCTTGGAATACCTAAAAAATACAAAGCTCTCAAACCAAAGCCGTGTACAATATGTTCTTATTTTTAGAAGGCATATATAAACACATCATTTTTAGTTAGTTTGGTTAATTTTGCCCACGTCAATTAGCCGTGTCTAAACTTGGGACAAACAAAATACAAACATAACAAAGCATTAATATAACACACATAACTTAACTTAGATAGGGTTGCTAGGGCAACACAAGTTCTTATATATAACACGACACCGATAGATAATTAACCTTACATAGATAGGGTAGCTAGCTTGGGCAACACACACACCAAACTCACACTACATAGTACGTACGGTAGCTAGGGCAACACCGCCATGTCTTCACCGTCGTCTTCACCTTAACCGCCGCCTTCACCGTCTTCTTCGCCGCCGGCTTTAGTACTGCTCCTCCTCAAGGCCGTTATCGCCGAGGTCGTACGGGAGGCTGTGCATGCGGTTGCGAGCGGGGAAGATGCTCTCGAAGTTGGTGAAGATGCTGTAGGTGGTGAATGCGATGAACTCGCACCCACACCAATACACCTTGCCGAGCAGGTAGCATGCATTGAACCTGTTGGTGAAGTGGACGACGAGCCCTACCACTGGAGCGTTGGCATGGGGACGCTACTCCACGATGTTGAACATGGGCGGCGAGGCCGCCAGGAGGTGGTGGAAGCCCGCACGGAGGAACCCCCGTGCAAACTCAGTGGTACCCCTCCAGCGTGAGAACGCCCACACGCGGAGCGATGCCTCAACGACGACGTTGGCGGGGTACCGCCATTCCGGCACGGTGGGCGGCTCTTGAAACGCCGGCTCGTAGTACTGCATCTTGCTCGCTTCACCGAGTGTTTGCTTTGGCTTTTGGGGGAAGAAGAGAAGGGGGAGGCGCAGATGGATCTATAGAAGAAGAGGCAATGAAGGGCGGTTTAAATAGCCGGGGGAGACAAAGTGGGTACACGCAGAAACGGCGTAGATCGTGACCCAGTGCGTGCGTGAACCGATGCGATCATCAATGTGTGAATGTGAATCGATGCGAGCATGCTCTGCATTGGCGGCTGCCTGCCTCCCCCTTCTACGTGCTCTGCCTTGGCGGCTGCCTGCCTCCCCCTTCCGCGTGCTCTACATTGGCGGCTACTTGCCTCCCACAAATGATTCGAGCGGCAGCCGTGCGGCGTGAAACGATGTCTCGACATACGGACGCGAGCGTGCAACCTTCCCATTCTGCCACCGGCATGTATGCCTGCGACGCGTGAAACAATGCTGCGGAGCGACCGAATCCACCGGCAACCGTGCGGCACGAATCGATGTGTGCGTGTCGGCGTGCATGCATGGGATAAGGTCTAGGTCACTATATGCGTGCGTGGCGGCGTTCGCATGCATAGCAGGCTGCATCCATCGGTAGCAGGCTTTCTTAATTTATTACCAACAAACTAACGGGCCCATCCTATGAACACAAACACGGCCCAACCAGCGAAGCTACAACCACACTCAAGAGAGTGCAACGAATGTCTCAAAAAACAGAGTCCAACATGGGCCCACAAGTTAGTTAACGGCCAAGACGGCAAATGTCTGTTATGAACATTTGTGAGAGTTTCAGCTAAGGGAGTGGGGAAAAGTGAGCAAAAGTTTGGAGCGTGGGGAAAACTGATCACAACTAAGGAATTGGGGGCACAGATGGAATAAAACCTTCATCTAATGAGCTAATAGCAAATAACCTGTTTTCACCGGCAAGTTTGCATTCATAGTTGAGATCTTTAATTGCCCAATATGCTTTATGTTCTACCTCAAGAGGCTAATGACAAGCTTTCCCATAAACCATTTTGTAGAGAGACATACCCATATGATTTTTATAAGCAGTTCTGTAAGCCCAAAATGCATCATCTAATTTCTCAGACCAATTCTTTGGGGACCTATTGACAGTTTTTTGTAATAATAGTTTTATTTCTCTGTTACTAAGTTCAACTTGACCACTAGACGGAGGATGATAGGGTGTTGCAATTCTATGGTTGACATCATATTTAGCAAGCATTTTACGGAAAGCACCATGAATGAAGGG
Organism: Secale cereale; assembly: GCA_902687465.1. Taxonomy (NCBI): domain Eukaryota; kingdom Viridiplantae; phylum Streptophyta; class Magnoliopsida; order Poales; family Poaceae; genus Secale; species Secale cereale. The sequence goes on from LR738710.1 coordinate 149,404,408, forward strand.
TGAACCACCATCAGTAATTAAATATCTAGGTACTCCAAACTTTGGGAAAATAAATTTTGTAAGCATTTTAATGGAAGTGTTGTGATCAGCACTACTAGTTGGAATAGCTTCTGTGCACTTAGGGCCAGTTCTTTTGGGTGGCTTAAAAACTAAGCTGCCTTTTCCCAGCTTAAAAAATTAGCCGCCTCTAAAATTTGTCGAGAGTTCTAATTATTTATCCCATAGCTAGGTTAGAAGCCCTTATGAATAAGAGAGGTGGCTTATGGGAGAAGTGTTGGGAAATGTTGCATGGAAAACACAAAAAATCTACGCACACACAATGATCTATCTACGGAGATGCATATCAACGAGGGGGACAGTGTGTCTACATATCCTCGTAGATCGTAAGCGGAAGCGTTTCACAATGCAGTTGATGCAGTCGAACTTCTTCACACTTCAACCGATCAAGTATCGAACACACGACAGCTCCGCGTTCTGCACATGTTTAGCTCGGTGATGACCCTCTCCTTCTTGATCCAGCAAAAATTCAAGGTAATAGATGAGTTCTGTTAGCACGACGGCGTGGTGACGGTGATGGTGAGGTGATCCGCGCAGGGCTTCGCCTAAGCACTACGAAGATATGACCGTGGCGCCGCGCATGGCTAACAATTGACTGATCATATACGGGACTCTGAACAACATTCGGTCACCAATCATATAACTCATATAATACTATATCGTCATCGAACATTAAGCGTGTGGATCCTACGGGTTCAAGAACTATGTAGACATGACCGAGACACCTCTCCGGTCAAGAACCAATAGCGGAACCTAGATGCCCATATTGGCTCCTACATATTCTGTGGAGATCTTTATCGGTCGAACAGTTATGACAACATACACAATTCCATTTGTCCGTCGGTATGTTACTTGCCCGAGATTCGATCGTCGGTATCTCTATACCTAGTTCAATCTCTTTACCGGCAAGTCTCTTTACTCGTTCCATAATACATCATCCTGTGACTAACTCATTAGTCATTTGCTTGCAAGGCTTATTATGATGTGCATTACCGAGAGGGCCCAGAGATACCTCCCCGATACTCTGAGTGACAAATCCTAATCTCGATTCATGTCAACCCAACAAGACACCTACGGAGGTACCTGTAGAGCATCTTCATAATGTACCTGTAGAGCATCTTTATAATCACCCAGTTACATTGTGACTTTGATAACACACAAGGCACTCCTATGGTTTCCGGGAGTTGCATGATCTCATAGTCATCGGAACATGTATTTGACATACATGAAAGCAGTAGTAATAAACTATATGATCAAATGCTAAGCTAACGGATGGGTCTTGTCCATCACATCATTCTCACAATGATGTGATCCCGTTATCAAATGACAACTCATGTCCATGGTTAGGAAACCTTAACTATCTTTGATTAACGAGCTACTCTAGTAGAGGCTTACTAGGGACACGGTATTTGTTTATGTATTCACACATGTATTTAGGTTTCTGGTCAATACAATTCTAGCATGAATAATAAACCTTTATCATGTTTAAGGAAATATAATAATAACCATTTTATTATTGCCTCTAGGGCATATTTCCATCAGTCTCCCACTTGCACTAGAGTCAATAATCTCGTTCACATCACCATGTGATTAACACCCATAGTTCACATCGCCATGTGATTAACACCCAAAGAGTTTACTAGAGTCAATAATCTAGTTCACATTGTTATGTGATTAACACTCAAGGAGTTCTAAGGTATGATCATGTTTTGCTTGTGAGAGAGGTTTTAGTCAATGGGTCTGCAACATTCAGATCCGTGTATACTTTGCAAATTTCTATATCTACAATGCTCTGCATAGAGCTACTCTAGCTAATTGATCCTATGTTTCAATACACATCTAGATTGATACTCAGAGTCATCTAGATTAGTGTCAAAGCTTGCATCGGCGTAACCCTTTTGACCGATGTCCAGTGATCCACTCCTGGATCACTCTTGTACCCCCCTTGCCAGACACGTGGCAAGGCAGACATTAGGTCTGGTACACAGCATGGCATGCTTTATAGAACCTATGGCTGAGGCATATGAATGGTTTTCACTCTCTTTCTATTTTCTTGCCGTGGTCGGGCTTTGAGTCTTACTCAACATCATACCTTACAACTCAGGCAAGAACTCCTTTTTGACTGATCCATTTTGAACTCTTTCAAAATATTATCAAGGTATGTATTCATCGAAAGTCTTATCAAGCGTCTTGATCTATCTCTATAGATCTTGATGCCCAATATGTAAGCAGCTTCAGCGAGGTCCTTCTTTGAAAAACTCATTTCAAACACTCCTTTATGCTTTCTAGGTAATTCTACATCATTTCTGATCAACATTATGTCATTCACATTTACTTATCAGAAAGACAATAGTGCTCCCACTCACTTTCCTGTAAATATAGGCTTCACCACAAGTCTGTATAAAACTATATGCTTCGATCAACTCATCAAAGCGTATATTCCAACTCTGAGATGCTTGCACCAGTCCATAGATTGATCGCCGGAGCTTGCACACTTTGTTATCACCTTTAGGATTGACAAAACCTTCTAGTTGCATCATATACAACTCTTCTTTAATAAATCCACTAAGGAATGTAGTTTTGACATCCATTTTCCAGATTTCATAAAATGCGGCAATTGCTAACATGATTCGGATAGACTTAAGCAACACTACGAGTGAGAATCGTAGTCAACACCTTGAACTTGTCGAAAACCTTTCGCAACAAGTCGAGCCTTGTAGACAGTGATATTACCATCAGCGTCTATCTTCCTCTTGAAGATCCATTTATTCTCAATGGCTTGTCGATCATCGGGCAAGTCCACCAAAGTCCATACTTTGTTCTCATACATGGATCTTATCTCATATTTCATGGCCACAAGCCATTTATTGGAATCTGGGATCATCATAGTTTCTCCATAGTACGGAGGTTCGCCGTTGTCTAACAACATGACTTCCAGGATAGGGTTACCGTACAACTCTGGTGCGGTACTTGTTCTAGTTGACCTTCGAGGTTCGGTAGTAACTTGATCCGAAGTCTCATGATCATTATCATTAGCTTCTTCTCTAGTTGGTGTAGGCATCACGGGAATGGTTTTCTCTGATGATCTACTTTCCAATTTGAGCGAAGGTACAATTACCTCATCAAGTTCTACTTTCCTCCCACTCACTTCTTTTGAGAGAAACTCCTTCTCTAGAAAGGACCCATTCTTAGCAACAAACTCTTGCCTTCAGGTCTATGGTAGAAGATGTACCCAACAGTTTCTTTTGGGTATACTATGAAGATGTATTTCTTCGATTTGGGTTCGAGCTTGTCAGGCTGAAGCTTTTTCACATAAGCATCGCAACCCCAAACTTAAAGAAACGACAACTTTGTTTTCTTGCCAAACCATAGTTCATACAGTGTCGTCTCAACGGATTTAGATGGTGCCCTGTTTAACATGAATGTAGTTGTCTCTAATGCATAACCCCAAAATGATAAAGGAAAATTGGTAAGAGACATCATAGAATGCACCATATCCAATAGAGTACGGTTATGATGTCCGGACATACCATTACACCGTGGTGTTCCAGGTGGCGTGAGTTGTGAAACTATTCCACATTGTTTCAAATGAAGACCAAACTCGTAACTCAAATATCCGCCTCCGCGATCGGATCGTAGAAACTTTATTTTCTTGTTATGTTTCATACTTGTGTTTCATCAAGTAGGTATACCCATATCTACTCAAATCATTTGTGAAGGTGAGAAAATAATGATACCCGCCGCGTGCTTCAACACTCATCGGACCGCATACATCGGTATGTATTATTTCCAATAAGTCATTAGCTCACTCCATTATGTTGGAGAATGGAGTTTTAGTCATCTTGCCCATAAGGCATGGTTCACAAGTACCAAATGATTCATAATCAAGTCATTCCTAAAGTCCATCAGCATGGAGTTTCTTCATGCATTTTACACCAATATGACCTAAACGGTAGTGCCACAAGTATGTTGCACTATCATTATCAACTTTGCATCTTTTGGATTCAGTATTATGAATATGTGTATTACTATGATCGGGATTCAATAAACCATTCACCTTGGGTGTATGACCATAGAAGGTTTTATTCATGTAAACAGAATAACAATTATTCTCCTATTTAAATGAATAACCGTATTTCAATAAACACGATCCAATCTTGTTCATGCTAAATGCAAACACCAAATAATATTTATTTAGGTTTAACACTGACCCCGAAAGTATAGGAAGTGTGCGATGATGATCATATCAATCTTAGAATTACTTCCAACACACATCGTCATCTCATCCTCAACTAGTCTCCGTTTATTCTGCAACTCCTGTGTCGAGTTACTAATCTTTGCAACTTGAACTAGTATCAAATACCCATGGGCTACTGCGAATACTAGTAAGGTACACATCAATAACATGTATATCGAATATACCTTTGTTCACTTTGCCATCCTTCTTATCCGTCAAGTATTTTGGGGCAGTTCTGCTTCTAGTGACCATTTCTTTTGCAGTAGAAGCACTCAGTTTCAGGCTTGGGTCTAGCTTTGGGCTTCTTTCTCGGGAGTGGCAACTTCCTTGGCATTCTTCTTGAAGTTTCCTTTCTTTCCCTTGCCCCTTTTCTTGAAACTAGTGGTCTTGTTAACCATCAACACTTGATGCTCTTTCTAGATTTCTACCTTCGCCAATTTCAGCATCGCGAAGAGCTCGGGAATCATTTTCATCATCCCTTGCATATTATAGTTCATCACGAAGTTCTAGTAGCTTGGACATAGTGACTAGAGAACTCTACTAATCACTATCTTATCTGGAAGATTAACTCCCACTTGATTGAAGTGATTGTAGTACCCAGACATTCTGAGCACATGCTCACTAGCTGAGCTATTCTCCTTGATCTTGCAGGCAAAGTACTTGTAAGAGGTCTCATACCTCTCGACATGGGCATGAGTCTGAAAGACCAATTTCAGCTCTTGGAACATCTCATATGCTCTATGGCGTTCAAAACGTCTTTTGATCCCTTATTCTAAGCCGTAAAGCATGGTGCACTAAACTCTTATCTAGTCATCAGATCGTGCTTGCCAAACGTTCATAACGTGTGCATTAGCTTCTGCAACATGTCTGTCACCTAGCGCTGCATCAAGGACATAATTCTTCTGTGCAGCAATGAGGATAATCCTCAGATCACGGACCCAGTCCGTATCATTGCTACTAACATCTTTCAACTTAGTTTTCTCTAGGACCGTATCAAAAATAGGGGAGCTAAATCGCGAGCTATTGATCTACAACATAGATATGCAAAATACTATCAAGACTAAGTTGATGATAAATTAAGTTCAATTAATAAAATTACTAATGAACTCCCACTTAAATTAACATCCCTCGGGTCAAGTAACTGATGCATGATCCAAATCAACTAAACCATGTTTGATCATCACCTGAGATGGAGTAGTCATGAATGGTGAACATCTCTATGTTGATCATATCTACTATATGACTCATGTTCGACCTTTCGGTCTCCAGTGTTCTGAGGCCATGTCTGCATATGCTAGGCTCGTCAAGTTTAACCCAAGTATTCTGCGTGTGTAAATCTGGCTTACACAAGTTGTATGTGAACGCAGAGTCTATCACACCCGATCATCATGTGGTGTCTCGATACGACGAACTGTTGCAACGGTGCATACTCAGGGAGAACACTTTTATCTTAAAATTAAGAGAAGGGGTCATGAGGGAGTCTTGGATCGAGGGGTCCTCAGGTGTCCAGATAACTCTGGGTACGCCGGACTGGTGGGCTGTGAAGATCATAGTCAAAGATCGTCTCTCATATCCGGATAGGACTCTTGTATTCGTATAATGGCAAGTTTTAGGTTCAGGTGTAATCTTTCCTTCCTCTGCAAGATGGTAATGTACAAACCCTAGGCCCCTCTGGTGCATATATAAACTGGGGGGTTTAGTCCGTAGAGGCAAATAGAGAATCATAAATCCTCATAGGCTAGACTTTAGGGTTTAGCCAATACGATCTCGAGGTAGATCAACTCTTGTAATCATATTCATCCATATTAATATAGCAGGAAGTAGGGTATTACCTCGAGCGAGAGGGCCTGAACCTAGGTAAACATCATGTCCCCAACCTCCTATTACGATCAATCCTCAGACACATAGTTCGGGACACCCTACCTGAGATCCGCCGGTTTTGACACGGACATTGGTGCTTTCATTGAGAGTTCCACTATGTCATCGACCGAAGGACTGAAGGATCACGTCATCAACCATGACGGCGACACCGAGGGAATTTTCCCTCCCGGACAACTTTTTGTGTTTGGCGGCTTCATGCTTCGTGCCAACACTGAAGGCCACCTTGAGCAGATTGAGAGCTACACCCCTGGCCATCACGTCAGATTCGGAAGCTTAAACTACACTGCTGATATCCGCAGAGACTTGATCTTCGAATGATTCTATCCCACGGTGGCCTCTCCCTGCCATCACGATGAACACGACATGTGTCATCGGACCAGGAAGTAGCACCTGCAACAGTTCTGGCCCTAGATCCGGAACAGATCACGTCGCCCGAGGATGGGAAGCTCAACCCCACCCGGAAGCCGCAGACTCAACGGTGTTGGAGCCGCACACGGACCCGTCTTCGAGACGGATCTATGTCATCGGAACTACGGAGTCGTCTCCGGCCTTAGGTTCCGAATCCTGCACATCTGCGCCCTTTAAACTCGATCATGCGTCTATCGTCGAATTCAGTGCTGTAGATATATTCCAGCATTCACCCTTTGGCGGCATGTTAAAATCGTTAAAATCACTCTCCCTAGCTGGGGAAACACAGCCGAATTATATGCAGTTCGAACTGGAGGCTGATGGAGAATTTTACTCCCCACAAACCACCCACTTGGTAGCCACGGTTGAAGATCTAACCGATCTACTTGACTACGCTTCCGAAGACTCCTAACGGATGGACCTCGAAGCCGAAGCAGATCCAGATCAAAGCCGGCCCATAACCGGGCGGTGGACAGCTATGTCTTCATACGACGTGTAAATGGTGGATACACCTAAGGAGAAGGAGGGCGACGGCGAAAACGATCCGGCAAAGGACAAGCCTTTTAAAGAACCTCCCAAATGTCGTGGCCCGAAGGGCCGAACTAAATCCCGTAAAGGAAAAGATAACAACGCTGTCACCAACAACGGTGATAGTTCGGAACAAGCCGAAGACCCCGCAGACCAAGTGATGGAGCAGGAGGAGCGAGAGGACGACGAACATAGTATGAAACCGCTGTCCGGTGATAGTGATGCCGAAGACAGTAACTACGAACCTGTCTCCAAGGAGGAGGTTAGCATGGGCGACGACGAATACATCGTCCCACAAGAACCCTCAGAACAAAAGCGCTTCCATCGGAGGCTTATTGCCACCGCAAGGAGCCTGAAAAAGTAGCAAAGCTGGCTTCGAGCCGCACAGGACACGCTCAAAGATAGATGGAACGAGGTGCTCGACGCTGAGCAGAAACATTGCTACAACGGCCAAATCAAAGGCTATCCTAAGCGTAAACTACTGCCCGAATTCGACGACGAGGCCACTGTGCCCATACTGCCGAAGAATAACACCGCCGATAAGCCGGACCGACCACCTCGCGGACGGGACAAAGTTTCTAGCAACGGCGTACACAAGCTCGCACCCCCACCCCATAAAGGAAAGGAGGATGCGGCTCAAGTCTGAAAACATGATCTGCGTGAGGACCTGAACAAAAAAGCTAGCAAGACCAGGTCTATCTACGGACCTAGGGACCAGGCTCCCGCACGGGACGACGCCTATCAAGCTAATCACGCCGGTCATATACCAGTTCGGGGTCAATACCGAACATCACAACCATCGGACATACGCCATGATATAGCAAAATACAGAGGCGCCGCACACCCTCTGTGCTTCACTGATGATGTAACTGATCATGATTTTCCAGAAGGGTTTAAACCCGTGAACATCGAGGCTACGATGGAATGACGGATCCTGCCATCTGGACAGAAGACTTCATTCTTCACATCCACATGTCTCGAGGAGATGATCTCCACGCCATTAAATACCTACCCCTCAAGCTGAAAGGACCAGCTCGGCACTGGCTAAACAGCCTCCCAGAGAACTCCATTGGGAGTTGGGAAGAACTTGATGATGCTTTCTGGCCAATTTTCAAGGGACCTATGTCCGGCCCGCGGACGCTGATGATCTAAGTCACATCATCCAACAACCCGGGGAGTCAGCACATAAGCTTTGGAACCAGTTTCTCACTAAGAAGAACCAACTCGTCGACTGTCCGGAAACCGAAGCCTCAGCAGCCTTCAAACACTATGTCCAGGACGAATGGCTATCTAGACACCCCCGACAGGAAAAGCCGAGGACAATGGCAGCCCTAACTACACTCATGACCTGCTTTTGCGCGGGCGAGGACATCTGGTTAGCTCGTAGCAGCACCAGCGACCCTAGAACATCTGAAGTCAGGGACGACAACGGAAAGCTACGACATAATAAAAGCAAACATTGAAATAATGCTGGAAGCCCAGATGATATATCGGTAAACGCCGGATTTAGCGGCTCCAGATCCGGTTAACGGAAGAAGCCATTCAAAGTCAACAAAGATGGTCCATCCAGCTTAGACAAAACATTAGATAGGCCCTGCCAAATCCATGACATCCCAGAAAAACCTGCAAACCATACCAACCGTAATTGTTGGGTTATCAAGCAGGCCGGCAAGATCAATGCCAAACACAAGGGGAAGGGACCTCAGAGCGATGACGAGGATGAACCTCGCCAGCCGAATACAGGGGGACAAAAGAAATTTCCACCGAAGATCAAAACAGTGAACATGATATATGCCACTCATATCCCAAAGAGGGAGCGCAAGCGCGCACTCCGAGATGTCTACGTCGTTGAGCCTGTTGCCCCCAAATTCAACCCATGGCCGGCCTGCCCGATCAATTTTGATCACAGGGATCATCCGACTAGTATCCGTCATGGGGGTTCAGCTACCCTAGTGCTCGACCCAATAATCGATGGATACCATCTCATCCGAGTCCTTATGGACGGCGGCAACAGTCTTAATCTGATATATAAGGACACTGTCCGCAAGATGGGGATCGATCCGTCAAGAATCAAGCCAAGCAGCACGACCTTTAAAGGAGTGATACCGGGCGTAGAAGCCCACTGCACGGGCTCTTTAACATTGGAGGTCGTATTCGGCTCTCCTGATAACTTTCGAAGCGAAGAGCTAATCTTCGACATAGCTCCGTTCCGAAGTGGCTATCACACACTACTCGGAAGAATGGCCTTCGCCCGCTTTAATGCAGTCCCGCACTATGCTTATCTAAAGATTAAAATGCCTGGACCACGTGGCGTCATCACGGTTAACGGAAATTTGGAGCGCTCTCTCCGCACGGAAGAGGACACTGCTGCCTTAGCAGCCGAAATCCAACACGGCCTATTCAAGTCGGACAACTTATCGGTCGCTGACATAGTTAAACGTGTCCGGCACACGCCTCCGTGCGGCAGCTCAGATGAACCTGAGCTAGATTAGCAGTTAAGCCCCATCGACTTCCCCATAAGGTGATAGCAGATGTACCTCGAGTGCATAATTATGCCTTAAAAATCCCTTGGGCGATGCTCGGGGCACACTGCATATAGTCCATAGTTCGGCTCGACTCTATTCGGACTCTAAAAATTATATTTTAAGGTTCACCAAATGAACTAGTCTTGCTTATGGCCACACTGGATTTCTTTTTCTTTTCCAGGTTTCTTTTTCTTTTTACAGATGGCCATCATACTCCCCCCTTCAAGGACACGTCACAGAGGAGAAAACGACGCATACGTGCAAAAGGGACCCGTGCTAAGGTTTCTTTTTAGATTAAGACCCTGTGAAACCTTTTTTCTCTTTCTTGTTATATACCTTTCTGGCATGTAAAATGTCAAAGGAAGTTATCGGCATTATCTGTAAGCTTACAGCTCACCGTACTATAAAGGGATATTAATAGAGCAGCTTGATTCGCATTATGTTCGGAGTTTTATTCACTCACCGTAAATGCTCTATCCCCACATGAGATTGCCACATGTGCCTTGTCAACAGGGTCTATTACCAGGGGCTGCATTCAGCCCGGTACATGTCGAAAAGACCAAACACCCATAGGGAGTGTTCGGCGTCCTGGATATTTGCCTTATATGCATCAGTTCCGAATCATGTCTTGGGTCAATAGTTGGGTTGCCCGGCTCCTGTGCTTACCCCTACGTTCCCGATTGTTCGGCTAGGGTGTAAAGGGAGAACTACTGCGATTGTACTCCTGGCTTGTCCGGCCAAGTACCTCAGAAGAGAAAGCCGAAAACTGACCGTCATGATAGGTGAGAACCTAGTCTGCAATCCGGTGACTTAGTTTTATACTACAATCGATAGAGATCTACCCCGTGTTATACGAAGGGTTGGTTTTTTGGCCCAGCCAGGTGCAATTGGATACCTTAAGTAAGGAATATCATATCCACACTAGGGGCTAGTACTTAGACCCACATGTCAAACTCCTACGACTAAGTGAAAGGAATAACGCCGCATAGTCTGATTGCCTGGTTCGCTCCGCATACACCTCCTATACGGACCAAGACGTTGGATAAAGAGTGTATATGCATATGACCGAACACCCCAGTACTATGTACATGGGGGCTGAAGCCGACGACTGGAAACATTCAGATTTACATAAACAGTCACATAGGAGGTAAAAGACGCTCATATCATAATAGCGCAAAAGTTATATACATCGGATTCATAAGCTTACGTCTTTACATCCGAATACAACTACTCGAAGATAATATTCTTCGAGCACTGGCCATCTACAAGGCGGGCGCCTTCGATGATGTCCTCGAAGTACTTCTCCGGCTTGCGGTGCTCCTTCCCCTCGGGCGGACAAGCTGTGGCTATGTGCTCCGCCCTCATCTTCACCCAGTGCACCTTCACACGAGCGAAGGCCATCTGAGCACCTTCTATGCAGGCCGAATGCATCAATTAGTCAACCCGCAGACTCGCTTTGACGAGCCGCTTCACCAATCCGAAGTAACTACTTGGGATTGGATCAGGGGGCCATAGCCGGACTATCAAGTCCTTCATGGCCGAACCCGCCATATTGTGCAGCTCGACCAACTGCTTCATCTGGCCGTTGAGGGGCACCGGATGTTTTGGCGCATAGAACTGTGACCAAAACAACTTCTCCGTGTCGTTCCCCTCCCGGGCTCGGAAGTACTGGGCAGCGTCAGCACTGCTCCTCGGAAGATCAGCAAACACGCCTGGAGAACTCCATAACAATGTCAGCCCAAGATACTTCTGCCCTCCGAAGATGCTCCGTAAGAGAAAATTCTTACCGGATGCTATCTGTCGTGCCTGCTTGATCTCTTCACATGCGCTACGTGACTCGCTTCACGCATCATGGGCAGCCTTGATTGCCTCAGCAAGCTTGGAAGCTTGTTCCGAAGCCTCCTCTTCCTATGCCTCACACTTGCGAATGGCATCGTTGAGCTCAACCTCGACTTTGGACACCCGAGCCTGGTGCTTCTCGCACGTGGCCTTTTTGGCCTCTAGTTCGGCAACCACTTTGTCAGCGGTCACCTTGCTCGCCTCGGCCTCCTTCTTGGCCTTCGTGAGCTCGCCCTTGAGGGCCTCGAGCTTAGTGGCACCAATTGTGTAATACAGAATATCATAAATGAGTTTATACCCATACTCAATTAATATTGTTAGTCTTCTTGACATCTTAATTTTTTTAATCTGCATACCTTGTGTTTCATCTAAACGCTGGTTGACACGACCGAGGTCCGCATTGGCCAGCAAGAGCTTCCGGTTTAGTTCCGCAACTTCTGCATCTCGTGTAGTTGCCGCAACTAGTGAAGCCTGCTCAAATACAAAACAAAAAACATACAGTTCAACTCTAGAATATGCTAAACTATGGATACTTCGTCCGATTCTGTTCAGAATCACACAAAGCATCAGGGGCTACTGGCTATATATGTGTATTTAAAACAAATAAAGTTCCATACAGAACATTACAGTACTTACCTCAAAGCCTGTTAACAGGCTATGGAAGGCTTCATTCAGTCCGCCCTTGACAAACTGAATCTTCTTCATCACCGCACCCATCACTGTGCGGTGCTCCTCCACGATGCAAGTACTTTGCAGTGCTCCCTCCATAGGGTCCGACGCCTCCGGATTGACTCCAGGCGCCGTCGTATCCACCCTCGCCTGGGGGGTCTAGTCTTCGGACCCCGGAGCTGCACTAGGCTCCGGGTCAATGTTCGGGAGGGCCTCGAATTGTTTGGGCCCCCCCGTCTTTGGTCTCCATGGGGGTTGTTTCCCCATGGTCAGTGGGGGCCGAGGTATTACCCCCGGTCGCCCCGTCACCTGCCCCGCCCTCATCTCCTTGAGCGGAGGACACCCGCCAGGAGGACACTTCTGTGTCCCCACCGATCATGGGCGATGGAGCTCAGACCGGCGGGTCACTCTTTGTCTCTCCGGGCGCTAGAGAGTTCCCCTCCGATAAGAATGCGTCAGGGTGTCCTTTGGGAGGGCTGTAGGTCAGCATGTGAGAAATATTAAGTAAGCATAAAAAATGCTAAACAAACAAAGGTGCAACAATTAATCCGGACAAACTTACATTTCGGGCAGGGGTTTCTCCCTGGGCTTCACCACGAAGCTATCATCCGATGATGAATCCGAACTAGTGATGACCCATAGGTGTAGGGGATCAATCGTAGTCCTTTCGATAAGTAAGAGTGTCTAACCCAACGAGGAGCAGAAGGAAATAATAGGCAGTTTTCAGTAAGGTATTCTCTGCAAGCACTGAAATTATAGGTAACAGATAGTTTTGCGAAAAGATAATTGGTAGCAAGTGACAAGCGGTACAAGTAAATAAGGTGTAGCAAGGTGTCCCAATCCTTTTTGTAGCAAAGGACAAGCCTGGACAAAATCTTATGCAAGGTAAAGCGCTCCCGAGGACATATGGGAATTATCGTCAAGCTAGTTTTCATCACGATCATCTGATTCACGTTCGGTACTTTGATAATTTGGTATGTGGGTGGACCGGTGCTTGGGTGCTGCCCTTACTTGGACAAGCCTCCTACTTATGATTAACCTCTAATGCAAGCATTTGCAACTACAAAAGAAGTATTAAGGTAAACCTATCCATAGCCTGAAACATATGGATCCAAATCAGCCCCTTACGAAGCAACGCATAAACTAGGGTTTAAGTTTCTGTCACTCTAGCAACCCATCATCTACTTATTACTTCCCAATGCCTTCCTCTAGGCCCACATAATGGTGAAGTGTCATGTAGTCGACGTTCACATGACACCACTAGAGGAGAGACAACATACATCTCATCAAAATATCGAACAAAGACCAAATTCACATGACTACTAATAGCAAGACTTCTCCCATGTCCTCAGGAACAAAAGTAACTACTCACAAGACATAATATTGTTCATGATCAGAGGGGTATTAATATGCATAAAGGATCTGAACATATGATCTTCCACCAAATAAACCAACTAGCGTCAACTACAAGAAGTAATCAACACTACTAGCAACCCACAGGTACCAATCTGAGATTTGGATACAAAGATTGGATACAAGAGATGAACTAGGGTTTGAGAGGAGATGGTGCTGGTGAAGATGTTGATGAAGATAGACCTCCCCAAGATGGGAGAGTTGTTGGTGATGACATCGGTAACGATTTCCCCCTCCCCGAGGGAAGTATCCCCGGCAGAACACCTCTGCCGGAGCCCTAGATTGGTTTCCACCTCGAGACGGTGGCGTCTGGTCCTGGAAGCCTTCTCCTTATATTTTTCTGGGTCAAAACGCTTCATATAGGTGAAGATGGGCACAGGGGGCCTACCGGCTGGCCCTTGAGGCAGGGGGCGCGCCCTGGGAAGGGGGGCGCGCCCCCACCCTCGAGGCCAGCCAGTGGCCCCTCTCGTGGATTTCTTTCGCCAGATATTTTTTGTATTTTCCGAAACGATATTCTCTGGAGTTTCAAGGCTTTTGGAGTTGTGCAGAATAAGTTTCCAGAGTTTGCTCCCTTTTCAGCCCAGAATTCCAACTACCGGCATTCCCCCTCTTCATGTAAACCTTGTAAAATAAGAGAGAAAAGGCATAAGTATTGTGACAAAACATGTATGAACAACCCATAATGCAATAAATATCAACTTATAAGCATGATGCAAAATGGACGTATCAACTCCCCCAAGCTTAGACCTCGCTTGTCCTCAAGCGAAAGCCAATATCGAAAAATATGTCCACATGTTTAGAGATAGAGGTGTCGATAAAAATAGAATACGGACATGAGGGCATCATGATCATTCTTATAACAACAACTTATATAAATATAGTCATATGGTTCTTATGCTAAAGTAACAATTCATCCACAATATCAAGTATGAATCATAAACTTCATTGGAAACTAACAAACTTTAACCTCGGTCACTGAAGCAATTGCAATTTATCCTAATATTGGAAAGAGTCAATATAAGAGCTTTTCAGCAAGCCTACATACTCAACTATCATATAGTCTTTCACAATTGCTCACACTCACGCAATACTTATATTTATGGAGTTTTAATCGGACACAGAGAAAGATAGGGGCTTATAGTGTTGCCTCCCAACTTTTTACCTCAAGGGTAATGTCAACAGTAATAGATCATGAAAATTTACATCCAAGTGGGTATATATGTCAGGATCTTTCCAACACAATGGGCTTGCCAAAGGATAGAATGCAAAAAGGAAAGGTGGATTTCACCTTGACACTTATAAGACAGGAATAATAGATAGGCCCTTCGCAGAGGGAAGCAGAGGTTGTCATGTGTTCTTATGGTTGGATGCACAAAGTCTTATCATAGAAGAACTTTGCTTTATATTGCCACTTGTGATAAGGACCTTTATTATGTAGTCTGTCGCTTTTATTACTTCCATATCACAAGCTCGTAAAAATCTAATTTCTCCCACACCAATAAATCATACATATTTTAGCGAGTTTGCAACATGACAACTTACTTGGAAGGATCTTTCTCAATCCATAGGTAGGTATGGTGGACTCTCTTGAAAAAACTGGGTTTAAGGATATATGGAAACACAAGTAGTATCTCTACTTAGTGTGAGGAGTTTTGGCTAGCATGAGGGAGAAAACCAAGCTCAACCTGTTGGAAGATCCCTGACAATATACTTTATTTCGGATATAAGAAGACATAACCCACTATGTTGTCTTCCTTGTCCAACATCAACTCTTTAGCATGTCATACTTTAATGAGTGCTCACAATCATAAAAGATGTCCAAGATAGTATATTTGTATGTGAAGCCTCTCTTCTTTTATTACTTCCTATTAATTGCAAGGATGACCAAAACTATGTTTGTCACCTCCCAACAACTTTTATTTATCATACTCTTATATGTGAAGTCATTACTTCCCATAAGATCAATATGATCTCTTTGATACTCTTTTTGTTTTCTTTCTTTTTATCATGACCCAAGTGAGGAAATCAAGCCCTTGACTCAACACTAATATTTATTATATAGCTCACGGACTCGATTACAAAGGATAAAGCTCACAAAGCAAAAGCTCAAGACTAGATCATGCTAACTTTATTCTAATAGATCAAGATACTACCAAAAGGATCGAACTAAGTAAAATGGTAAAGATAGGAGTGATGGTGATACGATACCGGGGTCACTCCCCCAAGCTTGGCAGTTGCCAAGGGGAGTGCCCATACCCATATGATTATGTCTCCTTCTTCGGGGTTGGTGATGATGAAGTTGCTGCTGATGTAGGCTTGTTGTTCATCTTCCAAGGCATGGGCTCACCATCGTAGAAGGATGATCGAGTCTCCGGGATACTCAAATCTACAGCCAAACTCATGTTCTTGAATCTATATTCATACTCACAGTTTTGGTTCTGCAGGTCATAGATCTGGGCTTGGAGGTGATCGATCTTCTCTTAAAGATTGGAGATGGCTTCCCCAAAGATTCTTGAGTCCATCTTGAGGTTATTGGCAAGCTCCGAGATCATCATGTGGTTGTCATCGAGTCCTCGTTCCACCATGCCTTGGCACTTGAAAACTTTTTGCTCCATTGCTTTGAGTCTTGTCTCCACGCTTCCGGTCCTTCTCGGACCCTCAACATCACGGATGTGCATCACCCACTCATACAACTCCATGGTTTTGGGGTGGTGCAGCACCTCCGCAAGGTAGGGGTTGATGACCTTCTCAAATAACTTGTCCTTGGGGGTGTTGGAGGATGCCATGATGATCTAGATCTGTCAAAAACAGCAGCTCGAAATGAAAACAGAGGATTTCTGCGTGATACAGAAGTCAAAACCTTGGGGAGTATATATAATGAATTTGTCCCGAACGAAAGGAGTAACCCACAAGAAAACGGAGTCCAAGGGACACACAGGGTGTCCTCGAGGCAGGGGGGCGCGCCTTGGGAAGGGGGGCGCGCCCCCTACCCTCGAGGAGGCCCCGTGTCTCCTCCGAACTGCGGTTTATTTTTCTAAATATTCCAAAACGGAGAAAAATTACCTTTAGAACTGTTTTGGAGTCGGTTTACTTACCGTATCACATACCTTTTCCTTTTCGGAGGCTGAATCGTTCTGGAAAGTGTCCCTTATGTATTCCTCCGGGGTTATGGTTTCAATAATATTAGTTTCAACATTTATAGGATTGCCTGAGGTATAATGTTTGATCCTTTGACCATTCACCAACTTCGGATTCGTGCCTTCGAAGTTGTTGATTTTTATGGCACCGGAACGATAAACCTCCTCGATAACGTAAGGTCCTTCCAACTTAGAGAGAAGTTTTCCTGTAAAAAAACTTAAATGAGAGTTGTATAGCAAAACATAATCACCTACGTTAAACTCACCCTTTTGTATCATTTTTTCATGCCATCTTTTGACTTTTTCTTTAAATAGCTTGGCATTCTCGTAGGCCTGGGTTCTCCATTCATCGAGAGAGCTAATATCAAATAGCCTTTTTTCACCGGCAAGTTTGAAATCATAATTGAGCTCTTTGATAGCCCAATATGCCTTATGTTCTAGCTCAAGAGGTAACTGACAAGCTTTTCCATATACCATCTTATATGGAGACATACCCATAGGATTTTTGTATGCAGTTTTATAGGCCCATAATGCATCATCTAATTTCTTGGACCAATTATTTCTAGACCTATTAACTGTCTTTTGCAAGATTAATTTCAACTCCCTATTACTTAGTTCTACTTGACCACTAGTCTGTGGGTGATAAGGTGATGCAATTCTATGGTTAACATCATACTTAGCAAGCATCTTACGGAAAGCACCATGAATAAAGTGTGAACCACCATCAGTCATTAGATATCTAGGGACTCAAAACCTCGGAAATATAACTTCCTTAAGCATCTTAATAGAGGTGTTATGATCAGCACTACTAGTTGGAATAGCTTCTACCCACTTAGTAACGTAATCAACAGCGACTAAAATATGTGTGTACCCATTAGAGGCAGGAAAAGGTCCCATATAATCAAAGCCCCAAACATCAAATGGTTCAATAACAAGTGAATAATTCATACGCATTTCTTGACGTCTACTAATATTACCTATTCTCTGACATCCATCACATGATAAGACAAACTTACGGGCATCCTTGAAGAGAGTAGGCCAGTAAAAACCGGATTGCAATACCTTGTGTGCAGTTCTATCTCCCGCATGGTGTCCTCCATAAGCTTCGGAGTGGCACTTGCGTAGGATCTATTCCTGTTCATGCTCAGGCACACAACGTCTAATAATACCATCTACTCCTTCTTTATAAAGATGTGGGTCATCCCAAAAGTAATGCCTCAAATCATAGAAGAACTTTTTCTTTTGCTGGTATGTGAAGCTAGGGGGTATAAACTTAGCAACAATATAATTAGCATTATCAGCATACCATGGAGCAGTACGAGAAGTACTTATGACAACTAGTTGTACATCAGGAAAGCTATCATCAATAGGTTGTGGGTCATAAAGTGTATTCTCTAACCTAGACAAGTTATCTCCTACGGGGTTCTCAGCTCCCTTTCTATCAATAATATGCAAGTCAAATTCTTGCAGCAAGAGAACCCATCGAATAAGTCTAGGTTTAGCATCTTTCTTGTCCATAAGGTATTTGATAGCAGCATGATCAGTGTGAATAGTTACTTTAGAATCAATGATATAGGGTCTAAAGTTATCACAAGCAAATACAGCTGCTAAAAATTCTTTCTCAGTGGTAGCATAATTTCTTTGGGCATTATCCAGAGTTTTACTAGCATACTGGATAACATTCAATTTCTTATCAACTCTTTGCCCTAGAACAGCTCCTACAACATAATCACTAGCATCACACATAATCTCAAACGGTAAATTCCTGTCAGGAGGCTGGACGATAGGTGCAGAGATCAATGCTTTCTTAAGTATTTCAAATGCTTCTAGACAATCATCATCAAAGACAAAAGGAATATCTTTTTGTAAAGATTACTTAGAGGCCTGGAGATTTTGGATAAATCCTTATTGAACCTCCTATAAAACCCGGCATGACCAAGAAAACTTCATATACCTTTGATGTCTTTAGGGCATGTCATCTTTTCAATAGCATCATCTTTAGCTTTGTCAACTCCAATACCTCTTTCAGAAATTTTATGTCCCAAGACAACGCCTTCATTAACCATAAAGTGGCACTTCTCCCAATTCAAGACAAGGTTAGTGTCTTCGCATCTCTGCATAACTCGATCAAGGTTGCTTAAGCAATCATCAAAAGAAGTTCCGTAAACGAAGAAATCATCCATGAAAACCTCAACAATCTTTTCACAAAAATCATAGAATATAGCCATCATGCATCTTTGAAAGGTAGCAGGTGCATTACATAAACCAAAAGGCATACATCTATAAGCAAAGGTACCGAAAGGACAAGTGAAAGTGGTCTTTTCTTGATCCCCTTTTGACACATGTATTTGAGAGAAACCAAAATAACCATCTAGAAAGCAAAAGTGAGTATGTCTGTATAGCCTTTCTAGCATTTGATCGATAAATGGCAAGGGGTAATGATCTTTCTTAGTAGCTTTATTTAACTTACGGAAATCAATTACCATCCTATAACCTGTAAGTATTCTTTGCAGGATCAATTCATCTTTATCATTAGGGACAACAGTCATACCTCCTTTCTTAGGAACACAATGGACATGACTTACCCACTGGCTATCAGCAACTGGATAGATAATACCTGCTTCTAGGAGCTTTAGTATTTCCTTCCTTACCACTTCTTTCATCTTAGGATTTAACCGTCACTGATGATCAATAACTGGTTTGGCATTTTCTTCCAGTTTTATCTTGTGTTGGCATATAGTGGGACTAATGCCCTTAAGATCATCAGAGTATATCCAATAGCAGCACGGTGCTTCTTCAGAGTTTTCAATAATTTTTCTTTTTCCTGCTCTGAAAGGTTAGCACTAATAATAACAGGATATATCTTCTTTTCATCAAGATAACAATACTTAAGATTATCATGTAAAGGTTTAAGTTCAAACACGGGATCACCCTTGGGTGGAGGAGGATCCCCTAGGATTTCAACAGGTAAGTTGTTTTTCAATACAGGTCCCTGTGTAAGGAATATTTCATCTATCTCCCTTCTCTCATTCATATGCATATCATTTTCATGGTCTAGCAAGTATTGTTCTAAAGGATCATTAGGTGGCACGACAATAGAAGCAATACCGATAATTTCATCTTTACTGGGTGGTGCCTTTTCAAGGGGTTGTCTACGGAATTTAGCAAAGTTAAAATCATGAGACATATCCCCTAATCCAACCGTGACAATATCTTTCACGCAGTCTATCTTGGCATTAACAGTAGTCAAGAAGGGTCTACCAAATATAATGGGACAGAATGCATCTTGTGGGGAACTAAGAACAAGAAAATCAGCAGGGTATTTAACTTTCCCACACAAGAGTTCAATATCTCTAACAATCCCAACTGGTGAAATAGTATCTCTATTAGCAAGCTTAATAGTAACATCAATCCCTTTAACTCAAGAGGTGCAATATCATGCATAATTTCGTTATACAAATCAAGAGGGATAATACTCGCACTAGCACCTACGTCGCTTAAACCATGATAGCAATGATCCCCTATCTTAACGGAGATAACAGACAAGCCTACAACAGGTTTATGTCTATTCCTAGCATTGGGTTTGGCTATTCTAGCAGACTCTTCTTGGAGATAAATTACATGTCCGTCTAAATCTTCTACCAATATATCTTTAACCATAGCAACGCTAGTTTCAACTTTAATTTGCTCAGAGGGTGTAGGTGTTCTAGTATTACTCTTACGAACTACAGTTAGCTTGAGCATGATCCTTTATCCTAACAGGGAAAGGTGGTTTCTCAATATAAGCGGTAGGAATAACAGGATCAACATTATAAGTGATGATCTTTTCTTCAACTTTAATAGGTTTAACTACTTTTACTTCAATAAGGGGATGGTATTTAAACCACTTCTACTTGGGGAGATCAACATGAGTAGCAAAGGATTCACAGAAAGAAGCTACTATCTCAGAGTCAAGTCCATATTTAGTGCTAAACTCATGGAAAACATCGGTATCCATAAAAGCTTTAACACAATCAAACTTAGGGGTCATACCCGACTCCTTACCTTCATTGAGATCCCAATCTTCGGAGTTGCGTTTAATTCTTTCCAATAAATCCCATTTGAAGTCAATAGTCTTCATCATATAACAGCCAGAACAAGAAGTATCGAGTATGGAGTGATTATTGTGAGAAAGCTGAGCAAATTTTTTTTGAATGATCATTTATCTTGAAAGCTCATGATTGGGGCATGAATATAACATTGACTTAAGTCTCCCCCAAGCTTGAGCGATGCTTTCTCCTTCGCGAGGCCAGAAATTATAAATATAATTACCATCACAATGAACCTGATGCATAGGGTAGAACTTATGAAGAAATTCCAACTTCAGACGATTATAGTTCCAAGATCCCATATCATCGCATAGCCTAAACCATGTCAATGCATCTCCCTTCAAAGATAAAGGGAAGACCTTCTTCTTGATAACATCCTCGGGCATACCTGCAAGCTTAATCAATCCACAAACTTCATCTACATATATTAGGTGTAAGTCGAGATGCAGTGTTCCGTCTCCTGTAAAGGGATTTTCAAGCAGTTTCTCAATCATACCCGAAGGAATTTCAAAGCAAACATTTTCAATAGGTGCAGTAGGTTGAGGAGCAACTCTTTGCTTTTCTGCTCGGAGTGTAGATACCCCGAACAAGCCCCTCAAAGGATTTTGAGCCATAGTAACAAGTGACAATAAATTTCAGCACACTATAGAATTTTTTCCTTACCAAAGGCGCTTCACTCCCCGGCAACGGCGCCAGAAAAGAGTCTTGATGACCCACAAGTGTAGGGGATCTATCTTAGTCCTTTCGATAAGTAAGAGTGTCGAACCCAATGAGGAGCAGAAGGAAATGATAGGCAGTTTTCAGTAAGGTATTCTCTGCAAGCACTGAAATTATAGGTAACAGATAGTTTTGTGAAAAGATAATTGGTAGCAAGTGACAAGCGGTAAAAGTAAATAAGGTGCTGCAAGGTGGCCCAATCCTTTTTGTAGCAAAGGATAAGCCTGAACAAACTCATATGCAAGGTAAAGCGCTCCCGAGGACATATGGGAATTATCGTCAAGCTAGTTTTCGTCACGATCATCTGATTCGTGTTCGGTACTTTGATAATTTGGTATGTGGGTGGACCGGTGCTTGGGTGCTGCCCTTACTTGGACAAGCCTCCCACTTATGATTAACCTCTAATGCAAGCATCCGCAACTACAAAATAAGTATTAAGGTAAACCTAACCATAGCCTGAAACATATGGATCCAAATCAGCCCCTTACGAAGCAACGCATAAACTAGGGTTTAAGCTTCTGTCACTCTAGCAACCCATCATCTACTTATTACTTCCCAATGCCTTCCTCTAGGCCGAAATAATAGTGAAGTGTCATGTAGTCGACGTTCACATGACACCTCTAGAGGAGAGACAACATACAGCTCATCAAAATATCGAACGAAGACCAAATTCACATGACTACTAATAGCAAGACTTCTCCCATGTACTCAGGAACAAAAGTAACTACTCACAAGACATAATATTGTTCATGATCAGAGGGGTATTAATATTCATAATGGATCTGAACATATGATCTTCCACCAAATAAACCAACTAGCATCAACTACAAGGAGTAATCAACACTACTAGCAACCCACGGGTACCAATCTGAGGTTTGGATACAAAGATTGGATACAAGAGATGAACTAGGGTTTGAGAGGAGATGGTGCTGGTGAAGATGTTGATGAAGATAGCCCTCCCCAAGATGGGAGAGTTGTTGGTGATGACGGCGGTAACGATTTCCCCCTCCCGGAGGGAAGTATCACCGACAGAACAGCTCTGTCGGAGCCCTAGATTGGTTTCCTCCTCGGTTCCTCCTAGAGACGGCGACGTATGGTCCCGAAAGCCTTCTCCCTTTTTTACCATGTCAAAATGCTTCATATAGGAGAATATGGGCACAGGGGGCCTACCGGCTGGCCCTCGAGGCAGAGGGGCGCTCCCTGGGAAGGGGGCGTGCCCCCACCCTCGAGGCCAGCCAGTGGCCCCTCTCGTGGGTTTCTTTCGCCAGAAGTTTCCAGAGTTTGCTCCTTTTTCAACCCAGAATTCCAGCTGCCGGCATTCCCCCTCTTCATGTAAACCTTGTAAAATAAGAAAGAAAAGGCATAAGTATTGTGACAAAACATGTATGAACAACCCATAATGCAATAAATATCAACTTATAAGCATGATGGAAAATGGACGTATCAACTAGCAGCAAGGTTCAGCTTCCACCGAGGTGCGGCCATGTCCGCGTCAGCAGCGGCCCCCCTCTTCGTCCCCTTGCCTTGCGCAGGGAGTTCCTCTTCTTCCTCTTCCTCGTCATCCTCCTCCTCTTCGGGGGAGAGGATGTTGATCTTCTCGGACTTCTCGTCCGTAGGGTGGGGGCTGTCTCCGGCCCCCTTGCCCTTCTTCTTGGGCTTCTTGACCGGAGCCTTGTACGGTGCCGGGACCAGCATCGCCGTCAGCCGAGGCGATTCTGGGTCTTCGGGCAAAGGTGCCGGACACTTGATCCGGGTCGCCTTCTTCATCCTGCCCTGTATATCACGCAAAAACTCCAATTCATGTTATCATTAAATAAGAAAGGGGATATATGTTCGGCAAAATTTTCTATTACCTCTCGGGCGGAGACCACAGTACTATAGCCCTCGTCCTCGGTTTCTTCTGGCCACTCCTTCTGGCTCTTCAAGAGATGCTTCCAGATCTCTTTGTGCATAAAGCCAAAGAGATGCTTCAGAGGCTTATCTCCTGTCGGATCGAACTCCCATAGGGAGGAGTCCCGGCTTTGGCAAGGAAGGACAAGCCGGGCCAGCATTACTTGGACCACGGACGAGAGCTGGTGGCCCTTGGAAATCATGCCAGACACATGGCCCTGGAGTGTCGTCACTTCAACTTGAGACCCCCAGTCCAGACCCTTTTTGGTCCAGGAGGTCAACCTCTCTGGGGGTCCAGATCTGAAAGCAGTTCCGCCGCCCATTTAGCGTCGCGGGGTTCAGTGATATAAAACCACTCCTGCTGCCGGACCTTGTTCATCTCTACGAACAACCCTTTTGGCCAAGTCGCATTCAGGTCTTGCTAATCATAGCGCCCCCACACTCCGCGTGCAGCCCATCCACCACCTTCGGCTTCAAGTTGATGGTTTTAAGCCATAGGCCGAAGTGTGGAGGGATGCGGAGGAAAGCTTCACACACCACTAAGAACGCGGAGATATGGAGGATTGAGTTCGGGGCTAGATCGTGGAAATCTAGTTCGTAGAAGAATAGCAAACCCCATACAAAGGGGTGGCGCGGAAAACCTAGCCCCCTAACAAAGTGTGAAGTGAACACTACTCTCTCGCCCACCTCTGGGACGGGGATCACCTGGCCCTTGGCAGGGACTCGGTACGCAATGTCGGCGGCGAGATAGCCTGCACTTCAAAGATCCTCCATGGGTTTCTCAGTGACCGTGGAGGCCTCCCACTTGCCTCTGGCACCGGATCTAGCCATTGCTGGGGAAGGGAGTAGTGGTGGAGGAACGGAAAGTGGTGGGCCCAAGAGATGAGGATGCTGGGGCTAGGGGAGTAGGAGAGCTCGAGCTTGAGGAAAGCGTGGGGCTGATGAAAGTGATTGGTATCCTTTTATAACGCTGTGAATACAGAACGTCCCCCCACTTTATCCATAAACCTCGCCGCATCCCGAAGCGGTCGTGCGTAATGCACGGTGTGGATGCTCACGTCACATTGATAAGGATCCCACAATAAGCGGCCACGATCTCTATTCTGATAAGACGTGTCAATAAGGATATGCCTCAAAACACGAAACTAGGACCAAATAAAACGGTTCGATATGTTAGTGGGATGACGCGACGCTTCACCAAAAAGTTGTCAGTAAATACACAATATTCATTTTCTTTTAAGAGCCTTGCCTTCGAGGCTAAGGGTTGTACTAACCTTGCAGAGCCGAACACAATACGCCTTTTTGCAGAAGATATATTCGGAAGAAGGAACCCGCCTTGCAATGCCGAAGACCATACGGACGCCGAACTCATCATCATCGAAGACAGGTTCAGGGGCTACTGAGGGAGTCCTGGATCGAGGGGTCCTCGGGTGGCCAGATAACTCTTGGTGGGCCGAACTGGTGGGCCGTGAAGATCATAGTCGAAGA
The DNA here is from genome assembly GCA_902687465.1 of Secale cereale. Taxonomy (NCBI): domain Eukaryota; kingdom Viridiplantae; phylum Streptophyta; class Magnoliopsida; order Poales; family Poaceae; genus Secale; species Secale cereale. Next base: position 149,429,285 of record LR738710.1, read on the forward strand.
TCGTCTCTCGTATCCGGATATGAATCCTGTATTCGTCTAATGGAAAGTTTTAGGTTCGGGTGTAATCTTTCCTTCCTCTACAAGATGGTTATGTACAAACCCTAAGCCCCTCCGGTGCATATATAAACTAGGGGGTTTAGTCCATAGAGGCCAATAGAGAATCACAAATCCTCATAGGCTAGACTTTAGGGTTTAGCCAATACGATCTCGAGGTAGATCAATTCTTGTAATCATATTCATCCATATTAATATAGCAGGAAGTAGGGTATTACCTCGATCGAGAGGGCCTAAACCTGGGTAAACATCGTGTCGCCAGCCTCCTATTACCATCAATCCTTAGACACATAGTTCGGGACGCCCTACCCAAGATCCGCCGGTTTTGACACCGACAGATCATCTTATATTGCTACCTCCGTACTAAGCAAAATAAGATGCATAAAAGATAAACATCACATGCAATCAAAATATGTGACATTATATGGCCATGATCATCTGGTGCTTTTGATCTCCATCTCCAAAGCATCGTCATGATCTCCATCGTCACCGGCTTGACACCTTGATATCCATCGTAGCGTCGTGGTCATCTCTCCAACTATTGCTTCTATGACTATTGCTAACTCATAGCGATAAAGTAAGAAATTACATGGCACTTGTATTTCATACAATAAAGAGACAACCATAAGGCTCCTGTCGGTTGTTGATAATTTACAAAACATGATCATCTCATACAATAACATATAACTCATCACGTCTTGACCATATCACATCACAACATGCCCTGCAAAAACAAGTTAGATGTCCTCTACTTTGTTGTTGCAAGTTTTACGTGGCTACTACGGGCTTCTATCAAGAACCCTTCTTACCTATGGCACAAAACCACAACGGTGATTTATCAAGTTAGCTATTTCAACATTAAACAAGGACCGCCCGTAGTAAAATTTGATTCAACTAAAGTAGGAGAAACAGACACCTGCCAGCCACCTTTGTGCAAAAGAACTTGCACGTGACGGTGGAACCGGTATCATGTACGTGGACATGTAATGTTGGTCCGGGCTACTTCATCTTGCAATGCCACCGAATCAAAAGAAGACCTTGGTGGTAAGTAGTATGATGATCACCGCCCACCACTCTTTGTGTTCTACTTGTGCATATCATCTACGCATAGACCTGGCTCATGATGCCAATGTTGGGAAATGTTACATGGAAAACAAAAACAAATATGCACACGCAATGATATATCTACGGAGATGCATAACAATGAGGGAGATAGTGTGTCGTACCCTCGTAGACCGTAAGTGGAAGAGTTTCACAACGCGGTTGATGTAGTCGAACTTCTTTTCGCTTCAACCGATCAAGTACCGAACGCACAACTCCTCCGCGTTCTGCACACGTTCAGTTCGGTGACATCCCTCACCTTCTTGATCCAGCAAGACATCGAGGTAGCAGATGAGTTCCGTCAGCACGACGGCGTTGTGACGGTGATGATAAAGTGATTCGCGCAGGGCTTCGCCTAAGCACTACGAAGATATGACCGTGGGAGTAAACGGTGGAGGGGGGCGCCGCACACGGCTAACAATTGTCTGTTATGTGTTCTAGGGTGCCCCCACACACACATATATATATAGGTGGGAGGGAGAGGGAGGCAGCCAGGGTGCGCCCCAAGTAGGATCCAAATCCTACTTGGGGTTTCCCCAAGCGGCGCCCCTCCTGCCATATTTCATCAGAGAGAAAAAGGAAGGGGAAAGAGAGAAGGAAGGTGGGCCAGACCCCCTCTTCCCCTTCTCGAATTCGGCCTCCTACCATAGGGGGGTGTGCCACCCCTTGTGGGCTGGTGTGCTCCCCTTTCACAGCCCATATGGCCCATATATTCCCCCAGGGGTTCTGGTAATTCCCCAAGTACTCCAATAAATACCCGATACACTTCGGTACACTTCCGGTGTTCGAATACCATCGTACTATATATATATCAATCTTTACCTCTCGACCATTTTGAGACTCCTCATGATGTCCGTGATCATATCCAGGACTTCGAACAACATTCGGTCACCAATCTTACAACTCATATAATACTATATCGTCATCGAACGTTAAGCGTGCGAACCCTATGGGTTTGAGAACTATGTAGATATGACCGAGACACCTCTCCGGTAAATAACCAATAGCGGAACCTAGATGCCCATACTGGCTCCTACATATTCTACGAAGATCTTTATCGGTCGAACTGTTATGACAACATACACAATTCCCTTTGTCCGTTGGTATGTTACTTGCCCGAGATTCGATCGTCGGTATCTATATACCTAGTTAAATCTCGTTACCGACAAGTCTGTTTACTGGTTCCGTAATACATCATACCATGACTAACTCATTAGTCATTTGCTTGCAAGGATTATTATGATGTGCATTACTGAGAGGGCCCAGAGATACCTCTCCGATACTCAGAGTGACAAATCTTAATCTCGATTCACGTCAACCCAACAAGACACCTTCGGAGATACCTGTGGAACATCTTTATAATCACCCAGTTACGTTGTGATGTTTGATAGCACACAAGGCACTCCTCTGGTATCCGGGAGTTGCATGATCTCATAGTCATAGGAACATGTATTTGACATAGATGAAATCAGTAGCAATAAACTGTATGATCAAATGCTAAGCTAATGGATGTGTCTTGTCCATCACATCATTCTCATAATGATGTGATCCCGTTATCATATGATAACTCATGTCCATGGTTAGGAAACCTTAACCATATTTTATTAAGGATCTAGTCTAGTAGAGGCTTAATAGGAACACATTATTTGTTTATGTATTCACACATGTCTTTAGGTTTCCGGTCAATACAATTCTAGCATGAATAATAAACCTTTATCAAGTTTAAGGAAGGGATAATTAGATTTATGCCCCTAGTTGTGTCCCACTCGGCTGTTTTACCCCTAATTTCCAAAAGTCACCGGTTCTGTCCAAGTCACTTCGCTCCTCTTATGATTTTGCCCTTTGACCATTTGACCGTCAGTTTGAAAACTTCATAACTAATTCCTACTAAATCAGAAAAATGCAAATAAGATACCAAAATGTTCGGGAAAACATCACCTATATGTCAGTGTCATTTGCATTCATGACAAAAGTGTTGCAAAGTGCCCATCCGAGTTTTTGCTCTTATGATACCACCATGAATAGTAAAGTAAAAAAAATCAAAAAAAATCAAAATCAAAATTGATGGGAAAGAATGAAAAATGTTTTAAGTGCTTGCCAAGTTTCATGAGGGAACGACATTCATGGAAGTCGTGGAAAAAAATAATCTATTTTGGAGTGCTAATTGTTTTTTTGCCACGTCATGCACAAATTTCATTCATGATGAAACTTGGCAAGCACTTAAAACATTTGTCATTCCTTGCCACGAAATTTGTTTTTGAATTTTTTGAATTTTTTAGATTTTAATATTCATGGTGGTATCATAAGAGCTAAAACTCGGTTGTGCACTTTGCAATACTTTTGGCATGAATGCAAATGAGACTGACATATAGGTGATGTTTTCTCGAACATTTTGGTATCTTAATTACATTTTTCTGATTTAGTATGAATTAGTTATGAAGTTTTCAAACTGGCGGTCAAACGGTCAAAGGACAAAAGCATAAGAGGAGCGAAGTGACTTGGACAGAACCGGTGACTTTTGGAAATTAGGAGTAAAACAGCCGAGTGAGACACAACTAGGGGCATAAATCTAATTATCCCTTTAAGGAAATATAATAATAACCATTTTATTATTGCCCCTAGGGCATATTTCCATCAGTCTCCCAATTGCACTAGAGTCAATAATCTAGTTCACATCGGCATGTGGTTAACACCCATAGTTCACATCGCCATGTGATTAACACCCAAAGATTTTATTAGAGCCAATAATCTAGTTCACATCTTTATGTGATTAACACTCAAGAAGTTCTAAGGTATGAACATGTTTTGATAGTGAGAGAGGTTTTAGTAAACGGATCTGGAACATTCAGATCCGTGTATACTTTGCAAATTTCTATGTCTACAATGCTCTGCATAGAGCTACTCTAGCTGCTTCACCAACTAAATAAATAACATGCCAATCGATGTTATCGACCAAGAAATCCTTAACCATGGCAACACTAGGTTCTACTTTAATTTTCTTAGGGGTTGAGGTGCTTTAATATTACTTTTGTGAACCACAATTGAAACCTTAGCATGTTCCTTTATCCTAATAGGAAAATGTGGTTTCTCAATATAAGTAGTAGGAACAACTGGATCAACATTTTAAATAATAGTTTCTTCTTTAGCTATTACCGCTTCTTCAATTTCTTATTTAATAGGGGGGTGATATTTAAACCACTTCTCCTTAGGGAGATCAACATCAGTAGCAAATGATTCACAAAAGGAGGCTACTTTCTCAGAGTCAAGTCCATATTTAGTTCTAAACTTTTGAAATGCATCGGTATTCATAAAAGATTTAACACAATCAAAGTCAAGATTAATACCTGACTCTTTACCTTCGTCGAGTTCCCAATCTTCAGAGTTGCATTTAATTCTTTCTTAGAGATCCCACATTAATTCAATAGTCTTCTTCATGAAAGAACCAGTAGAAGAGGTATTGAGCATGTATTGATCATTACGAGAAAGCCGAGCATAAAAATTCTGAATAAGAATATCTCTCGAGAGATCATGATTGGGGCATGAATATAACATTGACTTAAGCCTCCCCAAGCTAGAGCAATACTTTCTCCTTCAAGAGGCCAAAATTATATATGTAATTCCGATCACGATGAACTAGATGCATAGGATATTATTTTTTGGTGAAATTCCAATTTCAATCAATTCCAGTTCCCAGACGCAATATCATTGCATAGCCTATACCATGTCAATGCTTTTCCCTTTGAATATAAAGGTAAAACCTTCTTCTTAGCTTCATCTCTGGGTAAACCTGCAAGCTTAAATAATCCACATATATCAAATGCATATCAAGATGTTCGGTTCCATCTCTTGCATAAGGATTAGCGAGTAGTTGCTCTATCATACCCGAAGGAGTTTCATAACCAATATTTTCAGTAAGTGCAGTAGGCTGACGGGCAACTAATTGTGCTTCTGCTCGAGGTGAAGATACCCCGAACAAACCCCTCAAAGGATTACTCTGCATAGTAACAAGTGACAATAAATTTCAGCACGTAGTAATAAATTTCCTTACCAATTTCCACTTACCAAGAGCACTTCACTTCTCGGCAACGGCGCCAGAAAAGAGTCTTGATGATCCACAAGTATAGGGAATCAACCGTAGTCCTTTCGATAAGTAATAGTGTCGAACCCAATGAGGAGCAGAAGGAAATGACAAGTGGTTTTTAGCAAGGTAATGTCTGGAAGCACTGAAATTGTCGGTAACAAATAGTTCGATAGCAAGATAATTTGTAATTAGCAAGTAGCGGTAATGGTAAATAGTATGCAGCAATGTAGCCCAATACTTTTGTAACAGGCCAAAACGGTTTCTTATAATAAGCAAACCATTCTTGAGGAGAGACGTGAATTTCATCTAGTCACTTTCATCATGTTGGTTTGATTTGTGTTCGCTATTTTGTTAATTTGATATGTGGGTTGATCAGTGCTTAGGTGATGTTCTTACTTGAACAAAACTCCTACTTATGATTAACCCCCTCGCAAGCATCCGCAACTACGAGAAAAGTATTAAGATAGAATCTAACCATAGCATTAAATATTTGGATCCAAATCGGTCCCTTAGGAAATAGCGCATAAACGAGGGTTTAAGCTTCTGTCACTCTAGTAACCCATCATGCAATAACTACTCCATAGTGCATTCCCTTAGGCCCAAATATGGTGAAGTGTCATGTAGTCTATGTTCACATGACACCACTAAGGGAATCACAACATACATATCATCAAAATATCAAACACGTATCAACTTCACATGATTATTTGCAACAAGATTTCTCCCGTGACCTGAAGTACAAAAGTAACTACTCACAAATAATGAACATGCTCCAGATCAAAGGAGTATTAAATAACATAATGGATCTGAACATATAATCTTCCACCAAATAAACCATATAGTAATCAATTACAAGATGTAATCAACACTACTAGTCACCCACAGGTACCAATCTGAGGTTCCGGTACAAAGAGTGAACAGAGGACATGAACTAGGGTTTGAGAGGATATGGTGTTGTTGAAGATGTTGATGAAGATTGGTGTCCCAAAGATGAGAGGGTTGTTGTGGATGATGATGACGATGATTTCCCCCTCCAGGAGGGAAGTTCCCCCGACGGAATCGCTCCGCCGGAGGGCAAAAGTGCTCCTGCCCAAGTTCCGCCTCGAGATGGCGGCGTTCCATCCCGAAAGCGCTCTCCTTATTTTTTTTTCTAGGTCAAAATGACTGTAACATCCCAAAATTCTAAATTTTGGAATGTTATATTAAATAAATAGTTTTGATTGTATGTTTGATTGTGGTGTGGTTGCTTGTGTGAATTTGAGTGAAATTTGAAACTTTTGAAAGTTAAATGAGAGGGAATGAAATGACTTTCCCAAACTTTCACTTTGCATTTATGTTCCCCATGAATTCAAAATTATTTCATCCCAAAACCTTGGAGTGAAGATGATATGACTTCTTCCATTTAATTAAATGAAAAAGGTTCTGAAAAGATTTGAATTCCATTCTTTAAATATTCCAAATTCAGAAACTTTATGCAACTCAATGATTTTACCAAGAGAAGATAAAATGACTTCTTCAAATTATAAGAAATATGAGTTGGAGGTTTAAAAGAAACAAATTGAAAGTCATTTGAAGTATTTTTGAAACTCAATTTTCAAATTTGAGTTATTGGGTTTTATTCAAATTATTTTTCGCCAAAAATAAAATATATGGAAAATAGGGTAAAATGATTCTCTACAATAGAAAATTGCAAAAAAATGAGTTTGAAATTATTTTGCTATTTTAAAATATTTCATTTTGAATTTTAAATAAACCAGAAGCACCGTTTGCTTATTTTAAATTTTTGTGGATTTTATTTGTCTCTAGAAAAATGTCCATGTTGTAGGAAATCTTTTTCTAAGTTTTTTGATATATAATATGCCTATATTATATTCTGATTTTATCTCGTATTTATTTTATTTATTTGTCTGTTAAAAAATCTTTCAGGCCGACCGAACTGGGCCGAGCCCAGCCCAGCCGGCCCAGACCGCCGGTTTCCCGGCCTCGTGCGGTCTCCGTCGCCCGCACGCCTTGCCGGCCGCCGTTGTGGCCAAGCCGGACTTCCTCGTTGGCTTTGCCCCTTACCCCTTCTCCACGCCACCGCCGACGCCGCTCGCCTGCGCCGCCGTGCCCCTGTCCCGCGCTGCCCGAAGCAGCCGGAGTCACCTCGCCTCGCCGCTCCGCCATCGCCGGAGCAGCGCCGTCGCCGTCGAAGCCGGAGCTCCGACCCGGTTCGCCTCAATCCCGCCGCCTGGTTTGTTTTGAAAAAATAACCTAGATCCGGTTTTCTTAAAAAAACTAGATTAGATCTAGTTTTTGTAGTTAGTTAATTAGAGTACGTCCACGAGTTAGTAGTTTTTAGTGAACATATTCGTTGTTTAGTCCTAAACAGTGAACGTTCGCATATTAGATCTTTTTTCGTAGCCAGGGACCTGTTCGTAGTTAGTTTATTTACAATTTAGCCCCTGGTTTTCAAACCCTCACAACTTTTTACTCGTTTGTCCAAATCCAACGAAACCAACGCCAAAATCTTCATCTTGATCTCATCCATGCAGAGAACCAAGCTAAAAATATTTTTGAATCTCTAAAATTTTAATTCAAACATATTTGAATTTAAACTTGTTTTCATCATAACTTGAGTTTTATAACTCGGTTTGAGTTGATTATTTTTGCAAATCGAAGATATTGACCTAAACTTTCTTATAAGGCCAAATTCACTTAATTTTGGTACTGTTATAAATTGTTTTCTGTTCAGAGAACTATTTGCTTGTTTTTGAAGCTTTTTGAGATATTTTCTTCGATTTTTTTGTATGATTGCTTATGTGTGGTTACTATTGATTGCTTACGATAGATTGATCGGAGTGTGACGAGTAGTTCTATCAGGAGTTATGAGTGCGAAGAATCTACATCAACAGTATAAGGAAAGTTCACACTTTGATCATACTCTTCAATACCCAGTTTTACTTGCATTAGTTATACCCTCAAAGATTTGCATGAGTAGGACTTGGATACATGTGGGATTGCTTTGTAGTTCATGAGGTAGGAACCTATCACTTGTAATCAACCCCGGGAATATCGCTTTATTACTTATTGCTTAGCCATGTGTAGACGTGGATTAGTATGTGAGAATTCATGGAAGGTTCGAGAGTAATATTAACTAAGGGAAACTTAAGGTGGCAACATTAATACACATCTGGGTGGAATGGTTGGGGCACCCTGGAGAAACCACTGGCTAGCCCGGGCACATGGAGAAACCAGTGCTTGCCCTAGGGGATCCCGGAGGACCCGTGTGATCACCCTATGGAATGCCACCCAGGCTCAAAGGGATCATATGATATTTCATGCCTAGAAACTTCCATGTGCAGCCACAAGCCATTATGGGCTCTGGCATAGTTGAGTATGTTGTGTGAGCTCTTTCAGTGGTGGACTAGAAGATGCAGGGGGAAAGTAGGTGTACCGGTCTATCCAGGGTAAAGAGTAAATGCTTCTGAAAGGTTGTGTCTCGATCATTCGTTTCTCAAACATCAGGCATTGCAAGGAATTCAATGGAGGAGATTGAGTCTTGTGGGGAAAAGTGCACAAACCTCTATAGAGTGTACAAACTGATCATGATTAGCCATGTCCACGGTTATGGACATTTTTGAGTTTCTAGAAGTGGATTATTTTATCGATCTCATTACTCTATTAAATTAACTTGTTGGGTTACAAATGACATTGGCGACTTTGGTATTTGAGATGGAGGAACCATTCTCAATACTGTTTAACTAAACTGAGTAGTAAATAAAATTATTCCTTTGTTGTAGGGAAAAACTAGCTCTATGCAAAATTTAACCTTACAGCCTCCACCAGCCAAATATGCATGTAGTGCTAGACTTTGTTCACCTTTATTCTATGGTGTGAATTTGCTAGTACATTCAATGTACTGACCTACATGGCCGCAACATCTCATGTTGTAGGAATTATTCGATGAGTAAGTATACATTAGGGTTGCAATGTCTACACTCAACTTTGCTGTTGGTGTTGATGGCACTCCACAACCTTGTTGTTAGTTCCGCTATGTTGATTGAGGTAATAGTACTTACATTACTTGATACATGTGATTTACCTCTGTTATAAATCCTCTACTATTGTGTGTGTCAGCATACCGATCCAAGGATGACACTTATGCACAGAGACTTGATCCATTCGGGTCGGGTCGCTACAAGATGGTATCAGAGCACATGTTGATTATAGGATGTGACCCTAGAAACTGGCAAGCACATAGAAAAGGATTTCTCTAAAACTTTATTTTCAAAAAGATTCTTTACCTCTCTTCTTTTTCGAGTTTTGTCAAATCTTCCCTTTTACCTTAAATAGCTAGACAATACCGTTTCCATTTTGACCACTTCGGAGTAAAGAGGATTTCACCATGCATTAGAAGTGTTGAAGCTACCACAGTGGATACTCTGAAGATTTGAAGAGTTGATGACTTTGAAGAGATGTTGACCTTTAGAAGACCAAACCCGTGTTATGTACTTATGTTAGATGCGACGATTGTGAGCCGTCATTTGTTTGATGTCTTTTTCGACGGCCACAAAATAAAACCCGTCTCTTCAGAAACTATTGTTTGTATTGAGTGTATCCCTCTCCATCTCCCGATCCTCATCCCAAAACCCTTGGACCCAATAGAGGATGAATGAAGATAGACTGGTATTCTCTGGATCGATGACCCAGCTAGAGGCAAAGCTATGCATACAAAACATTGAGGATTACTTCAGGAAAAAATTGATTGCAAGGAAGTATGAGGTTCAATACGCTCTTCAGTACTTTACAAAAAGTGCTGCAACATGGTGGAAAATGCATCAAGCCGTACAAGGATGTAATGGAGTAATAAGTTTATAGGAATTCAAGAAGACTCTGTTAAAATCCCATCTCATCCGAAAGCATGGTGACAACCGGAAGAAGAAACCTTGTGCCTACAGGATTTGTGGAGAAATAGGACACACCCAGGAGGAGCACAAGGATGAATGCCCTCATTGTGAAGAAAGTCACGCAACTGAAGAATGCCCAAGTAGGCAAATTACTTGTTTCTTGTGTGAAGGGACTACCCACTACCCTGCTCAGTGTCACACTTACCACATGGTACAACGAACTATCAAGCAGAAGAAAGAAGCAATGAAAGAAGCCCTCAAGGAAAGTTTAAAGAAATCCGCGATGGAGGAAGGTATTGACGACCCTGATGGAGAAGGCCTAAATAGATTTTACTCCCGTGCTTGCTATTCATGTGGAGAAGAAGGACATTTTCACAATATTGCACAAAGGAAAGCCAATAGTATCTGGGAGACTTCCCGACCGAAGAGGCGGAGTTTGATCCACAAGATATAGAAGAACTAGTCGGAACAAAGAAGTCGAGGAAGAGAAAGAGCATGTGTCCCCAGAACAACCCAACTTCTATGAAAAAGAACCTGAGTCACATCACATGTTACAGGTGCAAGGATTTATGTCATTACGCTAGCAACTTCCCAACAAGGAAGCCAAGAACCCAGTGAACCAAGATAGTCACCATGAAGTCCTTAGATTTGTCTGATGTCATTGGTTTACGCTGCAAAGAAGTGAGGCACTTTACCAGGGAAGGTTCAAACCTGAGGGAAGATTGAGCAGAGTAGTTGAGATCTTGATATGGGAATGTAGCATGTAAATAAATGTGGAATACACTTTTATTACGATGTTGAGTTGAGTGATGGAAATGACATTGTAATAGTTTGTGAAGCAATAGAAGTTGATATGTTTGGAATATCATATGAAATGTTATGAGTTGTTGGATGATTGTGAGTGCCTCTCTTGCTATCTCACCTAGACTAAAACCTTGAACCCATGGACAAGCTGACCCTAGACTTTTCTCGGATAAACATCCACATTTCACCCAAGGGAATACATACATTGTCCTGAGTACCCCTTCTATTGTACACATACAGATGACAACCTGTCACGGATATTACTATCGGGTATAAACCGGCTAGGGAGGTCCGGAATACGCTAGTAAGGACATATCATCAGAAGCCCAATAGAGTATGTAATAGAAGGTTATAGCCCACGGAGGCTCAGGGCCCATGTGAAAAGCCCATGGTTTGTAAACCGACATGTTATGTAACTTGGAATGTAAGATAGAAAGAGTAGAGACCGAGGCGGACACGTTTATGAGCCGGCCTCGGGACTTTGTAAACCGGACCGGGCGTCGCCTCCTATATAAAGGGATGACCCGGCGATGGTTCAGGACAGGAAACAACAGCTCGAGACACAGGCAAAGCGGATTCGCTCCCTGGTCATCGAAGCCCAAGGAATACCACACCAAACTAGACGTAGGCTTTTACCTTCCTTGAAGGGGCCGAACTAGTATAAACTCCCTTTGTCCTTCGTCCGCTTTAACCCATTTAAGCTAACCCGGGCGATGGCCTCACGACTAAGTCCTTTCACCAGGACATCTGCCGTGCTAAATCCACAACAGTTGGCGCCCATCGTGGGGCTATCGCATGATGGTTTCGAGTTCTTCAAGGGCAGCTTTGAAGGGCTCAAGGGTTACGCTGTGGGCCGGATGACCAAGAGTCGTCGCGGCCGGATGTACATCGACGATGCAGGCTGGGCCCCCGAGGCCGATTCAATCGAATACGGGTACCGGGTGCCCTTCGGCGGCATCCACGTCTTCATCGGCAAGATCGATGAACCGGGGCCTGAGTCGGACATCTTCCCCAACATCCTCGAGCCGGCACAGCATGCGAGATCAGCCCGGATTCAGCCCACCGTGAAGCGCGTTTTCGTCGGAGCAGTGCACGGAGTACAAGCCGAGGACGGATCGGATTCTGGTGGCGAGATAGTTGTCTATTTCGGTGATGAATCTTCATCCGAAGAGACCGAATCTTTGTATCTGTTGTAGGACGGCCGGTCTGAGGGTGTGTCCGATGGTGATAGTATTTCGGACCCCTTCGATTCGCCAAACAGGGTTGCTGTTTTCATGGCCGGATCACAACCCATGCAGCAGCCCTTGACGACTGGGGCGTTAACCTCAGAGGCAGCGGGAGCCAGAGCTGAAGACCTTCCCCCGTCGCCCTCTGACGTCCTATCCGCCCTAATCGACACTTTAACAGCACTCGCAACAGCAGAAGTAGCCCAGGCCGACAAGGAGCAGCATGATGCAGAGATCGCTCAGGTGAAGAGCCGGATTAAGCAAGCTAAGTTGGATCTGGATGCGGAGAAAGCCAGGATGGCTAAAAGACAGGCAGAGCTGGATTCTCAAGCTTTCCGGCTCAAGTTGGATCAGAACGCCTTGCGGGAGGTAATGTACAGAAGACAACGATCTCGTTTACCGCTGATACGTCTCAAACGTATCTACTTTTCCAAACACTTTTGATATTGTTTTGACCTCATTCTTGCATGATTTGAACTAAACTAACCTGGACTGACGCTATTTTCAGCAGAGCTGCCTGTATGGTTTTATTGTGTGCAGGAAAACGGATTTTTAAGTATCTCAGAAAAATCCACGAAAAATCACAGAAAATCCACGCACCCGAAGGAACCAGGAGCCAGAAGTGGGGCCAGAGGGGGGCCAGGGGGTGCCCAGGCGCCCTGTGGGCGCCCCCCCCGGGCCGCGTTGGGGGGTCGCCTGGGTGGGCCCCACACCCCCTGGTGCCCTACTTCGCCTCGTATTTTTACTCGCGACGCGGAAACCCCAGATCAGAAGTTCTTTTCGCAGTTTTCCGTCGCGGAGCCGCCGCCACCCTCTGTTCTTCCTCGGGAGGGCTAATCTGGAGGCTGAATTGGCCTCCGGAGAGGGGAGATCATCGCCATCGTAATCATCATCACCACTCCATCATCCCTCCATGACTTCTCCCTCCATGTGTGAGTAATTCCCCTGCTGTAGGCGAAGGGGATGGTAGGGATTGGATGAGTTAGATCATGTAATAGTTTGTCAGATCGTTGGGGGCATATTGCCTATCATCTACTATGGTGTTTATCATCTTTGCTTCAACTTGTTATTCTTCATGCTTGACACTTAGGGCCCGAGTGCCATGATCTCAGATCTGAACCATATGTGTTTGCATGAATATATTTGTGTTCGTGATCCTATCTATGAGTTGTTTGCACCTATTACGGTTCGGAGCCGGCGATCCCAAAAGTGACAGCTTGGGACACCAAAGGGGATGGTCCATAGTTTGAGGATTACATGTATCCATTGAGTTCATTGCTTTGTTCCGGTGCTCTTTGACAGGAGCACCTTAATCTCCATAAGTTCCTTTTGGCCCCGTTCGTAGCGGGATGGTAGGACATAAGATGTTGTGCAAGTTCTTATTGCAAGCACGTACAACTACCTACGGGATACATGCCTAATGTTTGATATTTGCCTAGATGATCATTACTTTTCCGTGTGCCGTGCCCCAAGTTAGAATCTATCTCATCCATGCAGCGCCCAACCATCCATCTCCCTAGCCTACAGTGTTTTAAACCCTGCTTGTCACTAGTTGCTACTTTTGCCATTTACCTTCACTATTTACTTTTTGTTGTTTACTTTTACTATCACTATTATCACTATCATATCACTGTTACCACTTATCTTTTGTTGCAAGTAAGTATATTTCAGGTGCGGTTGAATTGACAACTCAACTGTCAACGCTTATAAATACTCTTTGGCTCCCCGTGTGTCGAATCAATAAATTGGGTTATTCTTACCCGCGAAGACTATCTCGATCCCTTACGGTTGAGGGTTATCAAGTACCGTTTTCTGGCGCCGTTGCCGGGGAGCATAGCAATATTTACAAGTCTACTTGAGGTATCCTACCTGCTGCACTTCATCCACTATGGGTAAGAAAGGAGACCCCAAGGTTCCGATCTTACTATCTACTACAAGAAGAGGTACTGCTCTGAGCACTAGTGCTACACTTGATTCACCTTCTGTTATGAGTAAGCTTGCCTCACCACCACCACATGATGCTCCTACTGAATCTGTTACTATGTCTGATACTCTTGATGATGCCTCTACTACTTTTGATGATATTAGTTCGCTTGGTTATGCTCTTGAGAAACAAATTGCTGCTGCTGCTAAAAAGTCTGGAATTGAACTTCCTGTTACTCGCTACCCTATTGGTGAAACTTATGATTATCCTGATTTGAGTAAACTCAAAGAGAGGCTCCTTGATGATGATTACTATGTGCTTGATGAAGATTTATGCAGGGAACTGACAGAGTTTTCTGGCTCTGACCCTGAAGTTATTAAGAAACTATTTGAAAAACACTCTTTGAAGAACAAAACCGTTCCTGATCCTGAATTTGCTACATCTCCTATATGCATTGATGATCCTGATTATGATTTCTCTGTTGATCTTTCACTTATACCTATGGTTGAAGCTGACCCCTTTTATGGCAGAGAAAATGATGATGCTATTACACACCTGACTAAACTCGGTGAGTTAGGTGGCCTGTTTACCACAGATGAGAAGATACGATACTTTTATATCACCAAGCTTCTTCCTTTCTCCTTGAAGGAAGATGCTAAAGCATGGTATGATTCACTCCCATGCGGTTCCATTAAGAGTCCTCAAGACTTAGCTCACTCTTTTGTCGATAAGTACTTTCCTGCTCACATGCAACATGCTGCTTTACAAAGAATTTATAACTTTAAACAGTTGCAGGATGAGTCCCTCCCTAAAGCTTGGGGGAGGTACTGCGTTCTGATTCGGGCTAGACCAGGACATGAAATCCCTAAGAATGAATTAATCGATATATTCTATGCTGGTCTAACTGATGAATCCAGGTCCTATTTGGACAGTTGTGCTGGTTGTGTTTTCAGGAAAAGAACACCGGACGATGCGGAGGATTTGATGGGCAGGATTGCCAAAAACCATGAATATTGGTCCGTCCCTGAACCACCTCCACCACCGAAGAAGAGGGGCATATTTGTTCTAAGCCCCGAAGATATGCGAGAAGCAAAGAAGTCTATTAAAGAGAAAGGTATTAAAGCTGAAGACGTGAAGAATCTACCCCCTATTGAGAAGCTGTGTGAGCCTACCACTCACCCTCCTATGGTAGAGGTACACTCTCTTTTAGATTTCAACGCAAGTGACATCCCTCATGGTAAGCCTCCTGATCAATGTTTAGATGAGTTTGATAATTTTATTATGAAACAAAATCATTTTAATGAGAGGATAGAAAGTCAATTGCATGATAATTCCCTTGCTATCAAAAGACTGCTTGATGTCTTAGATAGAACAGTTAATGATGTTCAATGTCTTGTGAAGCATTTTCAAATGGTTCAAACTCAGCTTGACCAAATTTCTAATGTGCAAAGAGATTTGCTTGCTAACAATGCCAAACAAGATAATTTGCAGGCTTTCGGGATTAAGACCCGAGGAGGAACTAATACTCAAGATCCTCTCTATCCAGAGGGACATCCGAAGAGAATCGAGCAGGATTCTCAAATGCAGGAAGAAGAAATTGTTGGCTCTCCAAAGAAAAAGAAGAAACATAAGGAGACTGACAATTCTAATGATCCTATTGCAGATGAAGAGCCAACTTTTGATCCTAACAGCGTATCTATCTCCGATGCTGAGACTGAAGACGGTGCTGAACCTGAAGGTAATAATAATGAGAAGAATGATCCGCCTGAAGTTCGAGAAGAAGAAGCACCTGACAAATGTAAGAGGTACACTAAAGAAGACTTCATCGCAAGAAAACATGGGAAGGAAAGAGAACCATGGGTACAGAAACCCATGCCCTTTCCAGGTAAGTCCATCAAATCTAAAGAAGAAGAGCATTATAATAAGTTTTGTGAGTGGATTAAACCTCTTTTTCTTCAAATCCCTTCGACAGATGCTATTAAGTTACTTCCTTACTCAAAATATATGAAGGATATTGTCACTAACAAAAGAAAAGTTCCTAATGATGCAATATCTACTATGCTTGCTAACTACTCTTTCAGTGGCAAGATTCCTGAGAAGCTCGGTGATCCAGGTATACCCACCATTCCTTGCTCCATAATGAATAATTATGTCAAAACTGCTTTATGTGATCTTGGAGCAGGAGTGAGTGTTATGCCTCTCTCTCTTTACGAGAGGCTTTGTTTAGAGAAACTAATTCCTACAGATATCTCCCTTCAGATGGCTGACAAGTCAACCGCTGTTCCGATAGGTATTTGTGAGGATGTTCCCGTAGAGGTTGCTAATTGTTTGATTCTTACTGATTTTGTTGTGCTTGACATGCCCGAGGATGGGAGCATGTCCATTATTCTAGGTAGACCTTTCCTTAACACCGCAGGTGCTATTATTGATTGCAATAAAGGGAAGGTTACCTTCCATGTGAAAGATAAAGAACACACGGTATATTTTCCGAAGAAGATCGACAGGAGGCATGCCCTCAAATCTATAGAGAATATCGAGACCGTGAAAATTGGAGAATGGGATTGTCCACTACATGTGCCTCACAAATATAAAACTATCATGGTAGGGACAATGTCCATCAAGGTAAAGGTTCAGTGATTACTTCGTTAGAGGTGAGACTTTTTGCTCTATATATCGCCTGTTTGTTGGTAAGACTTGATCAACCTTATTAACAAATATGTTTTATATGGATAAAAAGTTGAGCTTGTTATGTTTTCATTTGTTTTTAGTTTTTGTCCTACTTGCTGTACCAAGTATTTATGTTTTGAAGCTTCACAATACTACTCACTACTTCAAGTTTTCAGAGAGTTTCGTAGCTTTTTGAACTTCGAAAAAATTTCAACAGTGAAGTTTTCAGAAAAATTCCAGAAAAATTTAAATAAAAATTTCCACGTCGGGAGAGACCCAGAAAGTCCTGGGGCCAGCCAGGGGGGACCCACCTGTGGCCCATGTGGCCAGCTGGCGCGGCCCAGCCCCTGGCCGCGCCCATAGGGCGCCTGGGGCCCACAGGGCCCCCCTCCAGGTATGTCTTCTTCCTCCCTCTCTCTTTTTCTCCAAAAACCCGAGTTCTGCACTTGTTCTTGTGTTCTTGCTGTTCTTGGAGGCGATTCTTCGATCTCTCTCTATAGCCACTGTTCAAGAAATCTTCCGATTCAGCAATTTATCGTCCGATTTATCGCTACTCTTGGGGTGACCGATAAGATTACGCCTTATCTTCATCATTTATCATTTGGGCCGATTTATCGCTATGACAAGCGATTTATCGGGAATCTACCGATAAATCGGACCTATTCGTGGCACTATGTTTGCAAGAACTATATTTATTTGTGTTTTGTGGACCTTGTTACGCATTATGTAATGTTTTTTAGATTTTGTTTGTCATTATATCAGGATTCAAAGGCTAGGATTCAAGGTAACAATTATGTCCAATATTGTTTTGGTGTTGAATATAGCATATTTTAGTGTTGGGAACCTGGGATTTGAAAAAAAATGGCCGATTAATAGCCGACCGATAAAATCGATAAATCGGCCGATTTCTGATTAATCTCTAATCCCCATGTGACCGAGACGATAACGATAAGCGATATCCTCAACATTGTCTACAGCCCATCATTTGAGCTGAAATTTTGAGCAAATACTCCCTGGTATGTGACTCCTCCACCCCTCCAATTAGATTTTTGATTGGTGGCCTCATTTGTGAGTATTTAGTAGTTCTTGGTGCTGTATAGATGAGCTTGCATGCATATGTAGAAAGTTATTTTTCAAGTTTTGATGCAAGTTTATGCCTTGGGCAAGTGAGTTGAGTAGTTTGCCGTAGCTCACTTTGTTTTAATCCTCGTTTTTGTAATTGCAAAAAAATTCAGAAATGAGTTTGTTAGGAAGGGCAAAAGGGTGGCTTGAGAAGAGGAGGACCGCACACTCCGATCGAGTTACTAGAGCCGCAGCTTCACCATCGACTGCTAGGGTGAGCTATAATGAAGATCATGTGCCCCTGGAGTTGTTGGAAGACACAAGTCCAGCACGTGCGATGACATTTCCATGTGATGAATTCCTCGAAGCTGCGGGAATCAAGGATGAGTTTTATAATCTTTGTACTAATGCAGGTTTGACACGACTCGTCACGAGCCGTGTTACCCAGTATCAAAAACTCACCTCCAGTTTCATTAACAGTTTTAGATATAATCTTGATTCAGGTGCTATTGAGTTTAAAATTTACAATGAACTTATCACCATGACTTTGGGAAATTTTTGTGAAATAATAGGTGTGCCGAACGTTGGGAGGACGGCTAGGATGGCCACTCAGCCCTCCGAGCTGAAAACCGTCATCAACTCTCTCTGCAGCATGGGTACGAGGTATATTCATCGGTCGAAGATCTCCAGCATCTTATTACCTCACCTCAGGTATTTTGCATATTATATTGCCATAGGGGTGTTAGCTCGTGACAACACGAGCAGCATTTCTGCTCCGGATATTGCTATCCTGGCAGCAGCCCTCTCAGGGAGGTCTAATTATAATCTGGGTGCCTTAATTGCTCGACGCCTTGCTATGAACGGTAACAAGGGGGACTTATATGGTGGCGTTTATGCCACACTTATCTTCGAACATCTTGGAGGCACCCCACACCCTGATGATAATCCTTTTACTTATTTAAGCTTTGATCTTGCTGCTATGAAAAGGCATAAGTTTGTCACCATGGGTTCTGAGCTTGATAATCTTGTTTATATCTTGCGTTTCGGAATTACCGCGGAACGCGAGATCCATCTACCTGCACCTCTTTTGTTTGATTTTTCTCGCAGGAACGGATTGTCCTTTGATGTTGTCCAGTTCGATGAGTTCATGGTCCAGTATCAGTTTCATAACCCTATGGAGGGGGTTGTGCCCGATGAGGAGAAGCACGGTGAGTTACCACATTTTCAGGAAGAGACCGCCACCGAGTTTGGTGAAGGTTCTTCCTCTGTTTGGCGCTCGGAACCTTCCTCGTGGGAGACTCGGAGGAGTTCGGTGTACGCGCCAGCATCATTCTACGACCCTTGGACTCACCACCATACCCCCGGAGCAGGAGGCTCCTGGGGGCAGTAGCTGCTAACAACTTAGGCCAAAAGCCTAAGCTTGGGGGAGTACGTGCCCTTCTCACTTTTCCATTGTATTATCCGTTTTATTCGCTTTGATCTTTTCGAAGTTTTTGCCCGTTCTTCTTTATTTCTCTCTTTGCAAAAACAACAAAAAGATTTTCTCTTTCTTTTGCTTTTATCCAACCTTTGAAAAATCCAAAAAGATTTCCTTTCTCTCTTTAGTTTGCTTTGTTTTCAGAGTTCAGCTCGAGTCCGTGATGGCATTTAATTATATTTCCTACGTTCGATCGTGCAAGTGACAAGCAGTAATGACGAAGATCTACTGAAGGGAAGCAACAAGGAAGACCGGTATGAACTCTTTTTGTTTCTACTTTTGTACATATGCTTGTACTTATGATCTAGAGACCAGCTTGTAGCAACATAGTGCTATGTTTACAATGCTCTTTCGGTGGTTCATGCTTTCCTTGTGGCTAGTCTCGAATAACTAGAGTATATAATGTGTTATTGAAATGATCTACATGCATTGCACTGTTCATAGTCTGGTATACTAAGGTGGTATTTCCCTTTAGAGAATTTTTGGATTGACTTGGCACATGCTTACACATGTTTAAGACTAAAAAGTCTACTCTGCCTTGATGATCTTTGAGTTTCAAAATAGTTATATCACTTTCATGCCCGATTCAATGTTGCTTTGTCGCTCTGCATGATTATGACCGTTATTGCTCTCTAGTTGGTCGCTTCCCAGTCTTTTGCTAAACTTCCACCTGTACTAAGCGGACTGACTGCTTGTGCATCCAAAATCCTTGAAACTAGTTATGCCATATGAGTCCACTATACCTTCCTATACATGGTATTTACCTGCCATTCCTAACGAAGACTTTCGTGTACCATCTCGAAATTAATCAAAAGCATTTCCCTTTTTGTGCCTATGTTTTAGCTCATGAGGAAGTAGTAGTTAATTCATAATCTTTTTAAGTTGGACAAGTTTCACCCCTGGATTGCATGTATAATGTGCAAACCCCTAATACGAAAAGGAACTGGCATTGAGTGCGCCCGGCTCAAAAAGATAATATAACAAACAAACCCTCCTTCACGCTTTGTTCATGAGAAATCAGAAAACTTTGGCAGTGATAAACAAAGGAGATTAAGAGGATGTGATCGTCCTCATGCGGGAACCGTTCCTCGAAACTTGTCCAGCTCAAGAAGTGATTGAGTTATCTGCTAGCATTCGTTGACGAAATATGCACCTCTCAAAACGTTTTTATCTCTGTTTTTAAAACCAAGAGCTCTGGTACATGTTTAGTTTTTGTTTCCGACCACGGGTTTTCAACTTTGCCAACAAAAGCCACGGTTCAAGAGTCTTCACCTTCTTTCTTCAAAGCACCAACTATGAGAGCATAATTGTCATTCTGAGTGTAACGTGCATTGTCCCAAAGTATTACATTGTCTTCTGCATACTTGTGATATGATTTATTCTGAAATTCTTAGTTCTAGTCTCTTTTAAAAACTCTGGAGGAGTCTCTGCATTTATGTTTTGCTTCACTCATGGGGGCTAGCGAGATACCACCCTAATATGCTCAAGCTATGTGCAATGTAATCTTGTCTTGATTTTCAGTAATATATTATTTACTTTTAAGTATTTGTGACTGGTCACTTGAAAGAAGGATTGCTCCTTGCATTGTCCTCATAAGTACTGTTTCAATACTTGCTAAACTCTTTTCGTAGTACATGCTTATATACATCTAATGAAGCAAAAGTGTTTGTCAAAGTTTTCTTTGTCGCATCCAGTTCGTTGAACTGAATTGCTTGAGGACAAGCAATATGCTAAGCTTGGGGGTGTTGATACGTCTCAAATGTATCTACTTTTCCAAACACTTTTGATATTATTTTGACCTCATTCTTGCATGATTTGAACTAAACTAACCCGGACTGACGCTGTTTTCAGCAGAGCTGCCTGTATGGTTTTATTGTGTGCAGGAAAACGGATTTTTAAGTATCTCAGAAAAATCCACGAAAAATCACAGAAAATCCACACACCCGAAGGAACCAGGAGCCAGAAGTGGGGCCAGAGGGGGGCCAGGGGGTGCCCAGGCGCCCTGTGGGCGCGCCCCCCCTGGGCCGCGCCGGGGAGTCGCCTGGGTGGGGCCCACACCCCCTGGTGCCCTACTTCGCCTCGTATTTTTACTCGCGACGCGGAAACCCCAGATCAGAAGTTCTTTTCGCAGTTTTCCATCGCGGAGCCGCCGCCACCCTCTGTTCTTCCTCGGGAGGGCTAATCTGGAGGCTGAATTGGCCTCCGGAGAGGGGAGATCGTCGCCATCGTCATCATCATCACCACTCCATCATCCCTCCATGACTTCTCCCTCCATGTGTGAGTAATTCCCCTGCTGTAGGCGAAGGGGATGGTAGGGATTGGATGAGTTAGATCATGTAATAGTTTGTCAGATCGTTGGGGGCATGTTGCCTATCATCTACTATGGTGTTTATCATCTTTGCTTCAACTTGTTATTCTTAATGCTTGACACTTAGGGCCCGAGTGCCATGATCTCAGATCTGAACCATATGTGTTTGCATGAATATATTTGTGTTCGTGATCCTATCTATGAGTTGTTTGCACCTATTATGGTTCGGAATCGGCGATCCCAAAAGTGACAGCTTGGGACACCAAAGGGGATGGTCCATAGTTTGAGGATTACATGTATCCATTGAGTTCATTGCTTTGTTCCGGTGCTCTTTGACAGGAGCACCTTAATCTCCATAAGTTCCTTTTGGCCCCGTTCGTAGCGGGATGGTAGGACAAAAGATGTTGTGCAAGTTCTTATTGCAAGCACGTACAACTACCTACGGGATACATGCCTAATGTTTGATATTTGCCTAGATGATCATTACTTTTCTGTGTGCCGTGCCCAAGTTAGAATCTATCTCATCCATGCAGCGCCCAACCATCCATCTCCCTAGCCTACAGTGTTTTAAACCCTGCTTGTCACTAGTTGCTACTTTTGCCATTTACCTTCACTCTTTACTTTTTGTTGTTTACTTTTACTATCACTATTATCACTATCATATCACTGTTACCACTTATCTTTTGTTGCAAGTAAGTATATTTCAGGTGCGGTTGAATTGACAACCAAAGCTTATAAATACTCTTTGGCTCCCCGTGTGTCGAATCAATAAATTGGGTTATTCTTATCCGCGAAGACTATCTCGATCCCTTACAGTTGAGGGTTATCAACCGCCGGATTATGAGGTAAGGAATCTCTTTGGCACACCAGGAGCTGGAACCAGTAACCATCTAGAGGTGAACCGGAGAGGAGCCCCGGGGACGGGCGCGTCGGTTCAGCCACTAGCCGCGGAGCTAAATCGCCAAGTTGTGCCGACACATCACGTGCCCACCCCTCCCGGTCATTATTCTAACCCGTTGGACAACAACGTCGCCGCCGCTTCACGGTTGGCCGCCCTTCCCATTGAGGGGACGTCCCCCATAGCAATGGAAGCACGACGGGCCAAGGAGTTACTGGACTAGGTGCTAACTCAACAGCAAGCTTATTCCTATAGCCGGGAGAGGATTCACTCGACCCCCCGCCCGAGCCGGAGTCACACAAGGCACCTGGATGAACCGGCTGTATCTTGCAGCGTGCAGAGACGGCACCGACAGAGGCAGGATAATCCGACAGGAGCAGGAGCACAAGCCCAAGAGGTGGTGGACAAGGCCATGCATACTGCCCACAACGACACCCGTCAGGCAACACCGGTTCTCCTAACCACCACAGTCGAAACAGGAATCATGTCTAGTTCCTTGGGAGTGCAATGTCTCATCCCCGCTTTACGGAACGTGAAATTACCTAAAGACTTCAAAGGTCCGCGCAAGGTACCCAACTACACGGTGGATCTGACTTCGGAGGCGTGGGTGGAAAGTTATGAGATGGCCATGGAGATGCTTGACGTGGATGAAGCTGCATGTGCCAAGTACTTCACAATGATGCTTGAGGGCACGGCCCGGACATGGCTGAAGGGTTTGCCATCTAACTCCATCGGATCATGGGGGGAGTTGCGTCACCGGTTTATCAATAATTTCAAAGACACGTGCAAGCAGCCGATGTCCGTTGTTGATTTAGCGGCATGTGTTCAAGGAGAGCAAGAGACCACTAGCAGTTGGGTGTGGCGAGTGTCCGAAATCTTGCACTCCTCCAATAGCATCAATCCAAGTACGGCGATAGTAACCTTGGAGGGCAATTATCGGTTTGAGCCTTTGAGGCAGAA
This sequence comes from Secale cereale, assembly GCA_902687465.1. NCBI lineage: Eukaryota > Viridiplantae > Streptophyta > Magnoliopsida > Poales > Poaceae > Secale > Secale cereale. The sequence goes on from LR738710.1 coordinate 149,452,736, forward strand.
GCTGGGAAGCCTCAAACGTGATTGCAACGACATGGGAACACTCATGGGAGATTTGGTAAAGTATGGAGATTCTGATAACACCAAGTATCCAGATGCAGACGGAGACAAGTCCAGGAAGGCGAGCAAAAACGGTAAACCGACGCAGGCCAATCCAGCGGGCACAGGGTACAATGGCAAGCGTAAAGCAGAGGGCAGCTCAGACTTTGTGGCCAATACCGACGCTCAGGACAACGGGCGGCGCCGCAAGGGTAAGCCGCCCCCACGCAGTGGGAGGCCACCTATTAATCTAGATCGCCAGTTAAACATGCCCTGCCCAAGGCACGGTACAGAGGAAAACCCAGCCACGCATCTCTGGAAAGACTGTTTCATTATGCAAGAGCTTGTGAAACAGGCCAAATATAACCATGGGCCCCCCGGCGAGTTAGGTCCCGGTTTTCAAGGCTCGGGTTATCAAGGTGGTGGATCCGGTTCAGGATACCATGGCGGTAACAACAACCACAGGGGCAACAATCAGCAGCAACATAACCAGCAACATGGTCAGGGGGGATATAACAACCAAGGGAGCCAACAACGTCAGTAGCAGCAGCTATCCGGATATCAGAATAATCCGAAGGAGCTGAGCAGTGGGCAGTATCACGCCTTCACCACAAGTCTATGCAAACGGGATCAAAAGGTTTTGAAGAGAGCAGTACACTCCGTTGTACCGGTAGTGCCACGTTTTCTACGTTGGTCTGAGCTGCCCATTGTGTGGAGCAGAGAAGATCACCCCCCACGGGTTGATAATCCGGGTCAGTTGGCTCTGTTGGTGGCACCACAGGTGGGTGGTTATAAGTTCACCAAAGTACTTATGGATGAAGGCAGCAACATCAATATCTTATACTATGAGACTTTCCGACGCATGGGATTGACAGATAAGAAGCTCCGACAGTCCAACACCGTGTTCCATGGGGTGGTGCCCGGTAAATCGGCTTATCCAGTTAAAAAAATTGATCTGGAAGTTACCTTTGGGGATGAGCATGACTCTAGATCGGAAACTGTGACCTTTGAGGTTGTAAAGATCAGGAGCCCCTACCATGATCTATTTGGGAGACCGGTTTACGCCAAGTTCATGGCTAGACCGTGTTATGTTTACCTACAGCTCAAAATGCTGGGTCACAAAGGAACGATTACGATTCACGGGAGCCATAAGATCGCGTTGGAATGCGAGGAAGGAGACGCGGCATATGCTGAGGCAGTTTGTGCTACCGAAGAGCTGAAGTTTTATAAGGACATTGTTGATCCGGAAGATATGTCCCCTCTAAAGAAACCAACCACAGAACATGATCCGGCGTTGAAATTCAAATCAGCTGAGGAGACTAAACAGGTGGACTTTGTTCCGGGCGACTCATCCAAGAAATTCACTATCAGCGCTAACCTAGACCCCAAATAGGAAAGCGCGCTCATCGAGTTCATCCATGAGAACCGGGATATCTTTGCATGGAAACCTTCTGACATGCCAGGTATACAGAGGGAACTCGCTGAGCACATTATTAATATTGATCCGAAGTTTAAACTGGTCAAGCAATATCTGCTCCGCTTCAATGAGGAGAGGTGCAAGGCTATAGGTGAAGAAGTGGCTAGGCTCTTGGGCGCAGGCTTCATAGTTGAGGTATTTCATCCGGAGTGGTTGGCTAATCCGGTACTGGTGCTCAAGAAAAACGGAACCTGGAGGATGTGTGTTGATTACACAGACTTGAACAAAGCTTGCCCAACTGATCCTTTTGCTCTCCCCCGTATTGATCAAATTATCGATGCTACGGTGGCATGTGAGCGGCTAAGTTTTTTGGATGCATATTCAGGTTATCATCAGATCAAGATGGCAGTTAAGGACCAGGAGAAGACAGCTTCCATAACTCGTTTTGGAGCCTTCTGCTATGTATCCATGCCTTTTGGGCTCAAGAGTGCCCAAGCAACCTACCAGTGTTGTGTGCAGAACTGCCTACAAGGGCAGATTGGAAGAAACGTCCATGCATATGTTGATGATATTGTGGTGAAATCCAGGAAGGAGGAGACGCTGATAGATGATTTAAAAGAAACCTTTGACAACCTCCGAGTTTATAAGATGATGCTCAATCCGGAGAAGTGCGTTTTTGGTGTTCCAGCGGGCAAGCTCCTTGGATTCTTAGTGTCAAATAGAGGGATTGAAGCTAATCCGGAGAAGATCAAGGTGATCACATCCTTGGCTAAACTGGCGTGTATCAATGATATCCAGCGCGTGGCGGGCCGTATTGCAGCGCTGAGTCGGTTCATCAGCCGTTTAGGAGAGAAAGCAATCCCGCTTTATCAGATGATGAAAAAGACGGACCGGTTTGTCTGGTGTGATGCTGCAAACGCTGCGTTCGAGGACCTAAAGCGGCAATTGGCAGAACCACCAGTCCTTGCTGCCCCGGTTGACAAGGAGCCGATGTTATTATACGTGACCGCCAATGCCCGTGCAGTCAGCGTGGCCATTTTGGTGGAGCGCAAAGAGGCAGGCAAAGAATATCCGGTTCAACGGCTGGTTTACTACATCAGTGAGGTACTCATAGAGTCGAAACAAATATATCCACACTGGCAGAAACTGGTATATGGCATGTTCATGGCAAACCGGAAGTTGTAACACTATTTCCAGGGCCACCCAATCACTGTTGTCAGTTCAGCGCCGTTAGGGGATATAATCCAGAACAGAGAAGCCACTGGCAGAGTGGCGAAGTGGGCCATTGAGCTTAGCCCGCACGAGTTAAAGTATGTGCCCCGCACTGCAATAGAGTCCCAAGCACTGGTGGATTTCATTAATGATTGGACAGAGTTGCAAGCACCTGAGGAGAAGCCGGGTCATACATACTGGACTATTCACTTTGACGGTTCAAGACAATTGGAGGGCTCGGGGGCTGGAGTCGTATTAACTTCCCCGCGAGGTGATAAGTTCTGTTACGTGCTCCGTTTAGTGTTCCCTTGTACTAACAATGCTGCTGAGTATGAAGCTCTCCTCCATGGTTTGCGGATGGCCAAGGAGATGAACTTGAGCCGGGTTAAGTGCTTTGGTGATTTAGAATTGGTGGCACAACAGGTATCTGGTAAATGGGACTCTAAGGATCCGCTCATCGCAGCATGTTGACGAGAAGTGGACGCAGTCGCAGGATACTTTAAGGGATACCAGGTGGATCACATAGATCGGCGAAAAAATGAAGTAGCCGATGCGTTAAGCCGGCTGGGCTCTCGGCGTAAGCCGGTTCCACCTAATACTTTCTTGGATGAATTGCATAATCCGTCGGTACAGGTACCTTCAGAGGAGGACTTGGCTGTTCCTGATCCGGAAAGCACAGTTGGTCGCAGCACTTCATGTCATTTCGGATTGGACACTCCCTTACTTGGCGTATATGAGCCGAGGTGAGTTACCAGAGGACGAAGTTGAGGCCCGGCAGATAACCCGGCGGTCTAAGTCTATGACTATCATCAATGGAGAACTTCATCACCGTGGCATTTCTAGGGCGTTTCAACGGTGTGTATCATCAGAGGAAGGTTGCGATATTCTTCGAGAGATTCATGAAGGGGATTGTGGTCATCACGCCGGTTCAAAATCCTTGGTAGCTAAAGCTTTTCGTCATGGGTTCTACTGGTTGATGGCTCATGCCGACGCAGAGGACTTGGTCAGAAAATGTGATGCTTGCCAAAAAAATTCATGGCGTGCTCATATACCGGTGTAGGAGCTAAGGATGATTCCAATTACTTGGTTGTTTGCGACTTGGGGGCTTGATATGGTTGGACCTTTTAAGAGATCTCAAGATAAGAAACCCATCTGTTGGTAGCAGTGGACAAATTCACAAAGTGGGTTGAAGTGGAGCCTGTCAGTAAATGTGATGCAGCAACAACAGTTCAGTTCATCAAAAAGGTGATTTTCCGATTTGGCTTTCCACACAGCATTATAACTGATAATGGCATAAACCTGTCCAAAGGAGATATGGAGGAGTTATGTCAAAGAGAACGTATCCGCTTTGATGTATCATCAGTAGCTCACCCTGAGTCCAATGGCCAAGCTGAGAGAGCCAACCAAGAAATCTTGAGAGGCATCAAGCCCCGGATTATGGTTCCTTTGCAAAGAACACCGGGTTGCTGGGTAGAGGAGTTGCCTTCTGTCTTATGGAGCATCAACACTGCACCTAATAGATCTACATGGTACACGCCTTTCTTCATGGTATACAGTGCTGAAACGGTCCTGCCCAATGATATTCGGCATGACTCACCACGGGTGGCAGCTTACGTTGAAGTGGATAATGAACAAGCAAGACGAGACATCTTGGACCGGCTGGACGAGGAACATGACATGGCAGCAGCGCGATCGGCGATTTATCAGCAAGACCTGCGCCGGTACCATAGCCGCCGGGTTAAGACCATGATGTTTCAGGAAGGAGATCTGGTGCTTCGGCTCATACAGGACCAGACATATATGCATAAGCTATCCCCACCCTGGTAAGGGCCCTTTGTGGTCAGCAAAAACCTGCACAACGGATAATACTACCTTGTCGACATTCGAGAACATAAGGACTCACGTACGACAGAGGAGGAGACCAAGCAGCCGTGGAACATCACTCTTCTTCGACCTTACTATACTTGAGCCATTGGCTTCGTTTTATGTACAATGTATATATTATGATTAATAAAATAAACTGGCGCCCCCGGTACACCGGAGAATCAGCCATCGTTTTCGAAAAAAGAGTATCACACGGGGGCTTCGAAAGAAACCTTCCATGGCCTCTTAAACCGGCGCCCTTGATAGAATCAAGGAATCAACCGTGTTTTTTACACAAAGGAGTATCACATGGGAGTTTCCACAGAAGCTTTCCATGGCCTCCTAAACCGGCGCCCTTGACACATCAAGGAATCAGCCATCTTATCTATACGAACAAGAGCCACATGGGGGCTTCCGCGGGCAAGGAAGTTTTCCCATGGTCTCTTAAGCCGGCGGCGGTATGAAGCCAATCATAAGAGCACTGCTCTGGTTGCTTCGGCAATTTCCACATGATGATGAGGGGTAAAAGAGGGTTTGATGCCTAGCACGACTCAAACATATGCCCCGATGAGCAAACGGCTCACACACTACCTGGGGGCTCGCATCGAGTTGAATACCCTTGTAGTGAACATGGCTTGGAAGCCCGGTGCATGCACCTAAAACCCCGGATTAACCCGCCTGCATCAGGTAAATCACGCCGTCCAGGTAAACCTGGTATGACCCGTCGAACCTGTCACAAGTCAATCCTTCGGGACCCTGAACTTGGTCACGTTAAATTGACAATCATCGAGTTGATTACCCAAAGACAAAAGCTTTATGAGATTTTGAAACATTGGGTAGCTATGTCATCGATGATTTGGTTAAGGATTGCGGAGCATCTTGACAGGCTTTGCTAAAATGGTTAATGACAGTAGCCTGGCAGCTCATAAAAAGCCTCGAATTTGGAGCCTGGCAGCTCGTAAAAAGCCTCGACTACATGGTCTTATTTGCCCAAAAAACCTTATTTTTATTTTTTATGATTTCACAAATCTTTGTCTCAAGGTCATTGGTTTTTTAAACCAAGTCCATTGATGCGAGACTGGACAACTACAAGGTTGACCATATGTCTACAGAGTTAAAAGTCTGGGTCATGAACACCAGCGAGAGTCAAACCGGCGTTCATCGTAACCCGGATCGGCCATCATACTAAGCCGACAAGAGAGCCAAGGGCTTCATCAGCACCCGCGCTTTAAAATATTCCCACCGGTTTAAGGTCTACAAGCACACTTAATCACAGGTATGGGATATGTTTGTGTTTTATATGCAGTTCAAGCTATGTATTTGAAACATGTATCAGGGCAGTATAATCCGTCCGGTGGTAAACCGCCAGGACATCTTTTAGCATTGTTAATGCAGACACAGGTAATATAAGCCGCTAAAGCATTGCAAACATAAGATAAATTGGGAGTACCAATTAAAATAATACCATAACAGTGGGACAAAGGCAGTATCTCAACTATTCTATTACAAGGCACTTGCAGGCCCGAATGAATCAAAGTTTCTTGCAAAGTATTCAGCAGCTAAAAATTAAACCGGATGGTTTAGGATTCTTCTTCCGCACGCTGCAAAGGCTGAGGGTCAGCTTGCTCCGGATCTTCGTCGACTTCTGGCAGTTGCTGGAAATCAGGAGCGCTCCAGTCAATCTTGGTGAGGGCACGGAAATATACTTCATCGTTTATAAGATCTGACGGATCAATGTCAAGAGCAAAGGTGTGCTTACGAACAGGTGGGATCAGATTTTCAGTGTCATAAACCGGCCGCTCCACCCGCGTATTCTCTAGATCGTAACCCGAATGATACCTTGTTAAATCCGCTTCGTCAGTAAGCTTACTGGCAAGAGGGCGCATGTCCTTGGTTAAAGAATGGAGATCTTCAGAAGAGAAGGCTGACCCGTCCTCTTTCATGCTGGGATAACCATTCATGGCCTCCGCCAGATCAAAATCGGGGACCCATGCCTTGGCCCGGGTTAACGCCATAAGAGAGCCAGCTCGTGCAGCAGATTTTTCACCTCAACAAGTCGAGCAGGCAAGACAGATAGCTTTTCCAGAGTGGCTTGGATGGTGGTTGGCGCCGGATTATTGTGCGACATAGCACTGATAGCCCTTTGAGCACCAGAATAGAGTTCCTCCACCAGGGTGTAAGCAGCCTTCAATTTCTTCCGAGCATCATCTCCAAGATGAGTTATGAGCCTCCCTATATACAATTGACGAGTTAAAATGGAGCAGGATAAGGTTACAAGAATACAAACATATGAAGACAGATACTCACCGAAGATAGCAGATGTCATATCATCTATATGCGGTTTCAACCCGGATAACTCTTGCGTCACCGGATTGAGAGCAGCTTCAGCATCCTTCGCTCTTTTTTCTAGAGCATCTCTTCGCGCCTCCCATGTGGACTGCTCCGCTTCAAAATCTTTCTTGATTTTTTCCATGTTAGTTAAAGCAAGGACAAGTTCTTCCTTAGTTATGGTTGAAGCAGTTTCATGGAAGGCCAAGCTATTCCGGAGCTCAGTTGCCTCCGAAGCTCTCCGGTTCAAGTCAGCCTGCAGGAAAAGGAAACATGTTAGAGGAAATGGTCAATTAAAGTCTCAAGCACATAACGAGTTATGCACTCGACACTTGGGGGCTAATGTACAATTGAAGTAAAAGAAAGCAATTTTTCCAGACAAGTCCCAAGCACATAAACAAGTTATGACCTTGGCACTTGGGGGCTAATGTACGTTCATTCTCAGACATAAGAGAAGTCCCGGTTCACCTAGAGTGAAGTAAACCGGCACTTGGGGGCTACTATGGCCTAAAGGTTTGATTGCAAAATACAAAGCAGAAACGGAAAGCAAAAGGAAAGAAAGTTACCTCATATTTCTCCTTCATCATGTTGACTAAACTGGCTTCATAGTCACGACTGGTGAAGAGCCGGTTCAGATACCCAGAGTGGAGCTCCTGGGCACTAAGCTGAGTATAACTTGACAAGTCGGTGCTCCACTTGCCTTTATCTTGCTGAATTTTTTCTTCCTTGGCAGTATGTCTAGCCAAGACAACAGGCTCTGTGGGAGCAGAGAATCATGTCCCAGTTATCTCAACATCTACCGTCGAGGCAGCGGTTGGCTGGAGGGGATCAGCAGTGCGCACTGGACTAACAGGAGCCGGGCTAGCACGAGGAGGACTAACCCGGACAGGGCTTGCCGGTCCAGTTGTGTTCTCCATAACATCACCCCCTGGAGCAACAAGATCTTCATGATCCATAGGGGAGGGATCATCGTGCTGAACTTCAACATTTACCTCTGAAGGGTTGGCCGCTTCAGGATCCTCAGTCGGTTCAGTAGTGGTGGTTTCGGCAGCCGGTTTACTTAATTTCGCCTTTTTGCTAGGCTTGGGCATACTGATAAAGGTTAAAAGAGCAATGATAATCACAAGGTCAAAACGGAAAGGTAAACCGAATGTTTGAAAGGATGACTTACCCAGGAACGATCTTAAGAACCGGGATTTGAGTGGCAGTAGATTCGCTGGAAGAAGACAGAGGAAACTCCTGATAGTTGGGATCAGACGGTTTAAGGGGTTTGCGAATAAGACCTGCTTTGGGATGAGGAAGGGTTGTAGTAAGCAAAACCTCTGAGCGGCGTCTGCGAGCTGGCGTGTGGGGTAATCCGGACGATTCAACTACGTGACCACTATGGCATGTGGTCCGGCGAGTCTCGTGTTGCTGTTTCTTCAAAAGAAAGTTGGGATCCAATTGAGCATAAGGGTGAGAAAATGGATACTTCCGGGATGCCGACGAATTTTGGGTGGCAATGGTTCTGAATCAGATGAGAGAGGAATTACCTCAACTTCATCCGCTTTACTTCCCTCCGCCAGATCCTGAGAAAGGACATTATTGATATAAATATAAAACAAGAAGAATTCAAAGGACGTAAGAATCAAGCAGTACCTCACAAGCCGGATCATCTTCTTCATGGTTTGAACCGGCAACGGCAGCAGCTTTCTTCTTCTTTACGGCTAAGCTCTTAAGCTCTTCTTACGGGTTGGCTTCGCTGGTTTATCTTGAGCTTTCCTCTTCCAGAAAGGATCATTGGTCTGTGTAAAGGAATAATAACATGTTGAAGACAACTGACATGAACGGATTAAAGTGAAAAGAAAGGGACAAAAGAGTCTTACCGGCGGTGCTCGGTTGTCTGTGCAGAAAGGAGCTAAACCGGTCTGGCTGCAGTCTTCCAGAGGGATATTCAGCATTTTCTTTGCGGATTCAGTAACTTTGTTGTCAGGAAGTACTATTTTTGTGTGACACTGAGGATCTTCCGGTTTGCCAGTATATTCACACATTAAGCTTGAGCGTCGGTTTAATGGAAGAATGCTCCAAGAGAGCCAGCATTGAACAAAGTCAACCCCGGTTAAGCCGCTAGCTATGAAAGCCCTGAGCTTGGAAAGTTGAGGGGCATAGCAAGCCCGGTCTTGGGCGCTTAGACGCTGCGACAAAGGATGAGTTGGCACCAGACGGTAAGCGCGGTAACCCGGCAGCGGATTTTCTCCTTCAGGTGAAGTATCTTTGCAATAGAACCAAGTCTGGTTCCATTCTGTGGGATGGCTGTGAAGAGCGGCGTGAGGGAAGCTTACATCCTTCCTCTTTTGGATGCTCACACCACCAAGTTCAGTTTGTGGCCCGTCCGGAAACTCAGTTCGGCGGTTCAGATGGAAGAAATCCCGCAACAGCTCCACAGATGGCTCCTCTTGAAGATATGCCTCTAAAAAGACTTGGAAGTTGCAGATGTTGGCTATGGAATTGGGACCTATGTCTTGTGGATGGAGTTGGAAATTGGCTAGGACGTCGCGGAAGAACTTTGAACCGGGCGGGCTAAAGCCCCGGGCCAGATGATCAAAGAAAACAAGGATTTCTCCTTCCTTGGGTGTAGGAGGACATTCCTTTCCAGGGGCCCGCCAGTGCAGAACCTCTTTAGGACCCAGAATGCCAATTGAGGCCGCCTTTACTAGATTGTCCTCAGTGATCCGGGAAGGGACCCAATTGCAAGCAACAAACTGTTTTGCCATCTTTTCCAATGCGGGAGTGCTAAAAAATACAATACAGGACCCGGTTTACAAATCTGCTGAATGCAAACCGGCGTGTTCTGTGAGAGTATTGATCTAATTGATGGTTTAAATAAGGGACTAATGGTACCCCCTAATCCGGAGCAAGCATGAATGAGACAGCTACCGGTTTATGACGATAGACGGAGGAAGTTAAACCGCCAATTGTGGAATTTAGACTTAAATCTAAACCATCAGTACAGGCGTATGAGGCGCAGATCATAAGTAAACTGGTAACATGAGAAGGTAAGCTGCAGATCTAAAGTGTGAGAAACAACTTTCACACGAGGCAAAGGTAAAATATGGATCTACGGCGCAGAGGAAAAGAAAAATAATTCAAGTCATATTCAGTGAATGCAGCGGAAGGTCTCCACAGATCCAATCTACGCTAGCAGTATCGGAGAAACTAAAGTTATGACGATGGAGCGGAATCACACGCATGAGGGTTGACCTAACAAGATTTACATCTGCAGCTAAAAACAGCCTACAACGACGAACTACGAAGAACCAGGGGTTTGCGGCGAGCTACAGAGAAACCCTAGAACTGAGATCCATTGGGAGAAGAAATAAACGTACCTGCAGAGGCAGAAGAACGGCGGTGAATATCTGGACGTGCTCACGTTGATGCAGCGACCGGGCTTGCTGACGACGGTGAGCTCGAGGGACGGCGGTGGAGGCTCGAACGCTGAAGACAGAGGAAGACGAAGCAGAAGGGGGTAAAAGAGATGGGCCTCGGTCTCATTTATAGACCGAAGGGATAAAACGGCAGGCGCGAGAATCGAGGAGACCGAAAAATCGGTTATGGATTGAGCTGTCGCCTCGATTCTCGGAACGGTAATAAAGAAAGGTAACACACAGATGCGAGCGCTAAGTGCGCAGATGATGTCACGATAGATTGAAGCGATTCCAGGAGATGACGTCATGGCCGGTTTATGAAGCATACAAGAGTAGCAGAAAGGGAGATTTGTACAAGATTGTAAAGACTGACATGAACAAGTTCAAATCAATTTGGGGCCTAATGTCAGGGATATTACTATCAGGTATAAACCAGCTAGGGAGGTCCGGATTACGCTAGTAAGGACATATCATCAGAAGCCCAGTAGAGTTTGTAATAGAAGGTCATAGCTCACGGAGGCTCAGGGCCCATGTGAAAAGCCCATGGTTTGTAAACTGACATGTTATGTAACTTGGAATGTAAGATAGAAAGAGTAGAGACCGAGGCGGACACGTTTATGAGCTGGCCTCGGGACTCTGTAAACCGGACCGGGCGTCGCCTCCTATATAAAGGGACGACCCGGCGACGGTTCAGGACAGGAAACAACAGCTCGAGACACAGGCAAAGCGGATTCGCTCCCTGGTCATTGAAGCCCAAGCAATACCACACCAAACTAGACGTAGGCTTTTACCTTCCTCGAAGGGGCCGAACTAGTATAAACTCCCTGGGTCCTTCGTCCGCTTTAACCCCTTTAAGGTAACCCGGGCGGTGGCCTCACGACTAAGTCCTTTCACCAGGACATCTGCCGTGCTAAATCCATGACACAACCCTTTACGAGTCTTTTCTCAAGGGCCCTAAAACGATCATGACCCTGACTAGTGATCAGGATTACCCAAAGATCCTGAAGGACATGATGAAGCATATTCACCTTGAAGGAGAGGCAGTTCACAAGGGTTATCCCTTCCTGGAGAATGGAGTTGAACTTTGGTATGTGGAGGTACACCTCCACCGTGTGAAAGGAGTTTACCCAAAAAACTAGGGGTCAATACTTTTTCATCTCTCGAGTACCACGAACAACATTCTTTGACTTTGTTCATGAAGCTGCTATGGAGGCCAAACGTCAGATTGGAGAAATACTCGAAGCAAGACTTCATCACACTCAGGAATGCTTGAGTAGGGTGCATGCAGAGATGATGGAGATGAAGCACACGGTCATTATGATGAAGCAAAAGGTCGATGATTTTAATAATCACATTGCACAATTCCAGTGGGACTGAAGCATCCTCAGCAAGGACAAATAAATAAAGATGGAATAAATGCTTGAACCTACCAAACTATGTGGATGGCAGCATTTGTAGTGAAACACCTTTGAAATTTGAGTGTTGAATAGTGGTTCAGGATGTAATAAAAGATTTGATATGAGGAGAATATGAATTACGGATGAACCAGTGCATCTTTTTGGGGTGATACTTTTCTGTGTGAACACTGGACCAATGGAAAGGAAAATGTTGCTCCAAAGAGTGGAGTTTGGACCAAATAAGTTGGAGTTTATTCTTGATATGATGCTTACCCCAAGGGTATGAAGGAAATAAATACAATTGGAATTAAAGAGGGTGTAATGCTGGAGTGCGGAGCAATAGTGAATCCAAGGTTGAGTTAAGGATATACAAGTTCTGAAGTGGGCCTATAAGCCGAGGACCCAAGGAGGCTACGTAATCACAAGGAAACCACGAGACATGTCACAAGTAATATGTTTCTGCTATAATGTGCTATGTAGTTGAGTTGAAGCATGTAATGGAAATACAGTAGATTGTGATAAGTTGAGAATCGATAAAGTTTGCACCAGGGTATTGATTTTGGATTTTTATGAGTTGTTACTATATAGGGAATGAGTGAAATCATGATACATGGAATAAGATTTTGAAGAAACCAGTGTCTTTTCATTTTAAGGGTGGTAGAATCCAACACCATTACCCGAATACAACAGCTTGTTACGTCAGACCTTGGAATGGACCACCCAATGATGAGTCTAAGTAATTACATCGTAATTTGTACAAATAGAAGGAAGGGAAACCGTACAATTGGATGGATTTAAGAAAGCCAAGGAAGGTGGACATTGGAAGAATGATCAGTTGCAACCTGATGATGAGACCAAGTGTTACTAGCGATGAGATGATCAATAACCCACAGGCCGCAGGTGATGATGCTACAGACCTAGGGTAGGGTCACGGGCCTGACCCAGGTACCCCACCCAAGGTCGCTACCACAGAAGCTCAAGAGACAACTCGAAGGCAACAGAAATAGTCGACTGATATGGCCCAAGGGGGACATTCCACTCGACTGTTTACCCTCACTCAGACGACTCAACTCCACTCGGAAAGATGAACACACTCGGCCATGCAAGGACACTGGACACCCGAAGGTCAAAGGTCCCTCTAGATAGCAACGGTTCTGCATTCGTTCTGTGGTAATGAATGCCTTTATGACCCTTTATTGCAGGCGTTATCAGTAACGCCCTACCTTTATGTACATTGAACCCTTTGTAACGTGGGGTTGGCTGGGGTCCTGGCGCACTCTATATAAGCCACCCCCTCCTCCAGTACAAGGGTTTGCACCCCTGTAACTCAAACACACATATACATTCTAGTCGACCGCCTCCGGGCACCGAGACGTAGGGCTTTTACTTCCTCCGAGAAGGGCCTGAACTCGTTAAACACCTTGTGTACAATCTCACCGTAGCTAGGACCTTGCCTCCTCCTACGTACCCCCTACTCGTACTGTTAGACTTGGAACCACGACAGTTGGCGCCCACCATGGGGCGGGCGTCTTAGCGACATCCGGTGAGGTTGCAAGCTTTTTCTCCGACCTCCATCATCATGGTTTCCGGCGGTGGTTTGGCGCTGGGCCACGAGATTCAACTCGGCGTGCTCGTCTTCATCGCTGACGACTCTGCTTGGCTCCAGGAGCCCCCCTCGACGTCGAGGCGTTGCCCGTCCTCGGGGCCGCGCACTTTCGTGCCAGCGCCTGCGGCGTCCTTCTCCGGCAGCCGTCGTCTCAGTATCGGCCAGCTCCTTCATCGTCTGTCGTCCACGCTGGACGCCGCCGCAAGCGATCTGGTCGTTCGCGGCTCTAGCATTGGGTGAAACATGCGGTGGCCCGCCAAACGGCCACCCTTCAGGTCGCAGCCATCGAGCCCGACGAATGCCTCTACAGGCCGATCGATCTGTCGATTGAGCCCGCGGATTCGCTTTCCGAGTGCGGGAGCAGCGATCCCGCAGCTGAAGTTCTCATGGTCGACTCACGTCACAGTCCGCTGGGGTACCCTCGCAGTGGGGACGGCGGCGGCAACAATGGTCAGTCGTACGACCACGACAGGTACATTCCCCAACCCCTCACTGCCGAGCAGAGGGAGGAGCTCTACCGCCGCAATGAAGATGCACTTTACACCCCAATCGTGGGAGATTCTCCAGAGGCTCGGGCCCTGGAAGCCACGCGCCTAGCCACTGTGGCTGAGCGCGCGTGACTCGAAAATATCCAGCATTCACCCGACGAACGGGCCCGCCGACTGATTCCCGAATCCAGTCGACGACCGCGGCAATCGTTCCTGCGTGAAACTCGGGTGTTCCGAACGCCTATCAAGAACCTCAAAGATGTGGCCTGCATCGCAGATTCTATCCAGCCGTCTTAGTCGAAGGCTGGGAGAGGCTTGCAGCAGATCCGTGCGCTGCTCCGGACGACAGGAGAGCAGAACGCGGCTGTCTCTCAGTCGCGTAACAGGATTCACAGCAGATGACTGGCAGTGGACACTGTCTGGTCAGCTCACAGCCCAAGATCACCCCCAAGGCGTGAAGACCGTGGACCCCGTCAAGACCGGCATCTGGGTCGGATTGATGAACAGTATGATTGTCGACCCGGTCACAACGACCGCCGCCGAGTGCCTATGCCTCCTCCGGGAAGCGGATCGTACTCGCCCAGGCGACACGAAGGCAGGCGCTTGCGGGACGACGAGCGGAGGATTCCCCCAGATCGCAGAAGGCCCGGCTTTGACGCAAGATCTATTCTTGTGCAGGGCCTGGTCGACAGGAACCGAGCGTACAAAGAAGAGCAAGGCAGAGATCGCCCGAGTGGAAGCCGAGCGTCTGTCTCTGGGCCCGAATGCTTTAGCAGTGCTATCAGGGCTACTGAGATCCCCCCCAACTTCAGATTGGCGGCGGGAGTGAGTAAGTTCACCGGCGAATCCAAGCTGGACACTTGGCTCGAGGATTACCGCGTGGCCGTGCAGATCGGTGGCGGCCATGAAGCATCTCCCCCTGACGTTAGGTTGCTCGGCCCAGGCGTGGCTAAATCAGTTGGCCCCTGGGAGCATCTACAGTTGGGAAGAGTTAGCCCGAGTGTTTGTCTGGACCTTTGAAGGCACCTACAAGCGACCCGCAGGGCTGGCAGAGTTGCAGCATTGCGTACAGAAGCCGAATGAAACCCTGAGAGATTACATCCAAAGGTGGACCACCTTGCATCACACAGTGGAAAACGTATCCGAGCATCAAGCAGTCCGCGCCTTCAAGGAGGGCGTGCGGTACAGAGAGCTCAACCTGAAGTTTGGTCGAACGGGAGATATGTCCCTGACTCGAATGATGGAAATAACCAGTCGGTATGCTAATGGAGAAGAAGCCGATCGACTCCGTAGCGGCAAGAAACCAGTCGGCCAAGATGATCAGAATTCCAATCAAAGCCAAAGCGCAAGGCAGAACCGGTAGTTCAAGGTGAAGCTGCGGTCGTTAACCATGGGAAAGGCAAAGGAAAGCCTAAAGTGTGACGCCCGAAGACCGACCTCCCAGAAGATCCCAGAAGATTCCAGAAGATTCCAGATGTTCCGGGTTCTCCCGTGTGTGTCATTGTGCTTGTGTTATTTATTTTTTTGCATTGCATCATGTCATCATGCCATCATGTCATATTTCTTTTGCTTCTCAACCTAAATAAATTGTGTGGACCTTCGGTCCATTTAAATCGAGGGAAGTATGATTTCTCTTTATAACATATAAAAGCCTCTCAATATTATTAGGGAGCTAAATAATAAATATTCCATTCCTTGGAATCACCTATAACACAATTGCACCATCCTTCAATTTTCTTTTATCCAATTCAACTTCATTTCTTCCTTTGAGGCCTTTTAGTAAAATTGTGTTGCAATTTTACTTCATCCACAAATGTTCCAAATCTTCCCATAAATCACATCTAATGTGTAGGGCCATCTCTTGAAATTCCAACCCTTTCGAATTTCATCTAAAGGGATTTCTAAATTCAAACAGTTTGACATTTATTGAAACTTGTTGAATTGTCATCTTCCAAAAGTCCTCAGACAATTTTAATTAAATTCCTTACATTTTTGTGAGTCCAGGGAGTTTTACCCTGTGCCCTAAGCCTATTCCTATCTCCTCCTTTCTTTTCTTTTCCTTTGTGGTTTTCCGTTTTATTTGGTAAATAGCATTGCAGAGAGCAGCCGCAGCTGGCCCAACAACATCAGTCTCCTGGCCCATCTCCTCCAGGCCCTGCCGGCCAAACCTCCCTCCGGCCCGGTTTCCTCTCCGTAACCCTAGCGACGACCGCAACATCTCTCCCCTCGCTCCCTCCCAATTCCTACCGCCGCCACTCTCTCGTTCCCTCGCCCCGATCCCATCTCGCACTCGACCCCGCTCCCTCCAGCCTCGCGGCGCCCGAGAGCCCCGATCCCATCGCCCCGCACCTCCGTATTCATCTCCCTCGCGACCTCACCTTTCCATCCTCTCAATCCACCCCGATTTCCCTCGCGCCAGCCCGATCCCCTCGTCAGGCCGACATCGTCAGCCGCGTCGTGCCCCCAATCGCAGGCCGCCGCATCGCCAGGAGAGGAGCTCCCCAGCGCGTCGGCCCCTTCCTCCGCCGCGCGCCAAGGCCGCGCCTCAGCTTCCTCCAGGCCCCAGCGCCGCTCGCCTCCTTCTTCTGCGCAGCCAAGCCGGCCGCCCGCCCTCAGCATAGCTGCGCTAGCGCCCCTCCTCGGCCAGGAGCTGCCGCCCGAGGCTGCAGCCACCTCCGCCAGGGTCCGCGCCCTTCTCCTTCGCGCAGCGCCTGCCATGGCGCCTCCAGCACGTTCCGTCCTCCAGCTCGCCGGCCAGAGCCACCGCACCTGTGCCTCGTCCCGTGCGGCCTCTACCTCGCCTCCTCCGCGCCAAGTCCAAGTCCCTCCCGCCGTCGTCCGTCGTCCGGCCCCCCAAGGCAGCAGCCTCCTCGCCGTGTCCGAGACCGCCTTGTTTTGTGGCTGTTGCGGTTGTTTTTTCGCCAAGCATTGTACCGAATGTCTATGAGGCGAGTACGACTGCAGAAGATGCTCGAGGATCCCTTGGGCGTCAAGTTCGACAACGATGCCAAGTACGAATACACGGCGACCCGACAAGTACCACTACCGTCGCCCCGAAAAACGATGGATGCGCCAAGTACATCTACGAACGGAACGAGTACATCTACGAACGTGAACAACTACCGTCGCCGAGACCGCAAGTACCTCTACATGAACGTGTACCACGACGACCTCATTGCCTCGTGTACGACTACTTCCCACGACGACCACGTGAACGACTTCTTCCACTACGTCTCGAACCGCCCCGGAACGGATGTTCCGAAGGTATAACCCCGAGACGATGACCCGATGAATGTGTGTTGTATGAGATGTATCGAATGTTTGCACCGTGCCCGTTTCATCTTTTGTCGTGCTCCTCGGTTGCCTCGTCGCCGACCCGTGGGAACCCGGTGACGGGATCACCCCACCTTTCATCTTGTTCGACTCGCTCACGCCACCTTTGCTTTTGCACCGGTCTCTCAACGAGAAACCGGAACCGAGATGTTGCCATTGCATCATTTTCGGATCATTGCCGTGGCACCCTTTCCTTCCACCACGGTGACAAATACTTCATATCTCTTCATGTTAACTCTTTAATATAATTGCATAAACTTGATCATGTCATCCGCATCATATTAACAACATTAAATGTGTGAATTTGTTGTTTGCTTATAATTACTAAACATGCTCATGGGGTTTTTCCGGATTTGTTGTTGTTATTTTCCGGCCTCATTTAAAATGTCTAAATAGGTAGTTTGTTTTTGCTTCACCTCTTGCCATGTTAACCAACATTTAATCTTGTCTTGTAAATAACGAGAGTCAACTAAATAATTAACATGTGGTTTTGTTTCTGCACTTTACCATGCCATGCATCTTTTAAACCGGACATGCATCATACTTGGATGTGCATCGTATGCCATGTCTATGCTTGTGTGTTCACCGTGTTGTTTGCTTCTTTCCGGTTGCTTCTCTTGTTAGCTTCGGTTTTGTTCCGGAGTTGTGAGGATTCGCTCGTCTATGTTGCTCCGTCTACTTCGTGGACCCGTTATTCTCCCTTGCGGAATCCCAGGCAATATGACCAAACCCGGATACCATTACTATCTTTGCCTATTGCTAGAGTATCGCTCTTTAGTATATTGCCTCGATGCCTGTCACATCCCTAGTTAGCACTTGCATTAGGGTTAGTTGGTGTGTGCATCATGTTTACTTTTCAAAGAAATTTGAAATGGGAATGACAGAAACCCCAGCACCCCTCTCCTAACAACTAGGGTTTGCTAAAATATTTTCCAATGTACCCAAAATGCCCTTCAAAAATGTTCATCATTTCTGCCTTGGCCTTAAACCTCTGCCAAAAGTGGTGCACATTTTTCTAGGACACTCAAGGGCTTTGGATTAAATCATATGGTATTTGTATTTGGGAATTTAAATACTTTAAAATATTTAAATGCTCAAATAATCATGAACTATAATGTTTCCTACTGTTCATATTATATATAGTAGGTATGACAAGTTTCATGAGTTACAAAAATGTTTTGGCATTTTTATTAATTGAACAAAGCTGCAAAAGAAATGAAACAGAAAGGAAAATAAAAAAAAGAGAGAAGAAAACTTACCTGGCGCCCCACCCGGCCCACCTACCGGCCCAGCCCAGCTGCCACTCCAGCGAGCTGCTTGGCTCGGCCAGGCAGGCAGGCAGGTGCTCGACGGCGACTGCGCCGCGCGCCACGCAGCTGCCCGCCGCCCTGCTTCCTCCCCTCGCCGCCCTGGAAGCCTGGTTCGGTCACACACGTCGCCCCCGACCTCGCAGACACCTCTCTCTCTCCCCGGCTCCTCTCCCTCGCTCTCCCCGCGCCATGGCCGACGCCGTCGTGCTCGCACCGTCGTAGAAGCCGCGCCCACCGTCGTCCCTGAGCCCCGCCTTGGTGTCCGTCGTCTCCGCCGTCCTCGACTGCTTCGAACAGGCCGAGCCCCGAGCGCTCGCCCGCCCTGGAGACGCTCCCCGACCTCTTCTTCTCCAACTCCGGCCGCGGAGATCCCCCTCGCCGTCCCGCTCAGCTCCGACCACCCCCGAGCTCGCTCCGGCGCCTGCTGCAACCCCTGTGAGCCCAGCTTCGTCCTCCCCCTCTCCGTTGGCTCTCTTTTGCCCTGGAACGCACCGCACAAAGCTCACCTGCACGCACCACCGCCGTGCTCACTGCCGGTGATGCTCCGGCGACCATTTGGTCACTGGCACCCGTCCATCACACTCACCGCAGTGCGTAGATGCGAAAGGTGCTACGCACGCATCGCCTAGGCCCCTGCAGCCGCATCTCCACACACGCCCGACGCGGGTCGCCGCCGTCGAGCTTGTTGCCATCGTCTCCGGCCACCCCAGGTCCGGCGACCACCACCATTCGACGCGCCATGACAAGAGCTTTCCAACGCGCCTAGCCGCAGGTCGAGCCGTGCCCCGTAGACAATTTCCGAAGCATGCCGCCGTACTTGGCCTCGCCAGCGTCACGTCGCCGGCGGGTTTGACCTGTTTGACCAGGGGGTTGACTACCCCTGGGTCACTGACGTGTGGGCCACCTTTGGCTAATTAGTTAGTTTAATTAAGTTTATGTTAAGTTAATTAGTTAGTTAGTTTAGTCACTGACCCGTGGGCCCGGGCCCCACTGATAGCTAATTAGTTTTAGTTTAACTCTAATTAACTTAGTTAATTAGCTGTGACACTGACCAGTGGGTCCCACTGGTCAGGTTTGACTTGGACTGGCCCTGTTGACTGACTGACGTCAGCATGATGTCATGCTGACGTAGTAAAGGTTTTTCTGGGATTTTTAGATTTATAAATAATTCAGGAAATTCCAGAAAATACCCAAAACTTCTAAAAATCATATAAAATTAACCATAGCTCAGATGGAAAAGATTTATATATGAAAAATGATCAGAAAAATCCAATCTTTCTAGTGGCACTGGTTTCATGCATGTTTGAACAAGTTAACTTGTTCTATACATCAAAAACATGATAATGCACTTATTTAAATAATAGTTTGAACTCCAATTTGAATCTTTGATTCAAATAGGTTCAAACCCTTCTGGTTTTAGTTGCATTAGCCAACACACAAGCATCTTGCCATGTCATGAACATGCATCATATTGTTGCATTTGTTTTTTAATGATTGTATCGCCGGTATTCTTTGTGTTAGGTCCTGCTCCCGAGGATACTGCTGCGTATCCAGTTGAAGAGCAGTACCCGACAACTACTTTGTCAGGCAAGCAATCATTGATCATTCCGATACAAACCCAATCTTCTCGCTCCTGCTCTCTTTTACTGCATTAAGGCAACAGCGTGTGAACTGCTACTTGCTGCGGTAGTTGAACCCTATCCCTTGCATGACCTGTCATTGCCACAGTAAATAGTTGAAACCCACTAGCATGTGTAGGAGTTGATTGAGCCATGTGATGTGTGATCCACCATGCTATTTGCTTATGTTGCCTGCTATGCTTAGAGTTGTGTCTGGTCTGGTTCATCTGGGTGATGGATCAGAGTGAAATGATCATATCGATAAAGAGAAGGAAGTGTGGAATACGCTTGGTAAAGGTATCGATGAAAGGCCATGTAGGAGTACGTGGTGGGTTGTTTCATTGGAATCGTCCATAGGACCCGAGATCTGTGTGTGTGACCCAAGTTACAGTTACTACCACACATTGGGCCCTGAAATATGACCCCGCTCGACTTAT
The DNA here is from genome assembly GCA_902687465.1 of Secale cereale. Lineage (NCBI taxonomy): Eukaryota > Viridiplantae > Streptophyta > Magnoliopsida > Poales > Poaceae > Secale > Secale cereale. The sequence continues at coordinate 149,473,186 of LR738710.1, forward strand.
TGACTGCCCTTGTACTCTGTCCAGGAGTTGCAACTAGTTTCTGGTGTTTATAGTTTACTGGAGGTCGTGCACAGCGCTGACCCTCGGGGTGGGCTGTGATGCGACAGGTACGTGGCACGGTGTACCGGTTGCCCGTTTGGTGACTCGGGAACCCTGTACACATCGTTTGGGGCCGTGAGCGACACCCCGGCCGGATATCCCCACGGATGGAACCCAAATAGGCGATAAACCTGGATGAGAGACTTGAGTGGTTGGTTAGGTCGTGGTCTACACCCACGTCGGCTTTCGCTTGAAGTCTGCCGAGCACATGTCGTGTGCAGACGCTAAGTGGTGAAAACATGTGTGAAGAAGTACACCCCTGCAGGGTTATCAAACTATTCGAATAGCCGTTGTTCGCGGTACGGACTACTTGGTTGCTCTTACAGTTCATAGACAAGTTGATGGATACTACTAAAAGCCTCAAGATAAGCGTGAGTGCCGTGGATGGCCTTCCGTAGGATGACGGAAGAGGATCCTCGGTAGTGTATTGATGTGGTGAGTAGTGGACTCGTGTTCGTAATAACATCTTGCAATCTGTTGAGAGTTGTAGTATAGGATAGCCAAGGTCAAAGCTGGCATTCTGCTATGAACTCCACTACCCCCCTTGATAATGTTGCATGTATGATAGGTTCTGTGGTAAGACTTGCTGAGTACCTTTGTACTCATGTTTGCTTAATAACTGTTGCAGAGGAGAACCCTGCCCCTGCTGATGGGTTCTACATAGATGTTGACGTCGACGAGTAGCTTGACACCCAGACGGAGATCTGGAGCTTGTGAAGGGCCTTGTAGATAGTCAGGCTACACCAAGCCTGTTTTATTTTCTAAGTTGTCTGTACTCAGACATGTAGCTTCCGCTTGTGCTTGTATGACTGTATGACTTGAGTGTTGGGTCATGTGACCCCTACCTGTATGGATATGTTATGTATGGCTCTTGGAGCCTTTTAAATAAAGTACTTTGAGTCATAGAGTTCTGTTGTGATGCAATGTTGTATTTGCACATATTGAGCATATTGTGTGTATGATTGAAATGCTTGGTATGTGTGGGATCCGACACCTAGTTGTTTTCCTTTGGTAGCCTATCTTACAGGGAAATGCCTCCTAGTGTCTCCAATGAGCCTTGGTAGCTTGCTACTGCTCAGAACACGTAGGCTGGCCGGCATGTGTCCTTCTTCGTTCCTGTGTCTGTCCCTTAGGGGAAATGTCACGCGTTGTTCCTTTAAGTCCATGTAGCTTGCTACGACTTGGGTTCATACGTTGATGACCGACACGTTCGTTGCTGGGTCATGGATGCTTGTCTCTGTAATTTAGTGCCACTTTTGGTTTATAACTAGCCATGTCGGCCCAGGTTCTCTGTCATATGGATGCTAGCGACACTATCATATACGTGTGCCAAAATGCGCAAACGGTCCCGGGCCAGGAAAGGTGGCACCCGTGGGGTTACCGTGCGTGAGGCCGCAAAGTGATATGACATGTTACACCTAGATCGGTGTGACTTAGGATCGGGGTCCTGACAGCGTTGGCATCAGAGCTGGACTGCCTGTAGGTTTCTCAAGCCAAACTGGTTGATGTTGAGTCTAGAAAAATTCTTAGTTATATGTAGGGGAATTGATTGTGGGAGGGAACGTAAGGCTCTTTTTACTCCTTTACCTTATGCCCTTCCGATCTGAGTCAGTCTATTCTTTCTACGGGGAATTAGGACTAGGCCTCTTATCCTTATTAGGTTCACGTGTTACTAATCCGTAGACTCTTAGGATTGTTGGTTTCAAGCCTCAGTTCAGTTTCTATCCTTTTAGTATGATGATTGTTGGACCGGAACCTTGATATGGATTGTTGAGTGGCTATGCTATCATTTGTATGATGTCTCCAATCTCTGTTTGAGCATTTACAGTTGTTATGCTGCCCGATTTCTTCCAGAAACACTAATGCCTTTGCATTATATCGTGTTTCAGATGTCTGGCCGCATCCCTCACCAAGTGGTTCGTTTGAATCGATGCATTAATGTGCCCGGTCACACGGCCATGCTAGTCCGTGTGCTGACTGAGACCGGTTATCGCTGGTATCCTGAGTACACCATGGAGGAATAGTACCGGGATTTCAATCAGAGTCAGTATTTCTGCACAGTCCGGATATACCCCTCATATCCTGGAGCTAATGACCCCATCCATTGGTCTTATGGACTCGGGGTTACCATCGAGATGGCAGTGCAGGATGCCGCTTATTCGATGATGACCATTCTCCGTGCTAGGCATGCCCTGTTGCTGAACACTGAGTTCTGTTACATGCCAGCTTCGCTTCCCGAAGAGGAAGGCTACTACACTGGTCTGTATACTGATGCTGCTCATGAAGAGCCACTGCTTCAGACTACTGTTCAGATGTTGGAGGATAGGGACCATGAGGTCCGTGCCCTCCGAATGGAGCTGTATAACACTCGAGCCGCTCATTGGACTACTTTGACACGTCTTGCACCTGCTGTGCACGCCGGATATCTGGACATGCGGGATTTGTACCCCGTGCGGACTCGTCTGCCTGATCGCATGGATTGGCGTGACGTTGGGGGTATTACACCTCCACGTGGGCGTCGGTTACCACCAGCATCGGGACCGAGACCACACCCATGTCCCTATGGTCCACAGCCTTCGAGTGCTCGCGAGTTCCAAGATCCATCTGTTCCACTTCCAGGCTACGGTGGTAATCTTTACGAGGATTACTACGCGAATGTCTGAGCTAGGCCGTGGTTGTAGTAGTATTGTAGTAGTTGTATTTCCACAGTCCTGTGCGTCTTGTGGAGTATGACGTAGTGTGTACTGAGTTCCGGAGGTGTAGTTAAATAATGTATAGGAGCTTGGAATGCCTCTGATGGGATGTATCTTCTCTCACCGCAGTTGTACTTTAGCCTTGGCTTGTACTAAACTTTGTATGGTGTGTATGACCACTGGTGTATATATAGCAGTTCCTATATTGCCATGTCGTACAGATGAACATCTTTGCGTTCCGTGTCATCCATTACATTCTGCACTTCTATGTCAATTTTTTGCCATCCTTGTCTAAACCGTTGTTTTGTTTTCCTAGGATGGTCAACACTCGCAGCACTCCTGCTGCTCAGGAGCAGGGTGAGGCTAGTGGGGCTAGAGACGGGAATTTGCCCCAGCCACCCTCCTTGGCGGAAGTTATGCTTGAAGCAGAACGGAACAAGAGAGAGACCAACCGTCTGCTGGAACGCATAGAGCAGAACACTGGGTTCCGTCAGAGGAATGACGTGGTGTCAATCCACGATTTTATCAAGATGTGTCCACCGAAGTTCCATCACTCCACTGAACCTCTAGATGCTGATGACTGGCTACGTAGTATTACCCACAAGCTACATTCTGCCCGTGTGGCCGAAGCTGACAAGGTTATCTACGCCGCCTACCATCTTGAGGGCCCTGCCAGTCTTTGGTGGGAAAACTTTGAAGCTATGCGTCCTGCTGGCCAAGTCACTACCTGGGTTGAGTTCTGTGAGGCATTCCGTGAACACCACATTCCGGAAGGTCTCATGGATCGCAAGCGGGAGGAATTCTGTAATTTCACCCAGGGCCGTTTAACTGTGGATGGCTATAGTCGCGAGTTTGGTAACCTGGCACGATATGCACCTGAAGAAGTATCCACCGATGCCAAGAAGCACGCGAGGTTCCGCAAGGGACTCAGCCCTGAACTTCGCCGAGATCTACGTCTGCATGAGTGCACTTCCTTCCAGAAGTTGGTAAACAAGGCTATCAGTGCTGAAACAGGCCAGACCGACTTCGAGGCCACCCGCAAGCATACTCGAGACTTTGGTTCCTCATCCGGCTCTGGCTCTCACAAGCGCCGTGTGTGGGTTCCTAACACTGCTCTGCCACCCAAGTATACACCGAGGCCATCCTATGAGACGCCTCGCCCAACTCAACAGTTTGCACCTGCTAAGACCTATGGAGGACCACCTTCCAACTTTGCTCCACGCACCACCACTGTGACATGTTTCAAGTGTGGAGAACCGGGACACTACATGCGTGATTGTCCCCAGAACCAGCCAGGAAAAACCGTTGGCCGTGGTAAGCCAACCGGCAAGGTGAATTATGTCAAGCCAATCCCCACTGCACGTGGTCATGTCAACTATGTCTCTGCTGAGGAAGCTCATGAGGATCCTAACGTCGTCCTTGGTACGCTTCTCGTCAACTGCCATCCGGCATCTGTTCTTTTCGATACTGGAGCATCCCATTCGTTCATATCTGAGAGCTATGCTCGATTGCACAACATGACTTTTTGTGACATGCCTACTTCCATGGTTATTCAAACTCCTGGTTCAAAGTGGCAAACCTCTAGGGTAAGCCATGGAAATGAAATCCTTGTTGATAGACTTGTTTTCCTAGCATCTTTAATCGCTCTCAAGTCCTCAGACATAAACATCATTTTGGGTATGGATTGGATGACAACTCATTACACCAAGATTGATTGCTTTACTAGGACCGTTCAACTTACACATCCATCCGGCAAGATAGTCAATGCCTTGACTCGAATGGCTGAGCGTCAGCTCTACTCTCTTAATGCCAGCCCTCTACCAGAGCTCGAAGATATCCCGGTAGTCCGTGACTTCCCGGATGTTTTTCCAGAAGAACTGCCAGGAATTCCACCTGACAGAGATGTCGAGTTCGTGATAGATCTTATCCCTGGAACTGTCCCAATCTCTAGGAGACCTTATAAGATGGCACCACTAGAATTAGCTGAGCTAAAGAAACAACTCGATGAGTCCTTGCAAAAGGGTTTCATCCGTCCTAGTTCTTCCCCTTGGGCTTGCCCCGTCCTCTTCGTCAAGAAGAAGGATGGAACGGAGCGGATGGTTGTAGATTACCGACCTGTCAATCTGGTCACCATAAAGAATAAGTATCCGCTCCCCAGGATCAACGACCTGTATGATCAGCTCGCTGGATCCTCAGTCTTCTCTAAGATGGATTTGAGGTTGGGCTACCATCAAATCAAAATCAAGAACGGGGACATTCCTAAAACGGCTTTTGTTACTCGTTATGGCCAATATGAGTACACCGTTATGTCCTTTGGGTTAACCAATGCCCCAGCTACCTTTTCTCGGTTAAAGAATTATATATTCATGGAGTATTTGGATAAATTCGTCGTGGTATACCTCGATGATATACTCATCTATTCCAAGAACAAGGAAGATCATGCCGAGCATTTAAGGCTGGTATTGACGAAACTTCGAGAGCACTGCCTTTATGCCAAATTCTCTAAATGTGAATTTTGGTTGCCAGAAGTAACCTATCTAGGTCATGTGATCTCTGGCAAGGGTATTGCTGTCAATCCCGAGCGAGTTCAAGCCGTCCTTGATTGGACTCCTCCTGAATCGGTCAAGCAAGTTAGGAGCTTTCTTGTATTAGCGAGCTATTGCCGACGTTTCGTCGAGAATTTCTCCAAGGTTGCTAAACCTCTAACCGAACTCCTCAAGAAAGATAAAAAGTTTGAGTGGACCCCACAGTGCGAGTCCAGTTTTCAGGAACTGAAAAGACGCCTGACATCTGCACCTGTACTGGTACCACCAGATTTTTCCAAGGATTTTATAATCTACTGCGACGCCTCGCGACAAGGACTAGGTTGCATACTCATGCAAGATCGTCAAGTGATTGCATACGCATCCCGACAGTTGCGTCCACATGAGGATAACTATCCTACTCATGATATAGAACTTGCAGTTGTAGTCCATGCACTCAAAACATGGCGACATTATCTCCTTGGTAATCGCTGTGAAATCTTCACCGATCACCAAAGTTTGAAGTATATCTTCACCCAACCGGATCTAAATCTCAGGCAAAGACGTTGGGTTGAGTTGCTCACCGACTACGACTTAGGAATCACTTATACCCCTGGAAAGGCCAATGTCATGGCTGATACACTAAGTCGTAAGTCATATTGTAACAATTTAATGTTACAACAAGGTCAACCACTTCTCCACGAGGAATTCCGTAAGCTTAACCTTCACATTGTTCCTCGAGGATTCCTTTCCACCTTGGTGGCGAAACCTACCCTTATGGATCAAGTTATAGCTGCCCAGAAGCGTGATAAAGGTATAACCCGACTCCAAGAGAACATTGCTAGCGGACTCGCTAAAAGTTTCTCTATGGATGATCGAGGTGTAGTGTACTTCGAGAACCGCTTGGTGGTTCCCAAGAACCACCATCTACGGCAGTTAATCCTTAAGGAGGCTCATGAATCTCCTCTCACGATTCATCCCGGTAGTACCAAAATGTATCAGGATCTACGCCAGAGATTCTGGTGGACTAGGATGAAGAGAGAAATCGCTCAATTCATTGCTAACTGCGACGTTTGTCGTCGAGTCAAAGCAGAGCATCAACGGCCTGCTGGCACCCTTCAACCTTTAGCTATTCCTGAATGGAAATGGGACAAAGTCGGTATGGACTTCATTACCGGTTTTCCCAGGACCAGGAAAGGGAATAATGCTATCTTCGTCGTTATCGACCGCCTATCTAAAGTAGCTCATTTCCTGCCTGTTCGCGAGAGTATTACCGCTAGCCAGCTAGCAGACTTATATGTCTCTCGAATAGTATCACTTCATGGTGTGCCGTTGGAGATTAACTCAGACCGTGGAAGTCTTTTCACTTCACGATTTTGGGAAAGTTTCCAGAATGCTATGGGAACTCATCTCTCCTTCAGTACCGCCTTCCATCCCCAGTCAAGTGGTCAAGTGGAACGAGTCAATCAAATTCTGGAAGACATGCTTCGAGCCTCTGTCATTTCTTTCGGTATGGAATGGGAAAAATGTCTTCCATTTGCCGAATTCGCTTATAACAATAGTTATCAAGCCAGCTTGGGCAAAGCTCCCTTCGAAGTTCTATATGGACGAAGGTGTCGAACACCTCTTAACTGGTCAGAGACCGGGGAAAGACAATTCTTTGGCCCGGATATGATCCAGGAAGCAGAGGAACAAGTTCGCATCGTTCGTGAGAGATTGAAAACAGCCCAGTCTCGCCAAGAGAGCCAATATGATAGTCATCATAAGGCTGTGACTTTTGAAGTCGGCGATAAGGCTTACCTTCGGGTTACTCCTCTTAAGGGAACCCATCGCTTCGGTATCAAAGGCAAATTGGCCCCTCGTTTCATCGGTCCTTTTCGCATTCTTGCCAAACGAGGAGAAGTAGCCTACCAACTGGAACTACCTCTGCACCTCTCCAGAGTTCATGATGTTTTCCACGTTTCTCAACTCAGGCGTTGCTTCTCGGATCCTATCCGCGGAGTGGACCACGAAACGCTTGATCTCCAGGACAATCTCACATATCGAGAATACCCTGTTCGTATTCTAGATCAAACCGAGCGCACCACTCGATGCCACAATATCAAATTTCTCAAGGTTCAATGGTCACATCATTCCGAGAGTGAAGCTACTTGGGAAAGGGAGGATCGTCTTCGACTTGAGTACCCCACCCTCTTTCCGGAGGAACCTGAATCTCGGGACGCGATTCTTTTAAGTGGGGGTGAGTTGTCACATCCCTAGTTAGCACTTGCATTAGGGTTAGTTGGTGTGTGCATCATGTTAACTTTTCAAAGAAATTTGAAATGGGAATGACAGAAACCCCAGCACCCCTCTCCTAACAACTAGGGTTTGCTAAAATATTTTCCAATGTACCCAAAATGCCCTTCAAAAATGTTCATCATTTCTGCCATGGCCTTAAACCTCTGCCAAAAGTGGTGCACATTTTTCTAGGACACTCAAGGGCTTTGGATTAAATCATATGGTATTTGTATTTGGGCATTTAAATACTTTAAAATATTTTAAATGCTCAAATAATCATGAACTATAATGTTTCCTACTGTTCATATTATATACAGTAGGTATGACAAGTTTCATGAGTTATAAAAATGTTTTGGCATTTTTATTAATTGAACAAAGCTGCAAAAGAAATGAAACAGAAAGAAAAATAGAAAAAAAAGAGAGAGAAGAAAACTTACCTGGCGCCCCACCCAGCCCACCTGCCGGCCGAGCCCAGCTGCCGCTCCAGCGAGCTGCTTGGCTCGGCCAGGCAGGTAGGCAGGTGCTCGACGGCGACCGCGCCGCGCGCCACGCAGCTGCCCGCCGCCCTCCTTCCTCCCCTCGCCGCCCTGGAAGCCTGGTTCGGTCACACACGTCGCCCCCGACCTCGCAGACACCTCTCTCTCTCCCCGGCTCCTCTCCCTCGCTCTCCCCGCGCCATGGCCGACGCCGTCGTGCTCGCACCGTCGTAGAAGCCGCGCCCACCGTCATCCCTGAGCCCCGCCTTGGTGTCCGTCGTCTCCGCCGTCCTCGACTGGTTCGAACAGGCCGAGCCCCGAGCGCTCGCCCGCCCTGGAGACGCCCCCCGACCTCTTCTTCTCCAACTCCGGCCGCGGAGATCCCCCTCGCCGTCCCGCTCAGCTCCGACCACCCCCGAGCTCGCTCCGGCGCCTGCTGCAACCCCTGTGAGCCCAGCTTCGTCCTCCCCCTCTCCGTTGGCTCTCTTTTGCCCTGGAACGCACCGCACGAAGCTCACCTGCACGCACCGCCGCCGTGCTCGCCGCCGGTGTTGCTCCGGTGACCATTTGGTCACTGGCACCCGTCCATCACACTCACCGCAGTGCGTAGATGCGAAAGGTGCTACGCACGCATCGCCTAGGCCCCTGCAGCCGCATCTCCACACACGCCCGACGCCGGTCGCCGCCGTCGAGCTTGTTGCCGTCGTCTCCGGCCACCCCAGGTCCAGCGACCACCACCATTCGACGCGCCATGACAAGAGCTTTCCAACGCGCCTAGCCGCAGCTCGAGCCGTGCCCCGTAGACAATTTCTGAAGCACGCCGCCGTACTTGGCCTCGCCGGCGTCACGTCGCCGGCGGGTTTGACCTGTTTGACCAGGGGGTTGACTACCCCTGGGTCACTGACGTGTGGGCCACCTTTGGCTAATTAGTTAGTTTAATTAAGTTTCTGTTAAGTTAATTAGTTAATTAGTTTAGTCACTGACCCGTGGGCCCGGGACCCACTGACAGCTAATTAGTTTTAGTTTAACTCTAATTAACTTAGTTAATTAGTTGTGACACTGACCAGTGGGTCCCACTGGTCAGGTTTGACTTGGACTGGCCCTGTTGACTGACTGACGTCAGCATGATGTCATGCTGACGTAGTAAAGGTTTTTCTGGGATTTTTAGATTTATAAATAATTCAGGAAATTCCAGAAAATACCCAAAACTTCTAAAAATCATATAAAATTAACCATAGCTCAGATGGAAAAGATTTATATATGAAAAATGATCAGAAAAATCCAATCTTTCTAGTGGCACTGGTTTCATGCATGTTTGAACAAGTTAACTTGTTCTATACATCAAAAACATGATAATGCACTTATTTAAATAATAGTTTGAACTCCAATTTGAATCTTTGATTCAAATAGGTTCAAACCCTTCTGGTTTTAGTTGCATTAGCCAACACACAAGCATCTTGCCATGTCATGAGCATGCATCATATTGTTGCATTTGTTTTTTAATGATTGTATCGCCGGTATTCTTTGTGTTAGGTCCTGCTCCCGAGGATACTGCTGCGTATCCAGTTGAAGAGCAGTACCCGACAACTACTTTGTCAGGCAAGCAATCATTGATCATTCCGATACAAACCCAATCTTCTCGCTCCTGCTCTCTTTTACTGCATTAAGGCAACAGCGTGTGAACTGCTACTTGCTGCGGTAGTTGAACCCTATCCCTTGCATGACCTGTCATTGCCACAGTAAATAGTTGAAACCCACTAGCATGTGTAGGAGTTGATTGAGCCATGTGATGTGTGATCCACCATGCTATTTGCTTATGTTGCCTGCTATGCTTAGAGTTGTGTCTGGTCTGGTTCATCTGGGTGATGGATCAGAGTGAAATGATCATATCGATAAAGAGAAGGAAGTGTGGAATACGCTTGGTAAAGGTATCGATGAAAGGCCATGTAGGAGTACGTGGTGGGTTGTTTCATTGGAATCGTCCATAGGACCCGAGATCTGTGTGTGTGACCCAAGTTACAGTTACTACCACACATTGGGCCCTGAAATATGACCCCGCTCGACTTATTGACTGCCCTTGTACTCTGTCCAGGAGTTGCAACTAGTTTCTGGTGTTTATAGTTTACTGGAGGTCGTGCACAGCGCTGACCCTCGGGGTGGGCTGTGATGCGACAGGTACGTGGCACGGTGTACCGGTTGCCCGTTTGGTGACTCGGGAACCCTGTACACATCGTTTGGGGCCGTGAGCGACACCCCGGCCGGATATCCCCACGGATGGAACCCAAATAGGCGATAAACCTGGATGAGAGACTTGAGTGGTTGGTTAGGTCGTGGTCTACACCCACGTCGGCTTTCGCTTGAAGTCTGCCGAGCACATGTCGTGTGCAGACGCTAAGTGGTGAAAACATGTGTGAAGAAGTACACCCCTGCAGGGTTATCAAACTATTTGAATAGCCGTTGTTCGCGGTACGGACTACTTGGTTGCTCTTACAGTTCATAGACAAGTTGATGGATACTACTAAAAGCCTCAAGATAAGCGTGAGTGCCGTGGATGGCCTTCCGTAGGATGACGGAAGAGGATCCTCGGTAGTGTATTGATGTGGTGAGTAGTGGACTCGTGTTCGTAATAACATCTTGCAATCTGTTGAGAGTTGTAGTATAGGATAGCCAAGGTCAAAGCTAGCATTCTGCTATGAACTCCACTACCCCCCCTTGATAATGTTGCATGTATGATAGGTTCTATGGTAAGACTTGCTGAGTACCTTTGTACTCATGTTTGCTTAATAACTGTTGCAGAGGAGAACCCTGCCCCTGCTGATGGGTTCTACATAGACGTTGACGTCGACGAGTAGCTTGACACCCAGACGGAGATCTGGAGCTTGTGAAGGGCCTTGTAGATAGTCAGGCTACACCAAGCCTGTTTTATTTTCTAAGTTGTCTGTACTCAGACATGTAGCTTCCGCTTGTGCTTATATGACTGTATGACTTGAGTGTTGGGTCATGTGACCCCTACCTGTATGGATATGTTATGTATGGCTCTTGGAGCCTTTTAAATAAAGTACTTTGAGTCATAGAGTTCTGTTGTGATGCAATGTTGTATTTGCACATATTGAGCATATTGTGTGTATGATTGAAATGCTTGGTATGTGTGGGATCCGACACCTAGTTGTTTTCCTTTGGTAGCCTATCTTACAGGGAAATGCCTCCTAGTGTCTCCAATGAGCCTTGGTAGCTTGCTACTGCTCGGAACACGTAGGCTGGCCGGCATGTGTCCTTCTTCGTTCCTGTGTCTGTCCCTTAGGGGAAATGTCACGCGTTGTTCCTTTAAGTCCATGTAGCTTGCTACGACTTGGGTTCATACGTTGATGACCGACACGTTCGTTGCTGGGTCATGGATGCCTGTCTCTGTAATTTAGTGCCACTTTTGGTTTATAACTAGCCATGTCGGCCCGGGTTCTCTGTCATATGGATGCTAGCGACACTGTCATATACGTGTGCCAAAATGCACAAACGGTCCCGGGCCAGGTAAGGTGGCACCCGTGGGGTTACCGTGCGTGAGGCCGCAAAGTGATATGACGTGTTACAGCTAGATCGGTGTGACTTAGGATCGGGGTCCTGACAATGCCCATGTTTTCCTGTCTGCCTCCTATTGTAACCATGATCCTGTCTAACCACCCTACCCATGCAAACCATTGATTGGCTATACGTAGGCTTCGCTCAGCCCCTCTTATAGCATTGCTAGTTGCAGGTGAAGATTGAAGATGCTTGCTTCATGTTGAAGTTATGTGGGTTTATATCACACTATATTAATTATTAAATGAAATCATCTATATATTGGCAATTGGTGGAAGGCTAAGCCTTTTGCTTGGTGTTTTGTTCCACTCATGCCACTAGGAACCGTATAAACCGGTGTTATGTTCCTTTATTATGCGTTCCTCACACAGGTTGGGTTATGGGGCCCCCTTGATAAACCGCTATGTGCTAAGTCTTTTCCAGCAAGTCCCAACATTGGTACTATTCGCCTAATAACTAATAAAACTTGCATAGGGACTAGCTATCCCTTTTATTTTAATCAACAACCCCGGCCAGTGCTCCACATGAGTGTTGGTCCGAAACGGGGAGTCTGCGGGGCCACTACGAGGAAACTCGAGGTTTGGTAAAAACCTATAGAATCGCCCATCCGGTCGTGTCCTGAGACTAGATACGCGCGGCTACCTATCAGGGTGTCGACACGCCGGGAGGATTTGCTGGATTAGCCTTACCTTAGTTCGGAGTATCTTGAGCACGGGATTCCGAGAATACTCGGGCCTTCCCACCTTGGAGTTGCGACTCCGCGGATCGTGGGCTTGTCATGGGCCAAGTTGGAACACCCCTGCAGGGTTTGAACTTTCTAAAGCCGTGCCCGCGGTTATGTGGCAGATGGGAGCTTGTTAATATCCGTATGTAGAAAACTTGACACCATGTTCCAATACACTACCAGCGTGTGTACCGTGACTGTCATTTTCCGAAAGGGATTCGGGAGATGAACACGGTGGGGTTATGTTTGGCGTGCTTTAGTTAGGATCACTTCGTGATCATCTCTCGACCAAGGCACTTCTCTTCTCGCTCTCTTTTACGTAAGTTAGTGCTAGTGCTGCTGCAGATTCTTATTCTTTCTTCAGCCTTATCCACACCCAAGGCTTAAATAGTCGTGTTACCCGGGAACGGGATTGCCGAGTCCTCTGTGGCTCACAGTTACTTCACCACACCAGATGCAGGTTCAGCCGAGTTTGATGCAGGAGATGGATCAGAACTTCCGGGAGTTCTATGAAGAGCGTGGCCGTTTGCTTGTGTCGGTTTTCGACGATCAGTAGTGGTTTCTACTAGGATTCGATCTAGACCTGTGGCTTTATGTTGTTTTGGTATCTTTCTTTTGGATCTTCACCCGTAGTCGGGTTGTGATGTTTTCAATGATGGTTGCTTATGTAATGTATTGTGTGAAGTGGCGAGTGTAAGCCAACTATCTCCTTTTGCAATTTAATCCCTCTTTTACATGAGTCGTGCAAAGATACCAAACTTGCGATCATTCCAGAATGGGCTTATATCTTTAAGTCGTGCCTCGACATGTAGGAGATATAGTCCCATCCTGGGCATTACAAGTTGGTATTCAGAGCCTTCTCCGACCTAGAAGCTCCCACTGATTGATCGAATCGTTGACGGTTGAGTCTAGGCACACACTTGAAATTGTTTTGAGTCCTATATTTATATCGGAGAGTAGGATTTCTTTTGCTCCTCATCCCTTTTCACTCTGGTGAGGACTCCTGACGATTACTCTTGCCTCTTCTACTCTCAAAAAAATGCACCAATTTTTTTTAGGATCTCGCGAGTATTGTTTGGATTGTTCCGATGTCTTTGTGACGAGAACATTGTTCTCGATGCCTCCTGTCATTAGGGGTTGTGGCAGTGTCCCGGGGAGTTGAGCTCCGAGGTGTTGTCGTCACAAATCCATCGCGGCAGTACTAGAATACTTAAGACGGCCGACATAAAAAACTCTCCTATGCGGTTAGTGGCAAGATAACCCCGACATCACCCAGTACTGGGGAGGTAGTTCGGGAGTATTGCCATAGCTTATATAGTGGATGCGTTTCGAAGGTCCGAGGTAAACGGTTTTCGAGAAAGACTGGTTATGTGTTGAAGGATGGATACAGCTGGATGTAGGTTTAGAGTTGAGTGCGCGGTGCTTCCCCTGTATCCCCAACACCTAATTGCATAACTGGAAACTTTCGGAAATTAATAGGTGGGTTCATCTAGTAGTTCTAGGCATTCTTCCAACGAATGCACGATATGAAGTTCGGGGTTCTACATTGAGTGAAGTGGTTTTATGGGCTTGTTTCGATCGGGAGTTGCATCTTAAAGGGTCCTTGGCTATGCTGATCCGGGGATTGCAAAACCCTTTTGTAACACGTTCCATGAGCTTTCAGCACGAAGATGTCGAACGAAGCTTCTATCTTGTATTTGTTCTATCTGTTCCGTGTTCCATTTTATTTACCTTTTGTTCTCCAAGTGGCTTCTCGACAAGTTGATGTACCTACGGAATTCATTCGTTCAATTCTCTGTTCGGATAGATATGTTGCAACATAATCTTCTTCATAAACATATCTATCCTTTGTTTTTGTTTTGATTCTGGTATTCGAGTTGCTTCGATGCCAAATGTTGATTCCATACCTTTCTTAATCGGTGTTCTCATATTTCTATGGGAGTGCTAGTCCTTCTTAATCATCAAGATTGTCACGTTAATCCTTTTTCAACCGATGTGCCTTCTCTTCAAGTTATTCCATACAGACGCCGTTGAGAAATCTGACGATTTGTCTGTTTCATTCATTCCAAGTTGTCTTGTTTCCCCACCCTCCCACCCTTCTCTTTATGGAGCCAGCAATTCTTAAATGAAGTATCCATTTTATTCATGTGATGTTTCTTCATTCATTTCCTTCAATGTTCTTATCCGGTGATTATCGTAAAGATGCTCAGGAAACTCCAAGTTCATCATTCTTTTGTTCTCAAATTCTGCCGGTGGATGTAATTCAAGATTTCGGTGTTGATCTTATCCTTTTCCTCATTTCACAACGCTTTCTTATTCCGGTGCACCAATTAATCATTCTCCTCTTGCTAGTCATATCCGGAGTGCTAAAGATTCATAATTCCATTCTTAATCCGTTCAAATTATTTTTGAGGATTGTCATCTTATTCAAGCCATTTAATTCAACTGGTGCAATATCTCTTAAGCAATCTTTTTCAACGGTGATTTCTTTTGAGTGGGCCCTAACCCACAGGTCGTTTCCTAGGATCTTACCTGACTCTTCTATTTTTCTGGCGTTATACTCAAATTCTTTTAAAGTGTGACGTAAGAATGATTCCCATCAGTCACATGCCTTCTCCAAGATTGCTTTCAATTCTTGTTCATCATTGGTTCAACCTTTTAATTCTTCATTACGGAGTGCCTATACAATTCATGGTGGTGTATCTCATCATCTTCTCCGTTTTGAAGAACCGAAGACGAGTTCCTCTTGAATCCTTATCCGTTCTTCCAAGATTCGTGGTTCTAGCTTCATACCATCCTCATAAGTGTTCCGTTTGTGAGAATTCTCTTATAACCATCCGAAGCATTTCATGAATTCTTTTCTTTGTGATCCTCCGAAGGCCATCATTTCAGAAGATTTCTTCGTTCTCAGTTTTCAACTTCGTCCTCCAAATATTCTTCATTGATGTCTCTTCGTTCGTCTCCATATTTTCACGGTGGTTCTTTCAAGATTACCCTTCCGTTGTTATCGTTTTAATTCATTTGTTCTTTTCACAATTCTACCGGTGCTCATTGAATAATTATCCGAGGTTGTGCTAGATCTCTCTTTAATCCTTTTCAAGAAGAATAAGTAGTATGCCAAATCCTTGGTTGTCATCAATTTAAATTGGTGAAGGAGATGCATGACATAATTCTTATTCTTATTCCTTCAAGTTGATTTAATTCTTTTGTCTGGAGCTTGTTCATCATATCATATTCTCGGTCCTAAGTTGTTCATCTTGTTTTCCGGAGCTCCAAGTTATTTCAATTATATCTTTTCAAAGCTCCATCTAATTCATCACAGGCCTTAAATCTTACTCTTTTCATTTTTCACTTCTCATGCTTTCATTAGCGGAGTTTTCATGGTGGTTCATCATGTTTTAATTCATCCTTGAAGTTTTCATCAAGATTCTTGTTGGAGCTCAAGCATTCTTCATCATGCTTTCCAAGTGCAATTCTTTCTACCTTATTGGTTGAGATGGTGGTATACCATTTTTAACAATTTTCCTTCATGTTGCATGATTCACAAGTTGTCAGGAATGAGATATTTAAACCCACCATTTTCTTTGTTCAGGAGATCTTCCCAACCATTGAATTTATTTGTTGGAGTAATCTTGGGTTGTATTTCACCTAAAGCTTTTCCTGAGATTTGTTGCTATTATGGTGCTTATAATTGACCCAAGTTCTTCATTTATCATTCCGGTGAAATAAGTTTTTCATCTCCTTGTTGATCACAGTCCAATCAATCGTTTCCGTTAGTGGCCGGTTGTCACCTCTTAATTTTGAGATGTTTCCCATAAGCCCACATCAAGCTTATTCGTTTTCATTGTTGATTTTTCCATCAACCCCATTCAACCCTTCTTTGTAAGGAGGATTTCCTAATTCATTTGTGGGAGAAGTTGTCATTTTTTCTTCTCCATTCATTTCTTTCATGGATCTTTATTCTATTCTTTCATTCCAGTGGCATTGTTATGTTGCTCTCTCCAAACCATCATCTCATTTTATCGAGATCATGTTCTTTCCCTTGCTTATCATTTAACCGGAGTGTTGTATTCTCCATTCTAATTCTCTCATCTCATCAAGTTTTTGCCTCTCTTTTCAACCGGAGTGCTGTCTGAATCCTTCTTACCCCTTGTGACATTCTTTTAATTGGTTCAGAGGCTGTGTGTTGTTGTTTTCATCAAGTATAATTCCATCTCCTCTAGTTCATGTTAATTCCTTCCATTTTCAGTCGGAGTGCTGTCCGAATTCTGTCATTCTTATTCCTTGGCTATGCCGTTGCAGTTTCATATTCTTTTGGTTCGTAAGCTCTTGTTTCATGTCCTTCAACCTACAAGGTTCTCGTTATGTTCCTTGTTCCTCCTTTTTACCGGAGTGCTCTCAACTTCGTTCATCTCGTTGTATTCTTTATTTCAAGTTTGGTCAACCTATCATGGTTCTTTGGTTTCACTCGTTTGTCGAAGAAGCAACTTTGTTTTACCTCTTCCTCTTCCGTTTTTACCCGGTGCCATCTCTAGGATCTCGGGTCGAGATCCTCTGTTAGTGTGGGAGAGTTGTGACGCCCGAAGACCGACGTCCCAGAAGATCCCAGAAGATTCCAGAAGATTCCAGATGTTTCGGGTTCTCCCGTGTGTGTCATTGTGCTTGTGTAATATTTTTTTTTGCATTGCATCATGTCATCATGCCATCATGTCATATTTCTTTTGCTTCTCAACCTAAATAAATTGTGTGGACCTTCGGTCCATTTAAATCGAGGGAAGTATGATTTCTCTTTATAACATATAAAAGCCTCTCAATATTATTAGGGAGCTAAACAATAAATATTCCATTCCCTGGAATCACCTATAACACAATTGCACCATCCTTCAATTTTCTTTTATCCAATTCAACTTCATTTCTTCCTTTGAGGCCTTTTAGTAAAATTGTGTTGCAATTTTACTTCATCCACAAATGTTCCAAATCTTCCCATAAATCACATCTAATGTGTAGGGCCATCTCTTGAAATTCCAACCCTTTTGAATTTCATCTAAAGGGATTTCTAAATTTAAACAGTTTGACTTTTATTCAAACTTGTTGAATTGTCATCTTCCAAAAGTCCTCAGACAATTTTAATTAAATTCCTTACATTTTTGTGAGTCCAGGGAATTTTACCCTATGCCCTAAGCCTATTCCTATCTCCTCCTTTCTTTTCTTTTCCTTTGTGGTTTTCCGTTTTATTTGGTAAATAGCATTGCAGAGAGCAGCCGTAGCTGGCCCAACAACATCAGTCTCCTGGCCCATCTCCTCCAGGCCCAGCCGGCCAAACCTCCCTCCGGCCCGGTTTCCTCTCCGTAGCCCTAGCGACGACCGCAACATCTCTCCCCTCGCTCCCTCCTCGATTCCTACCGCCGCCACCCTCTCGTTCCCTCGCCCCGATCCCATCTCGCACTCGACCCCGCTCCCTCCAGCCTCGCGGCGCCCGAGAGCCCCGATCCCATCGCCCCGCACCTCCGTATCCATCTCTCTCGCGACCTCACATTTCCATCCTCTCGATCCACCCCGATTTCACTCGCGCCAGCCCGATCCCCTTGTCAGGCCGACATCGTCAGCCGCGTCGCGCCCCCAATCGCAGGCCGCCGCATCGCCAGGAGAGGAGCTCCCCAGCGCGTCGGCCCCTTCCTCCGCCGCGCGCCAAGGCCGCGCCTCAGCTTCCTCCAGGCCCCAGCGCCGCTCGCCTCCTTCTTCTACGCAGCCAAGCCGGCCGCCCACCCTTAGCATCGCTGCGCCAGCGCCCCTCCTCGGCCAGGAGCTGTCGCCTGAGGCTGCAGCCACCTCCGCCAGGGTCCGCGCCCTTCTCCTTCGCGCAGCGCCTGCCATGGCGCCTCCAGCACGCTCCGTCCTCCAGCTCGCCGGCCAGAGCCACCGCACCTCTGCCTCGTCCCGTGCGGCCTCTACCTCGCCTCCTCCGCGCCAAGTCCAAGTCCCTCCCGCCGTCGTCCGTCGTCCGGCGTCCGCCCCCCAAGGCAGCAGCCTCCTCGCCGTGTCCGAGACCGCCTTGTTTTGTGGTTGTTGCTGTTGTTTTTTCGCCAAGCACTGTACCGAATGTCTACGAGGCGAGTACGACTACAGAAGATGCTCGAGGATCCCTTGGGCGTCAAGTTCCACAACGATGCCAAGTACGACTACACGGCGACCCGACAAGTACCACTACCGTCGCCCCGGAAAACGATGGATGCGCCAAGTACATCTACGAACGGAACGAGTACATCTACGAACGTGAACAACTACCGTCGCCGAGACCGCAAGTACCTCTACATGAACGTGTACCACGATGACCTCGTTTCCTCGTGTACGACTACTTCCCACGACGACTACGTGAACGACTTCTTCCACTACGTCTCGAACCGCCCCGGAACGGATGTTCCGAAGGTATAACCCCGAGACGATGACCCGATGAATGTGTGTTGTATGAGATGTATCGAATGTTTGCACCGTGCCCGTTTCATCTTTTGTCGTGCTCCTCTGTTGCCTCGTCGCCGACCCGTGGGAACCCGGTGACGGGATCACCCCACCTTTCAGCTTGTTCGACTCGCTCACGCCACCTTTGCTTTTGCACCGGTCTCTCAACGAGAAACCGGAACCGAGATGTTGCCGTTGCATCATTTTCGGATCGTTGCCGTGGCACCCTTTCCTTCCACCACGGTGACAAATACTTCATATCTCTTCATGTTAACTCTTTAATATAATTGCATAAACTTGATCATGTCATCCGCATCATATTAACAACATTAAATGTGTGAATTTGTTGTCTGCTTATAATTACTAAACATGCTCATGGGGTTTTTCCGGATTTGTTGTTGTTATTTTCCGGCCTCATTTAAAATGTCTAAATAGGTAGTTTGTTTTTGCTTCACCTATTGCCATGTTAACCAACATTTAATCTTGTCTTGTAAGTAACGAGAGTCAACTAAATAATTAACATGTGGTGTTTCGTCAATATGCAACTCATTGCATATTGAGCTCCACTTAACTTGTAGTTTTGTTTGTGCACTTTACCATGCCATGCATATTTTAAACCGGACATGCATCATACTTGGATGTGCATCGTATGCCATGTCTATGCTTGTGTGTTCACCGTGTTGTTTGCTTCTTTCCGGTTGCTTCTCTTGTTAGCTTCGGTTTCGTTTTGGAGTTGTGAGGATTCGCTCGTCTATGTTGCTCCGTCTACTTCATGGACCCGTTCTTCTCCCTTGCGGAATCCCATGCAAGATGACCAAACCCGGATACCATTACTATCTTTGCCTATTGCTAGAGTATCGCTCTTTAGTATATTGCCTCGATGCCCATGTTTTCCTGTCAGCCTCCTATTGTAACCATGATCCTGTCTAACCACCCTACCCATGCAAACCATTGATTGGCTATACGTAGGCTTCGCTCAGCCCCTCTTATAGCATTGCTAGTTGCAGGTGAAGATTGAAGATGCGTGCTTCATGTTGAAGTTATGTGGGTTTATATCACACTATATTAATTATTAAATGAAATCATCTATATATTGGCAATGGGTGGAAGGCTAAGCCTTTTGCTTGGTGTTTTGTTCCACTCATGCCGCTAGGAACCGTATAAACCGGTGTTATGTTCCTTGATTATGCGTTCCTCACACGGTTGGGGTTATGGTGCCCCCTTGATAAACCACTAAGTGCTAAGTCTTTTCCAGCAAGTCCCAACATTGGCACTATTCGCCTAATAACTAATAAAACTTGCATAGGGACTAGCTATCCCTTTTATTTTAATCAACAACCCCGGGCCAGTGCTCCACATGAGTGTTGGTCCGAAACGGGGAGTCTACGGGGCCACCACGAGGAAACTCGAGGTTTGGTAAAAACCTGTAGAATCGCCCATTCGGTCGTGTCCTGAGACTAGATACGCGCGGCTACCTATCAGGGTGTCGACACGCCGGGAGGATTTGCTGGATTAGCCTTACCTTAGTTCGGAGTATCTTGAGCATGGGATTCCGAGAATACTCGAGCCTTCCCACCTTGGAGTTGCGACTCCGCGGATCGTGGGCTTGTCATGGGCCAAGTTGGAACACCCCTGCAGGGTTTGAACTTTCGAAAGCCGTGCCCGCGGTTATGTGGCAGATTGGAGCTTGTTAATATCCGGTTGTAGAAAACTTGACACCATGTTCCAATACACTACCAGCGTGTGTACCGTGACTATCATTTTCCGAAAGGGATTCGGGAGATGAACACGGTGGGGTTATGTTTGGCGTGCTTTAGTTAGGATCACTTCGTGATCATCTCTCGACCGAGGCACTTCTCTTCTCGCTCTCTTTTACGTAAGTTAGTGCTAGTGCTGCTGCAGATTCTTATTCTTTCTTCAGCCTTATCCACACACAAGGCTTAAATAGTCATGTTACCCGAGAACGGGATTGCGGAGTCCTCTGTGGCTCACAGTTACTTCACCACACCAGATGCAGGTTCAGCCCAGTTTGATGCAGGAGATGGATCAGAACTTCCGGGAGTTCGATGAAGAGCGTGGCCGTTTGCTTGTGTCGGTTTTCGACGATCAGTAGTGGTTTCTACTAGGATTCGATCTAGACCTGTGGCTTTATGTTGTTTTGGTATCTTTCTTTTGGATCTTCACCCGTAGTCGGGTTGTGATGTTTTGAATGATGGTTGCTTATGTAATGTATTGTGTGAAGTGGCGAGTGTAAGCCAACTATCTCCTTTTGCAATTTAATCCCTCTTTTACATGAGTCGTGCAAAGATACCAAACTTGCGATCATTCTAGAATGGGCTTATATCTTTAAGTCGTGCCTCGACACGTAGGAGATATAGTCCCATCCTGGGCATTACATAAAGGCCCCTGGGTCCCCAAGAAAGTGAAAGATCAAGCAGGAAATGATGTGCTCGACCTGTCGTGTCCTATTCACACGAAGAAAGATGAAGAGGGGAACTTGGTTTATCCCAAACACACCACTCGATAGTGTCGGCTCCTGATTCAGAATTTCCAGAAAGATCAGCCGACTGAGAAAGAGAAGGAATCAGAAGAGACCGAAGACAAAGAAGGGGATGGAGGTTACCCCCAGATCAACTCCACCCTGATGATTTTTGCTGATGTTGAAAGCAAAAGTCGAGTGAAAGTTATCAACAGAGAAGTCAACATGGTTGCTCTGGCAACAACGACGTACCTGAAATGGTCCAAGACTCCCATCACATTCGACCAGTCCGACCACCCCGCACATAGTGCACCCCCTGGGCGGCAAGCGTTGGTGGTCGACCCAGTTGTCGAGGGCACTCGTTTGACCAAGGTTCTGATGGATGGCGGTAGTGGCCTGAACATTCTGTATGCTGAAACCCTCCGTGGGATGGGCATTCCGATGTCCAAGCTGAGTGAGAGTAACATGAGATTTCACGGGGTAATCCCCGGAAAAAAAGACGACTCACTTGGTCAAATCTCACTCGACGTGGTTTTCGGTGATTCAAAGAAAAGCTGACGTTTGAGGTGGTGGACTTCCACAACGCCTATCATGCCATTCTGGGTAGGCCTACCTACACCAGTTTAATGGCTCGACAGTGTTATGTGTACCTCAAACTGAAGATGCCGGGGCCCAACGGCGCTATAACCGTCACAGGGAATCGGCAGAAGGCAGAAGAGTGCTTCCAGAAAGTCTCAAAAATTGCTGACGAGTAGATGGTAGGAGTAGAGATGGAGGAGTACCAAAAGAATGTGGATCCGAGTGATTTGCCGCGGGCTAAGAAGCCAGCTTTTGAGTCAGCCCTCCAGTCGGCGGGGGAGACGAAGCCTGTGCACATTCACCCCACCGACCGCAATGCGGCTCCCACCCACATCTCAACTACACTCGACAGCAAATAGGAAGAAGCACTCCTCCAGTTCCTCCATGAGAACTGGGACATCTTCGCATGGAAACCATCCGACATGCCAGGTGTACCTAGGGGACTGGCTGAGCACCGTTTGCGAGTCGACCCAAAGGTGAAACCCGTAAAGGAACATCTCCGTCGGTCTGCCGCGGAGAAGAGAAAGGCAATTGGCGAAGAGGTAGCTCGGCTTCTGTTAACTGAGTTCATCCGCGAGATCTACCACTCCGAGTGGCTCGCCAATGTGGTCATGGTCCCCAAGAAGGACAAATCCCTCCGCATGTGCATTGATTTCAAGCACATAAATCGGGCCTGCCCTAAAGATCATTTTCCTCTCCCCCGCATCGATCAGATAGTCGACTCGACAGCAAGGTGCGAGCATTTGTCATTTCTGGACGCGTATTCCGAGTACCATCAGATCCGACTGTTCGGATCCGATGAAATCAAGATAGCCTTCATCACCCCATTCAGGTGTTTTTGTTATGTCACCATGCCTTTCGGTCTCAAGAACGTCGGCGCTACCTTCATCGCATGATTCAAAAGTGTCTGCTGAAGCAAATCAGTCGGAACATGGAAGCATACATGGATGACATCGTGGTCAAGTCACGTAAAGGTTCCGACCTACTGGCTGACCTCGCTAAGACATTCGTGAATTTAAGAATCTATGATATCAAGCTTAATCCGTCAAAGTGTACATTCGGAGTTCCAGGCGGTAAGTTGCTCAGTTTCCTTGTTTCAAAACAAGGAATCGACGCCAACCCAGAGAAAGTCAGTGCCATCCTCCGAATGAAGCGTCCCGTACGTATACACGACGTCCAGAGGCTAACTGGTTGCTTGGCCGCACAAAGTCAATTCATTTCTCGTCTCGGTGAGAAGGCGTTTCCACTCTACCGACTGATGAAGAAATCCGAAAAGTTCAAGTGGAATTCTGAAGCCGGAGCAGCATTTGAAGAGCTCAACGCCCTACTTTCTACCCAGTCGGTGCTTGTTGCCCCAGTCAGCAAGGAGCCTCTTTTACTGTACATCGCAGCCACCGGAAAAGTTGTCAGCATTGTACTCACGGTCGAGTGAGAAGAAGAAGGCAAAGCCTACAAAGTCCAATGCCTGATCTACTACATTTCCGAAGTATTGACTCCCTCCAAGAAAAGATACCCGCATTACCAGAAGCTTGTGTATGGGATTTACTTGACCACAAAGAAACTTGCTCATTACTTCTCGGATCATTCGATCTCAGTCGTCAGCGACGCCCCACTATCAGAAATTCTGAATAACCGAGATGCAACTGGTCGAGTGGCCAAATGGGCGATTGAACTCCTTCCACTGGATATCAAGTTTGAAGCGAAGAAAGCTATCAAGTCTCACGCAATAGCAGATTTTGTGGCCGAATGGGTCGAGCAGGAGCAGCCGACTCAGATCCAGTCGGATCACTGGACCATGTTCTTTGACGGATCCAAGATGTTGAACGGATCTGGTGCAGGTGTGGTTTTAGTGTCCCCCAGAGGTGACAAGCTCACTTGTCCTTCAAATCCACTTCGATTCCTCAAACAGCGAAGCTGAATACGAGGCGCTTTTGTACGGGTTGCGTATGGCCATCTCACTCGGCGTCCGTCGCCTGATGGTTTACGACGACTCGGACTTAGTGGTCAATCAGGTGATGAAGGAGTGGGACGTCAGAAGCCCAACGATGACCAGTTATAGGAGTCGTTGCTATCAATCTTGTTGAGTTTGGTTAACTTTTATTGTGAGTTACTAAAAGTTTCAGAAAATTTCAGAAAAATGTCTAGGAGAAACTTCCAATGTGGTCCTTCAAGGAAGCAAGAACCGAGGCTCGCATTCCATGAGCCGGACGATGAACCACAGAGGGATGCTGATGTGTGGCCCTGTGAAAGGCCATCAGATGAGTTCATGGGTCAAGCTGGCATCAAGGATGAATTTTACGCATATGTGCGCAACGCTGACCTCGAGGACTTCCTACAAGATAAGTGTCTTCAATACCGTGGCTTAACTGATAGCTTCGTGAGAACGTTTAAATTTTCATCTTCACGTAATTCTCACACTATCCTGTTTGACCTTTATGATAAATCTTATACCATGGACTTAGAGGATTTTAATGTTGCCTGCAAGCTCCCACAGTGGGGCAGTATGAGTGATCCTCGCAAATCTGAATTTAGAGAATTCCTTACTAGTATTACAGTGGGAGAATCCAGGGATGTCACATAAGCTACCACGGGGAGCATACATTTTCCTGCTATTCATTACTTTGCTCTCTTTATCAGTAGATACATAAATGGTAAGGATGAGGCTTGTCACATGTGTGTCCCTGATCTTAGTGTCCTCAGGAGTGCTGTACTAGGTGATAGGCAATATAATCTGGGAGCTATTGTTGCACGTAGACTACACCATAATGGTTTGTATATATATTTATTTGGTGGGATCTATGCTACTCGCACAGCCCACTATCATGGTGTGTCTGTGAACCCGTATGATGAACCTTTACCTCCTGTTTACTTAGACTATAATGCTATGGCTAGTCATCAGTTTATACAGTGGGATAATCAAACTCTCAAATATCGACTAATCTTAAACTGGCAGCATGCCATCCCTTTTGTTCTTGCTGCCCCTACTCTGTTTAACTTTCAGGAAAAGGGAAGATACACTATAACTATGGAGGAGGCAAATGCCCATTATAACATGACGGAGGCAACCTGCCTTCGAGCTGCAGCTCAGCATGCAGCATCTGCTGCATCTCAGTACAACCCCAACTACAACTTTGGATATCCGTCAGGCCAATACTGGCCATAAACCAACTTAGGCCAAAAGCCAAAGCTCGGGGGAGTACATGTTTCTCACTGACTTACATTCATGCACACTTATTCTAGTTGTCGGTGCTCACACTCTTTCACTGTACCATCCATGCTTAGTTTTAATTTCTTTTTCTTAGTCTTTTTCTTGTGTGCTAGAAAAACTCAGAAAAACAAAAAAAATATTAGTTATAGCTTCTAGCTAGTTTACTTTCTTTTCTTGTAGTAGTAACTAAAAATGAAAACCCAAAAAGATTTCTCGTTCTTCTTTTGCTTGTTGGGAGCTTTCCCGTGTAAATAGTTTCTTTTCTTTTCTTTAGGGGTTAAGAGTAGAAGACCATGATTAAAATGCTTACTGGCTCTCATATGCTTTGTTGTTGATTTAACCTTGAGCCATATTACCTTGTCTTCTCTCCTGTATTAAATGCCTGCAGATTCCAGCTTAGTCCAATGCACGTGCACTATTATTATTTTCCACACCTTTTGGTCGTGCGAGTGAAAGGCAATAAGGATGATATATGATGAACTAATTGAGATAAGAAAAGCTAGAATGAACTCGACCTCTTTTGTTTTTGTAAATATGATTGCTCATCGTTCTTGATTCAGCTTGTTATGAATGAAACATGCTTGCGATGACAATTAGAGATCATAGCTGCTTATGCCATGCTTAATTAGCTGAGAGTTTATAATGGTCTATATTGCATGCCAACATGATATTAAAATGGTTGTGATGTGGTATGATGGGTGGTATCCTCCTTTGAACGATTTAAGTGACTTGACTTGGCACATATTCACGCATGTAGTTGAAACAAATCAACATAGCCTTCATGATATTTATGTTCATGGTGATTTATATCCTACTCATGCTCGCATTCATTGTTGATTAATTTTAATGCATGTTCATGACCGTTGTTGCTCTCTAGCTGGTCGCTTCCCAGTCTCCTTCTAGCCTTCACATGTACTAAGGGGGAATACTGCTTGTGCATCCACTTCCATAAACCCCAAAGTTATTCCATATGAGTCCACCATACCTTCCTATATGCGGTATTTACCTGCCGTTCCAAGTAAATTTGTATGTGCCAACCTCTAAGCCTTCAAATGAAATTCTGTTTTGTATGCTCGAATAGCTCATGTATCAACTAGGGTTGTCTGTATCTTCCATGCTAGGTGGGTTATTCTCACGATGAGTGGACTCCGCTCATCATTCATGAGAAAATACTGGTAACCGGGATGCCCAGTACCATGCTAAAAATCATAATAATTAAACAAAACTCCCCCAGGGCTGTTGCTTGGTTGGACGGTAACCCGTGGATTCGGCTGGCGTGGAGTGTGCTTGTTGGTGGTTGGGGGAGTATAAACTTTACCATTCTGTTTGGGAACCGCCTATAATGTGCGCAGCATGGGAGATATCGAGATTCTTAGTTGTTATGTTGACAATGAAAGTACACCGCTCAAAATGTTATTCAATCTCTATTTAAAAATCGAGCTCTGGCACCTCTACAAATCGCTGCTTCCCTCCGTGAAGGGCATATCTATTTACTTTTATGCAGAGTCATCATCCTCTTATCAAAGAACACAAGTAGGAGAGCACCTCTGTCGTTGCATGTATTACTATTAATTTGCATTGGGTATGATCATGACTGGATCTCTTTTACCATGAATTACAATGTCTAGTCAGTCCTTGATTTTTAAAGGCGCTCTGCATTTATGTTTTGCGGTCTCAGAAAAGGCTAGCGAGATACCATCCTATTATATCATATCATGATTGTTTTGAGAAGTGTTGTCATCCGAGGTTTATTATTATTGCTCGCTAGTTGATTATGCCATTGATGTGAGTAGTCTTGAGACCTGAAAGTTATTGTGAATGTGGTTAGTTAATGATCTTGTTGAAAACCTGAATGCTAGCTTACATATTTACAACAACAAGAGCAAACAGAGTTTGTCAAAGTTTTTCTTTATCACTTTCAGTTTATCAACTGAATTGCTTGAGGACAAGCAAAGGTTCAAGCTTGGGGGAGTTGATACGTCTCCAACGTATCTACTTTTCCAAACCATTTTTCCCTTGTTTTGGACTCTAACTTGCATGATTTGAATGGAACTAACCCGGACTGACGCTATTTTCAGCAGAACTGCCATGGTGTTGTTTTTGTGCAGAATAAAAAGTTCTCGGAATTTCCTGAAAATCAACGGAGAATTATTTCAGAAAATATAAAAAATATCTGCAAGAAGATACTCACCGGGGGGGCCCACGGTGTGTCCTCGAGAGTGGGGGGCACGCCCCCTGCCTCGAGGGCCCCCCGATGCTCCACCGACGTACCCCCAGATCCTATATCTTCCGTTTCGGGGAGAGAAAAATAAGGGAGAAGGAATTATCGTGTTTCACGAGACGGAGCCGCCGCCAAGCCCTAATCTCTCTCGGGAGGGCTGATCTGGAGTCCGTTCGGGGCTCCGGAGAGTGGAGATCGTCGCCATCGTCATCATCAACTTTCCTCCATCACCAATTCCATGATGCTCACCGCCGTGTGTGAGTAATTCCATCGTAGGCTTGCTGGACGGTGATGGGTTGGATGGGATCTATCATGTAATCAAGTTAGTTTTGTTAGGGTTTGATCCCTAGTATCCACTATGTTTTGAGATTGATGTTGCTATGACTTTGCTATGCTTAAGGCTTGTCACTAGGGCCCGAGTGCCATGATTTTAGATCTGAACCTATTATGTTTTCATGAATATATGTGTGTTCTTGATCCTATCTTGCAAGTCTATAGTCACCTACTATGTGTTATGATCCGGCAACCCCGAAGTGACAATAATCGGGACCACTCCCGGTGATGACCATAGTTTGAGGAGTTCATGTATTCACTATGTGTTAATGCTTTGGTCCGGTACTCTATTAAAAGGAGGCCTTAATATCCCTTAGTTTCCAATAGGACCCCGCTGCCACGGGAGGGTAGGACAAAAGATGTCATGCATGTTCTTTTCCATAAGCACGTATGACTATATTCGGAATACATGCCTAGATTGCATTGATGAACTGGAGCTAGTTCTGTGTCACCCTAGGTTACAACTTCTACATGATGAATTGCATCCGACGTAATTTCTCATCACCGATCCAATGCCTACGAGCTTTACCTATATTGCTAGTTGCTTATTTACTTTTCCGTTGCTACTATCACAAAAACTACAAAAACACTATCGTTACTTTTATTGCTGCTACCGCCAGTATCATATTACTTTGCTACTAAACTATCTTGCTGCAGATACTAAGTTACCAGGTGTGGTTGAATTGACAACTTAGCTGCTAGTACTTAAGAGTATTCTTTGGCTCCCCGTGTGTCGAACCAACAAATTTGGGTTTAATACTTTACCCTCGAAAACTGTTGCGATCCCCTACACTTGTGGGTTATCATGAGGCGAGACTCTAGTCTCAAGATGTTCATAGCCACTTCGTCCTTGACAAGGGAGTTGGCAGGGTCCAGACCCAGCTTGACCCGCCCAGTCTCCTCCTCGAAGTTGCGACAGAATTCTACATAGGCGAAAACACGATGAATCAGCGGGTAAATTATGAGTCGACCGCCTTGATTCAGTCGAGCAAAAGGAACATACCTTCAAGCACGAGGTACCACTTCTTGGTGAGGTCACCCAAATAAGCCTCCAACTCGTTCTTCTTCTGGAAAAGGCCCCCAAACTTCTCGTCAAGAGCGATGGTGGCCCTCTTCAGTCGAGTCACCTCCTTGTTGGCCGCACCAAGGGAATCCTTCAGCCTGGCGATTTCTTACTCAAGCTTTCCAACCGAAGCCAGCTTCTGTTCCGCGAGCTTAGTTTTCTCCTGCGACTTCCGCTGGGCTGCCGCCAGGTCAAGGTCCTTCTGCTCCAGAGCCGCATTCATTTGATCTACAAGGAACAACACTAGACGGATGAACTTAAGGAAGCACACGGCACATTAACTGGAATTCAGTCGACCGAATATGCACTTTCATTACCAGATGCTTCGTCCTGAGATTTCTTCAAATGCTCCCTGGCCAGCCCCAGATCAAGATTGAGTTGGACCTACTTCTTCTCAAGATCAGCGAATTTGGCTCCAAACTCGCAAGATTTCTGCACCAACAAAACAAGACAGAATTCTAAGACTACAGCCGAGTCAAATACTCAACAGTAGCCTCGGGGACTACACCCAGTGGGTGCACTAAGCGTGCCCCCACTAGTTATCACTTGGCCGGATCAGTCCTGCTCGAGCTAAAAAAAGACAGATGTATTTCGTTCTTAGACCGCAGCCGACTACCAGCAGTCGACCATGGTCTCGGGGACTACACCCAGTGGGTGCACTAAGTGTGCCCCCACTGGTCCTCACTCGGCCGGATCAGTCCTGCGCGAGTGAGAAGACTTCGAAACAAATAAGCATGACAATTTCTAAGACCACAGCCGTCCAACTTTAGTCGACCGTGGCCTCGGAGACTACACCCAGTGGGTGCACTCAGCGTGCCACCACTGGTCCAAACGACACAAGACTGATTGGATTACAAGAGCTAAAGTTACAAGAAAATCAAGAACACCCAGTGGGTGTAACATCATCTTACGAACAAAGCGGCAATTTTCAGAACGAAGATCCGAACGACCCAGGAAGTCAGCCAGAAAAGACAAACCTGGACATTGGCTCGGAGAGCCGAGCTGGCATTGTAGGCCGCCATGCTAGCCTCATACGCTGCCTTCGTCCACTCCATCATCAATCCCGCCTGACGAACAGCCTCCTGGGCCGCGCTCACGGGGTCCTCCGGGACATGGTGGGTGGCGAAAAGCACGGACGGTGGGGCAGTCGGAGCAGTCACAGGGTCAGCAGCTGGAACAGTCGACGCGGAGGGGAGGCCAGTCGACACGGGAACAGCAAAGGAGACCGTGGTCCGAGCCACGTCCCCCTGTTGTTGGGCCTCAGAGCCAGAGGGCGCCTTCCGACCCCTCCTTCACGTGCCTCGTCGAGACACCTCCGTGCGATCCTCCTCGTCATCATTGTCGTCTGGACGTTCAATCTTATTGTGTGGCCCTTCAGAAAACAATCAAGAAGAAATTCAGTCGACTGACAATCCGAAATAACGAAGGACAAAGCATAGTCAAGAATCCACACCTGGGTGGGACGTGGTGTTGTCTACGGTCTCCTCATCATCACGAGCCTTATCAACATCCGTCAAATTCGCAAAAGCAGCAGCCCTGAAAATTTCGCAGAAAGTAAATCGACAAAGGCAAATCAGGTCTCCAAAATGGAAGAAGAATGAAGCAGAATAACACTTACATGGAGGCAATCGGGACGTCCACTTTGATCTTCGGCAAGGCCTTCTAGGGTTTGGAAGCGGTGACCTTGGGCTGCTTTGGCGCTTTCTCAGTCGGATCTGGAGTTGACGTACGAGTTCGCTTCTGCACCTGGGAGCTGGAAGGCCCCGCCCTAGTACGCGTGGCTTCTGGGTTGTGCTTCTCCTTGGAGAGTTTCTCGACGCGGGGAGGTGACTCGACCTCCTCGCCGCTGCTGGAGTCCTCGCTCTTCTCCCCCGTCTCCTCGCCAGACTTCCAGTCGGAAGCTTCGCCTATGCCCTCTTCCCCCTCCTGGACCTGCTCGCCATTGGGCACCAAATACATTTCGGTATAGTTCTGCGGAAAGGAAGAATAATCATACGCCAGTCGGATTCATTAAACGTCTGCAAACAAGAAACATAAAATCCACTCGGGGACTGAAGCCGAACCTTGTCTGGTTGGTGGTCTGCGTCAAACGGGCGAACCCTTCCAGTCCCCCGAGGATTGTCCTTGTTCCCCGTCATCCACTTCAGGCACTATTCCACAGTCTTCACGATAGCTTCCTCTGGGTGGACCCGAGACGTGTCATCGACGCCCGAGTACATCCACATCGGATGGTCCCGAGCTTGGAGAGGCTGGCTCCTCCTCTTGAGGAACACCTCGAGCAGGTCCATCCCAGTGACCCCGTCGCAGACCAGCTGTATCACCCACTCCACCAACATGTCCACCTCTACCTTCTCAGCCCGACTCACAAGCAACGTCGGTGGCTGGCCGACTCGATCTAAAGAAAACGGAGGGAGTCCGGTCGACTGACCGAGAGTCAGGACGTCCTTGCAATAAAACCAAGTCGACTGCCATCCTCGGACCGACTCAGGAAGGACCATGGCACGGAAAGTGCTCCTACCCCTAGTCTGGATGCCCAATCCACCGCACATCTGGATGACATGCGTCTTCTCGTCACTCGAGTTCGCTTTCATGACAGTTTGGGAGCGACAAGTGAAGATATGCTTAAACATGCCCTAGTGCGGTCGGCACCCGAGGAAGCTCTCACACATTGAAACGAATGCGGCCAAGTATGTGATGGTGTTGGGAGTGAAGTGGTGCAGCTGGCAGACGTAGAAAGCCAGAAAACCGCGGAACAAAGGGTGTGGAGGCAAGGAAAAACCTCGGTCGACGTGGGTCGCGAGGAGAACACACTTGCCCTCCTGCGGCTGGGGCTCGAGCTCGTCCTCCGGCAGCCGCCAGGAGTCGCGGACAATCAGGCCCTCCTCCACCAGCTCCTCCATGTCCTCCGGCAACTTCGTGGACCTGATCCAGTCCCCCTGGATCCAGCCACCCGGGAGCCGAAACCTCGACGACGACCCCCGGTTGGATCTATTCCCCTTCCCCATCGCCACCGCTTTCTTCGAGCACTCCAGAGCCGCCGTCTTGTCCTTACCCATGAGGGGCAAGCCGGTGCGGGCCGAGCAGCAGAAAGCGGAGAGCAGAGGCGCGGCGGAGGAACGAAGGAAGAAGAGGGAGAGATTGGGCACACAGTGCTTTCACATCGGCTGCGGTGCTTATTTATAGCACGATGGTCGAGTGACTGACTGGTGGCCCCAAGATATCCTGTCAAATCCCGCAACAGGCGCACGCCCAATACGTGGCGAAAAAGGCGGCGCGGAGATCCAGGCATCCCGAGCGTATCTGATCCGATTGCTGCGGAAAGACCCATCCCCCGCGCTCCCCCAAATTTCAAATCCCACGAAATCCGGAGGCCAGAGAACGGCCAATCGCGCCGGAAGTTGCATGCCCCGCTGACACTCGGAGCCGCGCGTAAAAGTTAACTCGACGGTCAACACAAACAAGTACACTCGATGGTTCTTGAATCGATTAAGGTGATCGGGTCAAGGTTGGAAGGTCAGCCTGGCCCACAAACTTAAAGAAGATTCCCCAGGAGTATCAAGCTCGAGCCAAGGCCAACTTCAACACTGTGACACCCCGAGACCGATGCGCCAGGTGTCAGCCAGTCATTCGTCATTGTTGCCATGTCATCTGCTTGCGTGTTGCTTCTTGCCATGTCATCATGTGTGTTGCATCATCATGTTTTCAAAACTTGCATTCGTCCGAGTCCGCCCGTCCTTTCTGTTGTCCGTTCTGAGCCCAGACACACTTGCACGCGCCCGCGGCACCTCCGAATATTTATTTTATGAGTGGCTGGAAAATGTTCTCGGAATGGGGTGAAACTTGTCGTGTGGTCTTATTATAGTGTAGACAGGCCACCTGTCAAGTTTCATCGCATTCGGAGTCCGTTTGATAGCCCAACGGATATATATAGCGGCACTAGTAGCCGGTCTAAACGTCGGACGTTTTCGGTCTCCGAAAACCTCCACGGGCCTCTCCCTCTCTTCTCTTCCCTAAGCCCAAGGCCTTCTAAACAGCCCACTAATTCCCTCTAGGCCCAGCCTAGTCCCTCTCTGCTTCGGAGCCGTCCGATCGGTATCCGGTGGCTCGAAACGGAGCTAAAAACCTCTAACCCTAGCTAAACCTGCTATAAAAGGAAGCCTACCCCTGCCTATTTTGGAAACCTAGGCCTCCTCCTCGAAACCCGCGCGTCGCCAGCCTCCTCCCACCTCTCCACCGCCGCAGGTGGTTCCAGCCGCCTCCTTCCACGCGCCAGGCCCGCGGGCCCGAGTCAAGCCCACCCGGGCCCGAGCAGACCGCCGCCGCGGCGCGCGCCCCGCACGCCCGGGATCCCGCTTGCCCAAGCCCTCTATGCCCTAGCGCGTTGCGCCGCCGCGCGTGGGGAACCGTCGTCCCCGCCGGCGAGCTCCAGATCCGCCGTTCGTGCCTCGCCGGAGGACCTCGCCGCCGTCAGCCACCAGCCTCGGCCAACACCAACCTCGACGCCCGGAGCTCGCAGCACCTCGCCGGAGGACCCCGAAGTCGTGCTCCTCCTGGCCTCACGCCGCAGGAGTAGAACAGGCCGCCACCGCCAAGGCCTTCACCGCCGCCGTCCTTGCACCGTTCCGGCCACATCCGGCCGGGAATGGAGTCCCCGCGGATGGATCCGCCTTCTGCCAGCCTTCCCCGTCCCTCTTGTCGCCTTCTCGTCACCGGAGACGACGTCCCCGCCTCGCCGGTGTCGACCACGTCGGGCCAGATCCTCCGCTGACCTCTGTCGAGCCGGACATGTCCGGGTGGCGATGAACATGTCCACCGCCCCTCTCTCTGTGCCTCTGCCAGGTGGGCCCGAAAGCCAGCATCGACGGACGTGTCCGCTGACACCGGACAATGTCCATTTCCACGTGTAGCATTCATGTTAGGTGCCATATTGCCATGTTTATCTTTGTTGCAAAAGTGCATTTGGCTGTTAAGTGCTGAAACTTGTTATGAGATGCTGATTTCACTTGCTCATTGCTATTGGTGTGTATGTCTTCATACCACATGTCTATATGTTTTAGAAGCACAATCATATGGTCTTTGATGTGGTGCAATCCACTTTCCATATTATGCCTTGAGGTGACTTAAACAAGCTTATAAACATGCCATGTTGTTGTTGTTGTTTTATACTTAGTGAAAAAACTGCTAAGTCTGGAATCTGTTTAACCTGATGCTATGTTTGGTTGATGCCCTAGTCAAATCCATGCTTGTTTTGGAGTGGCCAATGATCATGTCTTGTTGTCCATGTTATGCTCTATCAATTCATGCCCTTGCTTTCTCATATGGCCTGCTGTAGCTTATTTATTTCTTGCTCCCAAGTTGCTATAAATTTAACCTGTCAGGATTTTATCAGCATGTTCAATTTGGTGAAGCTTGTTGTTATTGATCCATGCCTCCTATGGAGATGCTCCAATGGAGTTGTTTGATGTATGATATGTCTACTACATGCCCATGATCTTGATATACTTAATGGAGTTGATATGCATGTTGTTTTGTGCCTCCGAAGGCAGCATCGTGATGATGTTTTTGCCTTCCTAGATTTTGACCAAGTCTGGATAAATTTATTGCAACTTGCCATGCTTGGTTAATTGTGTTCCAGCAAGCTTTTGGGTGTGTTCTAAGTTCATGCTTGTTAAGTATCATGTCTATTTCACATCCATGCTTCTTGTTATCATGTTTGGGTGTTGTAGCTTATATTTACCTTGCTCCAAAGTTGCTATGTGGCTGTTAACGTGAGCTTTGCATTGTAACTTGTTTTGCTCACAACTTCTAGCCCGTTGCTCCGTTTTGAGCGTGCCCTATATGAAACTTGTGTGATTTTGCATGTAGAAGCATAATATCATATTATTTTCATGTTTGGAGTGAGTTTGCTTGATGTTTGGGTGCATCTTGCACCGTTGCCATGCTTGTCTTGTTTTGCTCATATCTTCTAGGTCGTAGCTCCGAATGAAACAAACTTTATATGAAACTTGACTAGAATTTCGTGTAGATCATCTTGGTGCATGTTAACTTGCTGTTTAACAGCTGTAACTTAATGTTTGTTCATATCTGGACTAATTTCAAATTATGCATATGAGGACTTACCGGATTTGTTATGTGTTGATTCCGGCCTCATTTAAACTTGTTGGGTGATGTTGTTCTTGTGTGCTTCATCCCTTGACATGTCTTGCATCATATAGACTTGTCTTGCATCATACTTGGTTGAGCATCTTGTCATGTTCTTGTGTTGGGTGTTTACTTTGTTGTGTGCTTCTTCTCGCTAGTTCTTTTCCTTTGCAATCGTGAGGATTCGTTCGACTACATGTGGTTCATCTTCGAGGCTTCTTCTTCGTCTTCTTCATGGACCCGTTCTTCTTCCTTGCGGGATCTCAGGCAAGATGACCATCACCTTGGGTACCTTTACTATCATTGCCATGCTTAGTTGTCTCGATGCTATCGTTATATGTCGCGCTACCCATCTTTTAATGTCAGCCCTCTTCTTGTTGCCATGAAACCTCTAACCTTTGACACCTTCCCAGCAAACCGTTGTTTGGCTATGTTACCCGCTTGCTCAGCCCCTCTTATAGCGTTGTTAGTTGCAGGTGAAGATGAAGATCGTTCCATGTTGGAACTTGTTGTTGGAATATCACAATATCTACTATTATTATTAACACACCTATATACTTGGCAATGGGTGGAAGGTTGGGCCTTTTGCTCGGTGTTTTGTTCCACTCATGCCACCTTAGGAGCCGATAAACCGGCATTATGTTCCTTGATTTTGCGTTCCTTACACGGTTGGGTATATGGGGACCCCTTGACAGTTCGTCTTTGAATAAAACTCCTCCAGCAAGGCCCAACATTGGTTTTATTTGCTCATAATAAAAACTTAATTAATTAATTAATTGCATAGGGAGTTAGCGCTCCCGAGGATTCTTTCTACATACAGGGGGGCCAGTGCTGATGGTGTTGGTCCCAAACGGGCAGACTACAGGGCCGCCACAGGGAAACTCGAGGTATCTGGCTCCCGTAGGATTTTCCATCCGGTCGTGGCCTGAGACGAGATACGCGCGGCTACTATCAGGGTGTCGGCACACCGGGAGGTCTTGCTGGACTTGTTTTACCATTGTCGAAATGTGTTGTGCACCGGGATTCCGAGCCTGATCGGATTGTCCCTAAGATAAGGGGTAATATTATTATTACTTTTGCTGATCGTGAGAGCTTGTGATGGGCTAAGTTGGGACACCCCTGCAGGGTTATGATCTTTCGAAAGCCGTGCCCGCGGTTATGTGGCAGAGTGGAATTTGTTAATGTCCGGTTGTAGAAAACTTGACAGAGGATCCGAAGTAAAACACACAACTGTGTGAGTAACCGTGATTGTCTCTTTTCACTTTGCGAAGAGAACAAGGTGGGGTTATGTCGGTGTACTAAGATAGGGGTACCTTAGTACCCCAACTTGTGCACGGGCAGTAGCAGCTTCCCGCGGCCGGGCTTACCACGTGCTCGCCGGGAACCTTTCCGGTCCCTATGAAGGCATTCAAGAACAAAGTATACAAGTCAGAAGATCAAGGCCCCAGCAAGAGGAGCTTGCCGGGAAGGCCGCACCAGGCTCAAGGTTATCACTTTAACGCAAGACCCTGGCAAGTGGAGCTTGCCAGGAAGACCAAGGAACACATATCTCAAGAGGTGCCTCGGCGCATCATGCGCACCGGCAGGACCCGGAGAGCGACAAGCTTCCGGGCCCGGCAAGATCACAACCCCGGCAAGGTGCTTGCCGGGGAAACCTAAGCTGTGTGCCCGCGCTCCAGCTCATCTGTCCATGCGTCGCCCTGGGGCCCCTCCAGGGGCACGTGGCAGACGGCTGTGTAGCCTGGGGCACACGGTGGCAAGCCATGGTGACGAGGCTACCGCCGTGGCGAACGCAGAAGCATGGACGGACGCTTTTGGGAGCGACGGCGACGGGCATTTAATGCCCTTGTCCCCCACTGTCAAAGTTAGGTGAAGACCACTGTTCACATACTGTTCATGCACTGTCGCAACTACCACCAAATTTACCCTTTTACCCTCCTCTACGTTGACACCTGTCGGAAACCCCTTTGAGCTATAAAAGGAGGCCCATGCACAACGTAGAGGAGGTTCGGGAGGTTCGGTTCGAAACCTAGACAACTCTCTCGCTCGGTGTAGCTAGTACTGTAGATCTTCAAGCTCCTGAGCCCAAAAAGCTCAATACAACCCAAGTAGGAGTAGGGTTTTACGCGTCCGCGCGGCCCGAACCTGGGTAAAACTGCCCGCGTGCACTCCTCGATCTGCTCTCCGTGCTCCCTCCGCTCCCTTACCACAACGTAGAAGGGGCTTCGGTCCCATAGGTGTTCGTGGGAGGACAGTTTTCCCCCGACATCTTTGGCGCGCCGGGTAGGGGGCGTCGAGGTTGTGCGAACCTGATCCGGCGCTCACGCGGGCACATTCTTCATCAACCTCTCCAACTTCATCAGCTACATCAGCATGCCTCTGAAGAAGAAGGCTTCGGAGGTCGGAGGCCCGTCTGCGTCGATCCCACCGCCACCAGAACCAACGGTTGGTGGAGGAGACGTCGGCGGAAGGGTCGTCGCCGGCGAGGAAACTCACGGCGCCACCAAGTCCAAGGACAAGACCGACGACCGGGCGAACTCCAAAGCCTCGGCGTCGGTACACGCCTCACGTCCCTCCCAGGAGGTGCAAGACCCACAGCAGCGTGGTACAGGAGGTACCATACGCTTGCTGGGGCGTGGCCAAGCCGGAGAATCGCGGGATGCTCAAGGCCAGCGCGCTGGCACGAGCAAGGCGCGGTCGCCGGGGCGAGAAACTGCTCCTTCTAACCCTGTTAGAAGTCCGAGCATATCTCGCTCCTCGCACCGCTCGTCGCTGCTCCCCTCCTCTCCAGCAGAAGCTCTAGCAAGAGCACAGCTGCTCCTCGACTTCCCTCCAGCGGCAGATAAAGCCGAAGACTGGAGGGCGACGATCCAGAGCCTCATCGCCTTCGCCAACAATGACACGCTGCGGCAGCCGGCGACGTCGCGGCCGCGGCAAGTCGACCAGACGAAGGCCGATGGAGACAAGACCGCCGGGGGTGCAACCACCGTGCACTCCCCGCCGCGGAAGCAGAAGACGCCACCCCGCCGGATCAACGTCGATGACAACTCCACGGCGTCGTCGGATCCGCGGGCTCGTCGTGACCAGCGCCAGGTCCTCGACGACAGGCGGCAAGAGGACGCTCGAACCCGCATCGAGTGTCGACGAGAAGCCCGAAGACAATCAGATCAGCGCGCTGGGACCGCTGTCGACGCGCACGCGCCCGGTGAACCAGGCGACTTGCCGTACGCGGCAGGTTGCCCCGCGTTCACCCGTGAGCTGTGGCAAGTCCAGTGGCCCAGCATGAAGAATTTCAAGCCCGACGTACCCGAGAAGTATGACGGCAAGACACACCCCTCGGAGTTCCTCAGCATCTACACCATCGCGGTGCAGGCTGCCGGGGGACGCGACGAGAAGATACTAGCCAACTATTTCCCGCTTGTGCTTAAGCCAAACGTTCGGTCTTGGCTTATGCACTTGCCGGAGAACTCCATCTCTTCATGGGCGGATCTGTGCCACCAGTTTGTTGGCGCCTTCATGGGCGGCCACAAACCCCACGGCCAGGAGAGCGATCTCCACATCTTAGCCCAGAAGGAGGGAGACTCCCTGCGCAAGTACATCCAAAGATTCAGCCGCGTCCAGCAAAACATTCCCGACGTTCACCCTGCCGCGGTTATCAGCGCGTTTCACCAGAACGTGCATAACCGCCGGATGAGGGAGGAGATGGCCATGACCAAGATCCGGGATGTCAGCGAGCTCTACGCTCTGGCCGACAAGTGCGCGCGCGCTGAAGAGGGGAGGAGACTCCCCGGAGAGGATACTGGCGCAGGGGGAAGCGACAGCGAGGATGCCGCCCCGGCAAGGAAAAACCGGCGGCGGAACAACAGAAAGAAGAAGAGCAAGGAGGTGCTGGTTGTCGAGCAGTCCGGCAAGGAGGCTCCCGCCAAGAAGGCACAGGCTGGCGGTTCCGGCAAGGAGCCCGCCCCTGTAGCGGCAGCCGACAAGCAGGACGGCTCCGACAAGCAGTACTGCAAGATCCACCGCACCAAGGGCCACGATCTTCAGAACTGCAAGAGAGTCGAGTACCTCGTAGAGCAGCAGAAGCCTGAATACGAGCGTCGCGACAAGGAGAAGGCCCAAGGAGGCAGAGGAGAGCCCAGCAAGAAGCGGCCGTTCAATGGCCGGGGAGGACGCCGCGGCAAGGCCAAGCAGCGGCAAGGTGACACACCTCCCCGGGGCCGCGACAAGGATGAGGAAGAAGACGACGATGATGACATGGAAGAAGGAGACAACAGTGAGCAGGAGTTCCAGAAGGCCACAGAGGTTCTGTGTGTCGACGGAGGCGCCTCTCTGCACACTTCCCACCGCCAGCTCAAGCAGTGGGTGCGAGAAGTGAATGCAGCTGAGTCGCCCGTCGAGTCACGCAGGCTGCTGAAGTGGTCCGGCATGCCCATCATCTTCGACCTTGAGGACCATTCTGACCGTACAACCGTGGTCGGGTGCTTGCCGATGTTGGTCTCACCAACTATCCGCAACCTCAAGGTCACCAAGAAGTTGGTTGACGGCGGGGCCGGCCTGAACTTGATCTCCTCAGCTGTGATCAAGAAGCTACAAATCCCAGACGGCGAGCTCGAGGAAACCGGGACGTTCCAAGGGATCAACCCGGGAAGAAGCAAGCCGAAGGGGAAGATCACACTGCTAGTGACCTTTGGCGGAGAGCTCAACTTCAGGACAGAGAGGATAACCTTTGACGTTGCTGATATCCCATTGCCATACAATGGGATACTTGGCCGTCCTGCGCTCGCAAAGTTCATGGCAGCATCCCACTATGCATACAACGTACTCAAGATGCCGGGGCCGATAAGCGTCATCTCTGTCCCTGGCGACGAGAAGGACGCCCTTATCTGCGCCGACAAGATCTACCGGGATGCACCAGCCGCGGCAGAAAGCAACACACTTACCGCTGAAGCTCCCGGGGGGAAGACCAAGACCAAGTCCGGCAAGAGCTCTGGAGCCCACTCCGGCAAACGCACCTCTTCGGAGTGCTGCGCTGCCGTCGAGGACGCACCATCGAGCTCCACCGGCAAGTGCAAGAAGGGAATGGCAGCTCCACCGGCAACCAAGAAGGTGTCCGCTAAGGAGGACGGCACTGGTGGTACCTTCACCATCAGTGCTGCACTCGACCCCGGGCGCTAGAAGGAGGGCGCTCGTTGCCTTCCTGCGGGCGAATGTCGATGTGTTTGCATGGCAACCATCTGACATCCCTGGCGTTCCCAGGAAGGTAATTGAGCACAAGCTTGCTGTTTGTCCTCATGCGCGGCCCGTCAAGCAGAAGGTCAGGAAGCAAGCCGTGGAGCGCCAAGAATTCATCGCCGAAGAGATAAAGAAGTTGGAAGCAGCAGGCCTGGTTAGAGGTGTGATCCATCCTACGTGGTTAGCAAATCCAGTCGTCGTGCGCAAGGCCAATGGGAAGTGGAGACTTTGTATAGACTTCACTGATGTGAATAAAGCGTGTCCCAAGGATCCATTTCCCTTGCCGCGTATTGACCAGATAGTTGACTCCACCGCCGGATGTGAGCTGCTTTCCTTCCTTGATGCATACTCAGGTTACCACCAGATATTCATGGCCAAGGAAGATGAAGAGAAGACTGCATTCATTACTCCATGCGGCACATATTGCTTCATACGCATGCCCTTTGGATTGAAGAATGCAGGCTCCACATTTGCGAGGGTGGTGCACACTGCTTTTGAGCCACAGATCCACAGAAATGTAGAAGCCTACATGGATGATATAGTGGTCAAAAGCAAGAGCAAAGATACCCTGATACAGGACTTGAAGGAAACCTTTGAGAATCTGTGCAAGATCCAACTCAAGCTGAACCCCGAGAAGTGCGTCTTCGAAGTCCCCTCCGGCAAGCTTCTCGGGTTCTTTGTGTCCCATAGGGGGATTGAAGCCAATCCCGACAAGATAAAAGCCATCGAGCAGATTGAAGCCCCGAAGCGCGTCAAGGACGTAAGAAGACTTGCTGGTTGTGTGGCTGCCCTCAGCAGGTTCATTTCAAAGTCAGGAGAACGCGCCCTCCCTTTCTTCAAAATTTTGAAGAAGGCAGGTCCTATGAAATGGACTCTGGAAGCGGAGGCAGCGCTGCAAGATTTGAAACGATACCTGTCCTCCACTCCGATACTTGTCACACCTAGACCACAAGAGAAGTTGCTGCTGTACCTAGCAGCAACCAATCAAGTGGTTAGTGCTGCGTTAGTAGTGGAGAGGGAGGCAGATGAGGAACCCACATCCCCGGCAAGCGAATCCAGCGACAAGCAGGGGGCTTCCCCGACAAGCTCTGGCCCCGACAAGGACAAATCTGCGCAGGAACAAGGAGAAGTGCGAAGGAGGATGGTGCAGCGCCCAGTGTATTTCGTAAGTTCCCTTCTACAGGGGGCTAGATCGAGATACTCTGGGGTGCAGAAGTTGCTTTTCGGCCTCCTCATGGCCTCAAGGAAACTGCGCCATTACTTCCAAGCACACGAGATAACGGTGGTCACTCGCTTTCCGTTGAAGAGGATATTGCAGAATCCCGAAGCAACAGGTAGGATCGTTGAGTGGGCACTAGAGCTGTCAAGCTTTGGTCTCAAGTTTGAGAGTACTTCAACCATACAGAGCAGAGCTTTGGCAGAGTTCATAGCAGAATGGACCCCAACGCCAGATGAAGAAATCCCAGAGACAAGCGTCCCTGTCCAAGAAGCGAGCAACGAATGGATAATGTACTTTGATGGTGCTTTCTTGCTGCAAGGCGCCGGTGCCGGCGTGGTACTCATAGCGCCCATCGGAGAGCACCTCAAGTATGTTGTCCAGATGCACTTTCCCAAGGAACAAGCGACAAACAATACTGCTGAGTATGAAGGTTTGCTTGCCGGCCTCAGAATTGCGGCCGAGCTTGGGATCAAGAAGTTGATTGTGCGGGGAGATTCACAGTTGGTGGTCCGACAAGTGAATAAGTGTTACCAGACCCCTTTGATGGAAGCTTATGTTGATGAAGTGAGGAAGCTTGAAGAACACTTTGAAGGTCTGCAAATGGAGCACGTCCCAAGAGCTCAGAATGATATTGCAGATGGCCTCTCAAAGTGTGCTGCAATGAAGTTACCTGTGGAACCAGGGACCTTCGTGCTCAAGTTAACTCAGCCATCCGTTACACCATCAGTTGGGCAAAACAAGAAGAGAAAGTTGGTCTCCGGCGACTACTTGCCAGCGGATCTTCCCGAAGCCGCCGCCAAGGTCCCCAAGGTCAACAGCCAAAATGCTGAGGAACAGTTTGCTCCTGCATATCCAAGGGTCTGTACAGTTGAAGCAGGCGTTCCCGACAAGCCTTGCCCCGGCAGGCTTGCCGGGGGACCATCAGCTCCGGCAGAGCCGCAGGTTCTTGCCGTAGAAGCTGAGGTTCCCGCAGCAGCCCTCATGCCTTTAGTCCTTATTGTTGAGCCTCAGGCTCCAGCATGGGCACAGCAAATCGTCCACTTTCTGCAAACTGGAGAACTTCCCGATGAGCCAGAAGAAATAGAGAAAATAACCAGGCAGTCAAGTATGTACCAGTTCGTTAACAATGAACTGTACATAAGAAGACTCAATGGTGTCAGGTTGAAGTGCATTTCCAGGGAAGATGGACAGAAGCTGTTGGCAGAGATACATGGAGGCATATGTGGCCACCACATTGGCGCAAGGGCACTTGCCGGGAAGGCATTCCGGCAAGGGTTCTTCTGGCCAGAAGCCCTCCAAGATGCAACTGCACAAGTAACCAAGTGTGAAGCGTGCCAGTTCCATGCCAAGCAAATTCACCAGCCAGCTCAAGCTCTCTAGACGATCCCTTTGTCCTGGCCCTTCTCGGTCTGGGGGCTCGATATTCTCGGCCCCTTTCCCCGCGCAGTCGGGGGCTTTGAGTACTTGTACGTTGCAATCGACAAGTTCACAAAGTGGCCAGAAGTGGAACCAGTGAGAAAGGTGACAGCACAGTCAGCAGTCAGGTTCTTCAGATCGATTGTTTGCCGTTTCGGGATCCCTAACAGGATCATCACCGACAACGGCACACAGTTTACAAGTCGCACCTTCATGCAGTACGTCCAAGACCTTGGCGCCAAGGTCTGCTTCGCTTCTATTTCTCACCCGAGGAGCAATGGTCAAGCGGAGAGGGCCAATGCAGAAGTGCTGCGCGGACTCAAAACAAGGACCTTTGACAGGCTGCACAAGTGCGGAAGAAACTGGATAGAGGAGTTGCCGGCGGCTCTTTGGTCAATCAGGACGATACCAAATCGAGCCACCGGACAGACACCCTTTGCTCTAGTCTATGGAGCAGAGGCATTTATCCCCACGGAACTCGTATACGGATCTCCTCGAGTGCTCGCTTATGATGAGCTCGAGCAAGAGCAACTACGACAAGATGATGCATTGCTCCTTGAGGAGGAACGTCTCCAGGCTGCTGTACGAGCTGCTCGATACCAGCAAGCCTTGCGTCGCTATCATAGCCGCAAGGTCAGGGCCAGGAGTCTCGAGGAAGGCGACCTTGTTCTTCGGCGTGTTCAGTCCGCCAAGAATTCCAACAAGTTGACGCCGAAGTGGGAAGGCCCTTATCGGGTGAGACAAGTCACAAGGCCCGGCGCTGTCCGCCTTGAGACCGAAGAAGGCTTACCTGTGAGCAACTCCTGGAATATAGAGCATCTTCGCAAGTTTCACCCATAAGGTGCGGTTGCCGTGATCCGCTCCGGCAACCACCTTTTGTACAAGTCTTGCCGCTGTTGCATATAAACCTTTGTACAAAGCCGGGCGCAGACCCCGTGCATCAGTAAAG
This sequence comes from Secale cereale, assembly GCA_902687465.1. Lineage (NCBI taxonomy): Eukaryota > Viridiplantae > Streptophyta > Magnoliopsida > Poales > Poaceae > Secale > Secale cereale. Next base: position 149,516,846 of record LR738710.1, read on the forward strand.
CTTTTGTGCTTCGCGCTATTTGTCATTTCCATGCTTTTCTTTGTTATTTGCATGCATCATCTGACACTTTGTGCAACGCACATCCCCGGTAAGCACTAGCAGGCCATAAGGCCCTATACTTGTTTTTCCTCCTCTTCTTCTTTCCCTCTTAAGCAGAAGGAGTATTCCTCGCGCACAAGTTTCCCGGAGGGGAAGGAGATGGGAGCATGAACCAAGTATTGTTCAAGAAAGAGAAGCCTTGTCGGGGAACAAACAATCTATGAAAGCTAAGTTACCAAAGTTTGAGTAAATCAAATTTTTAAAATTTTAGTTATCTGCCTTGAACAACCACGCTTTGTATGGAAAACCTGTGCGCGGAGGAACCTACCCGTGGCTAGCCGCACCCTTACTTTGTTTCGAGCACGCTCAACGACTTAAGTGAGCTGCGACAAGTGTCGTGCCCTTACTTTGTTTTCGAGTTCGCTCAGCAACCTAAGTATGCTGCGACTAGCTGCGGCAAGGTTTCTTGCTGGCGAAGGTATTGCCAGCAAGCTGCTAAGAGTCTAGCACTCAGCGCTCGTGGCAAGGGTCCTTTGCCGGCAAGTTCCCTAAAAGCGTAGGGTGGAATGCATACAAAGTGAAGGGACCAAAGCAAGGGAGATAACACTGCATTGATAGCTCAAAATAAGATTGTATATTACAAAGATAACTTGCCGCTGTTCTAATCAACTACTGTCTATGACTTAATTGGCAGCGGCAAAGGAAGCAGAGAGAAAGGAATCTAATCTATGCGGTCGCCTTCACGCCTCGTGATCTTGCCCACCTTGGCGACGATGTGGGCAACCTGCGCCTTCAACGCCTCCTTATCAGCTTCGGGCGGCAAGGTGCGGAGGACGTTGACGAGGTTGATGCCGGGGTTGCGGTAGATGATTTTCGACAAGACCCGCTCCATGGTGCCCATGCAGAGCCGACGCGCCTCGTCGGCCAGCTGCACGGGGATCTTCTCCCACACCTGCGCAAGCGCCAGCGCAATCCCCCGGAAGAACAGACTCAACTTGGCGCTGTGGGGGAGACTCTCGTCCGGGGAGTACACGAGATGCTCCGCCTTCAGCGCCATCATCTCCATGTCAATTTTGGCAGCAGAGGTGACCAGCTCATCAGTCCACTGCTCCACTGCCCGGCTGAAGTTGTTCGCCGAGACGGCGGCGCTATCCACCAAGGCCCTTTCCTTGCGGAGTTTGTCAGGGATATGACTAGCAGGTATAAACCGGCTAGTATAAACCGGCTTTGTTAATGTTATACTTGTTTGTAATATTTAGTAAAGGCTACGGCCCATAAAGATCTATGGCCCATGTATAGAATTAAGGTTTGTAAACCGCCCCGTGATGTAACTTGAGAGATAAGGAAGAAAAGACAGAAACCGAGGCGGACACAAATATGAGCCGGCCTTGGGACTCAGTAAACCGGACCAGGCGTACCCTCTATATAAAGGGGCGACCCGGCGACGGTTCAGGGACAAGCAACAATCAACCCGTCGAGACACAGGCAAGCGAATCCGCTCCCTGTAATCCGACGCCCAAGCAATACCAAACCAACTAGACATAGGCTTTTAATTTCATCGAAGGGGCCGAACTAGTATAAACCTTCTGTGTTCTTTGTGTGCTATGAACCCCTTCAAGCTAACCCGTGCGATGGTTCCATCATCAAGTCCGCTAAACCGGACATCTGCCGTGCTATTTCCACGACAGTTGGCGCCCACCGTTGGGCCTGCGCATGATGGTTTCGAGTTCTTGAAGGGCAGCTTCGAAGGGCTCAAGGGTTACGCGGTCGGCCGGATGACCAAGAGTCGCCGCGGCCGGATCTACATCGACGACGCAGGTTGGGGACCGGAAGCCGATTCGATCGAATACGGGTACCGGGTTCCCTTCGGCAGCATCCAAGTCTTCATTGGCAAAATCGGCGAACCGGGGCCTGAGCCGGACGTCTTCCCCAACATCGTCGAGCCGGCTCAGCGTGCGAGATCGGCCCGGATTCAGCCTGCCGTGAAGCATGTGTTCGTTGGAGCAATCCACAGAGGTCGAACCGAGGACGGATCGGAATCTGATGGTGCAACAGTTGTCTACTCAGACGATGGATCTTCATCCGGAGAAACTGAATCTCTGTATCAGTTGCAGGACGGCCGGTCTGAGGGTGAGTCCGATGGAAACAGTATTCTGGGCCCCTTTGGCCCGCCAAACCGGGTGGTGGTCTTCATGGCCGGTTCACAGCCCCCGGTGAACGGGACGACCGCGGAAGCTGGTGCAGGAGGAAGCGGCCCAACACCCTCACTTACTGAAGTTCTATCCACCTTGATCGAGGAGTTCACAGCTAAAGCGGTGGAAACGGTAGCTCCAGCAGACAAGGCGCATCATGATGCAGAGCTCCTTCAGTTGAAAGGCCGGATTGATCAGTTGAAAGAAGACCTGAAGGCAGAGAGAGAGATGATAGCGGTAAGACAAGCGGAGCTGGATGATCGAGCTTTTCACCTAAGGATGGAGCAAGCTTCTATGGAAGGAGTAAGGGGACGAAAGTACCAGTCTCGTTTACCGCCGGTTTATGAAGCGACGAATCTGTTCAGGACACCTGGGGTGGGCACTAGTAATAATCCGGCTTTAAACCGGAGGGCACCCCCAGCTAGGGAGGAGCCGGTTCAGCAACACACCGCAGAGCGAGATCATCGGATCACATCGGCACCTTACGTTCCCACCCCTCCAGGTCACTATTCAATCCCTTTGGATAATATCGCCGCAGCTGCTGCACGTTTGGCCGCTTTACCCGTGGAGGAGACGTCTCCAGTGGCATTGGAGGCGCGCAGGGTCAAGGAGTTACTTAATACGGCGTTAATACAGCAGCAAGCATATTCCCATAGCAGGGAAAGGTTACATTCAACACCGCGTCCCAGCCGAAGTTATACTAGGCATTGGGAGGAGCCAGAAGTATCTAGCAGTGAACGCAGGAGGCATCAGCGCAGGCAGGATAATCCGGCAGGGGCGGCGATACCAGCTCCAGACATAAACCGGGTTAGGTCAGGTGCCAGGGAGGAGATTCGTCAAATGACGCCGGTTCACACAGCCACTGCAGAAACAGGAGTCCCGACGAGTTCCTTCGGGGTGCAGTGTCTTGTCCCCGCTTTACGGAGTGTCAAGCTGCCTAAAGATTTCAAGGGGCCCCGCAAGGTACCTAATTACACAGCTGATTTGGCTCCGGAAGCTTGGGTTGAAAGTTATGAGATGGCCATGGAGATGCTGGACGTGGATGAATCAGCTTGTGCGAAATATTTTACTATGATGCTCGAAGGCACGGCCCGGACTTGGCTGAAAGCTCTACCCCCGAACTCTATTGGGTCATGGAGGGAACTGCGCAGTCAGTTTATCAAAAACTTCAAGGATACATGCAAACATCCGATGTTAGTGATAGATCTAGCAGCTTGTGTGCAAGGAGAGCAGGAGTCTACAACAGCTTGGGTACGGAGAGTAGCAGAGATTTTACACTCTTCGAATGGTATTAATCCTAGTACGGCAATAGTGACGTTGGAGAACAATTGCCGGTTTGAATCTTTAAAGTTAAAACTCGGACGGCTTAAAAGGGACTGCAATGATATGGGAACTTTAATGAGTGCCCTGGTGAAATACGGAGACTCTGATAACACAAAGTATCCAGAAGCGGAAGGAGACAAGGCTGGGAAGGTTGGCAAGTCTGGTAAACCGGCACTAATCAATCCGGCTACTTCAAGTTTTTTGGGCAAACGGAAGGCAGAGGGTGGTTCAGACTTCGTGGCTAACGCTCAAGTTCAAGGGGGTTTTCAGCGTAGCCCAGGAGATCCATCTTCACAAACCGGCGGAGGAGCTTTTGGCTGGGATCAGGAGTTAGATCAGCCTTGTCCAAAGCATAGCGGAAAAGGGAAGGTGGCGAAACATACCATGAGAGAGTGCATACCCCTTATGAAGGCAATAGCGGGCCGTTTCAATCCTCATAATCGACCCCCAAATAGCGGCTCAGGGCCTGGATTTTATGGTCCGGGTCCTCAGGGGAACAGCTCCGGATCAGGATATAGGGGCAATAACGATGGTTATCAACACCGGGCAGGCGGCCAAAATAATCAAGGAAACTATAATGGTCCGGGCAATCAATCACATCATCAAGGTGGTTACAATAATCAGAATAATCAGCAGCATGGCCAAGGGAATTATAGTAATCAGGGAAATCAGCAGCAACAGCGTCAGCAACAGCAGCCACAGTCTGGATATCAGAGTAATCCGAAGGAGTTAAGCAGTGGGCAATATCATGTCTTCACCACAAGTTTGTGTAAGAGAGACCAGAAGGTTTTGAAGCGGGCTGTTAATGCAGTGGAACCGGCGACACCGCAATTTCTTCGATGGTCGGAGCAGCCCATTGTATGGAGTAGAGAAGACCACCCGATGCGGGTGGATAATCCGGGCCATTTAGCCTTGGTGGTAGCACCTCAAGTGGGAGGTTACAAATTCACCAAAGTTCTAATGGATGGTGGTAGCAGTATCAATATCTTATATTATGAGACTTTCCGTCGTATGGGTTTGACAGATAAGAAGCTAAGGCAATCAAACACGGTGTTTCACGGAGTGGTCCCAGGTAAGTCAGCTTATCCGGTTGGAAAGATTGACTTGGAAGTTACCTTTGGGAACGAATATGATTCCAGGTCAGAGATGATCACTTTCGAAGTCGTCAAGATCAAAAGTCCATATCATGCTCTGTTTGGAAGAACGGTTTATGCTAAGTTTATGGCTAGGCCGTGTTATGTTTATCTGCAGCTTAAAATGCCGGGTCATAAAGGCACGATTACGGTTCATGGAAGTCGCAAGATAGCAGTGGAATGTGAGGAAGGTGATGCAGCTTATGCAGAAGCAGTATGTGCCATAGAAGAGTTGAAATTTTATAAAGATAATGTTGATCCGGCAGATATGACTCCGCTGAAGAAGCCAACTACTGAGCATGATCCGGCGTTGAAGTTTAAATCAGCTGAAGAGACCAAGCAAGTTGATTTTGTGCCTGGGGATTCGTCCAAGCAATTCACTATTAGTGCTAACCTTGATCCCAAATAGGAAAGCGCGCTCATCGAGTTCATCCGCGAGAACCGGGATATCTTTGCATGGAAACCTTCTGACATGCTAGGTATACCGAGGGAACTCGCTGAGCACAAGTTAAACATTGATCCGAAGTTTAAACCGGTTAAACAGTATCTGCGCCGCTTCAACGAAGAGAGGCGCAAGGCTATAGGAGAAGAAGTGGCCAGACTTTTGGCCGCAGGGTTCATAGTGGAAGTTTTTCATCCGGAGTGGTTGGCTAATCCGGTGCTGGTTTTAAAGAAGAATGGGAAGTGGAGGATGTGTGTGGACTACATGGACCTCAATAAAGCTTGCCCAACTGATCCTTTTGCTCTACCTCGCATCGATCAGATCATCGATGCCACGGCGGGGTGTGAGCGGCTAAGTTTTTTGGATGCATATTCAGGGTATCACCAGATCAAGATGGCAGTGGAGGACCAAGAGAAGACAGCTTTCATAACTCCTTTTGGTGCTTTTTGCTATGTGTCTATGCCTTTTGGGCTTAAGTGTGCACATGCAACTTATCAGCATTGCGTTCAGAATTGCCTGAAGGGGCAGATAGGGAGGAATGCGCATGCCTATGTGGATGACATTGTGGTCAAATCGAAGAAAGAATGAACAATGATAGAGGATCTCAAGGAAACCTTTGATAATCTTCGGGCTTATAGGATGATGCTTAATCCGGAAAAATGTGCTTTTGGTGTTCCGGCTGGTAAGCTACTGGGATTCTTGGTCTCAAACAGAGGAATAGAAGCTAACCCAGAGAAGATCAAGGCCATTACGTCTTTGACTAAACCGGTTTGCATCAACGATGTTCAGCGCATAGCTGGCCGGATCACAGCGTTAAGCCGGTTCATTAGTCGTTTGGGAGAGAAGGCGATCCCACTTTACCAGATGTTAAGGAAAACAGACCGGTTTATCTGGAGTGATGAGGCAAATGCAGCATTTGAGGATCTGAAACGGCAACTAACAAAACCACCGGTTTTAGCTGCTCCTATTGACAAGGAGCCTTTGCTGTTATACGTTGCTGCTAATACACGAGCAGTCAGCGTTGCAATTGTGGTTGAGCGCAAGGAAGCAGGGAAGGAGCACCCGGTTCAGCGCCCGGTTTATTATGTAAGTGAAGTACTCATTGAATCCAAGCAGAGATACCCTCATTGGCAGAAGTTAGTATATGGTGTGTTCATGGCAAACCAAAAACTGAAGCACTATTTCCAAGGACATCCAATAACTGTGGTTAGTTCAGCACCGTTAGGGGATATAATCCTGAACAGGGAAGCTACGGGCAGAGTAGCAAAGTGGGCCATTGAGCTCAGCCCGCATGAGTTAAAATATGTACCACGCACTGCTATAAAATCTCAGGCATTGGTAGGCTTCATCAATGACTGGACAGAGTTGCAGACTCCGGAGGAGAAGCCGGATCTAACTTACTGGACGATTCACTTTGACGGTTCAAAACAGTTGGAGGGCTCGGGGGCTGGAGTTGTTTTAACTTCCCCCAGAGGTGATAAATTTTGTTATGTCCTCCGCTTATTATTTCCTTGTACTAATAATGCAGCGGAATATGAAGCATTACTTCATGGTTTGCGGCTAGCAAAGGAAATGAACTTGAGCCGGGTTAAGTGCCTGGGCGACTCGGATCTGGTGGCACAGCAAGTTTCTGGCAAGTGGGATTCAAGAGATCCCCTCATGGCGGCTTATAGACGAGAGGTTGAAGCAGTCGCAGGATATTTTAAAGGATATCAGGTGGATCATATAGACCGGCGGAGGAACGAAGCGGCTGACGCTTTAAGCCGGCTAGGGTCGCAACGTAAACCGGTGCCACCAAACACCTTTTTGGATGAGTTGCACAGTCCGTCGGTTCAGATACCGATGGAAGAAGACCTAGCTGTTCCGGACCCAGAGGCACAGTTAGTTGCAGCACTCCATATTATTCCGGATTGGACGCTGCCCTATTTGGCATACCTGAGCCGAGGAGAGTTGCCAGATGACGAAGAGGAAGCACGACAGATAATCCGGCGCTCTAAGTCCATGACAATTGCAAACGGAGAACTTCACCATCGCAGTACTTCTGGAGTATTTCAGCGATGTGTGTCAGCTGAGGAAGGTTCAGAGATTCTTCGTGAGATTCATGAAGGGGATTGTGGTCATCATGCCGGTTCAAAATCATTGGTGGCTAAGGCATTCCGACATGGTTTCTATTGGTTAACTGCTCATGCAGATGCGGCAGATCTGGTCCGGAAGTGTGACGCTTGTCAGAAATTCTCAAGACGTGCTCTGTTTCCGGCACAGGAACTCCGGATGATAGCAATAACTTGGCCGTTCGCGACATGGGGGCTTGATATGGTTGGGCCTTTCAAGCGATCCTAAGATCAGAAAACTCATCTACTAGTGGCGGTAGACAAGTTTACAAAGTGGGTTGAAGCGGAGCCTATAAGCAAGTGTGATGCGGCAACGGCAGTTAAATTCATCAAAAAAGTAATATTCCGGTTTGGCTTTCCACACAGCATCATCACAGACAATGGCACCAATTTATCTCAGGGTGAGATGGAAGAGTTCTGTCAACGAGAGCATATTCGTTTGGACGTATCTTCTGTGGCCCACCCCCAATCCAACGGTCAGGCTGAAAGGGCAAATCAGGAGATTTTGCGAGGAATCAAACCCCGGCTTATGACGCCTTTGCAGAGAACCCCAGGATGTTGGGTTGAGGAATTGCCATCTGTTCTTTGGAGTATTAATACTACACCAAACCGGTCTATAGGTTACACACCTTTCTTCATGGTTTATGGTGCTGAAGCAGTTCTTCCGAGCGATATACGTCATGATTCACCAAGGGTAACGGCCTATGTGGAAGCAATCAACGAGGAGTCAAGACAGGACAGTTTAGACCGGCTGGATGAAGAGCGTGATATAGCTGCAGCACGATCTGCGATTTATCAGCAAGATTTGCGCAGATATCATAGCCGCTGGATTAGAACAAGGACGTTCCAGGAGGGTGACTTGGTACTCCGGCTCATCCAAGATCAAACAGATATGCACAAGCTATCCCCACCTTGGGAAGGGCCCTTTGTGGTCAGCAAGAATCTACACAACGGCTCATATCACTTGGTGGACGTTCGGGAACACAAGGACTCACGGACATCAGAAGAAGAGACGAAGAGGCCGTGGAACATCGCCCATTTACGGCCATACTATACTTGAGCTACGTGCTCCAATGTATCCTATGTATATATTATGAGTAATGAATAAACTGGCACCCTCGGTAAACCGGGGGCTTAGCCCTTTTCCCATACGCAAAAATCTTGTGAAAGCAACCCATATGCGTACAAGTTTATTATCAGATACCATATTTCAATATATTGGCCGGTTTAGAAATTGATTTTTTGCAAAAGGTGCAAAGGAGCAGTAAAAACTCTCTCAAAAACATGAGATCATATCCGGTTCAAGGAGAGAAGGCTTCACAAATTACCCACCGGTCCAAGAGAGAACCTGGAGACCCTCTGAAAAGTTGGATAAATTCCACGTTCAGTGACCGGTTTGAATTTACCCACCGGTTCAGGAGGAACCCTGGAGGCCCTCTGGGAGTGGTATCACCCACTCCCAGTGATCGGATCAGTTTCCTAGTTCTATCGACCCTCTGAAAAGTTGGATAAATCCACGTTCAGTGATTGGTTTACATTGACCCACCGGTTCAGGAGGAACCCTGGAGGCCCTCTGGGAGTGGTATCATCTACTCCCAGTGATCGGATCAGTTTCATAGTTCTATCGGCCCTCTGAAAAGTTGGATAATGCCACGTTCAGTGATTGGCTAGGCCCTTTGGGAGTGTTGGCTAATCCACATCCCATTGATTGGCTCAGTTTTTATTTGCGGTTCTTTCGGCCCTCTGAAAAGTTGGATAAATCCATGTTCAGTGATTGGCTAGGCCCCCTGGGAGTGTTGGCTAATCCACGTCCCATTGATTGGCTGAACCTTGCTTTGAACCTGGCAGCTCTTAAAAAGCCTCGACTACATGGTCTTGTTTGCAAAATTTGCGTATTTTTGGTGTTTTGTGTTTTATAACCTTTTAAACCGGAGTGGAACAACTACAGAAGTTGACCACATATCTATAAAGTGAAAAGTCTGGATCATGAATACTAGCATAAGTAAACCGGCGTTCATTAAAACCCGGATCATATATCAGGCAAAAAGCTACGACTTTCTGAGCAAAGTCTTGAAGAACAAGATGAACCGGATTTATCATCAAGATGAACCGGAGAAATTTGGGTTTCTACTTGGATCCATGAAGGTCTTCATAAAGTGATTTTAAAGTCCTAACCGGATTAAGACTACTGAGCATATATAAATCTCAGGACATATTTTCAATATTTTTTCTGCAGGAGCAGAGGATATGGAAGGCAACCAATATCAGATAACATTTCAACCGGCAAGTATTTCATAAAGACAAAATATCCGGATTGAAGCACATCAAGTTTTCGGCTAGTCTATTACAAGGCATAGCAAGCCCAATAGTTTGGAAACATTGTTTGGCGGAACACAGATTACGATTACAGCAATAAAATTCGAAGTTATGCTTCTCCTTGCTGAGACGGCTGGCCATCGCCTTGATCCGGAACATCTTCATCTTCCTGAAGCGGTTGGAAGTCCGGCGCACGCCAGTCAATCTTCATTAAGGCCCGGAAATACATCTCGTCGTTGATGAGTTCAGAAGGGTCAATGTCAGGAGCAAAGGTGTGAGGACGAACCGGCGGAATTAAGTTGACGGTATCATAGACCGGTCGCTCCACCCGCTCGTTCTACAAATTATATCTCGGATGATATATGGACAAGTCAGATTCAGCTGCAAGCTTGCTGGCGAGGGGACGCATCTCCTTCGTCAGGGCGTAGAGATCCTTTTCGGCAAAGGCTGAGCCGTCATCTTTTGTATCTGGAAATCCGGTTAAAGCCTCCTCTGGATCAAGATCCGGGACCCAAGCCTTAGCCCTCGTAAGGGCCAGAAGAGCACCACCCCGAGCGACAGATTTCTTGACTTCTCCAAGACGAGCCGACAAAACAGATAACTTGTTCAAAGTATCTTGGATCGTCGTAGGGGCCGGTTTACCAAAAGAAGTAGCACTGATGATCCTCTGAGTGCCGAAGTACAGCTGCTCGACCAAGGTGTAGCATGCTTTAAGTTTCTTCCGTAAGTCATCCCCAAGATGGGAGACACGGCGCCCTGCACACAACTATTATAGTTAAATCGGCACAAAATGGACATTATAAAGATAAAGCAGGAGTTCATATTATACTTACCAAAGACAGCAGAGGTCATCAAGTCAATTTGCCGTCTTAAACCGGTCAATTCTTCAGTAACCGGATTAAGTGCTCCTTCAGCATCCTGAACCCGCTATTCCAGATCTTTCTTTTGGACCTCAAAAGCGGTCCGCTCTTCTTCAAAGTATTTCTTCAGGTCTTCAGCAGTCTTTAAACTCACCTGGAGTTCTTTTTTAGCCTTTGAAGCGGCAGATTCTGTTTCAGAAAGACGACTACGAAGTTCATTGATTTCAATAGCATTCCGGTTCAACTCAGCCTGCAAGCACAGTTAAAAAATACAAGAGGTAAAAATCAGACAAGTCTCAAGCACATAAACAAGTTGTCTACTTGACACTTGGGGGCTAATGGCAGTTGAAGCAGTAAACAACAGCAATTAAAAGTCACAAGTATCAAGCACACAAACAAGTTGTCTGCTTGACACTTGGGGGCTAATGTGTGGTTGAAGTATCCTCAGCAACTTTTACAAGTATCAAATACATAAACAAGTTATCTACTTGATACTTGGGGGCTAATGTAAAGATCAATTGTTCACTCTACAAAGTTTCGATTCACCTTTAGCATGCAGCTAAACCGGAACTTGGGGGCTGTTATGAGATAGAAACACATCAAAAGAACAGAGTCAGAAGAAGAGGTTTACCTCATATTTTTCCCTCATTAAGTTAACCAGGCTGGCTTCATAATCTCGACTGCTGTGGAGCCAGTTTAGATACCCAGATTATATTTCTTGGGCGCTCATATCAGAAAGGCCGGATATCTCAGTACTCCATTTCCCCTTTTCTTGAGATAGCTTTTCCGTTTTAGCCGTATGTTTGGCTAAAACGGTGGGTTCAGCTGGGGCAACAAAGGCAGCCCCAGTTACCACAACATCAGGAGAGGCAGGTACGTTTGGGGGAGTGGCAGTATGAGCCGGATTAGGAGACGCCGGATTGATCTTAGGAGAATTAACCCGGGCCGGACTTGGTGGATTATGGACATCTTCAGCAGTAGGATTCTCAGGAGCAGAGATGTGGTCTGTGGGCGCAGGGTCTTCAAGAGGAGCTACGGGCTCGCCCTCGGAAGGAACAGTGTTTGACAGATTAGCAGCCGGATCATCTGCAGTGGGCTCAGCAGGAGGCTTATTTGCCTTGGGCTTCTTGCTGGGTTTTGGTTTGCTGGAAAAATATGCAAAATGAGTTGACATTATAAATCAAAAGGGATCATAAACCAGAAAAGGTGAGAAAAGTTACCCTGGGACGGTTTTCAGTGGAGGAAGCTGTGTGGCGGTCGATTCACCAGAAGAGGACAGTGGAGTTTCCTGATAATCAGGGTCAGACGGTTTAAGAGGTTTTCGGATAAGCCCGGCCTTGGGATGAAGGGGAGTCGGAGAAAGTGTCACCTCAGCACGGCGTTTTCGAACCGGAGTTAAGGAAATCCCGGATGATTCCACCGCCAGGCCGCAGTGGCGAGTGGTCTGGCGAAGAGCTTCGTGTTGTTGCTTCTTAAAAATAAAATTAGGATCCAACTGAGCATAAGGGTGAGAAAATTGGTATTTCCGGACGGTCCGACGACTTTTTTGTAGAAGAGGTTCTGAGTCAGAGGAAAGGATGGTTACCTCAACTTCGGCCGGATTATCACCTTCAGGCAACTCCTGTGGAAAAATTACCGTTAGATACAGTTATAAGTACACGAAAGAAAAATCTAAAACCGGATTAAAGTATACCTCAGAATCAGGATCATCATCTTCAGTGGGAGAACCGGCGTCAACAGCTGCTTTCCTTTTCTTATTGGCAAAGGTTTTCCAGCGAACCTGTTTGCCAGTTTTCTCCCGAGGTTTTCTCTTCCAGAAAGGGTCATCAGCCTAATCAAAAGAAAGAAAGATAATTGAAAAGATGGTTTAAAAGAAACGGATTACAAATACAGGGTAAAGTGAAACTTACTGCAGGTGGCTTGTTCTTCTTATAATATGGAGCTAATCCGACCTTGCTGCAGTCTGCCAAGGAAACATTGAGAATTTTCTTGGCTGATTCTACAACATCCGATTTAGAAAGCTTTTCCTTGGTAAACCTTTGAGGATCATCCGGTTTGCCAGAATATTTGCACATTAGCTTTGATCGCCGGCTCAAGGGAAGGATGCTCCAAGACAACCAACAGCGTAGAAAATCAGTTCCGATCAAACCATTAGCTATGAAGGCTCTTAACTTGGAGAGCAGTGATGAAAACCGGGTCCGTTCAACAGAGCCGAGCCGTTGTGGTAAAGGATGATTCTCCGGAATACGGGTTTCACGGTAACCCGGCAGAGGGTTCTCCCCTTCAGGAGAAGTGTCAATGCAGTAAAACCAGGACTTATTCCAGTCTTTTGGATGAGTGTGTAAAGCGGCGTGAGGAAAAACCACGTCTCTCCTCTTCTGAATACTAACGCCACCAAGCTCCTGATGTGGTCCGCTGGTAAACTCGGTGCGCCGGTTTAAATGAAAGAAGTCCCGGAACAGATCGACGGACGGTTCTTCTTGCAGATATACCTCCGAAAACACTTGGAAGTCACAGATGTTTGAAACAGAATTGGGTCCAATATCCTGAGGGTGCAGTTGGAAAGCAGCAAGAACATCCCGGAAAAATTTTGAACCGGGGGGAGAGAAGCCTCGAGATATATGATCAAAGAACACAATGACCTCCCCGGACCTGGGAGTAGGAGGACATTCATTCCCCGGGGCCCGCCACTTCAAAACAGATTGAGGGCCTAACATTCCGATTTCAGAAATCTTGATCAAATCATCCTCAGTAATAATAGAAGGGACCCAATCGCAAGAGACATACTGCTTGGCCATTGCAGCAAAAGGACAAGTACTGGAAAAGATAAAGTGCAGAAAACGGATTATGAAGATACAGCAGTATAAACCGGAAACTATCTATGGAAGTTACGCAACGGTTTAACTGAGAACTAATGGCATGGTTAAACCGGCAATTACAGCAAGCTATACCATTTCCGGTTAATGGCAGTTGAAGGGGAACGGCTAAACCGTCGCGTTTAAAGTTTTTCAACAGTAGGGCATGACAGTTTAAACCGGAAGCACACTCAACAGATCTACCGAGGAGAAAAACAGGTTTTTAATGACAGTTAAGGAGGAATAGATCTGAGCATACTAGGAAAAGAAAAACAAATGTAAGAGTATACGGGAAGAACCACAAGGGCTTTATACCGAGCGGATAAATCTACAGGTTAGACAGGAACGACGGAGATCTAAAGCATTTACAGCAGGATAAAAGTACAGTTTAAAAGGCAAGATCTGAAGGTGAAGGTTACTAGAAATCATTGGCTTAAGGTTGAACAAGGTGAAGCTTCTATTAAGGCTCTAATGGCGGAGGCGTGGGAAGAAACCCTAGAAGTTGCAGACTGATAATGAAGAAGAAGGACATACCTGGAGCGGCAAGAATCGGCGGCGGAGGTTCTCTGGTCAAGCTCAGGGTGATGCAGCGGCCGGCGAGGACTTGGATCCAGCAGTTGACGGCGGCGGTTCGAGCTCGGGCGACGATGGAGTTGGGCGATGGAGGAAGAAGACGGAGCAGGAAGAAGATAACGAATGGGGATAGCAGTATTTATAAAGGAGAGTCAGATCTGAAGCGACAGGTGCGGGATTCGAGGAGGCAAAAAATCGGATAAAGATCCTCTGACGCCTCGATTCTCGGGATAACCCTTAAAATAAGCTATAGTATAGCTCGCGGCGTTAAATGCGGAGATGATGTCACGGTCAGATTTAATGATCCCTGAGGATGACGTCAGAGCCGGTTTATAAGGATGTGAAGACAGGAGAAAATTATACAAGAGAAGACTGATATGAACAAGTTCAAATCATTCTGGGGCCTAATGTCAGGGATATGACTAGCAGGTATAAACCGGCTAGTATAAACCGGCTTTGTTAATATTATACTTGTTTGTAATATTTAGTAAAGGCTACGGCCCATAAAGATCTTAGGGCCCATGTATAGAATTAAGGTTTGTAAACCGCCCCGTGATGTAACTTGAGAGATAAGGAAGAAAAGACAGAAACCGAGGCGGACACAAATATGAGCCGGCCTCGGGACTCTGTAAACCGGACCAGGCGTACCCTCTATATAAAGGGGCGACCCGGCGACGGTTCAGGGACAAGCAACAATCAACCCGTCGAGACACAGGCAAGCGAATCCGCTCCCTGTAATCCGACGCCCAAGCAATACCAAACCAACTAGACATAGGCTTTTACCTTCATCGAACGGGCCGAACTAGTATAAACCTTCTGTGTTCTTTGTGTGCTATGAACCCCTTCAAGCTAACCCGTGCGATGGTTCCATCATCAAGTCCGCTAAACCGGACATCTGCCGTGCTATTTCCACGACAGAGTTCGTCCATCAGCTTCGTCTCGCGGTCCCGGGCGGCGTCGAGCGATTCAGTCAGGGTGGAAACCTTCAACTCTAAGTCAGCGATGGAGTTCTTGGCGTCAGAGAGCTCTGTGCCCTTCTCGGAGAGACGTACCTGCAGCTCAGAGTTGGTGTGGGCATCTTTCTCCCGCTCCACATTGAGCGTAGTGACTCTGTCCTCGCTCGCCTTTAGGAACAACTCCAGCTGCGCCACCCTGGCCGCCAGATCCTTCTTAGCAGTCTCCTCGGCAGCAGCCGCGTCCTTCGCCTCCTTCAGGGCCCCGCCGATAGCTTGCTCCCGGGCGGTGAGGTCGTCCTTGTGGGCGTCGAGGTCGACCTTCCGCTGGTTGAGTGCCCCTTCCCGCCGAGACAGCTCCTCGGCGGCCAATCGTTGCTGCTCCTCGGCCTCAACTTTTTCAAGGAGGAATGCTTGCTGCTCCCCGGCAAGCTCTTCGCGCTCCTCCGCCAAGTTGCGGAGGGCCGCCTGGTTGGCGGCGCGGAGCTCCGTGGCGCGCTTCTCCAGATCAGCTCCAGCCTTGGCAGCCAGAGCCTCCCGAGACTCCAACTTCGCCTGCCTGGCCCGATACAAGGCCAGGAGCCGACGAAGGAGTCTCTCCTCTTCGGGCTCGTCGCTGCTGCCGGGCGCTCCCACAACCTTCAGCCCGGCGGAGGCGAGGACCTCTCCGTCGAAGGTCTCTCCCTCCGCGGGTGCTCGAGACGAGGACGCCCACGGGACTTGTATAAAGACCCCGTTGGCGGCCTTCAAGTAGACGCCCGACCGGTCCGCGAAGGCGGAGGGGTCGGCTGCCGGTGCAGCGTCCGGCGCTCCCGCAGCCTCCGGGCCAGCGGTATGGTCGCCGGTCCCCTCCCCAGCCGCGGCGTCGGCGGTCGGGGCGGTCTCCTCGATGGCCGGCTCATCAGCTCCGGCCACCTCCTCGGCGGTAGTGGCGTGGCCGCCGTCGCCATGTACGCCCTCCTCGCCGGTGGTCTCCGTTTCCATCCGCTCTGGGGCAGGAGGGTCTAGCAGAAGAAAAAGAAAAGAAAGAGTCAAGCAAATATCCAAAAAGACAAATCCCAGGAGAAGAAGTTGCAAGGCTTACCTTCGCGGACTTCTTCAACGACGGGGTCCCTCGCCGGGGAATTCTCCCTTGGCGGCGGAGTAGTGGCCCCTGCTGGCGGAGGGCCGCCTGCGCCCTCCCTTGGCGGGGTGCTCACCCTTGTCGGGCTGCTCACCCTTGGCGGGGTACTCGCCCTTGGCGGAGTGCCCGTCCTTGGCGGAGCGTTATCCCTCGCCGGGGAGCTCCTCCTTGGCGGGGAGGGCGGAGCAGGCGGCTCATCGGGGGCAACCTCCTGGTGCTCCTGCGGCTGCGGCTCCACCTCTGCACGAAACAACAAAATGTCAGTACAAGCAACAACCTCGAGCGCGCCCATCAAGCAGAAAGATAAATACCAGACTTACGCTGGGGGCTGCGCTGGGGGCTGCTCCTCGGAGCAGCAGGCTGATCCGGCAAGCTCGTCGCCGGCGCGTCGCTTGTCGCCGCGACGGGCTCGTCGTCCTCAATGGTGACCACAGGGATCTTGGCCCTCTTCGCCATCCGCTGGGTCAAGGTCCTGTGAAGCAAAACAAAAGCAAGATCAGAACCAAGCAAGGAAAATCAAGACAAAATCAAAGAAACTAAAATAATTGCAAGTACTTACTCCTCTTCCTCTTCGTCGAAGCTTAGGCAGAGAAGTCAAACTCCGCCTGGTGCGCTTCCGCGCGAGGAGCAGGAGGAGAAGGCTCCCTCGGGCGCTTGGCGGTCTCCGGGGCTGCGGGCTGTGAAGACCCAGCCCCCGTCGTCGCCAAGGACCGGGGGGCAGAAGGAGCCCCCGTTTCGCTCCGGGAAGATCCCCCTCCGCTTGGTGCTCGAGCGCAGGGCGCCTCCTTGACGACTTCGCTCGTCTTGGTGGCGCGCGTCGCACGGCGCGCCGGCTGCTGTCGGGGCGCCTGCGGCCTCGCCGTCTCGGTTGCCTTGCGGAGGCGCTTCTTCGGTTGCTGCGGAGGGCTTGGTGGAGGCGGAGAGTTCTCTGAGGATGAGGAGGCATCATCGTCGAGATTCAGGGATCCGCCGAAATCTCCATCAGAATCTTCAGCTTCGGCGCCCTCCTCCTCCTCGGCAGGCCCGCTGGACTCAGTACCATGCCCGGCAGCCTCGCTCCCCCCGGCAACCTCGCTCGTCCCGGCAAGCTTCACGGAAGGCTCCCCGGCAAACTCCTCGGGCGCAAGCTTCAGCAGCTTGAGGATTTCCGCCTCCTCTGCTTGGCTTACTGCGTCCGCGGCCCGTGCCTCGTCCAAAGTGTATCCAAACGCGCCCGCAGCCGCAGCTGCGGCGGCCTCCTCCATCCTGGAGGCAATGTAAGCTATATCCCGCTCAGTAGTAGCCCGGGTAAGACCCTTGTTCTCCTCGGCGTTGCGGGGCTTCTCGGCCAAGTTGTCGAAGAAGGTCAGCACGGTCTTCGGTGGAGGCTCTATCCAAGTGGGGACGATGCCATGGGAGTCGCACTCGGGCATCATCGCGCGTAGGGAATCGCGGGCAGTGCTGTTGCACAGCGGCACCACTCCCCGGGAAGGTCTGAACCACTCCGGGTGGGCCGGGTCATGCTTGAAGAGCTCCCGGACCATCCCCTTCAACTCCAGGGCGGTGAAGTTGTAGTTCAATCCAGGGCGCAGCCTCATGATGTCTGCCGCATTGCCGAATTCCCAGGCGGACCTTTTCCTTTCTTGTAAAGGGGCGATGCGGCGGCGGAGGAAATCTGCTCCAACTTCTCCGATAGTCAGATTGGCGACCCGGAGACGAATGATCCTAATGAGGGCGATCTGAAGCTTGCTGTCCTTCGGGGCCAATTCACTCCAATCCCTGCCGCGCACTATGGCAGTCTAGCGCGGCGAGGTAAAGGGCTCAGGCTTATCTTCCAGCAACCAGCACCAATCGGCTCTCCACTCCTCCCACTTGCCGCGGAGCTCTCCCTTCAGGTACGAGTCCTTCTTGTTCAGCCTGAAGATCCACGAGATGCCGCCAGAGAGGGGGGCACCTGACTCTACTCTAGGCATAAAGAAGTGGCGGAAAAGGGCTACATTTGGATGAACCCCAACATAGTTTTCGCACAGATGTGCGAAAACAGCCATCGTAAGGATGGCGTTGGGGGTGAAATCTAGGAGGTGGAGGCCATATGTATTCATTACATCACAAAAGAACTCCGAGAATGGAGGGCACAGGCCACAATGGAAGAACGCGGCAAAGAAAAAGTACCCGCCGGGGAACATGTCAGCGGCGACGGCGGGGAAGACTCTGGTGCGGGGGTGAGCTTTGGTCTCCCTCGCCCAGAACAGATAGTATTTGTCCCGCAGCTCCCTCGCGCCAAGCCTCGGCGCGAAGACCACGCACTTCTTCCGTAGGGCTGCCAGCTTCGCCGCCTGCTCGGAGTTCTCCTTCTTGGCCTTGTCGCTCTTCGCCTTGTCGCTCTTCGGAGCCATGGCGGGGACGGCGAGGAAAGAGGCGAGGAGGTCGACGGTGCCGCGGATGCGAGAGACGGCGGAGGAAGGAAGGGGCTGAGCTCTCTGTCGACCTTTGGGAGGCGGAGAGCGACGGGGGTTTCTAGAGAATCAAGATGCAATGGAGACGATGGAGGGAACTGCCCCTGCTTCCTCTGCTTTTAAGGGGGGAGTGGGGGACGTTCCGCATTTCCCATTAAAGAACAGGCCACGATCTCTCCCACGACGCCACAATCGACGCGTGCCGTTAGGGAGGGATGCGGCGGATACGGAAGGGGATACAGCTTGCCGTGGGCCGCGTGTGCCCGTGCACTGTTTTGGGCCTGGCCCAACAGCGCTCGGCACCTTGTGTGGCCCAGGCCCGGGGGCTCCTGTCGGTGTACTAAGATAGGGGTACCTTAGTACCCCAACTTGTGCACGGGCAGTAGCAGCTTCCCGCAGCCGGGCTTACCACGTGCTCGCCGGGAACCTTTCCGGTCCCTATGAAGCCATTCAAGAACAAAGTATACAAGTCAAAAGATCAAGGCCCCGGCAAGAGGAGCTTGCCGGGAAGGCCGCACCAGGCTCAAGGTTATCACTTTAACGCAAGACCCTGGCAAGTGGAGCTTGCCAGGAAGACCAAGGAACACATATCTCAAGAGGTGCCTCGGCGCATCATGCGCCCCGGCAGGACCCGGAGAGCGACAAGCTTCCGGGCCCGGCAAGATCACAACCCCGGCAAGGTGCTTGCCGGGGAAACCTACGTTGTGTGCCCGCGCTCCAGCTCATCTGTCCACGCGTCGCCCTGGGGCCCCTCCAGGGGCATGTGGCAGACGGCTGTGCAGCCTGGGGCACACGGTGGCAAGCCACGGTGACGAGGCTAGCGCCATGGCGAACGGAGAAGCATGGACGGACGCTTTTGGGAGCGACGGCGACGGGCATTTAATGCCCTTGTCCCCCACTGTCAAAGTTAGGTAAAGACCACTGTTCACATATTGTTCATGCACTGTTGCAACTACCACCAAATTTACCCTTTTACCCTCCTCTACGTTGACACCTGTCGGAAACCCCTTTGAGCTATAAAAGGAGGCCCATGCACAACGTAGAGGAGGTTCGGGAGGTTCGGTTCGAAACCTAGACAACTCTCTCGCTCGGTGTAGCCAGTACTGTAGATCTTCAAGCTCCCGAGCCCAAAAAGCTCAATACAACCCAAGCAGGAGTAGGGTTTTACGCGTCCGCGCGGCCCGAACCTGGGTAAAACTGCCCGCGTACGCTCCTCGATCTGCTCTCCGTGCTCCCTCCGCTCCCTTACCGCAACGTAGAAGGGGCTTCGGTCCCATAGGTGTTCGTGGGAGGACAGTTTTCCCCCGACAGGTTATGTTTGACTCGTAGGTAGTTTAGGATATTTAGCGATCAGTACTAGTTTGCGACCGTTTGCGTAGATGCTCATCTTATTCTTGTACTCGTAAGGTAGCCACCATATTATGCTTAGCCGCTGCTGCAACCTCACCACTTACCTCTTCCTACCCATTTGAGCTTTGCTAGTCTTGTTACCCATGGTTATGGGATTGCTAAGTCCTCGTGGCTCACAGATACTACAACAATAGTTGCAGGTGCAGGTTTCCGATGACTTGATGCAAGAGCAATGTCCTTTGCGTTGGAGTTCTTTCTTCTTCTTCTTCTTCAGTCTTGGGTTAGGTTCCGGGTCGGCAGCCTGGGATAGCAGATGGATGTCGTTGTGCTTTTCATGTTTGCATCCGTAGTCGGATGCCTTGTATTGATGTTGTTGTATTCATGTGACTTGTATGTATTGTTGTATCCCCCATGTATGTATGTAATGGTACGATGTAATGATATCCATCTTGCTAAGCGCCCGAAATGCGGTTGTGCCCCAATCACGTAAGTGTCATGTGATCGGGATAGAATCGCATCTTGGGCCTGACAAACACTCTCCTCCACTCAAACCTCAATCCATTCGGGGGCTACTGATGATGCTACAGACCTAGGGTAGGGTCACGGGCCTGACCTAGGTACCCCACCCAAGGTCGCTACCACAGAAGCTCAAGAGACAACTCGGAGGCAACAGAAACAGTCGACTGATATGGCCCAAGGGGGACATTCCACTCGACGGTTTACCCTCGCTCAGACGACTCAACTCCACTCGGAAAGATGAACACACTCGACCATGCAAGGATACTCGACCCCCGAAGGTCAAAGGTCCCTCTAGACAGCAACAGTCCTGCATTCATTCTGTGGTAATGAATGCCTTTATCACCCTTTATTGTAGGCGTTATCAGTAACGCCCTGCCTTTATGTACATCGAACCCTTTGTAACATGTGGTTGGCTGGGGTCTTGGCGCACTCTATATAAGCCACCCCCTCCTCCAGTATAAGGGTTCGCACCCCCTGTAACTCAAACACACATATACATTCCAGTCGACCGCCTCCGGGCACCTAGACGTAGGGCTTTTACTTCCTCTGAGAAGGGCCTGAACTCTTTAAACACCTTGTGTACAATCTTGCCGTAGCTAGGACCTTGCCTCCTCCTACGTACCCCCTACTCATACTGTCAGACATAGAACCACGACACCAGGACCTGTCAAGAAGCAAGCACACTCTTGCTGAAGGAAAATCCCTGGAACGAGCTACGATTTTGATTAGCAGGCGTTTCTTAGGAGGACACGCAAAACCCAAGAGTTGTGAAGAACGATAGCTGTTTTGTTTGGCTTGCAGAATCAACGGATTATCCGAACTTAGTTCGTCGACAAGAAAAATTCTGCAATGCATGTGAGGATGACTGGGTGTTAGAATGCGAGGATCACTAAACCCTATATAAGGTAATGATTTGGGTGAGGAATAAATTTATCACCATGCTAACTTACTCTTATTATTCGCCTTTGTTATACAGGATGGTAAATCTGAGTGACTTACCCATAGTAGAGAGACGACGATATCAAAACCTTGTTTAAAACTTAGAATGGTATGAAAATTTTCCCTTGTACAAGGCAGTTGTGGCCAACCGTAGGTCATACGGTGAGAAGGAAGCCTAGACCCATCTTCTGCAGGGACCCAATCAAATTGTTTGAAGACCACCATGAGAGATCAATATTTGTTTAGTATTGGCGCTAGAGTTGTTAGCTAAGAAGAACCAGTCTCGAAAGAACCGTACCAAGATGAAAGGACACAAGAATTGAGGACAAAGGTCAGTACCAAAAGAGCCCAGAGAAGGAATTACGCTGAAGATATGAGAAGACCGACACCATCAACCCAAAGAATGGAGTACCTGATTTTGATGGAACCATATCCATGCTTCTAAGTGTGGTAGCACACTAGACCATACCAATCAATTGATTTGTTAGGAGACCCCGAACCCCAACCTATTTCTTACTAGCCTATCCAAATCTCGAGGTCGAGATTCATTTTAAGTGTGGTAGGTTTGTAACATCCGAGAATTCTAAATTTTGGAATGTTATATTAAATAAATAGTTTTGATTGTATGTTTGATTGTGGTGTGGTTGCTTGTGTGAATTTGAGTGAAATTTGAAACTTTTGAAAGTTAAATGAGAGGGAATGAAATGACTTTTCCAAACTTTCACTTTGCATTTATGTTCCCCATGGATTCAAATTTATTTCATCACAAAACCCTGGAGTGAAGATGATATGAATTCTTCCATTTAATTAAATGAAAAAGGGTTTTGAAAAGATTTGAATTTCATTCTTGAAATATTTCAAATTCAGAAACTTTACGCAACTCAATGCTTTTCCCAAGAGAAGATAAAATGACTTCTTCAAATTATAAGAAATATGAGTTGGAAGTTTTAAAGAAACAAATTGAAAGTCATTTGAAGTATTTTCAAAACTCAGTTTTCAAATTTGAGTTATTGGGTTTTTATTCAAATAATTTTTCTCCAAAAATAAAATATATGGAAAATAGGGTAAAATGATTCCCTATAATAGAAAATTGGAGAAAATTCAGTTTGAAATTATTTTGCTATTTTAAAATATTTCATTTGGAATTTTAAATAAACCAGAAGCATTGTTTGCTTATTTAAAAAATTTGTGGATTTTATTTGACTCTAGAAAAATGTCCAAGTTGTAGGAAATCTTTTTCTGAAATTTTTGTTACATAATATGCCTATATTATATTCCGATTTTATCTAGTTTTTCTTTTATTTATTTGTGTGTTTAAAAAAACCTTTCGGGCCGACCGAACTGGGCCGAGCCCAGCCCAACCGGCCCAGATCGCCGCTTCCTTGACCTCGCGCGGTCTCCGTCGCCCGCACACCTCCCAGGCCGCCTCCGTGGCCAAACCTGACTTCCCCGCCGCCTCTGCCCCTTACCCCTTCTCCACGCCACCGCCGATACCCCTCGCTTGCGCCGCCCTGCCCCTGTCCCGCGCTGCCCGAAGCCGTCGGAGTCGTCTCATCTCGCTGCCCCGCCATCGCCGGAGTAGCGTCGCCATCGTCGAAGCCGGAGGTCCGACCCGCCGCCCCGACCCGGTTTGCCTCAACCCCGCCGTCCGGTTTGTTTTAAAAAATAAACCTTGATCCGGTTTCTTTGAAAAACCTAGATTAGATCAGGTTTTTTAGTTGGTTAATTAGAGTACGTTCACCAGTTAGTAGTTTTGAACATATTCGCTGTTTAGTCCTGAACAGTGATTGTTCGCATATTAGATCTGTTTTTCGTAGCCATTGACCTGTTCGTAATTAGTTTATTTACAGTTTAGCCCCTGGTTTTCAAACCCTCACAACTTTTTACTCGTTTCTCCAAATCCAACAAAACCAACGTCAAAATGTTCGTCTTGATCTCATCTATCCATAGAACCAAACTAAAAATATTTTTGAAATTTTTAAAATTTGAATTCAAACATATTTGAATCTAAACTTGTTTTCATCATAACTTGACTTTTATAACTCCGTTTGAGTTGATTCTTTTTGCAAATTGAAGATCTTGACCTAAACTTTCTGATAAGGCCAAATTCACTTAATTTTGGTAATGTTAGAAATTGTTTTCTGTTCAGAGAACTATTTGCTTGTTTTTGAAGCTTTTCCAGATCTTTTCTTCGATTCTTTTGTATGATTGCTTATGTGTGGTTACTATTGATTGCTTACGATAGATTGATCGGAGTGTGATGAGTAGATCTATCATGAGTTATGAGTGCGAAGAATCTACGTCAACAGTACAAGGCAAGTTCACACTTTGATCATACTCTTCAATACCCAGTTTTACTTGCATTAGTTATACCCTCAAAGATTTGCATGAGTAGGACTTGGATACATGTGGGATTGCTTTGTAGTTCATCAGGTAGGAACCTATCACTTGTAATCAATCCTGGGAATATACGCTTTGTGACTTATTGCTTAGCCATGCGTAGACATGGATTGGTATGTGAGAATTCATGGAAGGTTTGAGAGTAATATTAACTAAGGGAAACTTAAGGTGGCAACATTAATACACATCTAGGTGGAATAATTGGGGCACCCTGGAGAAGCCAGTGGCTTGCCCGGGCACCTGGAGAAACCAGTGTTTGCCCTAGGGGATCCCGGAGGACCCATGAGATCACCCTATGGAATGCCACCCATGCTTAAAGGGATCATATGATATTTCATGCCTAGAAACTTCCTTGTGCAGCTACAAGCTATTATGGGCTCTGGCATAGTTGAGTATGTTGTGTGAGCTCTTTCAGTGGTGGACTAGCAGATGTAGGGGGAGTAGGTGTACCGGTCTATCCAGGGTAAAGAGTAAATGTTTCTGAAAGAATGTGTCTCGATCATCCATTTCTCAAACATTAGGCAGTGCGAGGAATTCAACGGAGGAGATTGAGTCTTGTGGGGAAAAGTGCACAAACCTCTGTAGTGTGTAAAAACTGATCATGATTAGGCGTGTCCATCGTTATGGACATTTTTGAGTATCTAGAAGTGGATTATTTTATTGATCTCATCACTGTATTAAATTAACTTGTTGGGTTACTAATGACATTGGTGACATTGGGAATTGAGATGGAGGAACCATTCTCAATATTGTTTAACTAAACTGAGTAGTAAATACAATTATTCCTTTGTTGTAGGGAAAAACTAGCCTTATGCAAAATTTAACTTTACAACCCCACCAGCCAAATATGCATGTAGTGAGAGATTTTGTTCATCTTTATTCTATGGTGTGAATTTGCCAGTACATTCAATGTACTGACCAACATGGCTGCAACATCTCATGTTGCAGGAATTATTCGATGAGTAAGTGATACGTTAGGGTTGCGATGTCTACACTCAACTTTGATGTTGGTGTTGATCGCACTCCACAACGTTGTTGTTACTTTTGCTATGTTGATTGAGGTATTAGTATTTATGTTACTTTATACATGTGATTTACCTCGGTTATAAATCCTCGAGTACTATGTGTGTCACTATACCGATCCAGGGATGACACTTAAGCACAGAGACTTGATCCATTCGGGTTGGGTCACTACAATGACTTATATACCTAAAGAGGGGCACTGGAGGTGGTCCGAGGAGGGCACAACCCACCAGGGCGTGCCTGGGCTCCCTGGCGTGCCCAGGTGGGTTGTGCCCACCTGGTGGCCCCACTCTGGTAGTTATTTGCTCCATAATTATTAAATAATCCAAAAAAATCTCCGTGAAGTTTCACCTCATTTGGAGTTGTGCAGGATAGGTGGCCTGACATAGCTTTTGCAGCTCCAGAATTCCAGCTACCGGTATTCTCCCTCTTTGTGTAAACCTTGCATTATGAGAGAAAAGGCATTATAATTACTCCATAAAGCATTATTATGCATAAAAACATTATAAATAACAGTAAGAACACATGATGCAAAATGGACGTATCAAGTATGTTAGAATTAAATGTGATTTTCACATGCCTTATGATGCTATATTTGTGCTTCAATTCTTGTCTTTCATGTGAGCATCATTGAAATTATCAATGCCTCGCTAAAAGGATTTAAAGAAAGGCGCTTGCTAGGAGGCAACCCAATAATTTTCTTTTCTGTTTTTAAATATAAGTACACAAAGATGCCTCTATTTAGATGTGTTTTTATGGTTTAAATTAGTGTTTGTGCCAAGCAAAGCCTTTGGGATGATTTGGTTGATAGTTGATTCAATTGCGTTTAAACTTAGAAGCTTTTGCGTCCAGTCCTAGAATTCTTGACGGCGACTGGAGCATGATAAACTCTTTAATTTTTTACACGTTCGCCTAAGTTGTCAGAATTTTTAGAGTTAGAGAGGTATGACTAAAGTTCGCATCTTTATAGATTGCTCTATTTTAGACATATTCTATTTTTGTTGTGTTATGTGCTTGTTTTGATGAATTTATGGTTTTTATTGAAGGGTTTAAGCCATGGAAAAATTAGAATATAGTAGATATAATACAATAACAAAATATGGATGGGTTTGCTACATTACTTAAAGTAAGGTTTAGTTTTGTTATACTAACGGATCTCACGATGTTTTGTTGAGTTTTGTGTGATTGAAGTTTTCAAGTTTTCGGTGAGATCACGATGGATGAAGGAATAAGGAGTAGCAAGATCCTAAGCTTGGGGATGCCCATGGCACCCAAAGATAATATTCAAGTAGAAACAAGCAACTAAGATTGGGGATGCCCCGAGTGGCATCCCCTCTTTCTTCTAACGACCATTGGTATTTTACTTGGAGCTATATTTTTATTCGTTACATATCATGAGTTTTTCTTGGAGAATCTTGTATTATATGAGTCTTTGCATGTTTTGCTCTTTAATTTGTCACAAATATCCTTGTTAGACACACTGATGACCCACAAGTGTAGGGGATCTATCGTAGTCCTTTTGATAAGTAAGAGTGTCGAACCCAACGAGGAGTAGAAGGAAATGTCAAGCGGTTTTTAGCAAGGTATTCTCTGCAAGCACTGAAATTATAGGTACTAGATAGTTGTATGATAAGATAATTCGTAACGGGTAACAAGTAACAAAAGTGACTAAAGTGCAACAAGGTGGTCCAATCCTTTTTGAAGCAAAGTACAAGCTGATGTCTACTACGCAACTTTATTCTTGTAGATACGTGTTGGGCCTCCAAGCGCAGGGTTCTGTAGGACAGTAGCAATTTCCCCTCAAGTGGATGACCTAAGGTTTATCAATCCGTAGACGGTGTAGGATGAAGATGGTCTCTCTCAAACAACCCTGCAACCAAATAATAAAAGGTCTCTTGTGTCCCCAACACACCAAATACAATGGGAAACTGTATAGGTGCACTAGTTCGGCGAAGAGATGGTGATACAAGTGTAATATTGATAGTAGATGTTGATTTTTGTAGTGCAAACAATAAAAAATAGCAAGGTAGAAAGTAACAAAAGCGAGCACAAACGGTATTGCATTGATGCAAAACAAGGCCTAGGGTCTATACTTTCGCTAGTGCAATCTCTCAACATTGCTAATATAATTGGATCACATAAGAACCCCTCAATGAAATCACCTCAAAGTTATTCTTTCCGTTCAATCTATCAAGAGTTTGTACTAAAACAAGATAAAGTCATCCTTTCCGATCTATCGATCAAGAGTCCGTACTAGAATAACACAAGGTTATCTTTTCCGATCGATCTTTCAAGAGTTCGTACTAAGATAACACAAAGTTATCCTTCCCGATCGATCTATCAAGAGTTTGTACCAAGATAACACCAAAACATATTCAAAGTGTGCCCCAAGATTTCCACCGGAGAAGCAAAGACAAGAACGTGCATCAACCCCTATGCATAGATTACCCCAATGTGACTTCGGGAATCCGCAAGTTGAGTGCCAAAACATATATCAAGTGGATCTATATGATACCCCATTGTCACCACGAGTATTCAATTGCAAGACATATATCAAGTGTTCTCAAATCCATAAAAGTATTCAATCCAAAGAAATCTCAAAGGGAAAACTCAATTCATCACAATATAGAGAGGGGAAAACACCATATGATCCGACTCTATTAACAAATCCCGTGATACATCAAGATTGTGCATCTGAAGAACACGAGAGAGAGAGAGAGAGAGAGAGAGAGAGAGAGAATAAACACATAGCTACTGGTACAAACCCTCAGCCCCAAGGGTGGACTACTCCCTCCTCATCATGGTGGCCGCCGGGATGATGAAGATGGCCATCAGTGATGATTTCCCCCCGCCGGCAGAGTACCGGAAAGGGTCTACATTGGTTTTCGGTGGCTACAGAGGCCTTGCGGCGGCGTAACTTCCAATCTAGGGTTATTTCTGATGGTTTCTCTATTTATAGGAATTTTTGGCATCGATCTCACGTCCGGATGGGCCTCGAGGTGAGCACAACCCACCAGGGCACGGCAAGGGCCCAGGCGCGCCCCGGTGTCTTGTGCCCTACTCCTTCACCTTCTGGTCCTTCCACGAAGCTTCAGGGGCCTCTTTTGTTCCAAAAAAATCGTCAAAAAGTTTTAGCTCATTTGGAGAACTTTCATTTCTGCACAATAAACAACACCACGGTAGTTCTCGTGAAAACAACGTCAGTCTGGGTTAGCTCCATCCAAATCATACTAAAACCATATAAAATTGTTACGAACATGGCATGAATACTTCATAAATTATAGATACGTTGGAGACGTATCAGCATCCCCAAGCTTAATTCCTACTCGTCCTCGAGTAGGTAAATGATAAAAGAAATAATTTATGAAGTGTGAATGCTAGCAAAGTGCACAAGTTTGATCAATGACAATTTCAATCACTTTTCCTAGCATCATAACAACAAATATTTCTTATAAAATTTCTCATGTTTAAAGTAGCAACCAATTCGCATGTTCAAGTTCAAACAATGAATTCTCTTGAAACTCAACAACCTATGTTCTCAGTTACCAAGCAATTGTAATCCAACTTATTCAATAGAGTTTAAGTAAGAGCTCCACATACTCAATGTGACGCCCCGAGACCGATGCGCCAGGTGTCAGCCAGTTATTCATCGTCGTTGCCGTGTCTTTTGCTAGCGTGTTGCTCTTTGCCATGTCCTCATGACATCATGTGCATTTCATCAGCATGTTTTCAAAACTTGCATTCGTTCGGGCTCCCCAGTTCTCTCCGTTGTCCGTTCTGAGTCCAGACACACTCGCACGCGCCCGCAGCACATCCAAATATTTAATTTATAAGTGGCCGGAAAATGTTCTCGGGGGGTTGAAACTTGGTGTGCGGTCTTATTATAGCGTAGGTAGACCGCCTGTCAAATTTCGTCGCATTCGGAGTTCGTTTGATAGCCCAACCGATAAACATATAGCGGCACTATAGCCGGATAAACGTCAGACGTTTTGGTGTTCCGAAACAGTCGCCGAGCCCCTCTCTCTCCCTCTCTTCTCAGCCCAATCACTCTACACAGCCCACATTTACCCCCTCGACTGCCCCAAAACCCGAATCGGGTTTTCGTTACCAATGTGTTCGGATCATCCCCAAACATCCCTAAAATATCTTCGTTTTCTTGTTTGGACTCCCCACCTATTTTATTCTCGTCCATCTGATTTCGATCGGAGGGACTAGATAGCCCCTAATTTATCCACCTGCTATATAACCAGACCAATCCCTAAATCCCAGGCGTCCTGTCATATCGTTCCTCTCCACCGCCGCCACTCCACCAAATCCCCTCGGGATCCTCCATTCCTCCCCAGCAACCCAGCGCTCGATCTCCCACCTGCTCCTCATCGATCCAGATGGTCACGCCCCCGATCCAAAAAATCCTCTCGATCTCTCCCACCAGCCAGCGCATCCCCTGGTTCCCCTCGTCCACCTCCTGCAGCCGTGGCGCCCGAGCACCGGCCGGCCACCGGAGCACCACCACCGACGACCAGGACCGGCCTCGTCCCGCTTCTCCCCTGTCTCTCCCTTCCTCTCTGTGATCCTCCCGTTTCTCCCTCTCTCATCCATGCATCTCTCTCTTTCTGTCACAGGCAGCCACAAGGAACTGCCCTCGTCCCCGTCCCCATGGAACTGGGCATCCCAAGACAAGCTGCCGGCTTGCCTTTGCTCCGCCTCGAACGTCGCTGGCTAGGACCCTCCTCGCCGGCCAAGTCCCTGCCTCCCTGCCGTCACGACGCCACAGTTCCCGTCGCCCGCCTCCGGACTCGGCTTGCCTCCCCAACTCCATCCGTCGCCATGCTCCAGGGCTACGAAGCACCGATACGTCCAGATGTTGTGTATCGGCGTATAATAAGTTGCCGATACTCCGATACGTCAGATACGCCATCGATACGCGTATCCATGGAGTATCTCGTTTTTGAATTAAAAAGAACGGAAAAAACGCTGATACGGCCGCCGGGACGGCGTCGACACGTCGGGGACACAGGAAGCCCAGTTACGAGCCCACTCGTAACCCTAAACAGCCACGGTACCCAATTCATTAGGGCGGTAGACTGGAGCAAGTATTGTCGGGCGAGCGCATCGTTGCGGACGACTTCCGTTTCTCGTCGCCGCCGCCGGCTGGAGTCGCTCGTCGCCTTCTGGACTCGCCTCGCCTATGCCACTGCTGGCAGCTAAAATCGCTCGCCGCCGCCGTCTCGACTCGCCTCTGCCGCCGCCGCCCGTCGCCAGCATGGTAATTCTTCTCTTCCCTTACCCAATCCCTGGTCATCTCCGGTGGTATTCGGTCCTCCTGCACTTGCTTTGCTGCCTTGCTGGTGCTGCTGTGATGCGAGTGTGCTGGCTGTGTGTGCTTATTTCCGCCATGCATGCGTGGCTGTTGTTTATGTGTGCGTGCTTGCTCACTGCTAGGCACCGCTGAGTAAATTGATGATGATTCAGTCATCCACGTGGCGAGGATTGAGTAAAGTGATCATCACTCACTCATTCAGTCATCGAGAAATAGGCATGGATGCAACACAATTGGGTAGTATTTTGATCTCATCTCAGACATTCAATTCATTGTCTTCATAATAATATGGCATTTTATTAATTATTTATATATACTCGCCGTATCGCCGTATTGCTGTTTTCAAAAATTGCCGTATCCCGTATCCCCGTATCCGTATCGCCGTATCGATGTCACCGTATCGGTGCTTCGTAGCTCCAGGGAGAAGATGCTCCCAAGCGTCCTCGCCTACCCTGCCTGCGCGCCGTGCCTCTTCGTCCGCTGTCTGTGACTCCCCACTGCGCGTCGCCACTTCCCAGGCCCGCCGCCGGCCTCCCCTGCTTCTGCGTGAGGACGAAGATGCCAGGCCTTCGTTGTCTACGTCATCTGCATCGAGCACCGCTCCATCGCCTGATCTGCCTCGACGCCCTCCTGGGTCGAGCGTTGACCACGCCTCGCCTCGGGCCCTTCCACCCGGACGAGGCCAGCGCCTTCCCAAGGCCCAGCTCGGCACAAGGCCTCTCGCCCAGCCAGTGCCTCCGCCTCCTCCACTGAAGGGCCGAAACCCATGGGTGAGACCACCCCAGCGCCCTCCTTCCCACCTCAGGTTCGGCCTGCGTGCCAGTTTTGGCCCATTCCTTTTTTTCATGCGTGTGATTTTTGTCTAATTATTCTAGAGACAGCAGTTTTGCAGTTTGACCCCTAGACTTCATGCATTTAATATCTCACTAACCGTGCATCGTTTGAAAATGTTTTAAATATGAAAACTGCTTAGAGTTCTGTGTAGTTTAATAATATGCCACTTTCATCCATGTTTGAAATGCTTAAACTTGATGCTTGCATTGTTTTGCTTAAATAACATGTTAAAATGGTTTAATTCATAACTAAATAACCGTAGCTCCAAATTTAATAAACTTTATATATAAATGGGGTGGAAAAATGTGTAGAATAACATGATGCACTTTGTTTTGCTGTTTAACAGCTTTAAAATGTGGTAATAGGCAGAACAGTGCCAAATTCAAAATATGAACATGGGGTTTTTCCGAAATTGTTGTTTGTTGTTTCTGGCCCCATTTAAATTGCCTAGATAGGTAGTTCACTTTTGCTTCACCTCTTGCCATGTTAACAAACATTTAATCTTGTCTTGTAAATAAACGAGAGTCAACTAACTAAATATAATGTGGTGTTTCGTCAATATGCAACTCGTTGCATTTTGAGCTCCACTTAACTTGTAGTTTTGTTTGTGCACTTTGCCATGCCATGCATATTTAAAACCGGACATGCATCATATTGGATTGTGCATCATGCCATGGTTATGATATGTGTGTTTACCACGTTGTTTGGTTCTTTCCGGTACGCTTCTCTCGTTAGCTTCGGGTTCGTTCTGGAGTTGTGAGGAATTGTTTGACTACTTCTTGGAACCGTTCTTCTTCCTTGCGGAATCCCAGGAAAGATGACCATCCCCTTGGATACCTTTACTATCATTGCCATGCTTAGTTGTCTCAATGCTATCGCTATATGTCGCGCTACCTATCTTTTGTTTTCAGCCTCTCCTTGTTGCCATGAAACCTCTAACCTTTGACACCTTCCCAGCAGAACCGTTGTTTGGCTATGTTACCCGCTTGCTCAGCTCCTCTTGTAGCGTTGTTAGTTGCAGGAGAGGATGAAGATCGTTCCATGTTGGAACTTGTTGTTGGAATATCACAATATCTATTATTATTATTAACACACCTATATACTGGGCATGGGTGGAAGGCTTGGCCTTTTGCTCGGTGTTTTGTTCCACTCATGCCACCTTAGGAGCCGATAAACCGGCGTTATGTTCCTTGACTTTGCGTTCCTTACACGGTTGGGTATATGGGGACCCCTTGACAGTTCGTCTTTGAATAAAACTCCTCCAGGAAGGCCCAACATTGGTTTTAATTTGCCTCATAATAACAACTTAATTAATTAATTAATTTTGCATAGGGGGTCATGTCCCCGAGGATTCTTCTACATAACAGGGGGGCCAGTGCTGATGGTGTTGGTCCCAAACTAGAGCCACTTGCAGTGCCACCTAGTTATCTGGGGTCTTCGGTTGCTGTACGTAGTGCTTATCCGGACGTGGCCTGAGACGAGATACGCGCGGCTACTATCAGGGTGTCGGCACGCCGGGAGGTCTTGCTGGACTTGTTTTACCATTGTCGAAATGTCTTGTTCACCGGGATTCTGAGTCTGATCGGGCTGTCCCTAAGATAAGGGGTAATATTATTATTACTTCTGCTGATCGTGAGAGCTTGTGATGGGCTAAGATGGGACACCCCTGCGGGGTTATGATCTTTCGAAAGCCGTGCCCGCAGTTATGTGGCAGATTGGAATTTGTTAATGTCCGGTTGTAGAAAACTTGACAGAGGATCCGAAGTAAAACACACAACCGTGTGAGTAACTGTGCCTGTCTCTTTTCACTTTGAGAAGAGAACATGGTGGGGTTATGTTTGACTCGTAGGTAGTTCATAATCTTTAGCGATCATTACTAGTTTGCGACCGTTTGCGTAGATGCTCATCTTATTCTTGTACTCGTAAGTTAGCCACCATACTTTGGCTTAGCCGCTGCAACCTCTCCACTTAACCTCTCCTTACCCATAAAGCTTTGCTAGTCTTGATACGCATGGTTATGAGATTGCTGAGTCCTCGTGGCTCACAGATACTACAACACCAGATGCAGGTACCACTGAGAACAGTGCAGAAGATGGATCAGAACTTTAGTGGGAGCTCGATGAAGAGAGTGGTCGTATGTATGTGACGTTTTTCAACGATCAGTAGTGGTTCCTACTAGGGGCGATCAGACCTTGTGGTGCTTTCATTATGGTATCTTTCATTTGGATCTTCGTCCGTAGTCGGACTGTGATGTTATTTGGATGATGAATGTTATGTAATGCATTGTGTGACGTGGCGAGTGTAAGCCAACTACTCTTTTGCAATTTCATCCTTCTTTTACATGAGTTGTGCAAAGATACCATTCTTGAGATCATTCTAGTATGATATTATGCCTCTAAGTTGTGCCTTGACACATGGGAGGTATAATCTCATACCGGGGATTACACTCAACCATCATATAGTCTTCTATGATTGCTAACACTCACCGCATACACATGGGCTTGTAATTTCGCCTCCCAGCGTATTCACCTTTGGGTGATGTCAACAATAATAACTCATGCTAGCCATATTCAGCTGGACATATGTGCCTAGATCTTTCTTCACCACATGACGCTTGCCAAAGGAGCAAAATAAAAAAGGAATAGAGAGAAAAACTTTGACTCTTTACATAAAAGTAAATACTGAAAAGTAAAAGATAGGCCCTTCGAAGAGGGAAGCAGAGGTTGCCATGCGCTTATTTGTTTGTATGCTCAATCCCTTAATGCAAAGGAATGCCATGTTATATTGCCCCTTATGATAGCAACCTTTATTATGTAGTCCGTTGCTTTTATTACTTTGCCCTCACAAGTTCGTACAACGCTCAATTTTCCCTTACACTAAATGATCTAACACTTTTAGAAGCAATTTTATTGTATTTTTGCATTGATGACAACTTACTTGAAGGATCTTGCTCAATCCTTAGGTATGTATGGTGGACTCTTGAAAATAAGATTTGGGTTTAAGGGTTTTTGGATGCACAAGTAGTATCTCTACTTGTTGCGGAATTTTTGGCTAGCAAAGATGGGGGGCAAGCACCACATGTTGAAGGATCTATGACAATATAACTTCTATGTGAATATGAACAAACATAAACCATTACATTGTCTTCCTTGTCCAACATCAACAATTTTGGCATATAATCTTTTGATGGGGGCTCACAATCTCAAAAGATTTCCAGGATAGTGTATTTGCATGTGAAAGTTCTCTTCCTTATACTAATTATACGTGAATTGCTTGTATGACCAATATTGTGATTGTCAAGCCTCAAAAGAATTCACTTTCTAAAACCAATGTGAAGCTACCACTAAGCATGATATGATTTCAAATTCATGACGTTCAATTTATTCAAGAATTTACTCATAGGATATAAGTGAAGCACAATAGTAAATGACAAGCTACTCCAAAAAGATATAAATGAAGATCATGAGAATAATATTTCTTTCTCTCAAATTAATCTAAGTGAAGCATTAGAGATTTTTCTTCAAATATACTAAAGCACACCGTGCTCAAAAAGATATAAGTGAAGCACTAGAGCAACGGTGTTAGAAAAGAGCTTCTTTGACGGGATGTGAATGCCGCTTATCTAGCTTTTTCGGCAACTATTTGGGGGCTCTATTTTATTTAAAAACTTTTAGATCTAAGTATTTTATTAAAATAGCAAGCAAACAAAATAAAATGACATTTTAAGAATATCACATCTCATGTGAAGAAGCAAAAACTTAGAGTCAACCGATACTAACCGATAATCGTTGATGAAGAAAGGTGGGATGCCAATCGGGGCATTCCCAAGCATAGATGCTTGATACTTCTAGAAATATTATATTGGGGTGCCTTGGGCATCCCCAAGCTTGAGCTTTTGTGTCTCCTTAATTCTTCTCATATCACGGTTTCCCTAAATCTCAAAAGCTTCATCCACATATGTGAAGCCCGAATAATTAAGCTACAGTAATTTCACGCTAATGATGCCACGTCACCTCGGTTACTGTTGTTAATTGATACGTCTCCAACATATCTATAATTTTTTATTGTTCCATGCTATTATTTATGAAGTCTTGGATGTTTAATGGGCTTTATCATACACTTTTATATCATTTTTGGGACTAACCTACTAACCTAAAGGCCTAGTCCAGATTGTTGTTTTTTGCCTGTTTCAGGGTTTTGCAGAAAAAGAATATCAAACGGAGTCCAAACGGAATGAAACCTTTGCGAGAGATATTTTTGGAGAAAATCATGCACGAGGGACTTGAGAACCACGTTAGGGGATCAAGGGGTGGCCCACGAGGGTGGGGGCGCGCCCCCCTTCCCAGGGCGCGCCCCGTGCCTCGTGGGCCCCCGAGCACCCCCTGGTGTCCTCCTTCTTCCTATATAAGTCTACGTACCCCGAAACCTTCGACAACAGAGAGAAAACCCTAATTCCTCCGCCGTAACCTTATGTTCCCGTGAAATCCCATCTTGGAGCCTGTTCCGGAGCTCCACCGGAGGGGGATCCATCACGGAGTTCTTCATCCTCATCATCATCGCCCTCACCATGAGTTGTGAGTAGTTTACCATAGACCTTCGGGTCCATAGCTAGTATCTAGATGGCTTCTTCTCTCTCTCTCTCTGGATCTCAATACAAAGTTCTCGTCGGTCTTCGAGGAGATGTATTCGATGTAATTTTTTTTTTGCGGTGTGTTTGTCGAGATCCAATGAATTTTGAGTTTATGATCAAGATTATCTATGAAAGATATTTGGTTCTTCTCTGAACTTTGTATGTGTGCTCATAATATCCTTGCAAGTCTCTTCGATATATTGGTTTGGTTTGGCCTACTAGATCTATAGTTCTTGCAATGGGAGAAGTTCTTGGCTTTGGGTTCAATCTTGCGGTGTCCTTTCCCAGTGACAGTAGGGGCAGCAAGGCACGTATTGTATTGTTGCCATCGAGGATAAAAAGATGGGGTTTATATCATATTGCTTGAGTTTATACCTCTACATCATGTCATCTTGCTTAAGGCGTTACTCTGTTCTTATGAACTCAATAGACTAGATGCATGCTGGATAGCGGTCGATGTGTGGAGTAATAGTAGTAGATGCGGGCAGGAGTCGGTCTACTTGTCTCGGACGTGATGCCTATATACAATGATCAAGCCTAGATAGTCTCATAATTATTCTCTTTTCTATCAATTGCTCAACAGTAATTTGTTTACCCACCGTAGAATATCGCTATCATGAGAGAAGCCACTAGAGAACACTATGGCCCCCGTGTCTATTCTCAATATATCAATCTACGTCAACTTTATTTTTATTGCTTTTTTGGCTGTTCTTATAAATCAAAAATACCAAAAATATAAACTATCAACTCTATCAGATCTCACTTTCGTAAGTGACCGTAAAGGGATTGACAACCCCTTATCGCATTGGCTGCGAAGTTCTTATTTGTTTGTGTAGGTGCGAGGGACTTGTCGTGGAATTAGCACGGCAGATGTCCGGTTTAGCGGACTTAGGTGTGAGGCCATGGCGGGTTAGCTTGAAGAGGTTAAAGTGCACAAAGGACACAGGGAGTTTATACTAGTTCGGCCCCTTCGATGAAGGTAAAAGCCTACGTCTAGTTTGGTGTGGTATTGCTTGTGCATCGATGAATAGGGAGCGAATCCGCTTGCCTGTCTCTCGAGCTGTTGTTTCTTGTCCTTGAACCGTCGCCGGGTCGTCCCTTTATATAGGAGGCGACGCCCGGTCCGGTTTGCAGAGTCCCGAGGCCGGCTCATAAACGTGTCCGCCTCGGTCTCTACTTTTACTATCTTACATCCCAAGTTACATGATACGACGGTTTATAGACCGTGGGCCTTATACATGGGCCCCAAACCTTTATGGGTTGTAATCTCTTGTACCTACTCTACTGGGCTTGTAATAATACAACCTTGTAAGTGTAATCCGGACCTTCCTGGCCGGTTTATACCTGCTAGTAATATCCTTGACATTAGGCCCCAGATTTATTTGAACTTTTCATGTCAGTCTTCTAAGTCTTGCGCAAATCTCCTTTCTGCAACTTTATTTGCTTCATAAACCGGCCATGACATCATCTCCTGGAATCGCCTTAATTCATCGTGACATCATCTCCGCATTTAATGCTCGCACCTGTTTGTTACCTTTCTTAAATGTCGTACCGAAAATCGAGGCGACAGCTCAATCTTTATCCAATCTCTAGCCTCCTCAATTCCCGCGCTTACCATTTTTACCTCTTCAGCTTATAAATACTGTTGGGGCTTATCTCTTTTCCCCTTCTGCCTTCTTCTTCCTCCATCTCCATCGCTCGAAGCTCCTCCGCCGCTCTTCGAGCTCACCGTCGTCCTCGAGCTAGGCATCGACATGAACGTCTCGAGAGAACTTCGTCGCCGTCCTCTACTTCTTCAGGTACTCCTTCTTCTTCCCCGTAGATCTTACTCTAGGGTTTCTTCCATATCTTTGCCATGAACCCTTGAAGCTTTGTTGTTCATCCCCGTAGGTCAGCCTTGCTGTAGATTCAAATTTATTTACACTTGACCCGAATCCATGCATTTCCGCTCCGCCATCATAACCCTAGTTCCTCTAGCTTTATCAGTTTAGATTTGATCTGTAGAGAAACTCCGCGGTCTTTCCTGAATATAACTTGTATTTATTCCAGCTTTTTCTTATGCCTTAGAACCATGTTTACCTCAGCTCTTTGTGGAAACTGTTTCTTCATACTTTAGATTTGTAGCTCATCTCCCCGGTTTAGCCATACTTGCATGTCATATGTTTTACTGACGGTTTAGATGTAAGCCCGTATCCCGTAATTGACAGGTTAGCTTCTTCTTTTCCATCATCATGAACCGGTAGCTGTCTCGCTCATATTTGCTTCCGGATTAGTAATACCATTAGTCCGTTGCTTAAACCGACAATTAGGCCCATAACTTTATAGAATGCACCGGCTTATACCTTAGCAATTGGTAAACCGGATTTTGCACTGTACTTTTCAGCACTTCCTCATCCAAACCGATGGCCAAGCAATTTGTCGCTTGCAACTGGGCTCCTTCCCGGATCACTGAGGATGACTTAATAAACGCTGCTTCAATCGGTATTCTGGTTCCTAAGGAGGTTCTGCATTGGCGGGCCCTCAGAAAAGAGTGTCCTCCTACACCCCAAGAAGGAGAGATCATTGTTTTCTTTGATCACCTGGCCCGGGGTTTCAGCCCTCCCGGTTCAAAGTTCTTCCGGGATGTGTTCGCCACTTTTCAGCTCCACCCTCAGGATGTAGGTCCAAATTCTATGTCAAACATCTG
Source organism: Secale cereale (assembly GCA_902687465.1). NCBI lineage: Eukaryota > Viridiplantae > Streptophyta > Magnoliopsida > Poales > Poaceae > Secale > Secale cereale. The sequence continues at coordinate 149,554,902 of LR738710.1, forward strand.
CAATTTTCAAGTCTTCTCAGAAGCATATCTTCAAGAAGAACCATCAGTGGATCTGTTCCGAGACTTTTTTCATCTGAACCGGCGGACGGAGTTTACTGACGGGCCGCATCAGGAGTTGGGTGGCGTCAGTATCCAAAAGAAAAGGATGTGAGTTTCCCTCATGCTGCCCTTCACAGCCACCCCAAAGAATGGAACCAAACGTGGTTCTATTGTAGGGACACTTCGCCTGAAGGAGATAACCCGCTGCTGGGTTACCGCGCCTTTCGCCTCGCAACGGAACACCCCTTGCCGCAACGCCTCAGCGCCCCAGATCGTGCCCGGTTTGCCCCTCAACTTTCTAAGCTCACGGCCTTCGTAGCCAATGGCTTAACCGGAGTTGACTTTGTTCGCTGCTGGCTTTCTTGGAGCATCCTCCCACTAAGCCGGCGCTCAAGTCTGATGTGTGAATACTCCGGCAAACCGGATGATCCTCAGCGCCACACTGACATAATACTTCCTGAAGATGAAGTTACTGAGTCCGCGAAGAAAATGCTAAACATCCCTTTGGAGGAGTGCAGCCGGACCGGTTTAGCTCCGTTCTGCGCAACCAATAAACCGCCAGCGGTAAGTCCTTCCTGATATTTTCATGTTTGTTTTAATCTGGCCATATCAATTGTCTTCCATTTATTACTTATCCTTTGCGCAGGCCAGCGATCCTTTCTGGAAGAGGAAATCTCAAGATAAACCGGCCAGGAAACCATGCAGGAAACCTTATGCTGTTAAGAAGAAAAAGGCTGTTGTTGCCTCCGGTTCACACCCTGAGGAAGATGATCCGGACTCTGAGGTACCAACTAACCCTTATATCCTTTGATTTCCCTTTGTCTAAATTTATGTTAATAATGCCTTTCCGCAGGATCTGGCGGAAGGAAGTAAAGCGGCGGGAGTTGAGGTAATTTCTCTCTCTTCTGATTCAGAACCGTTGCCCTCCAAAGTCCACCGGGTGTCCCGGAAGTATCCATTTTCTCATCCTTATGCTTAATTGGATCCCAACTTTCTTTTTGAAGAAACAGCAGCATGAAGCACGCCGGACCACGCGCCATAGCGGCCATGTGGTTGAGTCATCCGGAATACCTCTTACGCCGGCTCGCAGGCGTCGCTCCGAGGTTTTACTTTCTCCAACTCTCCTTCATCCAAAAGCCGGCCTCATACGTAAACCGCTTAAACCGTTTGATCCTAACTATCAGGAGGCTCCTCTGTCCTCTTCCGGCGAGTCAACTGCTACGCAGGTCCCAGTGCTTAAGACCGTGCCTGGGTAAGTCCTTCTTTCAAACATCCGGTTTACCTTCATGTTTTTCAACTTCATGATTCTCATTGTTCCTTTGGTTTTTACCAGAATGCCAAAGCCTAGCAAGAAGGCGAAAGCAAACAAAGCAGCTGCTGAAACTACTGCTGCTGAACCGGCCGATGACCCTGAAGCTGCCATTCTTCCGGAAGATAACCCTGAAGCTCAGTTTGATCATCCCATTCCTATGGATCGTGACAATGTTGTTGCTCCGGGAGGTGACAACATGGAAAACACGGCTGAACCGGCAAGCCCTGTCCGGGTTAGCCCTCCTCGGACCAACCCAGCATCTGTTAGCCCGGCACCTACTACTGTCCCCCTCCAGCCAATTGCTGTCTCATCCGCAGACGTTGAGATAACCGGGCTAGGCTTCACTGCTCCCACCGAGCCTGTCACCTTGGCCAGGCATACTGCCAAGGAAGAAAATTTTCAACAAGACAAAGGCAAGTGGAGCACAGACTTATCCATTTATGCCCAGTTGAGTGCCTAGGAACTTCATTCCGGGTATTTGAACCGGCTCTTTACCAGTCGTGATTACGAAGCCGGATTGGTTAATATGATGAAGGATAAGTATGAGGTTATTTTCTTTCCTTTTACTTTTGTCTCTGCTTTGTAATTTTGCAATCCTGTCTTTAGGCCATAGTAGCCCCCAAGTGCCGGTTTAGCTTCATTGTAGGTGAACTGGGACTTCCATTATGCCTGAGAATGAGTTTACATTAGCCCCCAAGTGCCAAGGGCATAACTTGTTTATGCGCTTGGGACTTGTCTGAAAAATTTCCTACTTTACTTCAATTGCACATTAGCCCCCAAGTGTCAAGCGCATAACTTGTTATGTGCTTGAGACTTGATTGATCCGTCTTTCTAATCGGTTTGATTTCCTGGTAGGCTGACTTGACCCGGAGGGCTTCAGAGGTAACTGAGCTCTAGAATAGCTTGGCTGTTAATGAAACTGCCTCCGCCAAAGCCAAGGAAGAACTTGTGCTTACCTTGACCAACATGGAGAAATTGAAAAAAGACTTTGAAGCGGAGCGGTCCACATGGGAAGTGCAGAGGAATGCTCTTGAAAAAAGAGCAAAGGACGCTGAAGCTGCTCTTAATCCGGTTACGCAGGAGTTGACAGGTTTAAGACAGCAAATAGAACTCATGACTTCTGCTATCTTCGGTGAGTACCCATCTGTATATGTTTTTCATCCTTGCAATCTTTGCTCCGCTCCGGTTTAACTCGGCCAACGTATATAGGGAGGCGCATAACTCATCTTGGAGATGATGTCCGGAAGAAGCTCAAGGCATCTTATACCCTGGTGGAGCAGCTTTATTCAGGCGCTCAAAGGGTTATTAGTGCTATGTCCCATAACAAACCGGCACCAACTACCATCCAAGCCACTTTGGAGAAGCTATCTGTCCTGCCTATGCCTCTGGTGGAGGTAAAGAAGTCTGCTGCATGGGCTGGTTCTCTTATGGCGCTGACCCGGGCCAAAGCATGGGTCCCTGACTTTGACCCGGCTGAAGCTATGAACGGCTATCCCAGCAACAAAGAGGACGGGTCAGTCTTCTCTGCCGAAAACCTCCGTGCTCTGACTAAGGACACCCGCCCGCTTGCCAGTAAGCTTGCCGATGAAGCGGATTTGACAAGGTATCATCCGGCCTATGACTTAGAAAATGAGCGGGTAGAGCGGCCGGTTTACGACACTGAAAATCTGATCCCACCAGTTCGTGACCATACTTTCGCTCCAGATATTGATCCGTCAGATCTTATTGATGAAGAAATGTATTTCCGTGCACTCTCCAAGATTGATTGGCGCGCTCCTGGTTTGCAGCCATTGCCTGAAGCTGATGAAGACCCGGAACAAGTTGACCCTCAGCCTTCGCAGCGTGAAGAGGAGTCGTAAACCGTCCGGTTTAACTTGTAGTTGCTGAACATTTTTACCAAAACTTTAATCTATTCGGGCATGCGGGTGCCTTGTAATAGGATAGTTGAAACATTGTATTTCTCCCAATATGGATGGCACAGCTTGACTTGGCATCTGCCAATTTAATCCTCTATTTGCCATGCTTGATCCGTTTATATTATCTGTGCCTGCATGAATGAGGCTAAAAGATGTCCTGGCGGTTTACCACCGGACCCATTATATATATATATATATATATATATATATATATATATATATATATATATATATATATATATATATATATATATATATATATATATATATATCAAAGGAATAACTGTTTATACCAAAGATACATCATACCTCTGATTAAGTGTGCCTGACGTCCTTAATCCGGTAGGCATAACAGAAAGCGTAGGTGCTGATGAGGCTCCTGGCTCTCTTACTTGTCTTTTGGCTGATGGCTGATCCGGGTTATAATGAACGCCGGTTTAACTCATGCTGGTGTTCATGACCCAGACTTTTAACTCATGCTGGTGTTCATGACCTAGACTTTTAACTCATGCTGGTGTTCATGACCCAGACATTTAACTTATGCTGGTGCTCATGACCCAGACTTTTAACTTTTTAGATATATGGTCAACCTTGAAGTTGCCCAATCCCACATCAATAAACTTGTTTTAAAAAACAAAATTTGTGAAATCATAGAAACAAAGCATTTTTGGCAAATAAGACCATGTAGTCGAGGCTTTTTGCGAGCTGCCAGGCTCCAAATTCGAGGCTTTTTGTGAGCTGCCAGGCTCTAGGCTTTTTGCGAGCGGCCATTTAGCTCCAGGCTTTTTGTGAGCTGCCAGGCTCTAGGCTTTTTGCGAGTGGCCATCTAGCTCCATGCTTTTTGTGAGCTGCCAGGCTCTAGGATTTTTGCGAGCGGCCATTTAGCTCCAGGCTTTTTGTGAGCTGCCAGGCTCTAGGCTTTTTGCGAGCGGCCATTTAGCTACAGGCTTTTTGTGAGCTGCCATTAGGCTCTATATTTGACGTTTTCATCGATACTACCCAATGTTTCAAGACCTCTGAGGGTTCTTGTCTTTAGGTGATCAACTCGATGATTGTCAATGGCTTTTCCCTTGATGTATCAAGGGCGCCGGTTTAGGAGGCCATGGTAAGTTTTCAGAGAAACTCCCATGTGATACTCCTTCGGTGTGCTCGCCGGGTACCTATGTTTGAGTTGTGCTGTGCATCAAACCCTCTTTGGTCCCTTAATAAATAATTGTCCTGCATATCAAAATATACGGATCAAAGTAATTGTTTTCTTGATGAAAATGATATATATCAAGAAAAATAGACTTTAGATGGATATCACCTGAGTTTTCAGCAAACTCCCATATGATATTCTTTTCGAAGAAGATGGCTGATTCCCCGGTTTACCGGGGGTGCCGGTTTATTTATTAATCATAATATATACATGATACATAAAGCGGAGCCAATGGCTCAAGTGTAGTAAGGACGCAGAAGAGCGATGTTCCATGGCCGCTTCGTCTCTTCCTCTGTTGTACGTGAGTTTTTATGCTCTCGAACATCGATCAGGTAGTATGAACCGTTGTGCAGGTTCTTGCTGACCACAAAGGGTCCTTCCCAAGGTGGGGATAACTTGTGCATATCTGTCTGGTCTTGGATGAGCCGGAGCACCAGATCCCCCTCCTGGAACGTCCTGGTCTTAACCCGTCGGCTGTGATATCGGCGCAGGTCTTGTTGATAAATTGCTGATCGTGCTACTTCCGTGTCCCATTCTTCATCCAGCCGGTCTAAGTTGTCTTGTCTTGCTTGATCATTATCCGCTTCAACATAAGCTGCCACCCGTCGTGAGTCATGCCGGATGTCACTAGGGAGAACCGCTTCAGCACCATATACCATGAAGAAAGGCGTATAACCTGTAGACCTGTTAGGTGTAGTGTTGATGCTCCAGAGGACAGAAGGTAACTCCTCTACCTAGCAACCTGGTGTTCTTTGCAAAGGAACCATAAGCCGGGGCTTGATGCCTCTCAAGATCTCTTGGTTGGCCCTCTCCCCTTGGCCATTGGACTGAGGGTGAGCTACTGATGATACATCCGGGTGAATATGTTCCCTTTGGCAGAATTCTTCCATCTCTCCCTTAGATAAGTTGGTACCATTATCAGTAATGATGCTGTGTGGAAAGCCAAACCGGAAAATTACCTTTTTGATGAACTTAACCGCTGTTGCCGCATCACACTTACTGACAGGCTCTGCCTCAATCCACTTTGTAAACTTGTCCACTGCTACCAACAGGTGGGTTTTCTGATCTTGGGATCTTTTAAAGGGTCCGACCATATCAAGCCCCCAAGTTGCAAACGGCCAAGTAATTGGAATCATCCGTAGCTCCTGTGCCGGAACATGAGCACGCCGTGAAAATTTCTGGCAAGCATCACATTTTCTGACTAGGTCCTCTGCATCAGCATGAGCCGTTAACCAGTAGAACCCATGACGAAAAGCTTTAGCCACCAATGACTTTGAACCGGCATGATGACCACAATCTCCTTCGTGTATCTCTCGAAGAGTATCACAGCCTTCTTCTGATGATACGCATCGCTGAAAAGCCCCCGAGACACTGCGGTGATGAAGTTCTCCATTGACGACGGTCATGGATTTGGACCGCCGGATTATCTGCCGAGCCTCGACTTCGTCCTCTGGCAACTCACCTCAGCTCAGGTATGCCAAGTAAGGGAGTGTCCAATCCGGAATGACATGAAGTGCTGCAACTAGCTGTGCTTCCGGATCAGGAACAGCTAAATCCTCCTCTGACGGTATCTGTACCGACGGACTATGTAATTCATCTAAGAAGGTATTTGGTGGAACCGGTTTACGCTGAGAACCCAGCCGGCTTAATGCATCGGCCGCTTCATTTTTCCGCCGGTCTATGTGGTCCACCTGATATCCTTTGAAGTACCCTGCAACCGCTTCAACTTCTCGCCGGTAAGCTTCCATGAGCGGATCTTTAGAGTCCCACTTACCAGACACCTGTTGTGCCACTAGATCTGAGTCACCAAAACACTTGACCCGGCTCAAATTCATCTCCTTGTCCATCCGTAAACCGTGAAGGAGAGCCTCATACTCAGCCGCATTGTTCGTGCAAGGGAACATTAATCGAAGGAAATAACAGAACTTGTCACCTCACGGGGAAGTTAACACAACTCCAGCCCCCGAGCCCTCTAGTTGACTTGAACCGTCAAAGTGAATAGTCCAGTACGTATGATCCGGCTTCTCCTCTAGTGCTTGCAATTCTGTCCAATCATTGATGAAATCTACCAGTGCTTGGGATTTTATAGCGGTACGGGGTACATACTTCAATCCGTGTGGGCTAAGCTCAATGGCCCACTTGGCCACTCTGCCAGTGGCTTCTCTGTTATGGATTATATCCCCCAATGGAGCTGAGCTGACCACAGTGATTGGATGGCCCTGGAAATAGTGCTTCAGCTTCCGGTTTGCCATGAACACGCCGTATACCAACTTCTGCCAGTGTGGGTATCTTTGCTTTCACTCAATAAGAACCTCACTGATGTAGTAAATCGGGCGCTGAACCGGATATTCCTTGCCTGCTTCCTTGCGCTCCACCACAAATTGCTACGCTAACTGCATGGGCATTGGCAGCCACGTATAGCAGCAGCGGCTCTTTGTCAACAGGGGTAGCAAGAACTGGCAGTTCTGCTAATTGCCGCTTCAAATCCTCGAACGCAGCGTTTGTCGCATCGCTCCATACAAACCGGTCCGTTTTCTTCAGCATCTGATAAAGCGGGATCGCCTTCTCCCCAAACGGCTGATGAAACGGCTCAATGCTGCAATACGGCCTGCTATGCGCTGGACATCATTGATACAAGCCGGTTTAGCCAAGGATGTGATCGCCTTGATCTTCTCCGGATTAGCCTCAATCCCTCTGTTTGATACTAAGAATCCAAGGAGCTTGCCTGCTGGAACACCAAAACCACACTTCTCCGGATTAAGCATCATCTTATAAACCCGGAGGTTGTCAAAGGTTTCTTTTAAGTCCTCTATCAGCGTCTCCCCCTTCCTGGATTTCACCACAATGTCATCAACATAAGCATGTACATTTTTTCCGATCTATCCTTTGAAATAGTTATGCACGCAACGCTGATAAGTTGCTTGGGCACTCTTGAGCCCAAAAGGCATGGATACATAGCAGAAGGCTCCAAAAGGAGTTATGAAAGATGTCTTCTCCTAGTCCTTAACTGCCATCTTGATCTGATGATAACCTGAATATGCATCCAAAAAACTTAGTCGCTCACATACTGCGGTAGCATCAATAATCTGATCAATATGGGGGAGAGCAAAAGGATCAGTTGGGCAAGCCTTATTTAAGTCTGTGTAATCAACACACATCCTCCAGGTTCCATTTTTCTTTAACACCAGCACCGGATTAGCCAACCACTCTGGATGAAACACTTCAACTATGAATCCTGCGGCCAAAAGCCTGGCCACTTCTTCACCTATAGCCTTGTGCCTCTCCTCATTGAAGCGGCGCAAATACTGCTTGACCAGTTTAAACTTCGGATCAATATTAAGACTGTGCTCAGCGAGTTCCCTCGGTATACCTGGCATGTCAGAAGGCTTCCATGCAAAGATATCCCGGTTCTCACGGATGAACTCGATGAGCGCGCTTTCCTATTTGGGGTCTAGGTTAGCGCTGATAGTGAACTACTTGGATGAATCGCCCGGAACAAAGTCAACCTGCTTAGTCTCCTCCGCCGACTTAAACTTCAACGCCGGATCATGCTCTATAGTTGGCTTCTTTAACGGGGACATATCCGCCGGATCAACATTGTCTTTGTTGAATTTCAATTCCTCCGTAGCACACACTACCTCCGCATATGTTGCGTCTCCTTCCTCGCATTCCAATGCGATCTTGCGGCTTCCGTGAACCGTGATGGTTCCCTTGTGACCCGGCATCTTAAGTTGCAGATAAACATAACACGGTCTAGCCATGAACTTGGCATAAACCTGTCTCCCAAATAGAGCATGATATGGGCTCCTGATCTTTACGACCTCAAAGGTCACTGTTTCTGATCTAGAATCCTGCTCATCCCCAAAGGTGACTTCCAGATCAATTTTCCCAACTGGGTAAGCCGATTTACCTGGCACCACTCTATGGAATACTGTGTTGGACTGCCGCAGTTTCTTATCTGTCAACCCCATACGCTGGAAAGGCTCATAATACAAGATGTTGATGCTACTACCGCCGTCCATAAGTACGTTTGTGAACTTGTAGCCGCCCACCTGTGGTGCCACCACCAATGCCAATTGGCCCGGATTATCAACCCGTGGCGGGTGATCCTCTCTACTCCACACAATGGGCTGCTCAGACCAACGTAAGAAACGCGGTATTGCCGGTTCAACTGCGTGTACTGCCCTTTTCAGCACCTTTTGATCCCGTTTGCACAAACTTGTGGTGAAAACATGATACTGCCCACTGCTTAACTCCTTCGGATTACTCTGATATCCGGATTGCTGTTGCTGCTGACGCTGCTGATTGCCTTGGTTGTTGTAACCACCTTGACCATGCTGCTGGTTATGTTGATGCTGACTGTTTCCATTGTAGTTATTGTTACTGTTGTGATATCCTGGTCCGGAACCGTTACCTTGGTAACCTGGACCCTGAAAATCGGAACTGACCCGCCGCCGGGGAGGCCGTGGTTATATCTGGCCTGCTTCATGGCCTCCTGCATGATCCGGCAGTCCTTCCACAAATTCTTAGCCGGGTTTCCCTCTGTACTGTGTTTTGGGCAAGGTACGCTTAGCTGTTGATCTAGATTGAAGGATAGCCCCTCACCACGCGGGAGCGGTTTACCCTTACGGCGCTGCCCGTTTCCCTGAACGTTGCTATTGGCCACAAAGTCGGAGGCGCCCTCCGCCTTTCGCTTGCCATTGTAACCTGTACCTGTCGGATTGGCTTGCGGTGGTTTACCAGCTTTGTTTGCCCTCCCGAACTTGTCTCCATCTACATCTGGATACTTGGTGTTATCAGAATCCCCATATTTCACCAAGGCGCTCATGAGCGTTCCCATGTCGTTGCAATCGCGCTTGAGCCGTCCTAACTTCAGTTTCAAAGACTCAAACCGGCAATTGTTTTCCAATGTCACTATCGCCGTACTAGGGTTGATGCTATTGGAAGAGTGCAGGATTTCTGATACCCGCCGCACCCAACTGCTCGTGGGTTCCTGCTCTCCTTGAACACATGCTGCTAAGTCTACTAACGACATTGGCTGTTTGCACGTGTCTTTCAAACTTTTGATAAACTGGCGACGCAACTCACCCCATGATCCGATGGAGTTAGGTGGTAGGCCCTTTAACCATGTCCGGGCTGTACCCTCAAGCATCATGGTAAAGTATTTGGCACATGCCGCTTCATCCACATAAAGCATCTCCATAGCCATCTCATAACTTTCCACCCACGCCTCTGGAGCCAGATCCGCCGTGTAGTTGGGTACCTTGCACGGGCCTTTGAAGTCTTTGGGTAATTTCACACTTCGTAAAGCGGGGATGAGACACTGTACACCAAAATAACTAACCGTGACCCCCGTTTCTACGATGGTGCGGTGAATCGGCGTCGCTTGACGGGTGTCCTCGCGGGCGGTATGTCTAGCCCGGTTTATCACCTCTTCGGCGTGTGCTTCTGCTCCCGCCGGATTATCCTGCCTATGACGGTGACGTCTCCGCTCGCTGCTAGACACAGCCGGTTCATCCCAGTGCCTAGTATAACTCCGGCTTGGGCGGGGGGTTGAATGAATCCTCTCCCTGCTATAAGAGTATGCCTGCTGCTGTGTTAGCGTCGTGTCCAGCAACTCCTTAGCCCGGCGTGCTTCCATCGCAATGGGGGATGTCCCCTCAATGGGTAAAGTGGCCAGTCGTGAAGCGGCGGCGATAATGTTGTCCAACGGGTTAGAATAATGGCCGGGAGGGGTGGGGACGTGCGGTGTTGGCACAACTTGGTGGTTTCGCTCTGCGGCCGGCGGCTGAACCGACGCGCCAGTCCCCGGAGCTCCTCCCCGATTTACCTCTGGGCGGTTACTGGCTCCCGCTCCTGGTGTGCCAAAGAGATTCCTCGCCTCATAAACCGGCGGTAGACGAGTTTGCTGTCTTCTGTACATTACCTCTTGTGCAGAATTTTGATCCACCCTGAGCCGGAAAGCTTGGGAGTCTAGCTCTGCTTGTCTTGTAGCCATCCTGGCTTTCTCTGCATCCAGATCCCGTTTAGCTTGCTCAATCCGGCCCTTCAGCTGAAGGATCTCCGTATCATGTTGTGCCTTGTCGGCAGGGGCCACTTCTGCTGTTGCGAGCGTCGTCAAGTTCTCGACCAAGGTGGATATGACGTCAGAGGACGATGGGGTTTGGTTGCCTGCACCAGCGCCCGCTGCCTCTGTGGTGAACGCCCCGGTCATCGAGGGCTGCTGCGCAGACTGTGATCCGGCAATGAAAACAGCAACCCTGTTCGGTGGATCAAAGGGGTCCGGAATACTGTCGCCATCGAACACGCCCTCTGACCGGCCGTCCTGCAACATATACAAAGATTCGGTCTCTCCGGATGAAGATTCATCGTCGGAATAGACAACTGTCTCGCCACCAGAATCCGATCCGTCCTCGGCTTGTACTCCATGCACTGCTCCAACGAAAACATGCTTCATGGCGGGCTGAATCCAGGCCGATCTCGGACGCTGAGCCGGCTCGACGATGTTGGGGAAGACGTCCGACTCAGGCCCCGGTTCGCCGATCTTGCCGGTGAAAACGTGGATGCCTCCAAAGGGGACCCAGTACCCGTATTCGATTGAATCGGCCTCGGGGCCCCAGCCTGCATCGTCGATGTAGATCCGGCCGCCGCGACTCTTGGTCATCCGGCCAACCGCGTAACCCTTGAGTCCTTCAAAGCTGCCCTTCAAGAACTCGAAACCATCGTGCGATAGCCCCACGGTGGGTGCCAACTGTCGTGGAATTAGCACGGCAGATGTCCGTTTTAGCAGACTTAGGTGTGAGGCCATCGCGTGGGTTAGCTTGAAGAGGTTAAAGCGCACAAAGGACACAGGGAGTTTATACTAGTTCGGCCCCTTCGATGAAGGTAAAAGCCTACGTCTAGTTTGCTGTGGTATTGCTTGTGCGTCGATGAACAGGGAGCGAATCCGCTTGCCTCTCTCTCGAGCTGTTGTTTCTTGTCCTTGAACCGTCGCTGGGTCGTCCCTTTATATAGGAGGCGATGCCCGGTCCGGTTTACAGAGTCCCGAGGCCGGCTCATAAACGTGTCCGCCTTGGTCTCTACTCTTACTATCTTACATCCCAAGTTACATGATATGACGGTTTACAGACCGTGGGCCTTATGCATGGGCCCCAAACCTCTATGGGTTGTAGTCTCTTGTACCTACTCTACTGGGCTTGTAATAATACAACCTTGTCAGTGTAATTCGGACCTTCCTGGCCGGTTCATACCTGCTAGTAATATCCCTGACAGGACTCGCGCGTGCTCTCCTACTGGATTGATACCTTGGTTCTCAAATGCTGAGGGAAATACTTACGCTACTGTGTTGCATCTCCCTTTCCTCTTTGAGGGAATACAACGCAAGTTCGAGAAGTAGCAAGAATAATTTCTGGCGTCGTTGCTGGGGAGACTTACGCAAAAGTCATATACCAAGTACCTATCACAAACCCTTATCCTTCGCATTACATTTTTTGCCTCTCGTTTTCCTCTCCCCCACTTCACCCTTGCCGTTTTATTTGCCCTTCTTCCGCCGTGTGTTTATCGTTCGCTTGCTTCTTGTTTGCTTGCTTGTGATCATGTCTAGCACACCTATCATTGTCAACACTCCCGAGAGTGAGGTCCTCAACTTTAAACAAAAGGAGGAAGAAAACTTAAAAGATGTCTGTTATAGAATTTGCAAAGCTCAAAATAGATCTAATAGGAAGCTTTACACTTCCGTGCTTCTTCACAATTTTTATGTTGGCATAACACCATGGAATAGATTTATCTTAGATACCATTACCGCAGGGAATTCCTTGGGTAGCCACACCTTTGATTCTTATAATTCTATGACTGAATTATTTGGCTCACCACCTCTTATGATTAATTGTACCGTTTTCACTTTGGAGCATGTTATGCAACGGTTAGAAATCATTGAAAACAAAGTTGCTACGGTAGAACTGGTAAAGAACTTGGATAGAAAAATCCATAATGAAATCACCCAATATGGATCTAAGGTAGGAGTTGTTCTTAAAAATCTTAAGGAAAAGGAGCCCATAGTTAAAGAAAAGCTAGATCAGGATTCCACTAGAATCAATAAGCTTGAGGATGTTATCACTAATGTGGGTTCTGCTCTTTCCGCTATAAAAACTACTCCAAATACCTCTACCACTAAATTATCTAAGTTCATGATTGTCCCTAAAGACAAGGGTGAAACATTTAGAATTGCGGATCTCAAATCCATAAGTGTTCACCCTAATTTTCTTACTTTTGCAAGAGACCCTTTTGACACTTTAGAATTTCTTGATTTCTTGCCCAAGAGTTTGATTATTAATAGGGACAAAGAAGTGCCTGAGAATCATAAGTTCTTAATCAAAGAATTTCCGTCCAAATATGGCATTCCCTAGATCTATCTTGTATCGTGCCTAGCTAGGGGCGTAAAACGATAGCGCTTGTTGGGAGGCAACCCAACTTTATATTTTTTTTGTTTTTGTTGCTGTTAGGGAATAAATATTGCATCTAGCCTCTGATTAGATGTGGTTTCATGTTTTGTTTAGTGTTTGTGCCAAGTAGGACCTTTGGGAAGACTTGTGTGAAGTTTACGTGATCTTGCTGTGAAAAATAGAATCGTTAGTGCTCGCTAAAGTGCTCTTCAGATTTTACTGGAGCATGCTATTTAGTTGATTCTTTTTGCAGATGATTAGTAGACAAATTCCTCAAATTTAACAATTTATTTTGAATTTTTTTTGAGTTCCAAAAGTAGGTAAAACCTGCAGATTACTACAGACTGTTCTGTTTTTGACAGATTCTGTTTTTCGTGCGTTGTTTGCTTATTTCAATGCATCTATGAGTAGTATTGGAGGATATGAACCATAGAGAAGTTGGAATACAGTAGCTTTAACAACAATATAAACAAAGAATGAATTCATTGCTGCACCTTTGAGTAGTGGTTTGCTTTCTTATACTAACGAAGCTCACGAGAATTTTTGTCTAAGTTTTGTGTTGTGAAGTTTTCAAGTTTTAAGTATTGCTTTGATGGACTATGGAACAAGGAGTAGCAAAGGCCTAAGCTTGGGGATGCCCATGGAACCCCAAGTAAATTCAATATAATCAAAAGCCTAAGCTTGGGGATGCCCCGGGAAGGCATCCCCTCTTTCGTCTTCATCCATCGGTAACTATACTTGGAGCTATATTTTTATTCGCAACATGATATGTGTTTTGCTTGGAGCGTCATGTATAATTTGAGTCTTTGCTTGTTAGTTTTTCACAATCATCCTTGCTGGACACACATATTTGAGAGAGTTAAATTTGGCCTAGGAATTGTTAGAACACTCTATGTGCTTCACTTATATCATTTGAGTTGAATTGTTTTTGCTCTAGTGCATCACTTATATTTTTTAGAGCACGGTGGTGGTAATATTTTGTAGAAATTGTTGAACTCTCATGCTTCACTTATATCTATTTGAGAGTGTATTAAAACAGCATGGTAATGTGTTTAGGCTAAAGAAACTAGTCTTCACATGATAGACATCCAATGTCAATGTAGTAAAATTTTCACACCAAGTGCATTTAGTAGAATGAGATGTTGGATGCTTGATAATTGTTTTGAGACATGAGCATAGTGATATTAGAGTCCTGCTACTGGAGTTATTATGAAATTGAGAAATACTTGTGTTAAGGCTAGTTATTCCCGTAGCATGCACATATGGTGAACCGCTATGTGACGAAGTTAGAGCATGAGGTATATGTAGAGTGCCAACCTTTGTGTGGAGGTCGGGGGCGCGCGATGGTTAACTCCTACCAACCTCCCCCCTAGGAACATGCGTTGATTGCTTTGTTTTGATGACTCATAGATTTTTGCAATAAGTATGTGAGTTCTTATGACTAATGTTGAGTCCATGGATTATACGCACTCTCACCCTTCCACCTTTGCTAGCCTCTCTTGTACCGCGCAACTTTCGCCGGTGCCGTAAACCCACTATATATCCTTCCTCAAAACACCCACCATATTATTCCTCAAAACAGCCACCATACCTACCTATCATGGCATTTCCATAGCCATTCCGAGATATATTGCCATGCAACTTTCCACTGTTCCGTTCATATGACACGCATCATATTGTCATATTGCCATGCATGATCATGTAGTTGACATCGTATTTGTGGCAAAGCCACCATGCATAATCTTCATATATGTCACTCTTGATTCATTGCACATCCCGGTACACCACCGGAGGCATTAATGTAGAGTCATACTTGTTGTAGTATCGAGTTGTAATTTCGAGTTGTAATAAAAGTGTGATGATCATCATTATTAGAACATTGTACCATGTGAGGAAAGGCCAATAAAAAAAAGAGCTGGCCCAAAAAAATATAGAGAGGGGCTAATAAAAAAAGGGAGGAAGCCCCTCCAAAAAATGAGAGAAAAGAGAGAAGGGACAATTGCTACTATCTTTTTCCACACTTGTGCTTCAAAGTAGCACCATGTTCTTCATTGTAGAGAGTCTCATGTTTAGTCACTTTCATATACTAGTGGGAATTTTTGTTATAGAAATTGGCTTGTATATTCCAACGATGCGCTTCCTCAAATGCCCTAGGTCTTCGTGAGCAAGCAAGTTGGATGCACACACCCACTAGTTTCTTTTGTTGAGCTTTCATACATACTTAGTTCTAGTGCATCCGTTGCATGGCAATCCCTACTCACTCACATTGATATCTATTAATGGGCATCTCCATAGCCCGTTGATATGCCTAGTCGATGTGAGACTATCTCCCTCCTTTTTGTCCTCTCGACAACCACCTCTATTCCACCCATAGTGCTATATCCATGGCTCACGCTCATGTATTGCGTGAAAGTTGAAAGGTTTGAAAAGATAGAGTATGAAAAAAAGTGCTTGGCTGAACCCGGGGTTGTGCATGATATGAATATTTTGTGTGATGAAGAGGGAGCATGGCCAGACTATATGATTTTGTAGGGATAACTTTCTTTAGCCATAGTATTTCGAGAAGACATGATTGATTTGTTAGTATGCTTGAAGTAGTGTTATTTCTTATGTCAATATAGACTTTTATCTTGAATCTTCCAGATCTAAACATGCATGCCACAATTAAGAGAATTACATTGAAAAACTATATTGGTTAGCATTCCACATCAAAAAAAAATTCTTTATCATTTACCTACTCGAGGATGAGCAGGAATTAAGCTTGGGGATGCTTGATACGTCTCCAACGTATCTATAATTTTTTATTGTTCCATGCTTTTATTTATGAAGTCATGGATGTTTAATGGGCTTTATCATACACTTTTATATAATTTTTGGGACTAACATACTAACCCAAAGGCCCAGTCCAAATTGTTGTTTTTTGCCTGTTTCGGGGTTTTGTAGAAAAAGAATATCAAACGGAGTCCAAACAGAATGAAACCTTCGCGAGAGATATTTTTGGAGAAAATCACACACGAGGGACTTGAGAACCACGTCAGGGGATCAAGGGGTGGCCCACGAGGGTGGGGGGCACACCCCCTACCTCGTGGGACCCTCGAGCACCCCCCCCCCCGGTGTCCTCCTTCTTCCTATATAAGTCTACGTACCCCAAAACCTTCGACAACAGAGGGAAAACCATAATTCCACCGCCGTAACGTTCTGTTCCCGTGAGATCCCATCTTGGAGCCTGTTCCGGAGCTCCACTGGAGGGGGATCCATCACGGAGTTCTTCATCATCATCATCGTCGCCCTCACCATGAGTTGTGAGTAGTTTACCATAGACCTTTGGGTCCATAGCCAGTATCTAGATGGCTTCTTCTCTCTCTCTCTCTGGATCTCAATACAAAGTTCTCCTCGGTCTTCGAGGAGATCTATTCTATGTGATCTCTTTTTGCGGTGTGTTTGTCGAGATCCGATGAATTGTGAGTTTATGATCAGGATTATCTATGAAAGATATTTGGTTCTTCTCTAAACTTTTTATGTGTGCTCATAATATCCTTGCAAGTCTCTTCGAATTATTGGTTTGGTTTGGCCTACTAGAGCTATAGTTCTTGCAATGGGAGAACTTCTTGGCTTTGGGTTCAATCTTGCAGTGTCCTTTCCCAGTGACAGTAGGGGCAGCAAGGCACGTATTGTATTGTTGCCATCGAGGATAAAAAGATGGGGTTTATAGAGTTTATCCCTCTACATCATGTCATCTTGCTTGAGGTGTTACTCTGTTCTTATGAACTCAATACACTAGATGCATGCTACATAGCGGTCGATGTGTGGAGTAATAGTAGTAGATGCAGGCATGAGTCAGTCTACTTGTCTCGGACATGATGCCTATATACAATGATCATGCCTAGATAGTCTCATAATTATTCTCTTTTCTATCAATTGCTCGACTGTAATTTGTTTACCCGCCGTAGAATATCGCCATCATGATAGAAGCCACTAGAGAACACTATGGCCCCCTGGTCTATTCTCAACATATCAATCTACATCTACTTTATTTTTATTGCTTTTATTTGCTGTTCTTATAAAGCAAAAATACCAAAAATATAAACTATCATCTCTATCAGATCTCACTTTCATAAGTGACCGTAAAGGGATTGACAACCCCTTATCGCATTGGCTGCGAAGTTCTTATTTGTTTGTGCAGGTGTGAGGGACTCGCACATGGTCTCCTACTGGATTGATACCTTGGTTCTCAAAAACTGAGGGAAATACTTACGCTACTGTGCTGCATCTCCCTTTCCTCTTCGAGGGAATACAATGCAAGCTCGAGAAGTAGCATTAATGTCGCGTTAGTTCGAAACCGATTCAAATTCAAATTTGAAATAAAGTCAAACGATTAAAGTTTTCAAATATTAAAACTAAAATGTTCATCATGTGGAAAATATTCATTTGTTAATATTGGTGGTGAACCAACATTTTTAGAAAGTATTTATATGCCCTAAGCTATCCAAAACAGTAGCAAAACAACCCCAATATAAATCATTTCATTTAAAGAAAATTCTGATGAAATTATCTTGCCTCAAAACCTTTTTTATGGAAGTGCTAAATATTGCAAAGTATTTATGTGGCACAATTCAATATTTTACAAAAGTCTTTTGTGGCCTAGTAATTTGCGAAATTGAAAATAAATTACAAAAAGAAAAGAAACAGGGAAAGCGACTGTGGACTAGGCCTAAGTCCACAGTGCAGGCCCAGCCCACCAGGGGGTCTTACCCTTCCTACTGCTCACCGCGACATGGTGGACGACCGTGCAACGTCCATGGCTCGGATCGACCACGGGGCAGCCATCCGCCGCATCCCCAGCGACCTATAAGATCCTCTCGACCCCCTAGCGAACCCTAGATCACCACTGATCCCCTCCTTCGCTCACCCCCGTTGTTTTCTTCGTCACCCGACTTTGCCATCGTCGTGCGCCGCTCGATCCCGCGGCGACCGTCCTCCTCTCGCCCCGCCGACATGCGGTAGGGCTTCGCCGTTGTCTTCCACGTCGTCGAGTGCCAGCCATTTGAGCCGGCAGCACCTACGTCGAGCCTCGCGGCACCATCTTCCTACCGCTGTCCGCTCCGGTCGCCATTGTTCATCGTCGAATCGGCCAGCCTCTGCTGCTCCTAAGCCACCACCGGGCCTTTGTGTGCCTCTCCAGTGAGCAGTCTCTCCGTTCCCCACTCTCAGTGCTGCTTGTAGACGGCGTAGACCGCCGCACTTCATCTTGCCCAGAGTTGTGTTCGCCACGCTATAATGCCCCAAATGTAACACTTTCCTATAATGGCAATAAAGCTTCCTCTTTGATCCTTGTCATTATCCTTGGGGGTCCTTGTCTTTTATTGTATTTGCATTGCATACCTTTTATTATTTTTGCATCCTTGCAATGCTCATCATCATATCATCATGGCATCTTAGTTTAATTTCTTTTGTGCATTGTGAGACCTTGTGATGTGTTGTTGTGTGTGGGTTCAAGCTATCCTAGCTAAAACCCTTCCCCACTCCCTCTTCTTCTTCTTCTTCTTTTCTTCTTATTCTTCTCCTTCTTTCTCTCTGGCCTCTTCTTTGATCTATTTTGCAAGCCACCTAGCAAGTGCCATAGTGGTCCTTCCTTCTCTTTTAAATCTTGCACTATGTGAGCAACCTCTCCACTAAGTATCATCTCATTTGAATATGAATTGGTTGGGTTTTAAAATATCAAGAGTTTGGCCTATATTCAAACTCCTTTTATTTTTTTGCCTCTAAAAATGTCCAACTCATTTTATTTAAATAGAGCATAATTCATTGAGCTTAGGGGTATTTTTCTTTTCCCCTAATTCATCTTCTTTATTTTTGTGCATTCTTTTCTTTTTCTGCCTGAAGAAATAAAAAAGAAAAGAAGCAGAGCAGTAGCTTGCAGCACAACCTGGGCCTCCTCCTTCTCTCTCTCTTCCCTGAGGCCCATCTCCTCCTCCACCCGCAGCGCAGCGCAGCCCATCTTCTTCGCAGGCCCAGCCACAGCCGCGCAGTCGCGCTGTAGCCACTCCGAGTGCGAGGCCCCACCTGCCAGTGGCACATCCCCCTCGCCTCCGTCTTCCTCCGTCAGAAAAGCAGAGCACGCTGAGCTCACCGTCGCACCGTCAGCTCACGGACGTCGAGGCCGTGCGCCAAGCCCCTCTTTTAAACCCAGATCGTGTCTACCACTCCTCTCAAGGTCTTCCTTTTCCCCTCTCGCCGTCTGGAGAGCTGGGATCCCCCAGATCCGCCGCCACCATCGACGCCCGAGCGCATCTGAGAGCAACCTCGCGTCGCCGACGAGCTCCGCGTCGTCCTCGGCCTCGCCAAAGTTGTCCAGCTTCTTCCACGACGTCCTCTTCTTCCACTATGTCAACCACGCGGACCCGAGCGCCTCTCCGTCGAGCTCTTCTTCCTCTACGGTGGCCGGAGGTGTTCGAGACACGCCGCCGACGACTCCTCCACGCCAGGGCCAGCCGAGCACACCGCCGTGCTCGTGGTGAGCTGCTCTCTCTCCCCAAGCCCTTTTTCCCTTTCTGCGCATGATCTTGGCCGTAGTTCCACGAGCGCCCGATCGTGCCGCCGTCAGACCTCGTCACCGGCGAGTGTTCCGACCTCTTTTGACTGTTGCCGTGCTTCCCGTTAGCTTCGCCTAGATGCGTAGAACCTCCCCGTGCAGTCGCCGTGCCGCCTAGTGCCTTGCATCGCCTCGCCGTCATCCCGTCGCCGCCGTGCTGTATATGCTCGCCGCCGGTGATGTAGTGCCCCTTAGGTGCTGCCAGTAGTTTGGTTGGATGCGGGACTCCTCCTGCTCCCTCTCGCACCCCTCCGCCGTGCCTAATGGTCGCCGGAGCGGCTCCGACGAGGGCCAGTGCTCCCCTGTTCTGCTATTACGTTATGTTCTTCAGATATGCTGCTTCCTTTCTGTCAAGTTCGATGCAGTGGCGTAGTGGTGTGTCTCCGTCAGTTCCGTCAGTAGGGCGCAGGTCCGATCCCTCGCGGGCGCTGTGGTTGTTTCACCCATTTTTAGTTTTCGCGTGAAGCTGACAGGTAGGCCCCACCTGCCAGCCTCACAGCTCCAGCGCCAGCCCCCGCGCGCACCCGCTCGCCAGCTCAGCTCGCCTAGCCCCCCCTTGTTAGTGTCTGAGGCTAGATGGGCCTGGGTCAATTTGGACCTGGCGCTTATTCAGTTTTATTTTCTTTTTCTGTTTTTCTTTATCTTTTGTGTTTTTCTATTTTAATTAATATCTGCATATTTATGTTTCATATGAATATGAGCCCAATATGAAAAGTGCTTAGAATTTTGTGTAGATTATGAAAATGTCACTTGCTGCCATGTTTAAAAACATTTAAAATGTTGTTTGAGTTTAAATTTGATTTAAATATGCTTAAACTTGCAAAATTCATAACTAATTCTCTACAACTCCAAATTTAACAAACTTCATATGCATTTGGGGTAGAAAAATGTGTAGATTATTTTGGTGCTGTTGTTTAGCATGTTTGACAACTCGTTCACAGAAGTTTTTCAAATTTGTCCCAAATGGAAATAAATGAATATGGGAGTTTCTGGATATTGTTGCATTTATTTTCTAGCCCATTTAATTTTGCTAGCATGTTGCTGTTATGTTAGTTGCACCCTTGCCATGTTAACCAACCTCTTTAAACATGTTGGTTGCTTGTTTGATAAACTACATAAACTTGTTAAAATGTTCCTTTGCTTGTTTCAAATGTGTGGTTGATCTTGTGGTTGTGTTATTATTGCACTTTTGTGACCCTAGGCCATGCATCATGTTTTCCTTGTTCACATGCTTCATGTTCAAGCATCATGTGTTTGAGCAGTGCATGTTGATTGATTTTGTTCTGTTGTTGCATTGTTGTGTTTGGTTAGAGCCTGGTGAAGATACTGAGTACGAGGTTTCTACCGAGGTTGAGTATGTGGAGCAAGGTTACGTTCCCTCCGAGGATTCAATAGGCAAGATGACCTTACCCAGATATCATTACTATCTTTGCCAATATCTAGATGTCTCGCTCTTTAGCTTATTGCCTCGATGCCCATGTTTGTTTGTCAGCCTCCTATTGTAGCCATGAATCTCTCTAACCAACCAACCTAGCAAACCTTTGATTGGCTACGTAAGCATTGCTCAGCCCCTCTTATAGCATTGTTAGTTGCAGGAGAAGATTTGAAGATTCTTGCTTCATGATGAAGTTGATGGGATATCACACTATATAATCTGTTTAACCAAATCATCTATATACTTGGAAATGGGTGGAAGGCTAAGCCTTTGCTTGGTGTTTTGTTCCACTCATGCCTCCCTTGGAACCGTTTAAACCGTTGTTATGTTCCTTGATTTTGTGTCCCTAACACGGTTGGGGTTTATGGGCCCCCCTCGATAACCCGCTTAGCGCTAAAGCTTTTCCAGCAAGGCCCAACTTTGGTTTTACATTTGCCTAATAACTAAAACTTGCATAGGGAGTTATAAACCCTTTTTCTTAATCAACAACCCGGGCCAGTGCTCAACATGAGTGTTGGTCCAAACTGGGCAACCTGCAGGGCCACCTTGGGGAAACCCGAGGGCTGGTAAAAACCTGTAGCTTGTCCCATCCGGTCGTGGCCTAAGACGAGATACGCGCGGCTACTATCAGGGTGTCGGCATGCCGGGAGGTCTTGCTGGATTAGTTTTACCTTAGTCGGAATATCTTGAGCACGGGATTCCGAGAATACTCGGGTCTTCCCACCTTGGAGTTGCGACTCCGCAGATCGTGAGCTTGTGATGGGCTAAGTTGGGACACCCCTGTAGGGATTTGATCTTTCGAAAGTCGTGCCCGCGGTTATGTGGCAGATGGGAATTTCTTAATATCCGGTTGTAGAAAACTTGACACTATGATCATAATACACTACCAGCGTGAGTAACCGTGACGGTCGCTTTCCAAAGGGGTTCGGAAAGTGAACACGATGGGGTTATGTTTGACGTGCTTAGATAGGATCACTTCGTGATCACTTTGATGATCGTTGGCACTTCTGTTCTCGCTCTAAACATGTAAGCTAGTGCTAGTGCGGCTGCAACCTTGTTCTTCAGCCTTGTTCCACACCCAAGGCTTATATAGTTTTGCTACCCGGGAACGGGATTGCTGAGTCCTCCGTGGCTCACAGATTCTACACCACACGAGATGCAGGTACCATGGAGAACTACATCGCTGGTGGTACAGAGTTGAACTGGGAGTTCGATGTAGAACGCGGGCGATACTATGTGTCTTATCCAGAGGATCAGTAGGGCTCTTACTAGGATGTTATGATCGGGACCTTGGGTTATTTATTTATTTATGGTATCTTTCTTTTGGATCTTCGTCCGTAGTCGGACGCTAATGTTATTTGGATGATGGTTGCTTATGGAATGTATTGTGTGACGTGGCGAGTGTAAGCCAACTACTATTTTGCAATTTCATCCCTCTTTTACATGAGGCGTGCAAAGATACCATACTGGAGATCATTCTAGTATGAGCTTATGCCTTTAAGTCATGCCTCAACACATAGGAGGTATAATCTCATACTGGGCATTACACGCGCTCCCTGGCCGCATCCCGCAGCTGCCTGCCACCCCTCTGTCTCGCACAATTGCGCCCGTGCGCGCGTCCGACCGCGCCTGCGACCGCCCAGGGCCGCGCCCTACTTCCCTCGCCCTGCTGCTCATCCGAGCGCCGTGCCCGTGCTGGGTGCGTCCGCCCCGTCGTTGTGCCGCACCGCAGCCTCCAGCGCCCGTTGCCGTTGCTTATGCTTCTAGCGCTCCTTGCTGTTGCTCATGCTCCTAGATGCGTCGTGGATTTCCATGCCGCTTCTCTTGCCGCGCTGCTACTGCTCTTTGCTGATGCTGCCCATGCTGCCGCCGATGCCACTTGCGCACTGCGCCCCTGGCCAGCGCCGTGGCCGCCAGCACGCCCGTGTGCTTGTGTGCTGTGTGTGGTTGCGCTCACCTCTACTGCTGCTACAGTAACATTCAGTTACTGTAGCAGTAGCTTGCATTTCTATTTCTACACTGACTGGCCCTCTAAACAACCCCTAAACAGCGATAATAGAAGTTCTAACATGGGTAAAAATTATACGAATGGAAAGTAGACGTAACAAGCTTCATTTTGTTCCATTGGACCTACTTCAGATAATGCGTGGATTAATTCCTAGGAAAATCACAAAGTTCAATGTTCTGTTAATAGAAAAACCGAAAAACAGCTTTATTTTCATAGCTACTTTAGAGTTGTTGTTGATTAAGCAAATGAACTCTAATATGGATGAATGTGACACTAACATCTAGTTCACATAAAATGCTCAAGATTAATATAAGGCACAAAATCAAAGGATGTGCAGAACAGTAGTTGTCGCCTTTTGAAAACAGCTAATTGAGGTTTTAAATTGTCAAATTCTCGGACTTAGCAAAATTTCAGGAGTTTTGAGGATATTGCTAAAACTTTAGAAAGTCGTATAAAATAATCCATAACTCGGATAAACATACTTTGAACATGAAACTTACTCAGAACGACGAGACAGATCCGAATACGCGGTCCGTTCGTCCGCCACACCCCCCTAGCATAGCGAACATCCAACCTTCCCCCTCCGTTTCGTCTCTCCGAAAATGCCTAACATCAGGAAAACTTTCCCGGATGTTATTCCCCTTCACCGATATCGTGTAGCACCACGTTAATTAGAACTCCCTTAGTATCGCATTAGGTCACACCTAGCATCGTTATTTGTCCTGTCATGCTTTGTATTGCTATGTTTGCTTTATATTTATTTGTTTCTTCCCCCTCTTCTCTCCGGTAGACCCCGAGACCGATGCCGATACACCCGTGATTGACTACATCGACGATGACCCCTCCTTCTGGCCAGAGCAACCAGGCAAGCCCCCCCTTGATCAACCTGATATCGCCTATTCTTCTCTCAACCGCTTGCATTAGAGTAGTGTAGCATGTTACTGCTTTCGATAATCCTATTCTGCTGCATAGCCTGACATTGTTGCTACAACTGTTTATACTTGTACCTGCAATCCTAAATGCTTAGTATAGGATGCTAGTTTTTCATCTGTGGCCCCACATCCTTGTCCATCTGCCATGCTATACTATCGGGCCGTGATCACTTCGGGAGGTGATCACGGGTATATACTATATACATACTTTACGTGACACATGATGTGACTAAAGTCGGGTCGGCTCGTTGAGTACCCGCAAGTGGTTCCAATGTGTGGGCTGAAAGGACAGGTGGCTCCATCCAGGTAGTGGTGGGCCTGGGTTCCTGACGGTCCCCCGAGTGGATCTTTGTGGCAGAGCGACAGGGCAAGGCTGAGACACCGAGGAGAGAGGTGGCCTGGCCCTGGTCGTTGCCCGCGGTTGTTTCATAATAACATGCTTAACGAGTTTGGATATTTGATTTGAGTCTGGTCGTTGGCCTATATGCACTAACCAGCTACCTGGGAATAGTTATGGGCTCTCGACGTCGTGGTATCAATCGAAGCCTTTTTGACGTCAGCGACTTAGCAGCGCACGCCGGGTTGGACCGTGTAACACAACTTCCTTAGTAATGGAGGTTGCTAGGTCTGCTCACCGGCCGCGTACGCAACGTGCATGTGTGCGTTGGGCGATGGGCCTGGACCCCTGCGCGCTTAGGACTTAGACCGGCGTGCTCACCTCTCTGTTGTGCTTAGGTAGGGTTGCGACGTGTTGATCTTCCGAGGCCGGGCATGACCCAGGAAAGTGTGTCCGGTCAAATGGGATCGAGCGTACTATGTTATGTGGTGCACCCATGTAGGGAAGTTAATCTATTCGAATAGCCATGTCCCTCGGTAAAAGGACGACCCGGAGTTGTACTCCAACCTCATGACAACTAGAACCGGATACTTAATAAAAAAATACCCTTACCAGTGGCAGATACAACCCGGTGATTGCGTTCCCATAGGGCGATGAGGGGAGGATCGCCGGGTAGGTTTATGCTATTCGATGTTACTTGGTGAACTTACCATCTATTCTATTCTACTGCTGCAAGATGGTGGCTGCAAGAAGCGATGATACTTGTTACTTTCCAGCTACTCTCTTCTACTGCTGCAAGATGGAGGCTGCCAGAAGCGTAGTCGTCGATTGGATTAGCAATCCCCCTCTTATTCTGGCATTCTGTAGTTTAGCCCATAGATATTAGCCCTTTACACAGATACCATTGCATATGTAGTGTATACCTTGCTTGCGAGTACTTTGGATGTGTACTCACGGTTGCTTTGCTCCCCCTTTTCCCCCTTTTCCTCTTTTCTCTGATGATGCAACCAGATGGTGGAGTCTAGGAGCCAGATGATCCCGAGGATGTTTCTATGTGGAGTTCGGCTTCGAGGAGTAGTTAGTAGGTCCCAGGCAGGAGGCCTTGCCTTTTCGATCGTTGTTACATTTGTGCTAGCCTTCTTAAGGCAAACTTGTTTAACTTATGTCTATACTCAGATATTATTGCTTCCGCTAACTCTTGTGTATTCGAGCTTATCTATTCGAGCCCTCGAGGCCCCTGGCTTGTAATATAAAGCTTGTATTATTTTAATTTCTGTCTAGAGTTGTGTTATGATATCTTCCAGTGAGTCCCTGATCTTGGTCGTACACATTTGCATGCATGATTAGTGTACGAACAAATCGGGGGCGTCACAAGTTGGTATCAGAGTCGACTGCCTGTGGGAATTCCCCTCCCACACTCCTTGGCCGAAGTCGAGTATAGTCATTGAAAAACTTTACTAACATGGTTGTGTGGCTTACGGGCCCACATCGCCATTGGGTGGTATTAGGATCTTTTATTCCTCGTCTATACTCTGGGACTCTGATCTCTCTTCTATTTGGGTTGAAATGAAATTACTAACTCTAACATTAGGGTCTCGTGATCACGTCCACTCGGAGAGCCCCTTATTACAGATGATCCCCGCAGCACCAGAAGAATCGGAAGATACTCTAAGATGTTCTCTCGAGACTTTGTGACATCGCTTTTACAATTCCCTTCCATCGGTAAACCCTTATAGATAACGACGTGCACTTGCCATTGATACAAATCATTTCCCGATGATCTTTTATTGCAAGATACCTCGAAATTCTCGCTATTTTTTTGAATACTTTGTGCCTACTGCCTTGCAGTTCTTGCCACATGAATA
Organism: Secale cereale; assembly: GCA_902687465.1. NCBI lineage: Eukaryota > Viridiplantae > Streptophyta > Magnoliopsida > Poales > Poaceae > Secale > Secale cereale. Next base: position 149,580,977 of record LR738710.1, read on the forward strand.
CCCCTGCGGAAAATCGCTCGCACTTACCGAGTATCCGCTCATCCCCAGTTGTTCATGTGTTTCCCAAGAGTCTTCGAAATGCCATTTCGATCTTTCGAGAATCCTGAGCAGCCCATTCCTCTTGAAATTCTTGCTTGCTTGCATTATGGTTATTCCCATAAGTCTAGTACTCTTATTGGCATCCTTTGTCATTACCATTTTGAGTCTGTTGATTCAATATGTTACGGTTGCTCGCAACCCTTAGCCGAATCCTAGCATCCTTCCGGCTCAGACGTCATTTTGAACAGGAGTTGGTTCTTGATTAATCAATGCCTTGACCGGTTGTGCTTCTAAGTCTATTGAACTTATTCATTTTTGATCAGAACGATTGCTTTTGATTCCTTGATTTGGAAATCATAAATTCCTTTGCATTTGAACTTTGAATTAGTCAGTTGTTTCTATCATTTGATCTCCTTGCATTCTTTCTTCTTCTGGTTTTGTACCGATGCTCACTTCAGTCCCTCGTTGACCACCAGATCCTTTGTTGGATTTCATCTGACAGCGTCCTTCATATTCAATAACCTTGTGAGCCTTTTCACAGATATATAATGCCTCTAGTAAATTGTATCCTTTGCTTTGTCAACCATGCTCTACTTTCGAGCTTGTATTATTTACTCCGAAGTTTTGGTATATGTTCCTAAGATGTCGCGATGGGTTGGACCCATGCCTTTCTAATATGTGTGAACCCGAGGGTTTTCACGAGTCATACTCTTTTGGTATTTTGCTAGATAAAATTTCAACACTACAACTTCATCGAACGCGAGAAGTGAATGTAAGGTTATGCATTGGAGAAGTGCGAGTCGACCTTGAACTTTGTGTTCATGCCCATGGACACAATGTGGATCTTATCATGGAAGCTTCTCTTAAATTAATTATTCCCTTGTATAAGTTCATCTTATATTTGAGATCTGGTCTTTTGCAATCATGGTTCCGACCATACTGATATTATTTGATTCCTTTTCTCGGACTAGTTAGAGTACTTGTCTTCTACAGATCAATGCACCTGTCCAACCTTTATTCTGTCATACTTTCTAATATTACCCTCTGGTATCTCGAGAATATCAAAGAACTATGTTTCTTCCTACGAGTCTTCATCTATTATTGCTTCTCATCGATTTCAGATTTCCCCCGGGTTCTGAGTTATTAGTCACTCAAGAACACCGATAAGTGAATTGATTCCGCACTCTGATTCAATAACTCTAAGTAATTTTTGTTGCTTATGAGTTTAATAATCCTTCAAGTCATTCCTATCCTGATCGCGGGTATAATTATCGTGCTAAATTTTAACTGTGCTACCTGGTCCTTTATCTCGGAGCACAAAATTTTGACGATGAGCTAAGCCTACATTGATCTTCCTCATCATATCGTATTGCCTTGAGCAACAAGCTTGATTCTGAGTTTGTGTCGAATCTGTGGTTCCAATAATCCCTTACTTCACCATTGCTTTTGCTTGGTGTCATTGATGATCGATTACATCTTCATGAAACCTCTCGACTAAATATCTGGCATCATCAACGTTCTAAGCTCTTCCTGAATAACAATCAAATTCTTGATAATAAATACCATTCTTGCCCCTTGATGATTTGTGTTATCAATGACAACTTTATTGCTCTCCTACGACACAAAAGTGTTCATGTTTTGTGTAGTACCTTGAGTTTCTTTCTATCCATCTTGTGTTATGATCTACCTTGGAGTATTACCATCTTTTATGTCAAGAAGGTCATGGGAATTTCACCACCTCTTAAGAATTCTTGATATAGTAATACTTCTCACCATCACAATTCTTTCTTGGTACACGTGTTGATTCTAACCGGGTTACCAACAGGTGAACGATGTTGTTTGGATTCCGCCCTTCTAGTAACCCTATTGCTTTGAAGTTAAAGGTCGGTCGTTCATTCTTGGACTAATGATTATTGAATCACCATTTTAACATTGATCATGCTACCTAAGGCCATATTTCGGGCGCACCTTTCAACCAATGTTTAATTGTGTATGATTTCCTCAAAGCATACATCATTACATCATTTGATCTCACAAATGCTATCTCCATGTTCACATAATTCTGGAAATCTCGATGGATTGGCGCTGAGTCCATCAGCCACCCCTCATCCCCTCCTTGGTTTGATGATAAACTCTTGTTTTGGGACTCGCTTACACCTTTTCTTCTCAGGCATCCCGAGTCTGAGGTATCCTAACACTAATCAGATCTGAATCTCGGTCAGATATGATGCTTGGTATGCATTTCCAAGAGCTATAACATTGGTCTTTATATATGACCCGGTAAGGTGATGTCATGCCTAGCACACCTGGCTGGAGGACCTATTGTTATAGTTTCCTTTTTGGCAAGGTTATCCATTCTTCCATGAGGAAATTGAAAGACTTATTCTATGAGTGTTCCTGATGGATCCTTTGTGTGTCCAAAGTCTGACCTTTGCTTGAAGACCATGTCGATGCTATCTCGAAGCATGTCTGTGGTACTCCGATTTTTAATAAGAACATTTGAAGCACAATGCTAAAATTTCTTTATCAATAATCCAAACATCGTTGTATGGGTAATGTCATGAAATTTCTCTCCCCTTTCCTAAAGGGTTTTCTACAATTATATCCTGTCATGGGTATCATGCTCTGCTTGTCCTCAGAAAGGATATACCCTTGAATTATGTGTTTAAACACATTTTTTCCTTTCCATTGTTTTGTATAATCTGAAAATCACATTTTCCTTTCCATTGTTTTGTTTAACCTTCTTGAGGTTTATATGATCTAAGCAGTAATAAGTCACTGCTTTTGTAAGAACCTCGGTGTACAACTCTTTCAGTAAGAACCTGTTACTATTGTTGATGACATTCTGGTATCCACCGATGGATGAGAACTTTGCCTAATGGTCCGCCTTGTTCAACGAGCAGGAAAAGGGTTCTCTTCGTCCCTCACCCTTGGTACCAACTTTGTTGCCAACATAACTGACAGGCTACCCTCTGACATGCCTTACTTACATGATCGTGCAAGACGTCACCGTCCTTCCTACTTTTAACCCACATGGTGGGCCCATAACCCACAGTTCCACAGGATCGAAACCTGACTCTCCTGTACACCCCCTGTTCCCAAAGTTATTCCTCCCGCGTGGACTCGTATGTAATTCATGAGCCACCTTCCGATGAGATCATCGATTCTGGCATCGGACACAATAATTATTCCATTGCTTTGAAACCCTTTCACCTTCTATCTAAGCATTGAATGATTGCATGGCTGCTTGAAACTTCTTATTGTACCTTCGAACTTTACTCTCGATGTGTTTTATTTGTTCAACTCGAGAGGTACTCATATGCTCATTCATGGGTTAATCGCAGATTATTACCCTTATAGCATTCTGTCGTTGCCGATCTGCCCCGTTACCTATTCGTAAGTACGATGAAGATCCCGAAGAAAGGATGCCTACTTCATCATGATGACCTGAAGCAAGGAAATGAAGACATCAGCGTAGTGGATCGACCGCTTCGAGAAGAGCAACCAAGATCGAGAAAACTCATTAGAATTTCGTAACCAAATTCATTCCCCCTCACTTCCCCTCTTAAATCTCGGGACGGGATTTCTTGTAGTGGAGGAGAATTGTGACGCCTGGATAATTAAGCTACAGTAATTCCACGCTAATGATGCCATGTCACCTCGGTTACTGTGGTTAATCTCGCGTTAGTTCAAAAACATTCAAATCCAAGTTTGAATTAAAGTCAAATGATAAAAGTTTTCAAATATTAAAACTAAAATGTTCATCATGTGGAAAATATTCATTTGTTAATATTGGTGGTGAACCAACATTTTTAGAAAGTACTCCCTCCGTCCCATAATGTAAGACGTTTTTTCACACTAGTGTAATGTGTAAAAACATCTTACATTATGGGACGGAGGGAGTATTTATATGCCCTAAACTATCCAAAACACTAGCAAAATAGCCCCAAATTAAATCATTTCATTTAAAGAAAATTCAGATGAAATTATCTTGCCTCAAAACCTTTTTTATGGAAGTGCTAAATATTGCAAAGTATTTATGTGGCACAATTCGATATTTTACAAAAGTCTTTTGTGGCCTAGCAATTTGCAAAACTGAAAAGAAATTACAAAAAGAAAAGAAATAGGGAAAGCGACTGTGGACTAGGCCTAAGTCCACAGTGCAGGCCCAGCCCACCAGGGGATCTTCCCCTTCCTACTGCTCATCGGCGACGCGGTGGACGCCCGTGCGACGTCCATGGCTCGGATCGACCACGGGGTAGCGATCCGCCGCATCCCAAGCGACCTACAAGATCCCCTCGACCCCCTGGCGAATCCTAGCTCGCCACTCCTCCACTCCTTCGCTCGCCCCCTTTGTTTTCTTTGTCACCCGACGCTGCCGTCGTCGTGCGCCGCTCAATCTCGTGGCGACCGTCCTCCTCTCGCCCCGCCGCCATGCGGTAGGGCTTTGTCGTCGTCTTCCACGCCGTCAGGTTCTAGCCATTCGAGCCGGGAGCACCTTCGTCGAGCCTGTCGGCACCATTTTCTTCCCGCTGTCCGCTCCGGTCGCCGTTGTTCGTCGTCGAATCGACCGGCCTCTGTTGCTCCTAAGGCACTGCCGGGCCATCGTGTGCCTCCCCGGTGAGCAGTCTCTCCTTTCCCCACTCTCAGCGCTGCTTGTAGACGTCGTAGGCCGCCGCACTTCGTCTTGCCCGGAATTGTGTTCGTCGCGCTCCCTGGCCGCATCCCGCAGCTGCCCGCCGCCCCTCTGTCTCGCGCAACTGTGCCCGTGCGCGTGTTCGACCGCGCCTGCGGCCGCCCAGGGCCGTGCCCTACTTCCCTGGCCCTGCTGCTCATCCGAGCGTCGTCCCCGTGCTGGGTGCGTCCGCCTCGTCGTTGTGTCGTGCCCCAGCCACCAGCGCCCACTGCCGTGGCTTATGCTCCTAGCGCTGCTTGCTGTTGCTCATGCTCCTAGACGCGTCGCGGATTCCCCTACTGCTTCTCTTGTCGTGCTGCTACTGCTCTTTACTGCTGCTGCCCTACGCCCCTGGCCAGCGACATGGCCGCCGGCGCGCCCATGTGCTTGTGTGCTGTGTGTGGCTGCGCTCACCTCTGCTGCTGCTGCTACTATAGTAAGATTCAGTTACTATAGCAGTAGCTTGGTTTTCTATTTCTACACTGACTGGCCCTCTAAACAACACCTAAAAAGTGATAATACAAGTTCTAACATGGGTAAAAATTATATGAATGGAAAGTAGACGTAACAAGCTTCATATTGTTCCATTGGACCAACTTTAAATAATGCGTGGATTAATTCCTAGGAAAATCACAAAGTTCAATGTTCTGTTAACAGAAAACCCAAAAAACACCTTTATTTTCATAGCTACTTTAGAGCTGTTGTTGGTCAAGCAAATGAACTCTAATATGGATGAATGTGATACAAACATGTAGTTCACATAAAATGCTCAAGATTGATATAAGGCACAAAATCATAGGATGTGCAGAACAGTAGTTGTCGCCTTTTGAAAACAGCTAATTGATGTTTAAAATTGTCGAGTTCTCAGACTTAGCAAAATTTCAGGAGTTTTGAGGATATTGCAAAAACTTTAGAAATTCGTATAAAATAATCCGTAACTCGGATGAAAATACTTTGAACATGAAAGTTGCTGAGAATGACGAGACGAATCCGAATACGCGGTCCGTTCGTCCGCCACACCCCCTAGCATAGCGAACATGCAACCTTCCCCCTTCGGTTCGTCTGCCAAAAATGCCTAACACCGGGAAAACTTTTCCGGATGTTATTCCCCTTCGCTGGTATCGTGTAGCACCACGTTAATTAGAACACCCCTAGTATCGCGTTAGGTCACACCTAGCATCATTATTTGTCCTGTCATTCTTTGTATTGCTATGTTTGCTTTATATTTATTGTTTCTTCCCCCTCTTCTCTTCGGTAGACCCCGAGACCGATGCCGATACACCCGTGATCGACTACATTGACGACGACCCCTCCTTCTGGCCAGAGCAACCAAGCAAGCCCCCCCCTTTGATCAACCTGATATCGCCTATTCTTCTCTCTACTACTTGCATTAGAGTAGTGTAGCATGTTACTGCTTTCGATAATCCTATTCTGCTGCATAGCCAGATATTGTTGCTACAACTGTTGATACATGTACATGCAATCCTAAATGCTTAGTATAGGATGCTAGTATTCCATCTGGACCCACATCCTTGTCCGTCTGCCATGTTATACTATCAGGCCGTGATCACTTCGGGAGGTGATCATGGGTATATATATTATATACATACTTTACATGACACATGATGTGACTAAAGTCGGGTCGGCTCATTGAGTACCCGCAAGTGGTTCCAATGTGGGGGATTAAAGGACAGGTGGCTCCATCCAGGTAGCGGTGGGCCTGGGTTCCTGACGGCCCCCCGAGTGGATCTTTGTGGCGGAGTGACAGGGCAGGTTGAGACACCGAGGAGAGAGGTGGCCTGGTGATGTCTACACACGCTTCTACTCTTGTAGACTATGTTGGGCCTCCAAGCGTAGAGGTTTGTAGGACAGCAGCAATTTCCCTCAAGTAGATGACCTAAGGTTTATCGAACTCAGGGAAGTAGAGGTTGAAGATGGTCTCTCTCAAGCAACCCTGCAACTAAGATACAAGAAGTCTCTTGTGTCCCCAACACACCTAATACACTTGTCAGATGTATAGGTGCACTAGTTCGGCGAAGAGATGGTAAAATATGGATGATAGGAGTGGCAAAGCAAAGTAATATAAATCTGTAATAAAAAGTGCAGCAAGCAAACAAGTGGTAAACGTGAACACAAATGGTATTGCAATGGTGGAAACAAGGCCTAGGCTTCATACTTTCACTAGTGGCAACTCCCAACAACATTAACATAATCGAATCACATGATATTTCCCATAAAACATGCAATGGAGACGCACCCGGAGGTCATTCCTTCGTGGTCAAGAGAGGACAAGAATTATGTAGGGCTACAAAAGCACACCTCAAAGTTCGTAGTTCTCAATCTAAGGATTTCCCAATGTCACCGCGGCCATCCAAAGAGAGTCCCACAATCACCACAACATATCTAAAGGATAGTCAAAGACAAGCACCAAGAGACTCTCAATCTTCAATCAACACACAAGAGAGGAAATCACTCATGAAAATATTTTTCTAATCCATGTCCAATAGACCGCTGTCACCTTGGTCTCGGGGATTATACTAGATAAAGACAAGTGAATACATCAATCCAATACATAGAGGAAGGGGAAATATCATGGGATCACCCTAGATTAACATAGCCTATGATCACAACGAAGATCACATCATGGGAGAGAGAGATAACCACATAGCTACTGGTAGAAACCTCAGCCCCGAGGAGGAACTACTCCCGCATCATGGAGGGAGGAAGCAACGTCGATGGACATGAATCCGGGGGCACTTCCCCGTCCCGGCAGGGTGCCGGCACAGGAATTCTGGTCCCCGGAAGCTTGATGGCGATGGCGGCGGAGGTCGGAATTGCGTCTGGCAAAAAGGGGTCTGGAATCAGGGTTTCCTCGACGGGTGTTAAATATATGCCAAAGGGGGTCGCCAGGGGAGCTAAGGGGGGCCCAGGCGCCCCCCGGCGCGGCCTGGAGGGGGGCCGCGTGGCCAGGGCGCGTGGAGCCCTGGTGGCCCCCCTCCGGCCCTACTTTGGCCGCATGGAAGCTTCCGGAACGCTGATTTTTTATATATTTTTCCGGGAATTTTTCTGGCAGTTTACGTAATGGGAAAACCTGAAATACAAAAACAGCAAAAAACAGAAACTGGCACTGGGGTGCACTGAGTTAATAGGTTAGTCCAAATATGATCAAAAGTGTATGGAAGTGCATAAATATCATAGCAATATCACACAAAAGAGGCATGGAGCAAGCAGAAATTATAGATACGTTTTGTACGTATCAACATCCCCAAGCTTAATTCCTGCTCGTCCTCGAGTAGGTAAATGATAACAAGCATAATTTCTGTGGTGACATGCTATTTAACCATATAAGGACTTTTCATAGTCACATGACAAAAGCTTACTGATACAATGAATCTGTAGTAATTAAGTTGCCTCATGAGAAAATCACAAAGAACTGAAAGTTTTACAATATGATACTGAAACATCAAATAGATTTTTAATGAGCATGGTGTGCAAATATGATAAAGTGGTACCTCGCTTGCCCCCTTTAGTGAAGCAAAACATAAATGCAGGGGCACCTCCAAGGTTTAAGTGATGACTAGATACAATGATTTCAGAATAAACGATATCATAATCATGCAAAAGACAATGCTACTTTGGGACAATGCACATTACACTCAGAATGACAATCATGCTCTCAGTAGTTGGTGCTTAAATAAGGTCGAGACTCTCGAACCGTGGCTTTTGTTGGCAAGGTTGAAAACCCGTGGTCGGAAACAAAAATAAACATGTACCAGAGCTCTTGGTTTGAAAGACAGAAGTAAAAATTATTTTTTGGATATGCATGTTTCGTCAACGAATGCTAGCACATAACTCAATTACTTCCCGAGCTGGACAAGTTTCGAGGAACGGCTCCCGAATGAGGACGATCACATCCTCTTAATCTCCTTTGTTTATCACTGCCAAAGTTTTCTGATTTCTCATGAACAAAGCGTGAAGGAGGGTTTGTTTGTTTATATTATTTTTTAATGAGCCGGGCGCACTCTATGCCAGGTCCTTCTCGTATTATGGGTTTGCACATTAGACATGCAATCCCGGGGTGAAGCTTGTCCAACTTAAAAAGATCATGAATTAACTACTACTTCCTCATGAGCTAAAACAGAGGCACAAAAGAGAAATGCTTTTTTGAATAATTTCGAGATGGTACATGAAAGTCTTCATTAGGAATGGCAGGTAAATACCATGTATAGGAATGTATGGTGGACTCATATGGCATAACTGGTTTAAAGGATTTTGGATGCACAAGCAGTCAGTCCGCTTAGTACAGGTGGAGGTTAGCAAAAGACTGGGAGCGACTAACTAAGAGAGCAATGACGGTCATAATCATGCAGAGCGACAAATCAACATTGAATCAGGCATGAAAGTTATATCGCTACTCAGAAATAAAAGATCATCAAGGCTTGACAGACTTTCTTTACAGTCTTAAATATGCACGAGCATATGCCAAGTCAATCAAAATAAATTCTTGAAGGAAGATATCACTAAACCATACCACAGCGTAGGCAAACAAATCATGTTGGTACTCCAATAACACATTGGGAATCCCCAGCTATTTGAGACTAACCATAAGAAAACATGAATTACTAAGCACCATTATGCACGTAGCATTTTTATCATAGACATATCGACCAATGCAACAGAAGCCAACTCTCTTAATAAGATAAGCATGATAACTAAAGAGAGTTCAAGCGACCAACTAAACAAAAGCTCTTTAAAAAGATAAGCATGAAAACTAAGAGCTGAACATGATAGTAGCTATTGAAAGACAAAGAACACACACAACAAGGATAGACATGAAAATTCTATGTTATGTTCTAGGTTGAAGTGGAGCGTGTTTCTCTCCCACAGAAAGAAAGCTGAGTTCCAACTCGTTATGAACAGCAAGCAAAGCTAAAGAAACTAAAAAGGAAACTAAAAGCAAGACGCTCCAAGCATAGCACATAACACATGAAGTGATAAAAATATAGTGGAACGAAAGACGAACTGATAATATTGATGGAGAAGGGGATGCACGGGGGCATCCCCAAGCTTAGACGCTTGAGTCTTCTTGAATATTTCTTGGGGGTGCATGGGGGCATCCCCAAGCTTGAGCGTTTGACACTCCTGAATCTTTTTATCATCTTCCCTCGCACACTTGAAAACACCCTTCATACATAACTCATCATAATCTGATTAGCGAGGTTAGTACCCATAATAAAATAATTGTTCCTTGCTGGAAATAAGGATATTCTTGAATGTCTACTGTTTCTCAAGATTGCCAAAAGGTTTTTGCAAAGAAAAAGCAAGCTCAAGGTTTGCAAAATGAAGAAACGGCAAAACAGGACAGAATATGTGAAAAACAGACCAGCAGGTAGTAAATGATTTTTTTGGGGCACTTCTGCAACTCAAATCAAAAAACTCAGAACAGATGCCCGAAAGAAAATTGTATAGAGCACGCTGTCGAAAAAATTCAGACCAAAAAGATGATCTGGTGATTTTATACGAATTTTTCTGTCCAAGGACAGAATCTGTTTCCTGGACAGCACGCCACAACTTTTGAACTTTCTTGCAATCAGAGGCTAAACTTGGCACAAAGCTAAAAAGAAAAGATACAATGATGTTGCTACAGTAGTAACAAACATCAAGACCACTAAAAACTGAAAGAACAAACTGAAAACAAAGATAACAAGGGTTGTCTCCCTAGAGCTCTTTCTTTATAGCCATAAAGATAGGCTTAACACTTTAATGATGCTCTCGTAGGAATAAGAGTTGAAGAACAAAAGAGAGCATCAAGAAGCAAATACCAAATATATTTAAGCCTAACATGCTTCCTATGCATAGGAATATTGCAATGGAATAATTCATTGAAGCACAAAGCAATAAGCATAGGAAGACAAAACAAGTGCAGCTTCAAAACCTTCATCATAAAGAGAGGGAACTTAATATTATTGAGATATCTATAAGCTTATGTTCCCTTCTCATAATAATTTTCAGTAGGATCACGAATAAACTCAACAATATAAGCATCACATAAAGCATTTTTACCATGATCCACATGCAAAAAGGTACTCTTACTCTCCACATAAGCATCTTTGGGGAGCCCATGGTTAGGACTTTTTAGCATTAACGTTTTCAGTCCCCCCCAAGCTTGAGCAATGCTTTCTCCGTCACGAGACCTAAAGTTATAGATATAGTTCCTGTCTCGATGAATTTCATGAAGAGGATAAAACTTAGTATAAAAGAGAGACATAAGCTCTTGTCAATCAAGCAAGTGCGAGTTATCGAGAAGCTTATACCAATCTGAAGCTTTATCTATAAGTGATACGGCGAACAATTTCCTCATGACAAACTCCCTTGATACACCTGCAAGCTTAAATAATGAACATAATTGTGACAGATATAGCAAGTGTTCACCGGGATGTCTGTCTCCTGCGTAACAATTAGCCAAAACATAATCGATAATACCAGCTGGTATTTTATAGGGCACAATTTCAGTAGGGGGAGGAGCAACCAACACAGGTGTGGGGCGTCTTCCCGCAAGCAACGATCCAATAGCAAGGTTGTCCATAAGCATAACTAGTGAAATAAAAACAAGAAACAAAAAGATTTAATTGCAAGATCTAAAGATATACCTTCAATAACTCACTTCCCCGGCAACGGCGCCAGAAATAGCTTGATGTCTACACACGCTTCTACTCTTGTAGACTATGTTGGGCCTCCAAGCGTAGAGGTTTGTAGGACAGCAGCAATTTCCCTCAAGTGGATGACCTAAGGTTTATCGAACTCAGGGAAGTAGAGGTTGAAGATGGTCTCTCTCAAGCAACCCTGCAACTAAGATACAAGAAGTCTCTTGTGTCCCCAACACACCTAATACACTTGTCAGATGTATAGGTGCACTAGTTCGGCGAAGAGATGGTAAAATATGGATGATAGGAGTGGCAAAGCAAAGTAATATAAATCTGTAATAAAAAGTGCAGCAAGCAAACAAGTGGTAAACGTGAGCACAAATGGTATTGCAATGGTGGAAACAAGGCCTAGGCTTCATACTTTCACTAGTGGCAACTCCCAACAACATTAACATAATCGAATCACATGATATTTCCCATAAAACATGCAATGGAGACGCACCCGGAGGTCATTCCTTCGTGGTCAAGAGAGGACGAGAATTATGTAGGGCTACAAAAGCACACCTCAAAGTTCGTAGTTCTCAATCTAAGGATTTCCCAATGTCACCGCGGCCATCCAAAGAGAGTCCCACAATCACCACAACATATCTAAAGGATAGTCAAAGACAAGCACCAAGAGACTCTCAATCTTCAATCAACACACAAGAGAGGAAATCACTCATGAAAATATTTTTCTAATCCATGTCCAATAGACCGCTGTCACCTTGGTCTCGGGGATTATACTAGATAAAGACGAGTACATCAATCAAATACATAGAGGAAGGGGAAATATCATGGGATCACCCTAGATTAACATAGCCTATGATCACAACGAAGATCACATCATGGGAGAGAGAGATAACCACATAGCTACTGGTAGAAACCTCAGCCCCGAGGAGGAACTACTCCCGCATCATGGAGGGAGGAAGCAACGTCGATGGAGATGAATCCGGGGGCACTTCCCCGTCCCGGCAGGGTGCCAACACAGGAATTCTGGTCCCCCGAAGCTTGATGGCGATGGCGGCGGAGATCGGAATTGCGTCTGAAAAAAAGGGGTCTGGAATCAGGGTTTCCTCGACGGGTCGCCAGGGGAGCTAAGGGGGGCCCAGGCGCCCCCCGGCGCGGCCTGGAGGGGGGCCGCGTGACCAGGGCGCCTGGACCCCTGGTGGCCCCCCTCCGGCCCTACTTTGGCCGCATGGAAGCTTCCGGAACGCTGATTTTTTATATATTTTTCCGGGAATTTTTCTGGCAGTTTACGTAATGGGAAAAGCTGAAATACAAAAACAACAAAAAACAGAAACTGTCACTGGGGTGCACTGAGTTAATAGGTTAGTCCAAATATGATCAAAAGTGCATGGAAGTGCATAAATATCATAGCAATTTCACACAAAAGAGGCATGGAGCAAGCAGAAATTATAGATACGTTTTGGACGTATCACCTGGCCCTGGTCGTTGTCCGCGGTTGTCTCATAATAACACGCTTAACGAGTTTGGATATTTGATCTGTGTCTGGTCGTTGGCCTATACGCACTAACCAGCTACGTGGGAATAGTTATAGGCTCTTGACGTCGTGGTATCAGCCGAAGCCTTTTTGACGTCAGCGACTTAGCGGCGCGCGCCGGGTTGGACCGTGTTATGCAACTTCCTTAGTAATAGAGGTTGCTAGGTCTGCTCACCGGCCGTGTATGCAACGTGCAGATGTGCGTTGGGCGATGGGCCTGGACCCCTGTGCGCTTAGGACTTAGACCGGCGTGCTGACCTCTCTGATGTGCTTTGGTAAGGCTGTGACGTGTTGATCTTCCGAGGCCGGGCATGACCCAGGAAAGTGTGTCTGTCCAAATGGGATCGAGCGTGCTGGGTTATGTGGTGCACCCCTGCAGGGAAGTTAATCTATTCGAATAGCCGTGTCCCTCGGTGAAAGGACGACCCGGAGTTGTACTCCAACCTCATGACAACTAGAATTGGATACTTAATAAAACACACGCTTACCAGGGCCAGATACAACCCGGTGACCGCTTTCCCATAGGGCGACGAGGGGAGGATCGCCGGGTAGGTTTATGCGATACGACGTTACTTGGTGAACTTACCATCTATTCTATTCTACTGCTGCAAGACGGTGGCTGCGAGAAGCGATGATTCTTTTTACTTTCCAGCTACTCTCTTCTACTGCTACAAGATGGAGGCCGCCAGAAGCGTAGTCTTCGATTGGATTAGCTATCCCCCTCTTATTCTGGCATTTTGTAGTTTAGCCCATAGATATTAGCCCTTTACACAGATACCATTGCATATGTAGTGTATACCTTGCTTGCGAGTACTTTGGATGTGTACTCATGGTTGCTTTGCTCCCCCTTTTCCCCCTTTTTCCTCTTTTCTCGGATGATGCAACCAGATGGTGTAGTCCAGGAGCCAGATGATCCCGAGGATGTTTCTATGTGGAGTTCGGCTTCAAGGAGTAGTTAGGAGGTCCCATGCAGGAGGCCTTGACTTTTCGATCATTGTTACATTTCTGCTAGCCTTCTTAAGGCAAACTTGTTTAACTTATGTTTGTACTTAGATATTATTGTTTCCGCTGACTCTTGTGTATTCGAGCTTATGTACTCGAGCCCTCGAGGCCCCTGTCTTGTAATATAAAGCATGTATTATTTTAATTTGTGTCTAGAGTTGTGTTGTGCTATCTTCCAGGGAGTCCCTGATCTTGGTCATACACATTTGTGTGCATGATTAGTGTACGGACAAATCGGGGGCATCACAACACAAAACTCAACAAGTACTCGTGAGATAAGTTAGTATAAATCGATGCAAAACCTTATCATCCTGTACTATAGCAAATCACTAAATTATTATTCAACATTGCATACTAAATTCCTCTGCATATTTTATACTCCTATCCTGAAATATAATCAGTAAACAAGCAAACATATGCAAACAATGCAAACATAACAGCAATTTGTCAAAATAGTATAGTCTGTAAAAAATGGAATTGTTTTCATACTTCCTTAGCTCTAAAAATTCTGAAAAATTACCACGTTGCAGAGAACTTATTTATGCTGACATAGTAAAAAGTTCAAGATTTTATCACGTTCTTACTATCCATAAGAATTCAGACAATGATAAAAAAACTTTCTGCTTTCAAACAGCAACATGTATACTTGCACAATAATCATGGTAAAGGCTATCATTGACACTTTTAATGAATTAAAAGATGCAAAACATTATTCTAAATACCACTAAGAAAATTCTAACAAAATAAATTGACACTCCAAGCAAAACTCATATCATGTGACGAATGAAAACATAGCTCCAAGTGAGGTTACCGATAATGTTGGAGATGAAAGAGGGGATGCCTTCTGGGGCATCCCAAAGCTTAGTTGCTTGGATATTCCTTGAATATTACCTTGGGGTGCCTTGGGAATCCCCAAGCTTCAGGACTTGTCACTCCTTATTCTTCTCATATCGATATCTCACCCATAACTTGAAAACTTCAATCACACAAAACTTAACAAAACTTCGTGAGATGGGTTTGTATGATAAAACAAATTATTCACTTTGGGTACTGTCAAACACAAGATTAATAACTTTTCTCACACAATGCTTACTATAGCATATCATTTCTACAATTTATATTGATCAACATAAGCCATAGAAACTAGAAAACAGTCAAACTATGCATTGAAAATAGAATCTGTCAAAAACAGAACAGTCCATAATGATCTAAACATTCACCATACCTCTGCAACTCTAAAAATCATGAAACAAATATGAACACATGGGAAATTTGTATATTAAAATTCTGCAAAAAGAATCAACTTAAAATCTCTCTTTTGTTAAAAATGAGAATTTTTCTCGTTAGCGCAAAAGTTTCTGTTTTTCAGCAAGATCAAATATGTTATCACCCAACATGATCCTAAGGCTTTGCTTGACACTTTATTGAAACAAAAGCTATAAAACATGATTACTACAGTATCATAATCATGTGAACACACAAAAATAGTAGGTATAAATATTGGGTTGTCTCCCAACAAGCGCTTTTCTTTAATGCCTTTTAGCTAGGCATGATGATTTCAATGATTCTCACATACTACCTCCTTTCCGGTTTATAAGGCTTGCGTGTATCCCTCGGTCTGTAATTTGACCAACATAAAATGAGTTGTATAGTCTAAAAATTACACCATTAGAAAGTAGGAGATCTGAAGTTTCTAATGATATATTTTTTGTGACAGATAACTTGTATTATGTTGGTTTATTTTTCAACCTAGATATACGTGCAAGCCTTATAAACCGAAAAAGAGGTACTAAAAGGTAAAGATTGAAACACAAAGAGAGCATCATGAAGAATAGGACTAGCACATTTAAGTCTAACCCACTTCCTATGCATAGGGATTTTGTGAGCAAACAACTTTTGGGAGCAAGAATCAACTAGCATAGGAAGGCAAAACAAGCAAAACTTCAAGATTTTCAACATAAAGAGGGGAAACTTTGTATTATTGAGATACCTACAAGCATATGTTCCTCTCTCATAGTAATTTTCAACAGAATCATGAGTGAATTCAACAATATATCCATCACATAAATCATTATTTTCAAGATGCATATGGCTAGAAATTTTATTACTCTCCACATAAGAAAACTTATTCTCATGAATAGTGGTGGGAGCAAACTAAACAAAATAACTATCATGAGATTGAAAATTAAAGTCATGATGACAAGTTTCATATTTATGATTATTCAATATAGTATAAATGTCATCACCATAATCATCATAGATAGCAACTTCGTTATCATAATCAATTGCAACCTCCTCCAAAATAGTGGATTCAACATTAAATAAAGTCACGACCTCTCCAAATCCACTTTCATCAATATAATCATCATAAATAGGAGGCATGCAATCATCATAATATATTTCCACCTCAAGTCTTGGGGGGCTAAAAGTATCATCTTCATCAAATATAGCAACCCTAAGCTTATGGCTTTGCATATCGTTAGCATCATGAATATTCAAAGAGTTCATACCAACAACATTGCAATCATGCTCATCATTTATGCCAAACATTTTATATCATTCTTCTTCTATCAATTGAGCACAATTTTCTTTTCCATCATTTTCAAGAAATATAGTATAAAGATGATCAATAATATTATGCAACCTCAATTCCATTTTTTTTGTTTTCTTTTATAAACCAAACTAGTGATAAATCAAGAAACTAAAAGATTCGATTGCAAGATCTAAAGATATACCTTCAAGCACTCACCTCCCCGACAACGGCGCCAGAAAAGATCTTGATGTCTACTATGCAACTTTATTCTTGTAGACACGTGTTGGGCCTCAAAGCGCAGAGTTTTGTAGGACAATAGCAATTTTCCCTGAAGTGGATGACCTAAGGTTTATCAATCCGTAGGAGGTGTAGTATGAAGATGGTCTCTCTCAAACAACCCTGCAACCAAATAATAAATAGTCTCTTGTGTCCCTAACACATGAAAGACAATGGGAAATTGTATAGGTGCACTAGTTCAGCGAAGAGATGTCGATACAAGTGTAATATTGATAGTAGATATTGATTTTTGTAGTGCGAACAATAAAAGACAACAAGGTAGCAAGTAACAAAAGTGAGCACAAACGGTATTGCAATGATGGAAAACAAGGCCTAGGGTATGTACTTTCGCTAGTGCAGTCTCCCAACAGTGCTAATATAATTGGATCACATAACCACCCCTCAACGAAATCACCTCAAAGTTATTCTTTCCGTTCAATCTATCAAGAGTTCGTACTAAAACATCATAAAGTTATCCTTTATGATCTATCTATCAAGAGTATGTACTAGAATAACACAAGGTTATCTTTTCTGATCGATCTTTCAAGAGTTCGTACTAAGATAACACAAAGTTATCCTTCCCGATCGATCTATCAAGAGCTCGTACTAATATAATACCAAAACATATTCAAAGAGTGCCCCAAGGTTTCTACCGGAGAAACAAAGACAAGAACGTGCATCAACCCCTATGCATAGATTACCCCAATGTCACTTCGAGAATCCGCAAGTTGAGTGCCAAAACATATATCAAGTGGATCAATATGATATCCCATTATCACCACAAGTGTTCAATTGCAAGACATATATGAAGTGTTCTCAAATCCATAAAAGTATTCAATCCAAAGAAATCTCAAAGGGAAAACTCAATTCATCACAAGATAGAGAGGGGATCACACCATATGATCCGACTATATTAACAAAGCCCGCGATACATCAAGATTGTGCATCTCAAGAACACGAGAGAGAGAGAGAGAGATTAAATACATAACTACTGGTACAAAACCCTCAGCCCCGAGGGTGGACTACTCCCTCCTCATCATGGTGGCCATCGGGATGATGAAGATGGCCACCGGTGATGATTTCCCCCTCCGGCGGAGTACCGGAAAGGGTCTAGATTGGTTTTCGGTGGCTACAGAGGCCTTGGGGCGGCGTAACTTCGGATCTAGGGTTATTTCTGATGGTTTCTCTATTTATAGAAATTTTTGGCGTCGGTCTCACGTTCGGATGGGCCTCGAGGTGAGCACAACCCACCGGGGCACGGGCAAGGGCCCGGGCGCGCCCCGGTGTCTTGTGCCCTAGTCCTTCACCTTCTGGTATTTCCACAAAGCTTCGGGGCCCTCTTTTGTTCCATAAAAATCGTCAAAAAGTTTCAGCTCATTTGGAGAACTTCCATTTCTGCACAAAAAAACAACATCACGATAGTTCTGCTGAAAACAACGTCGGTGTGGGTTAGTTCCATGCAAATCATACCAAAACCATATAAAATTGTTATAAACATGGCATGAATACTTTGTAAATTATAAATACATTGGAGATGTATCACAAGCCTGGACAAACTCTTATATAAAGTAAGGTGCTCCCGAGGACACATGGGAATTGTTGTCAAGTTAGTTTTCATCATGCTCATATGATTCACGTTCGTTAATTTTATAAATGGCTGGACCGGTGCTTGGGTGCTGCCCTTCCTTGGACAAGCCTCCCACTTATGATTAACCCCTCTCGCAAGCATCCGCATCTACAAAATAAGAATTAAGATAAATCTAACCATAGCATGAAACATATGGATCCAAATCAGCCCCTTACGAAGCAACACATAAACTAGGGTTTAAGCTTCTTTCACTCTAGCAACCCATCATCTACTTATTACTTCCCAATGCCTCCCCCTATGCCCAGAAAATGGTGAAGTGTCATGTAGTCGACGTTCACATAACATCACTAGAGGAAAGACAACATGCATCTCATCAAAATATCGAACGAATACCAAATTCACATGATTACTTATAACAAGACTTATCTCGTGTCCTCAGGAACAAACGTAACTACTCACAAAGCATACTCATGTTCATAATCAGAGAGGTATGGAATATCATTAAGGATCTGAACAGATGATCTTACACCAAATAAACCAACTAGCATCAACTACAAGGAGTAATCAACACTACTAGCAACCCACATGTACCAATCTGAGGCTTTGTGACAAAGATCACAAACAAGAGGTGAACTAGGGTTTGAGAGGAGATGGTGCTGGTGAAGATGTTGATGGAGATTGAACCCCTCTCGATGAGAGGATCATTGGTGATGACAATGGCTTCGATTTCTCCCATCCCGGAGGGAAGTTTCCCCGGTAGACCAGCTTCGCCGGAGCCCTAGATTGGTTCTGCTCAAGTTCCACCTTGAGATGGCAGAGCTTCGTTCCGAAAGCTTCCTCTTTATTTTTTCCAGGTAAAACTCAAGATGGCAACGGGGACGAAACCCATCGGGTTTTGCCTTCCCAGAACCATCCCCACGAGAAAATCGTAAACCCGTCCCCGTCCCCATCACTATGCGCGGGGCTAGTTTTTCGCCCGTCCCCTAAACCCATCGGGTTTCGGGGAACCCACGCGGAACCCACGAGAAAATCAAAATATTTAAACAAACATAGTGGCAACAAAGAATAACATTTCAACATCAAAACAATCACATTTTAGCAGCATAACTTGAGAAAATTTCAACAAAAAATAGTAGTAGATGGTTCAACATATATAATCCTATATAGAGTGTATTTCAGCAACATGATACCACATTTCAGCAACAAAGATGATCACATTTCGGCAACAAAGACAAACACATCAAGGTCTCTAAGATTTCGGGGGTAAGACGACCACGGTGGTCACTTAGAACTCCGCCACTTGTGTTGAATGTGTATTTAGACGGGTTTTGCCGGGTTTCTGGTTCGGGGACTATTGAAACGGGTGTAAACCCACGAAATGTGTCGGGTTGTATAATGTGCCCGATAACATCCCTGCGGGGATGAAAAGGTGCCCATCCCCGTCCCCTAATAGGGTAAAAACCCGCGGGGATGCGGGTTTCGGGGCCCCGTTGCCATCTTGAGGTAAAACCCCTTCATATAGGAAAAGATGGGCACCGGGGGCCTGCTAGGCTGGCGGCAAGGCAGGGGGCGCGCCCAGGGGAGTAGGGCGCACCCTAACCCTTGTGGATGCTTGGTTTGTCCCCTCAGGTGCTTTCTCTAGCCAATATTTTTTATATATTCTGAAATAATTCTCTGTGAAGTTTCAGGACTTTTGGAGTTGTGTAGAATAGGTCTCTCAGATTTACTTCTTTCCGGTCCAGAATTCCAGCTGCCGGCATTCTCCCTCTTTGTGTAAACCTTGTAAAATAAGAGAGAAAAGGCATAAGTATTGTGCCATAATGTGTAATAACAGCCCATAGTGCAATGAATATCAATATAAAAGCATGATACAAAATGGACGTGTCACACACCTATTGAGAGGGCCAAAATTATGCTATGATTTGTTAGAATTGCTCTTTATGTTTCACTTAATTTTTTTAGAGCTATGGAATTGCTCTAGTGCTTCACTTATATCTTTTTTGGCACGGTGTGCTTTAATACTTTTGAAGAAATGCTCTCATGCTTCACTTATATCATTTTTAGAGAAGGAAATTCTATGCTCATGTTCTTCGCTTAAATTTGTTCGAGCTTATCAAAAGCAACACATGAAACTAGTCTCAAAGTGATAGATATTCAAGAGGGATATAATTAGAACTTTCATGAAGATCATTAGATAAAATAAAATTGATTCTTTGTAATAGCTTTGAGATATGATGTTAATGATATGTGAGTCATGTTGATGAGTAATTATGATTTAGTAAGAATATTGGTGTTAAGGTTTGTGATTCCCTATGGAAGCACGAAAGTCAATAGTCATGCAATGAAATTACATCCTACTTATGGTGCATTATTCGGTGTTAGTTATGCTTAATGCTTGCTTTTGTGATTTTTCGTTTCTTGGTTGGTTGCTTCTCAATCTTTTTGCTAGCCTCCACTTGTACTAAGTAGAAATACTACGTGTGCATCCAAACTCTTTAAACCTAGTTTTGCCACATGAGTCCACCATACCTACCTATATGCGGTATTCCCATGCCGTCCTAAGCAATTTTTTATGTGCCATCTCTAATTTCAAAATAAACTTTTCTTTTGTGTGCCCATACCGCTCATGAAGCAGTGAGGTGTGGCCGGTGTTTTTCCATGCTAGATGTGTTATTGTTAAGATGAGTGTTTATCCACTTGTCATTGCATGAGAGTACGACAGTAATAGGGATGCCGAGTCCCGAAATTGAAAGAAATTTACTTTATGTTGTCAATTAATAAATTCCTTGGAAATTGTTGGTATAGAAGGCACCCGTGGATACAGCTAGCCATGGATTGTGAAAGAGTGGTGGAAAAAGGAATAAACTTTATTTTTTGTTTGGGTGCCGCCTATTATATATTTAGCATGGAAAGTATTGGGAACTCTTAGTCGTTTTCGTTGACAGGAAAAGTATGCCTCTAAAAAAATATCTCTCAATTTAAGCTTTGATATCTAGCACCTCTACAAATCCCTACTTCCCTCTTCAAAGGTGATAACCCACAAGTGTAGGGGGTCAGTTGTAGCCTCTTTTGATAAGTAAGAGTGTCGAACCCAATGAGGAGCTAAAGGTAGAACAAATATTCCCTCAAGTTCTATTGACCACCGATACAACTCTACGCACGCTTTACGTTCGCTTTACCTAGAACAAGTATGAAACTAGAAGTACTTCGTAGGTGTTGTAGGATTTGTTTGTAAGATAATAAAGAGCACATAAATAAAAGCTCGGGGTTGTTCAGATAAAGACACAACTAAGTTAGTTTTAATAGAGAGCTTTTTGTCACAAGAAAGTTATTTGTCCCTAGGCAATCGATAACTAGACCATTAATCATTATTGCAATTTTATATGAGGGAGAGGCATAAGCTAACAAACTTTCTCTTCTTGGATCATATGCACTTATGATTGGAACTCTAGCAAACATCTGTAACTACTAAAGATCATTAAGATAAAACCCAACCATAACATTATAAGGCATCAAGTCCTCTTTACTCCCATACGCAAACAACCTACTTACTCGGGTTTAAGCTTCTGTCACTCTGGCAACCCACCATAAGCAAATCATGAACATATTGCAAACCCTACAGCGGGGATCCCTCATGCTTGTGCGACACGGAGAGCACCGTAGGACAACACCAATAATAAAACATGGAACTCAAACCAATCACGATCATCAATCAACCCATAGGACAAAACGGATCTACTCAAACATCATAGGATAGCCATACATCATTGGGAGATAATATATAGCGTTGAGCACCATATTTAAGTAGAGATTATAACGGGTAAAAGAGAGGTTACACCGCTGCATAGAGGGGGGAGAGTTGGTGATGACGGCGGCGAAGTTTTTGGTGTAGATCTCCGTCACGATGATGGCCCCGGCGGCGTTTCAGCGCCACCGGGAGAGAGGGGGAGAGACAGCCCCCCTCCTTGTTCTTCTTCCTTGACCTTCCCCCTAGATGGGATAAGGGTTTCCCCTCTGGTCCATGGCCTCCATGGCGGCGGAGGGGCGAGAGCCCCTCCAAGATTGGATCTCTCTCTGTTTCCTTCTGTTTCTGTGCTCCCAGATTCTGGCCTTTCACCATTTCTTATATTCCCGCAGATTCGTAACTCCGATTCGGCTGAAATTTTAACACGATTTTTATCCGGATATTGACTTTCTTCCGGCGAAAGAAGAGAACCAACCACCTTACGGAGTGGCCACAAGGGCCCAGGGCGTTTGCCCTACCCCCTGGGGCACGCCCCTCACCCTTATGGGCCACTTGGGCATCAACTCGCGTTGATTCCACTTCCCAAAATTCACATATATTCCAAAAAAATCCATAAGTTTTTATCCCTTTTGGAATCCTTTTGATATGAATTTTGTGTGAAACAAAAAACATGCAGCAAACAAGAACTAGCACTGGGCACTGGATCAATATGTTAGTCCCAAAAATAGTATAAAAAGTTGCCAAAAATATGTAAAAGTTGTAGAATATTGGCATGGAACAATCCATAATTATAGATACGACAGAGACGTGTCTGAAGGGCCTTTCTCTTTACTTTATGCAATTTTTAATTTTACTTGAGTCTCCATCTTCTCTTATAAATCACCAACTAAGGGTCGCTATGATCGTATTTGAGCATTGGATGTAGCTAATATGCGAGTGTGTTTCATGAATGGATCAATGATTGAGCATGATGGGCTACGGATGACTTGATTTAGTATTGATATTTTGAAATACATGGTTGCTTGTTTATATGTGATACATCTCCCACGTATCTATAACTTTCGATTGTTTCATGCCAATATTATACAACTTTTACATATTTTGGCATCAATTTATATGATTTATTTGGAATAACCAATTGAACCTGTGCCTAGTGCCAGTTCCTGTTTATTGCATGTTTTTTGTTTCGCTCCATATCAAACGAAGTCCAAACGCGATAAAAATTTACGAAGAATTATTTTAGAATATATGTGATTTTTGGGACTTGGAATCAACGCAAACGGGGGCCCACATCCCCCAAAATACACCAGGGCGCGCCCTAGGGGCCAGGTGCGTAGTGGTGGTTTGTGCTCACCTCGTACGTCGGTTGGAGCTCTACTTTGGGCGCAAGGAATCTTATATCCGGAAACAATCATGTTAAAATCTCGGCGCAATCGGAGTTACGGATCTCCGGATATTTAAGAAATAGTGAAAGGTCAGATCTGGGGTACCCAAAACAGAAGAGAACAGAGAGACGGATCCAATCTCGGAGGGACTCTCGCCCCTCCGCTCCCATGGAGGCCATGGAACATAGGGGGAACCCTCCTCCCACCTAGGGAGGAGGCCAAGGAAGAATAAGGAGGAGGGGGTCTCTCTCTCCCTCTCTCTCAGTGGCACCGGAACGCCGTCCGGGCTAGGATCATGACAGCGATCAACATCAACAATCTTGCTACAGTCAACACCAACTTTATCCCTCTCTATGCAGCGGTGTAACCTCTCTATTCCCGATGTAATTCTTTACTTAAACATGGTGCTCAACACTATATATTATTTCCCAATGACATGTGGTTATCCTATGATGTTTGAGTAGATCTATTTTGTCCTACGGGGCGTTCGATGAAATTTCTATGATTGGTTTAATTTTCCTGTGGTTATGTTGATGTCCTTTGGTGCCCATCATATGAGCACATGTGTGCATCACACCATAGGGTTAGTTGTATGTTGATAGGACTATGTATTGCAGGCAAGGGTGATAACAACTTCAGCCTAGCATAGAAATTGATGCTTACGGGATTAAGGGTGACCAATTGTCTTAAGGCTATGGTTGGGTTTTACTTTAATGAACGATAGTAGTTGCGGATGCTTGCTGGAGTTCCAATCATAAGTGCATAGAGTTCCAAGTAAGGGATGACATGCTAGCAGTGGCCTCTCCCACATATAAACTTGTTATCGGTCTAGTAACGTAGTTGATTGCCAAGGGACAAATCATTCTCTTATGTTACAAAAAGCTATCTACTACACTACTTTATTTATTGTCTTGCAATTTATTTCAAGTTTTATTCTCGCTAAGTACTTCTAGTTTTATCCTTGTTTTAGATAAAGCAAACGTTAAGTGTGCGTAGAGTTGTATCGGTGGTCGATAGAACTTGTGGGAATATTTGTTCTACATTTAGCTTCTCATTGGGTTTGACACTCTTACTTATCCAAAAAGGATACAAACGATCCCCTACACTTGTGGGTTATCAAGACATTTTTCTGGCGACGTTGTCGGGGAGCAATAGCGTGGGGCGAATATTCTCGTGTGTGCTTGTCTGTTTATCACTAAGTAGTTTTTATTTTGTTCTTGTTTTCTATCTTTATTTATGGGTAGGAAACACAGAATACCAAAAAAATTGGTTGTGCCTACTGAACCGATGGTTGATGAACCACCCAAAATCTATCGTACTACTGAAGCTTTTTACTTGGATCATCTTCGATCCCTATGTGCTCGTGCTGAAACCCCAACTAGCTTAGTTGGGGGTAAATCATTAGATGAGCATGCTTGTTATGTGCGACATCGCTATTCTCAAAAAGGGAAACCTTTGCTGGACCAAATTCATCGTTTGCAGTGCTATGCTTAGAATTTATGTGAAATATATGATTTTACCTGTTTTTCTGAAGACCCTAAGAAACACCTTCCTTGTCAATGTGAGTTTAGTAATAATGGAACCGTATCTTATTATGCCAAAGGTGTTTATAATTACTATGATATTGAACGAATTGAAGAATTTTTTGCTTTTAAGGATGCTTATGAAATTGCTTCTTCGATTGGAAAGTATGATGCTACTCTTTACAAATCTCAAAATTTTGTCATACTTAAATATTGCTATGATAATTATGCTTCTAATGCCTATGTTAAACCATATATTGAGAACTCCTCCGCTGTCCAAGAAGAGACTAATATTTTGCAGGAGTCTATGGAAGAAGAAATTGATGATATTGTGAGCCCATTGGATGAAAAAGATGAGGAGGAGAGCGAAGAACAAAAGGAGGAAGAGCGGATTGATCACCCGTGCCCACCTTCTAATGAGAGTAACTCTTTATCCCATACATTATTTAATTTCCTTTTGAGCTTACCAAAGCATGAATGCTATTATGATTGCTATGATCCCTTGGATTCATTTGAATTATCCCTTTTTGATGATGCTTGCTATGCTTATAGCCAAGATGCCAATATGAATTATGGTCATGGAGATGAACTTGCTATAGTTCCTTATGTCAAGAGAGAAATTGTTGATATTACACTCACACATGATAGTTCTATTGTCTTTTTGAATTCTCCCAACTACACTATATCGAAGAAGTTTGCACTTATTAAGGATTACAATGATGGGTTGCCTTTTACCGTTGCACATGATGATTTTGATGAATATAATATGCATGTGCTTGCTGCCCCTACTTGCAATTATTATGAGAGAGGAACTACATCTCCGCCTCTCTATGCTTCCAACATGATAATATTGCAAGAAACTGATGGAAGAGAGTTAGGCTTTGTTGTTATACGACACACATCACTTTGTGCTCACTACATTGCTAATTCAAGTTGGCTTTGATATACCTTGGGATCCGGGTGGATCCATTACTTGAGCACTTTATGCCTAGCTTAATGGCTTTAAAGAAAGCGATGCCAGGGAGACAACCCGGAAGTTTTAGAGAGTCATTTATTTCTGTTGAGTGCTTTTATAAAGTTTAAAAACAATAACAAATTAGAGTGGAACCTAAAACTTTTCAAAAAGAGAAGCGATTGAAGGTTATGCATTGGAGAAATGAGGGTCGACCTTGAACACTTGTGTTCATGCTCATGGAAACAATGTAGAACTTTTCATGGAAGTTTCTTGCAAAACTAATTATCCCCTTGTACAAATCCATTGTATTATAAAAATAATGTGCCAAGATTTGCCTTTAGGGTGTTTAGGTTGTTTGGTCGGTATGTGTGGTGCATAAACAGAAACTTTGGTTGTAGTGCGTGAATTTACATTTCTTACTGGAAGGCCATAAATATATGAATTTTTTACATAGTACTGCTATACAATTTTTTTTATCACATCCTATTTTTTTAGAATATTTTGGGTTACATAAGTAGGACCGTAATTCAAATCTTTACAGACTGTCATGTGTTCACATATTGCTGTTAGAGCTTCATTATGTCCATATGTTGAATTCTTGTTGAAGCCTCCTTGACTTGGGGCCATAGAATTGTGATAGCATACAGTGGGTAATGTTTGATTATAATCATACAATAATGTTTCAGCAGTCGTGAAGGGATTTGGTTGTCATATGCACTAACCCCGCTACTAAAAGTTTGGTTAAGTTTTGTGTGGATGAAGTGTTCGAAGATCGAGGAGGTCTCGATGTGAGGAGATGGAGGAGATGCAAGACCTCAAGCTTGGGGATGCCCAAGGCAACCCAAATAAATATTCAAGGAGACTCAAGTGTCTAAGCTTGGGGATGCCCCGGAAGGCATCCCAGCTTTCTTCAACAAGTATCGGTATGTTTTCGGTTTTTGTTTTGTTCACATGATATGCGTAAATTCTTGGAGCGTCTTTTGTGTTTGTTTGTCACTTTTCTTTTATGCACCATGCTGGTATGAGATAGTAGATGTCTGCTAGAACTACGTCGGTATTTCCCCAAAGAGGAAGGGATGATGCAGTATAGCAGCAGTAGCTATTACCCTCAGTGATGAGACCAAGGTTATCGAACCAGTAGGAGAACCAAGCAACACAACGCAAACATCACCTGCACACAAATAACAAATACTCGCAACCCGGCGTGTAAAACGGGTTGTCAATCCCTTTCGGGTAACGGACGTGATAGAGTTGTAAATATTGATAGATTGAACGCTAAATAAGCTAAATTGCAGCAAGGTATTATTGGGTTTTTGGTTTAGTAGATCTGAAAATAAAAGCAAACGAAAATAGATTGCAAAGGCAAATAATATGAGAAAGAGACCCGGGGGCCGTAGATTTCACTAGTGGCTTCTCTCGAGAAAATAGAAAACGGTGGGAAAACAATTACTGTTGGGAAATTGATAGAACTTCAAATAATCATGACGATATCCAGGCAATGATCATTATATAGGCATCACGTCCAAGATTAGTAGACCGACTCCTGCGTGCATCTACTGCTATTACTCCATACATCGACCGCTATCCAGCATGCATCTAGTGTATTAAGTTCATGGAGAAATGGAGTAATGCAATAAGAACAATGACATGATGTAGACAAGATCTATTTATGTAGAAATAGACCCCATTGTTTTATCCTTAGTAGCAACGATACATACATGTCGGTTCCCTTTCTGTCACTGGGATCAAGCATCGTAAGATCGAACCCACTAGAAAGCACCTCTTCCCGTTGCAAGATAAATAGATCAAGTTGGCCAAACAAAACCCAAATATTGAAGAAGAAATACGAGTCTATAAGAAATCATGCATATAAGAGATCAAAGAAGACTCAAATAACTTTCATGGATATAAAAAGATAAATTTGATTATAAACTCAAAGTTCATCGGATCGCAACAAACACACCACAAAAGAGTTACATCATATGGATCTCCACGAGTCCATAGTATTGATATTCAAAAGAGAGAGAGGAAGCCATCTAGCTACTAACTACGGACCCGTAGGTCTACAAGGAACAACTCACACAACATCGGAGAGGCACTAATGGAGATGGTGAACCCTCCATGACGGTGTCTAGATTGGATCTGGTGGTTCTGGACTTTGCGGCAGCTGGAATAGAATTTCGCTGACTCCCCTTGTCAGGCCCAAGATGCGATTCTATCCCGATCACGTGACACTTACGTGATTGGGGCACAACCGCATTTCGGGCGCTTAGCAAGATGGATATCATTACATCGTACCATTACATACATACATGGGGATACAACAATACATACAAGTCACATGAATACAACAACATCAATACAAGGCATGCGACTACGGATGCAAAGAAGAAAAGCACAATGACATCCATCTGCTATCCCAGGCTGCCGACCCGGAACCTAACCCAAGACTGAAGAAGAAGAAGAAGAAGAAAGAACTCCAACAAAACGACATCGCTCTCACGTCAAGTCATCGAAAACCTGTACCTGCAACTGTTGTTGTAGTATTTGTGAGCCACGAGGACTCAGCAATCCCATAACCATGGGTAACAAGACTATCAAAGCTTAATAGGTAGGAAGAGGTAAAGTGGTGAGGTTGCAGCAGCGGCTAAGCAATATATATGGTGGCTAACTTACGAGTACAAGAATAAGATGAGCATCTACGCAAACGGTCGCGAACTAGTAATGACCGCTAAAGATCCGGAACTACCTATGAGTCAAACATAACCCCACCATGTTCTCTTCTCAAAATGAAAAGAGACAGTCACGGTTACTCCCACAGTTGTGTGTTTTACTTCGGATCCTCTGTCAAGTTTTCTGCAACCGGACATTAACAAATTCCAATCTGCCACATAACCGCGGGCACGGCTTTCGAAAGATCATAACCCTGCAGGGGTGTCCCAACTTAGCCCATCACAAGCTCTCACGATCAGCTGAAGTAATAATAATTATTACCCCTTATCTTAGGGAAATCCGATCAGGCTCGGCATCCCGGTGCACAAGACATTTCGACAATGGTAAAACAAGTCCAGCAAGACCTCCCGGCGTGCCGACACCCTGATAGTAGCCGCGCGTATCTCGTCTCTGGCCACGTCTGGATGGGCGATTATACGAGTAAAACCATCCCTCGGGTTTCCCCAAGGTGGCCCCGCATGCTCCCCATTTGGGACCAACACCATCAGCACTAGCCCCCCTGCTATGTAGAAAAGAATCTCGATGGAGCGTCCCCCTATGCAATTTAATTAATTAATTAAGTTGTTATTATGAGGCAAATTAAAACCAATGTTGGGCCTTGCTAGAGGAGTTTTATTCAAAGACGAACTGTCAAGGGGTCCCCATATACCCAACTGTGTAAGGAACGCAAAATCAAGGAACATAATGCTGGTTTATCGGCTCCTAAGGTGGCATGAGTGGAACAAAACACTGAGCAAAAGGCCAAGCCTTCCACCCATGCCCAGTATATAGGTGTGTTAATAATAATAATAATAGATATTGTGATAATCCAACAACAAGTTCCAACATGGAACGATCTTCATCTTCACCTGCAACTAAAAACGCTATAAGAGGGGCTGAGCAAGCGGGTAACATAGCCAAACAACGGTTTGCTAGGAAGGTGTCAGGGTTAGAGGTTTCATGGCAACAAGGAGAGGGGCTGATAATAATGATGGGTAGCACGACATATAACGATAGCATCGAGACAACTAAGCATGGCAATGGCAATGATAGTAAAGGTATCCAAGGTGATGGTCATCTTGCCTGAGATCCCGCAAGGAAGAAGAACGGATCCGTGAAGAAGACGAAGAAGAAGCCTTGAAGACGAACCACGAGTAGACGAACGGATCCTCACGATCGCAACGGAACAAGCACTAACGAGAAGAAGCAAGCAATACGGTAAACACACAACACAAGAACATGACGATATGCTCAACCAAGTATGATGCAAGACGAGTCTATATAGGAAGCAATACATGGCAAGGTAGGAAGCACAGAAAAACAACACAAGAACATGACAATATGCTCAACCAAGTAGGATGCAAGACAAGTCTATATATGATGCAAAACATGGCAAGGCAGGAAGCACTCAAAAACAACACAAGCCAACAAGTTTAAATGAGGCCGGAAACTACACATAACAAAACCGGTAAGTCCTCATATGCATAATTTGAAATTAGTCCAGATCTGAACAAACCTTAAGTTAAAGTTGTTAAACAGCAAGTTAACATGCACCATGATGATCTACACAAAATTCTAGTCAAGTTTCATATAAAGTTTGTTTAATTCGGAGCTACGACCTAGAAGATATGAGCGAAACAAGACAAGTAAGGCAACGGTGGAAGATGCACCCAAACAACAAGCAAACACACTCCCAACATGAAAACAATATGATATTATGATTCTACATGCAAAATCACACAAGTTTCATATATGGCACACTCAAAACGGAGCAACGGGCTAAAAGATACACATGAAACAAGATATGACAACAAGCTAAAATTAACAGCCACATAGGAACTTTGGAGCAAGGTCAATATAAGCTACAACACTCAAACAAGGTAACAAGAAGCATGGACATGAAGTAGACATGTTACTAAACAAGTAGGAACTTAAAACACACCCAAAAGCTTGCTGGAACACTTTTAAACAAGCATGGCAAGTTGCAATAAAATATTCCAGACTTAGCCAAAATCTGGGAAGGCAAAAACATCATCACGATGCTGCCTTCGGAGGCACAAAACAACAATCATATCAACTCTAATAAGAACATAAAGAGCATGGACATGTAGTAGACATATCCTACAGCAAACAACTCCATTGGAGCAACTCCATAGGAGGCATGGATCAATAGCAACAAGCTACACCAAATTGATCATGCTGATAAAATCCTGACAGATATATTTTAAAGCAACTTGAGAGCAAGAAATAAATAAGCTACAGCAGGTCATATAGGCAAGTAAGGGCATGAATGGATAGACAATAACATGTACAACAAGGATTGATCAATGGCCACCCCAAAACTAACATGGATTTGCCTAGGGCATCAAGCAAACATAGCATCAGGATATGACCAATTCCAGACTTAGCAGTTTTTCACCAAGTATAAAAACAGTAACAACAACATGGCATGTTTGCAAGCATGTTTAAGTCAACACAAGGCATATCATGTAATGAGGTTTGCACCACAACAAAGACCATATTATTGTGCTTCTAAAACATCTAGACATGTGGCAAGAGAACAAACACATCAATAGCAAAGAGCAATTGAAATCAGCATCTCATAACAAGTTTCAGAACTTAACAGCCAAATGCACTTTTGCAACATAGATTAACATGGCAATATGGACTCAGATAAGCATGCTACAGCAACCATCATGTAGTACACTTCAGAATGAACATTTTGACATATCATAAGCTCCATTTGGATAAACATGCACCAAGTTATCATATCTCAAACATAGCAACAAAATAACAAGTATCAGCAGTTTATAACAAGTAGCACTCTTGCAACAGAGATTAGAGCATTTAGATGAACTCAAATGAGCATGGCACAATGGAACAAAGTGTAGAGCACATCACCACGATCATTTTGACATATCATTCAGTCAATTTGGATAAGTACACACAAAGTTATTAACTCCACAAGAATGCAAGAAAACATGACAGAAAAGGACTTGGCAGTTTTTAAGACTCCGAAAAAAATAGACTGAGCACATGATAGCTATGTAACGACTAGGCACTGGATAAG
The DNA here is from genome assembly GCA_902687465.1 of Secale cereale. NCBI lineage: Eukaryota > Viridiplantae > Streptophyta > Magnoliopsida > Poales > Poaceae > Secale > Secale cereale. The sequence goes on from LR738710.1 coordinate 149,612,664, forward strand.
CAGAGGAGGTGGGCTGGGCAACTGCTCACGTAGTGGGCCTCGGCCCAGTCGAGGAGGCAGCTCGGGTCGGCTTGGAGTTGGGCCAGGATGAGGCCGTGGCCCACGACGAGGGCGGGGCGAGGCCGAGGCGTTGGGGCGAGCGGGCGCTGTCGTCCTCCCCGATCTCGATCGGGACGAGGCAGGGTCGGCGCGGCGGCGCCCTCACCGGAGGAAGAGGGAGGCGGGGCGGGGACCTGCGGATCCGGCCGGGAGAGGCCCGCCGGCGGAGCTGGCCAGAGGAAAAAAGGCGGCGGCGGGGTCCTGCGCCTAGCGCGGCGCGAGAGGGCGGCGGATCCGAGTGCACCTGCCCGGATCTGACTGGAGGCGGGCCGGCGGCGAGGTAGCTTGGGCGGCGGAGGAACGGCGGTGGTCGCCGGCGGAGCCGGCCGCGGCGGCGCGGCGGCGAGCAGAACCGGCGGCGGGGCGCAGATCAGGAGGAGCGGCGGCTCGGGGCGCGGGCCTGCGGCAGCGGCGACCGGGCTCGCGCGGGCCCGATCCGGGTCCCGCAGGCCGCGGTGGCGGTGGGAGGTGGCTACGGACAGGTGGCACTGCGGGATTTGACACGGGCGGCGGCGGTGCTGACGTGTCGCCCCGGGATTGGCCCGGGCGATGTGGAGGTGGCTGGACATGTCCGGCGGCGGAGATGGACATGTCCGGCGCGCGGTGGGAAGAGGGTTAGGGTTTCATCTGCGCGAAAATGGAGGGAGAGGCACGTATTTATAGGTAGAGGGAGCTAGGAGTGTCCAAATGAGGAGCGGTTCACGGCCACGCGATCGTGATCGAACAGCCAAGAGCATGGAGGGGTTAGAATGGGCTAGGTGGGCTGTGTGAAAGGGGTGTTGGGCCAAAAGACAAAAGGCTTCCGGCGGATAACACGGTTAACCGTTGGGCTATCAAACGAGCTCCAAATGCGACGAAACTTGACAGGCGGTCTACCTATGCTATAATAAGACCACACGCCAAATTTCAACCCATTTCGATAAAAAAATTCGGCCACTCATAAAATAGATATTCGGAGGCGCCGCGGGCGCGTGCGAGTGTGTCTGGGCTCAGAACGGACAACGGAGAGGACGAGGGAACTCGGACGGATGCATGTTTTGAAAAACATGTTGATGCAACACACATGATGACATGGCAAGATGCAACACGCAAGCAGATGACATGGCAACGGTGACGAATAACTGGCTGACACCTGGCGCACCGGTCTCGGGGTGTCACACCCCTAGGGTTTGTGGAATATCTGAGTATTTATAGAGCAAAGACGCAGTGCGGGAGGCCACCGAGGTGGGCACAACCCACCTGGGCGCGCCAGGGGCCTGGCGCGCTCTATTGGGTTGTGCCCCTCTCGGGGCACCCCCCAGGTGCAGCTCTGGCCCATTGGGTGTCTTCTGGCCCAGAAAAAATCTCCAAAAAGTTTCACGGTGTTTGGACTCCGTTTGATAATGATTTCCTACGATGTAAAAAACATATAGAAAACAACAACTAACACTTGGCACTATGTCCATAGGTTAGTACCAAAAAATGATATAGAATGACTATAAAATGATTGTAAAACATCCAAGAATGATAATACAACAGCATGGAACAATAAAAAATTATAGATACGTTGGAGACCTATCAGCATCCCCAAGCTTATTTCCTACTCGTCCTCGAGTAGGTAAATGATAAAAAACAGAATTTTTGATGTGGAATGCTGCCTATCATGTCATATCATATTCTTTTCTTTACAACATGGACACTTGGACTTTTATATGGTTCAACTAGTTTTGACATGAGATTTAAATACTCAAGCATATCAACAAGCAACCATGTCTTTCAAAATATCAGTGCTAAAATAAGTTATCCCTAGCCCATCATGCTCAACCATTGATCCATTCATGAAACACATTCGCATATTAGTTACACCCAATGCTCAAGTACAATCATAGTGTTTCCTAGTTGGTGCTTCATAAGAGAATATGGAGACTCAAATTCAAAAATAAAAATTGCATAAGTAAAAGAAAGGCACTTCGCAGAGGGAAGTAGGGGTTTGTAGAGGTGCTAGAGCTCAAAGCTTAAATTGAGATATAAAATTATTTTGGAAGGTATACTTTTACCACCAACGAAATCGACTCAAGGTTTCCAACACTTTCCATGCTAGATATATCATAGGCGGTTCCCAAACATAAAATAAAGTTTATTCCTTTTCCACCAAACTTTCACAAGCCATGGCTAGCCGAATCCACGGTTGCCTTCCATACCAACACTTTCCAAAGAATTTCTTATTTGACAACATAAAGTAATTTTTTTTTCATTTCAAGACTGGGCATCCCTAATACCTTTGCCTTACTCTCGTGCAATGACAAGTGAATAAACACTCATCGTGAGAATAACACATCTAGCATGGAAAATATTGGCCACCCCTCACCGCCTCGCGAGCTGTACGGGCACACAAAAGGGAAATTTATTTTGAAATTTAGAGATGGCACGTACAAATTTGCTTAGAACAGAAAGGGAATACCACATATAGGTCGGTATGGTGGACTTATGTGGCAAAACCGGGATAAAGGATTTTGGATGCACAAGTAGTGATCATACTTAGTGCAAAATGAAGGCTAGCAAAAGACTGGGAAGCGACCAACCATGAAACGAATAATCCCATAAGTGAGCATTGAGCATAAATAACACCGAATAATGCACCACAAGTAGGATGTAATTTCATTGCATGATTATTGACTTTCGTGCTTTCATAAGGAATCACAAACTTTAACACTAATATTCTTACTCTTACGAAAGCATAATTACTCATGAACATGACTCACATATCACATTATCATGTCTCAAAACTATTACAAGGAATCAAGTTTATTTTGTCCAATGATCTTCTTTAAAGTTTTCATTATATCCTTCTTGGATATCTATCACTTTGAAACTAATTTTCATGTGTTGCTTTTGATAAGCTCAAACAAATATAAGTGAAGATCATGAGCATAATTTTTTTTCTTTCTCTCAAAATAATTTAAGTGGAGCAAGGGAGAATTTCTTAAAAATTTACTAATTCTCAAATAAATTTAAGTGAATCAAGAGAGTATTTCTTCAAAAACTCTAAAGCACACTGTGCTCAAAAATATATAAGTGAAGCACTAGAGCAAATCCATAGCTCATAGAAATTTAAGTGAAGCATAGAGAGCTATTCTAACAAGTCATGGCATAATTTTGGCTCTCTCTAATAGGTGTGTACAGCAAGGATTGATAACTTAAAAATCAAAATAAAACAAGCAAAGACTCATATCATAGAAGACGCTCCAAGCAAAACACATATCATGTGATGAATAAAAATATAGTTTCGAGTAAAATACCGATGGTCGTTAGAAGAAAGAGTGGATGCCAGTCGGGGGCATCCCCAAGCTTAGTTGCTTGCTTTTCTTTGGATATTAGCTTGGGATGCTGGGGCATCCACAAGCTTAGGCTATTCTTACTCCTTATTCCTTCATACATCGTAAGATAACCCAAAACTTGAAAACTTCAATCACACAAAACTCAACAAAACTTTCATGAGATCCGTTAGTATAAGAAAACAAATCACTACTATTAGTACTGTAGCAAACTAATTCATATTTTGTATTTGTATTATATTTAATGTATTCCAAATTTTCTATGGCAAAAACTCATCAAAGAAAAACATAGAATCGTCAAAACAAGCACATAACACAAAAAAATAGAATCTGTCAAAAAAACAGAACAATATGTAGTAATCTAGAAGTTTTGAATACTGTTGCAACTATAAAAATCTTTTAAAAAAGTAGATCCACGTGGGCAATTTGAATATTAATCTTCTGCAAAAAGAATCAACCAAAAAGCACGCTTCTGTTAAAATGAGAATTTTCCTCGTGAGCGCAAAAGTATCTGTTTTTCAGCAAGATCAAATCTACTAACACCCAACATGATCCTAAGGCTTTGCTTCCCATAAAACTTAAATCAAACCACAAAACACATCTAAATAGAGGTATTAAAGGGTATTTTATTGAAAACTACAAGGAAATCAAAAAGCAAAAAGATACAAGTTGGGTTGCCTCCCAACAAGCGTTATCGTTTTACGCCCTTAGCTAGGCATGATACCAAGATTTCAAGTGTTGTCATCCTTGTTGGATGTTCCATAAGTTTCCCTTATTATAGAATCATAAGGCAATTTGATCTTGGTTCTAGGTAAGTGTTCCATGCCCTTTCTCAAGGGAAATTGCAATTTAATATTCCCTCCTTTCATGTCAATCACTGCGCCAATAGTGCGCAAAAACGGTCTACCAAGTATAATTGGACAAGACGGGTTGCAATCGATGTCAAGAAAAATAAAGTCTATGGGTACATGGTTCCTATTTGCAAGAATAAGGACATCATTGATCCTTCCCAAAAGCTTTTTAATAGTGGAATCCGTGAAATGCAAATTAAGAGAGCAATCTTCAATATTGGTAAGACCAAGAACATCGCAAATAGATTTCGGAATCGTGGAAACACTAGCACCCAAATCACACAAAGCAAAACGCTCATAATTTTTAATTTTGATTTTGATAGTAGGTTCCCATTCATCATGCAACTTCCTAGGAATTGATACTTCTAATTCCAACATATCATCTAAAGCTTTCATCATAGCATCAACAATATGTTCTGTAAAGCTTTATTTTGTTCGTAGGCATGGGGTGTATTAATCATGGTTTGCAACAAAGAAATACAATCAATCAAAGAACAAATATCATAATTAAAGTCTTTGTAATTCAAGATAGTGGGCACATCACTAGTTAAAGTCTTGACCTCTCCAAACCCAGTTTTATAAATTTTCTCAACAAGATTTTCAATCTCCGAAATATTGGGAAGCCTTCTACCTACAGTTGACTCTTCTCCAGTCCCTTTATCATCAAGTTGAACTTTACTAAACAAAGATTCAATAGAAGAAACACCAATCATTTTAATGTTTTCATCATTTTTATGAAAGCAATCACTAGAAAACGGATTTTCTAAAAATTCTCGTTTAGCTCTAAGCATGGCGGTTCTTTTTCTTACTTTCATCCATAGAAACATAAAGAGATTTAATTGATTCTTCAACTTTAGGCATAAAAAAATTCAACTTGAGATTCTCTACATCATGAGAAATTCTATCAATACTCCTAGACATATCATTAATCTTATTCAATTTTTCTTCTATGGAAGCATTGAAAACTCTTTGAGTATTGATAAATTCCTTATTATTATTCTCTAGATCATGTTCATATTATTATTGTAAGATTGATTTGCATGGGAATTACCATAATTATTAGAGGAATTGCTAGGAAAAGATCTAGGATTAAAATTACCTCTATAAGCATTGTTGTTAAAATTATTTCTAGAAATAAAGTTCACATCTACAGCAACACTAGTTTGCTCAATCAAAGTAGAAAAAGGCATATCATTAAGACCAATAGGAGCACTTTTACTAGCAACCATTTTCATAAGAGCATCAACTTTTTCACTCAAAGAATCAATCTCAATCGAATTAACTTTTTTGCTAGTCGGCGCCCTTTCGGTATGCCGTTGCGAATAATTTGCAATGATATTATCAAGCAATTTGGTGGCTTCACCCAAAGTAATTTCCATAAAAGTACCGCCCGCGGCATAATCCAAAAGGTTTCGAGAAACAAAATTCAACCCGCATAAAAAAATTATATGATCATCCAAAGATTTAACCCATGAGTTGGGCAATTCCTTAGCATCATTTTCATCCTTTCCTAGGATTGTGCAACATGCTCATGTTCAAGTTGCTTGAAAATCATGATCTGGGTTCTAAGGGATATAATATTTGTGGGTGGAAAATATTTAGTGATAAAAGCGCCTCTGTATTTGTTCCAAGAATCGATGCTATTGTGAGGCAAAAAAGAAAACCAATTTTTTGCATGATCTCGCAAAGAAAACGGGAATAATTTCAATTTCACAACATCATTGTCCACATCTTTTTTCTTTTGCATATCACATAATTCGACGAAAGTATAAATATGGGACGCGTCATCCTCATTAGGAGTGCCGAAAAAATGATCTTTCATGACAAGATTCAGCAAAGCAGTACTACTGTCACAAGTCTCTGCACTAGTGGCGGGAGGAGCAATCGGAGTGCCAATAAAATCATTGTTATTGGTATTGGAAAAATCACACAACTTAGTGTTCTCTTGCGTCATTTTTGAGCAATTGTAAACAAGAACACAAGTGGGCGATAGATCCGACCAGAAAACGGCAAACGGAAAAAGGGCAAATAATAACGACAAATGTTTGTGAAGTGGGGGAGATGAAAATGAGAGGCAAATGGAAATTAATGTAAATTGCGAGGAGATGAGATTTGTGATTAGGAACCTGGTATATGTTGAAGGTGATCCCCCGCAATGGTGCCAGAAATTCCTTTTGATGTCTGCTAGAACTATGTCGGTATTTCCCCAAAGAGGAAGGGGTGATGCAGTATAGCAGCGGTAGGTATTTCCCTCAGTGATGAGACCAAGGTTATTGAACCAGCTGGAGAATGAAGCAACACAACGTAAACAGCACCTGCACACAAATAACAAATACTCGCAACCCGACGTGTAAAAGGGGTTGTCAATCCCTTTCGGGTAACGGACGTGATAGAGTTGTAAATATTGATAGATTGAACGCTAAATAAAATAAATTGCAGCAAGATATCTTTGGGTTTTTGGTTTAGTAGATCTATTAATAAAATCAAAGGAAAATAGATCGCAAAGGCAAATAATATGAGAAGGAGACCCAGGGGCCGTAGATTTCACTAGTGGCTTCTCTTGAGAAAATAGCAAACGGTGGGAAAACAATTACTGTTGGGCAATTGATAGAACTTAAAATAATCATGACGATATCCAGGCAATGATCATTATATAGGCATCACGTCCAAGATTAATAGATCGACTCCTGCCTGCATCTACTACTATTACTCCACACATCGACCGCTATCCAGCATGCATCTAGTGTATTAAGTTCTTGGCGAAATGGAGTAATGCAATGAGAACGATGGCATGATCTAGACAAGATCTATTTATGTAGGAATAGACCCCGTCATTTTATCGTTAGTAGCAACGATACATACGTGTCGGTTCCCTTTCTGTCACTGGGATCAAGCATCGTAAGATCGAACCCACTACAAAGCACCTCTTCCCATTGCAAGATAAATAGATCAAGTTGGCCAAACAAAACCCAAATATTGGAGAAGAAATACGAGGCTATAAGAAATCATGCATATAAGAGATCAAAGAAGACTCAAATAACTTTCATGGATATAAAAAGATAGATCTGATCATAAACTCAAAGTTCATTGAATCCCAACAAAAACACCGCAAAAGAGTTACATCATATGGATCTCCACGAGACCATTGTATTCATAATCAAAAGAGAGATAGGAAGCCATCTAGCTACTAACTACGGACCCATAGGTCTACAAGGTGTTGGAAATATGCCCTAGAGGCAATAATAAAATGGTTATTATTATATTTCCTTGTTCATGATAATTGTCTATTGTTCATGCTTAAATTGTATTATCCGGAAACTGTAATGCATGTGTGAATACATAGACCACAACATGTCCCAAGTGAGCCTCTAGTTGGCTAGCTCGTTGATCAATAGATGGTTACGGTTTCCTGACCATGCACATTGGATGGTATTTATAACGGGATCACACCATTAGGAGAATGATGTGATGGACAAGACCCAATTCTAAGCCTAGCACAAGATCGTGTAGTTTGTATGCTAAAGCTTTTCAATGTCAAGTATCCTTTCCTTAGACCATGAGATTGTGCAACTCCTGGATACCGTAGGAGTACTTTGGGTGTGCCAAACGTCACAATGTAACTGGGTGGCTATAAAGGTACACTACGGGTATCCCCGAAAGTATCTACTGGGTTGGCACGAATCGAGACTGGGATTTGTCACTCCGTATGACGGAGAGGTATCTCTGGGCCCACTCGGTAAGACATCATCGTAATGAGCTCAATGTGACTAAGGGTTTGGTCACGGGATGATGTGTTATGGAACGAGTAAAGAGACTTGCCGTAACGAGATTGAACAAGGTATCGGTATACCGACGATCGAATCTCGGGCAAGTACTATACTGATAGACAAAGGGAATCGTATACGAGATTGATTGAATCCTTGACATCGTAGTTCATCCGATGAGATCATCGTGGAACATGTGGGAGCCAACATGGGTATCCAGATCCTGCTGTTGGTTATTGGCCGGAGATATGTCTCGGTCATGTCTGCATGGTTCCCGAACCCGTAGGGTCTACACGCTTAAGGTTCGATGACGCTAGGGTTATAGGGAATGTAGTACGTTGTTACTGAATGTTGTTCGGAGTCCCGAATGAGATCTCGGACGTCACGAGGAGTTCTGGAATGGTCCGTAGGTAAAGATTTATATATGGGAAGTCCCGTTTTTGTCACCGGAAGTGTTCTGGGGGTTATCGGGACCACTGAAAGGGTTCCGGGGGTCCACCGGGAGGGGCCACCTGCCCCAAAGGCTTTTGTGGGCCAAGTGTGGGAAGGGACCAGCCCCTAGGTGGGCTGGTGAGCCCCCCC